>CM057456.1:273817500-275017500 GCA_016271365.2 Neoceratodus forsteri | reverse complement strand
TCAGGCACTAGTTGCCCCTATAAGTAAATCCTGTGGCTTTCTATACAGGTAAGGACTTCCCAGCACAAGTAACTAGTACAGTATTTACTTTAGTGAGACTGCACCCCCCCCCAACAGTAGTCCCAGCCTCAAAGCAGACTAAACACAAAGCAGTAAATGTACAGGATAATCCAGCGTTACAGCTGTAGCGTGGAAGCAGGCAGACATATCAGGTAAAATTTAGCTTATAAGAGATCGTAGTCCGAGCAGTTGGAGAGAAAACAACCCCCCTCACACAGGGTGCTGGCAGAGGTTCTTTAAATTACCTCTTCTGTGCCCCGCGAGTGTTTCGGCTCCTGGAGGGAGCTCCGATGGCTTGGGCCAGTAGCTTGTCGGCTTCTGGGCTTGGGGAGTGAACGCGAGGCCTCTTCTGTGCCCCGCGAGTGTTTCAGCTCCTGGAGGGAGCTCCGATGGCTTGGGCCAGTAGCTCGTCGGCTTCTGGGCTTGGGAGTGAACACAGGCCTCTTCTGTGCCCATGAGTGTTTCAGCTCCTAGAAGGGAGTCTCCGATGGCTTGGGCGATGCAACTGGGCTTGGGGAGTGAGCGAGGCCTCTTCTGTGCCCCACGAGTGTTTCAGCTCCTGGAGGGAGCTCCGATGGCTTGGGCCGGTAGCTTGTTGGCGAGATGATAGAAACCTTCAAGTTCCTAAAAGGAATTAATAAGGTGAACTATGAGGAAATATTTAGCTTGAATACTAATTCACGGTCAGATGGCCATAAGTGGAAATGGACAGGTGGGAGGCTCAGAAGTGGCATGAGGAAGCATTATTTTACAGAAAGGGTGATGGAGTCATGGAACAGCCTACCTGCTGAAGTTGCGGGTGATAAAACTGTTGGTGGTTTCAAGCATAGCTGGGATTGAATGAAGGGTATAGTGGTTGCTTGAGGCAGCACAAACTGGGACAGGAATGGGAGGAAGGATGGGGAGGGTTAAGACCATGGAGGGACAGTAGGTCCCAAGGATAAATAGTGAACTTGGGCAGACTGAATGGACTGTTGGTCTTTTTCTGCCATAATTTTGTATGTTACTAAGCATCTGTCTCCCAAGCAGGTCCCCAGTCTGTAAAATTTTTGACTGCTGCTGAAAATAAAAAATACATTGCTTTAGATATGGGCGCAAAAAGGTGGCACATGCCAGTGATTGTATTTACTGTACTGTTGACATGTATTGCTACAAAATGGAGACCTTTTTGAAAGGGGTTAGGGTGTCAGGCAACCATTGTCCAAGCCATTACCACAATTGTCCAAGCCATTACCACTTCCACTACCCTCTCCAATCTTGTTGCACTCAAGCCCTCTAGTGGTCTTGGCCCAGCTGGACTTGTGCTTAACTATTCTGTCTCTCATCCCCTGCCATGGCCTCCTCTGTTACTGACCTCCTCAATCTCTCTTTCCTCACTGACATTTTTTCTAAAGCCCGGAAGCAGGCTAAGGGCATACCGCAGTACACATATGGTGTGTCCTGTGCCCCTGGAAATTACTGTCCTAGTTTCCTGTTTTCTAGTCTATTTATTTATTTAATTTGTTTACCAGGTAAGAGCACTGGATCGAGGGTCCTTTTTCAGGCTCGACCCGGACAGAAAAGACAATACAAAATATACAATAATAACAAAAGCGGAAAACATTCAGTAACAATTGCAGATACATAAATTAAGCAAATATTGTTTCAAATGCTTTTTAAAAACTGGTAAAGAGCAACCAACATGTAAAAAGTCAGGAAACTGTTCCAAAAATGAGGAGCAGCTACAGTAAATGCATGTAATTCAGCACAGGTTTTACAAAAATCCATATTAAGAGCCACCCCATTGGTTGACCTCAATCTAGGCAACAAGTCCCTAACTAATAAAAGATCAGAAAGGGGAGAAGAGACAAAACAAAAAATATTTTTTGAAAATCAAGGAACCAAAACAATACTGTATATGATGAATTGGGGATAACCAACCAAGCTGGGAAGATAATTGACAGTGGTGAGCCTCCAGGAGGACCTGGTACTCTTCCAGCTGACCCCATTTCTGGTCTCCTCTCCTTTTCTTAACCCCTATCAATCTGGCTTTTAGAAATATCAATAGACTGCTAAATTTCTACTGCATCTCACTGATTTCATATTCAAGACAATGGATCTGGGTCACATCAGCTCTACTATCTTTGTCAATCTAGCTAAAGTTTTCAACACTGATGCCCACCCTTTCACTGGACAAGCTTGGTGGGGTCAGACTCTGTCCAAGCATTCAAACAGTTTGGCTCCTTGCTGAGTGGTAGGTCCCACTTTGTTTTCATGTGAGCTGCACTCTCTCTCCTCTTCTTACTGAGTCTGGGAAACCAAAAGTTTCGGTCTTGGGCCTGATTCTGTTCTTGATTTTCCTTAATGACCTACCTAAAGTCTGTGGCTCCATGCATCTTTACAAGAATATGGATGACACAGCGCTGTTTGCATCTGGCCCTTCAACTCCTGAACTGATGATAGCTTACCCTGAAAGCCAGAAGTCTATCAATGATGACCTTTGGCATCGGGCATTGCCTGGCGATTATCCAGGTACCCCCAGTCTTCATGATTCTGGATGGCTTTCAGTTGGAGGTGTGCTCCTTCTTTAAGGACCTCGTTGTTTGGCTTGTCAGTCACCTTGATTCCTTGTCCATATTGATGCCCTCTATAGCTAACTTCTCCCAAGGCTTGGCATGCTATAAAGAAAGAAAACCAGTGTCCCTCTTCTTATGTGGCATTCTATACAGAAATAAAGCCTGTATCTCCCTCCTTGCCTGGCACACTATACAGTAAGAAAGCCTATATCTCTTTCCTTGCCTGGCACACTATACAGAAATAAAGCCTATATCCCTTTCCTTGCCTGGCACACTATACAGAAATAAAGCCTATATCCCTTTCCTTGCCTGGCACACTACACAGTATGAAAATATAAATCCCTTTCCTTGCCTGGAACACTATACAGAAATAAAGCCTATATCCCTTTCCTTGCTTGGCACACTATACAGAAATAAAGCCTATATCCCTTTCCTTGCTTGGCACACTTCACAGTAAGAAAGCCTATATCCCTTTCCTTGCCTGGCGCACTACACAGTAAGAAAGCCTGTATCCCTTTCCTTGCCTGGCACACTATACAGAAATAAAGCCTATATCCCTTTCCTTGCTTGGCACACTACACAGTAAGAAAGCCTGTATCCCTTTCCTTGCCTGGAGCACTATACAGAAATAAAGCCTATATCCCTTTCCTTGCCTGGCATACTACACAGTAAGAAAGCCTATATCCCTTTCCTTGCCTGGCACACTACACAGTAAGAAAGCCTGTATCCCTTTCCTTGCCTGGCACACTACACAGTAATAAAGCCTGTATCCCTTTCCTTGCCTGGCACACTATACAGTAAGAAAGCCTATATCCCTTTCCTTGCCTGGCACACTATACAGAAATAAAGACTATCTCCCTTTCCTTGCCTGGCGCACTATACAGTAAGAAAGCCTGTATCCCGTTCCTTGCCTGGCACACTACACAGTAATAAAGCCTGTATCCCTTTCCTTGCCTGGCACACTATACAGAAATAAAGCCTATATCCCTTTCCTTGCTTGGCACACTACACAGTAAGAAAGTCTATATCCCTTTCCTTGCTTGGCACACTATACAGAAATAAAGCCTATATCCCTTTCCTTGCTTGGCACACTACACAGTAAGAAAGCCTATATCCCTTTCCTTGCTTGGCGCACTACACAGTAAAAAAGCCTATATCCCTTTCCTTGCTTGGCACACTATACAGAAATAAAGCCTATATCCCTTTCCTTGCCTGGCACACTACACAGTGTGAAAACCTATATCCCTTTCCTTGCCTGAGACACTATACAGAAATAAAGCCTGTATCCCCCTCCTTGCTTGGCACACTACACAGTATGAAAACCTATATCCCTTTCCTTGCCTGGCACACTACACAGGATGAAAACCTATATCCCTTTCCTTGCCTGGCACACTACACAGTAAGAAAGCTTATATCCCTTTCCTTGCCTGGCACACTACACAGTAAGAAAGCCTATATCCCTTTCCTTGCCTGGTGCACTACACAGTAAGAAAGCCTATATCCCTTTCCTTGGCTGGCATACTGTACAGAAATAAAGTCTATACCCCCGGTCTGATGCACTATATGGTAATAAAGCCTGTCTCCCTCCCCATGCCAGGTGCACTATACAGAAATAAAGCTCCTATCCTTCCCCCTGCTTGGCACATTATACAGAAATAAAGCCTTTATCCCTCCCCTTGCCTGGCACACTATACAGAAATAATGCCTGTATCCCTCCCTTGCCTGGCACACTATACAGAAATAATGCCTGTATCCCTCCCCTTGCCTGGCACACTATACAGAAATAATGCCTGCATTCCTCCCCTTGCTTGGCACACTATACAGAAATAATGCCTGTATCCCTCCCCTTGCCTGGCACACTATATAGAAATAATGCCTGTATTCCTCCCCTTGCCTGGCACAATATACAGAAATAATGCCTGTATTCCTCTCCTTGCCTTAAGTTTCATTGATGGGCAACTTAAATATCCCTGAGATTCGTTCCAACATTTGTACTTAGGGCCAATTCAGTATTCATGAATGTTTTTAATAAATCTGTTAACCCAGCAGGCCAGCTATTCAAACAGTTAATATAGTACTAACAGAATTTGGGCCATACTAACTGTACTTTGCATGCTTAAAAGCAGTATAGTTAATGCAGCAAATGTCATAGTCAAAGGCATTGTTAGTCCTGCTCAAAGCTGTTAATACATAAGCATTTAAAATACCAGGTATACATGAAAATAGGGATGTATAAAGAGTGCACTGGTACATTGGAATGTTTTTGAACATGCTAATTGTCTCCACTGGGCTAGTTAGCACTTCTACTAACCTAGTTTTAAAGCCACACAAACAGCATGTTGGCCAAACCTCCATGAGCCCTGGCAGTCTTCACTGTATCTATTGGCACCCCGTCTCTTACCCGCTCCCATGGCAACATTTCCTTGGCTCTACTGTCCCCCCCATATCTCACCTGATCCCCTGGTAAATCATCTCTGACTCTAATGGTACCCCCTCCTTCTCCTAGTGTCCACAGAGAAGCACCCTGCTTTACAGTGGTACCCTACTGCTATTCCCTGCATCTAGATTGAAGCTCCCTGGTATCCAGTAGGCACTCCCTAGCTCCCTAAACCTTACTCCTGTGAAATCGAATGATATATCTCCTCCACTGACCTCCAAGGTCAGATACATCTGTAGCACACAAGCACTGGATTGCTTTAAAAGCCAGTAAATCGATACAGTACTTGTGAGACACTTTGTAAAACAATGCAGGGTATCTTTGTAAAATCACTTTATCAAGACATTGTGCATGATTTAACAAAGATATACCCTGTGTGCAGCAGGCAACAGCCAGCAGTAGAGGTAAGTGGAGGGTATGCCACTGGACAGCAGTTAGGTTCCCTGTGGGCATTGAGAGCAGGTGCAGGTACCACAAAACACCAGGGGGCTTCACTCTGGGCACCAGGAGTGGGGGGTGAGGGGAGATGGCAGTAGAGCCAGGTATGTTTTACCAGGGGACTGGAATGCCAGAGATAATGACCAAGGGTGGGAGTGCATAGCCAGAAAGACAGAATGCAAAGCCCTCATGCAATCCAAGGAGAAAACACTTGCTTCTCACATTTTAATGGAAACATAATTTGATGTTAAGTACCTCTTAGGGCCTTGCATGAAGAATTAGGTCATTTGAATGGTGAGGTTGTAATATGACAACTTTGTGCAACAGTGCAAGCCCCTGTGGGATGTTCTAATCAATGATTTGCTCTGTGACAGGCTATTGTTTAACCAAGGCCACATACTTCCTATGGCCAACAGAGGGTTGTACCCTGTGCTGAGTGTACCTGCTAGTGCCTGATATTGTGGTGCACTTTATGGGGTATATTCAGGTAAGCAACAGTACATGACAGGGTGTGTGGTTACTGGGTAATTGTAGTGGTGGGCGAAGTGACCAAAATTCTCCGTGAAGTGATTAGTGGAGTAACGTGGAATTCGCGGAGTACTTCACATTATAATGGGGAAATCGAAGTCCATTGGAAACAATGACTTTGTGTTATTCCACCTTCCCCAAACCACTTCTCCACCAGTTTTAAGGTGAAGTACATTGAAATCACTGTACTTTGCCTCACTTCGCCTTGTTTTTGAGCTCCAAAGGTGAATTTTGCAGTGCTTTATGGGACTGCAGGTCACATGGGCTCTAGATTGTTCTGCACAGCCTCAGTTCTGTGTAGTGTGTGTGTAGTGGAAGATGGAGACAGTTTCCTCTCAGAGCTCTGCGATGCAAATCCTCTAAAAGTTGTTACAAAAGACTTTCTGAGCTATTTTTTTGCTCACAATTTAATACATCAATTATAGGAAACCCTCCTGTGCTCATATCATCGAGTGTTTATTGTTTGTGTGTGGATTTTGAATGTTAATTTAGAACACTCAGTCTGTGTACTGTGAAGTGTGCTTTGGGGAGGCATATCTGTGGTGTAGGTAGATTAACTGGGAGAAAAAGGCAGTCTTTCTGTTTTGGTTATATTTTTCTTGTATAACTGTGTTAATGTATGCACAGTAATATTTTCAGTAATTCTTGACATTTTTTTGCTGATTGTTGTGGTGCAGCAGTGTATAATTTCAGTTTGCTTAAAACATTTGGTTATATTACTAAAGGTTTTCAATTTGCTACGCATTACTTTTAGTGTGTGTGAATGTGTGTGCGATGTGTGCCATTAAATCAGACATCTTTTATTGTGCCACAGAGTAACTGCAGCAGTGTGAACCTGCCATCCACCACACCTGCATGAATTTTTTATACTGCTTTGTGGTATCTTTACTGGTAGTGGACTGTTACTGCTGTGCACTACCCCGCCCCCCAACCAGCAAGAGGTATTCTTTTCCAGATTTGGATTTGTGACTTATGACCACTGGTTAGGTGTTGTTGTGCCTTTGCGTCTGCATCTCTTGAGTGCGTAGCGCAATCTTAATCTGTCTGTGCATTTGTAGTACACCATTAATTCTGGGAGACTTTGCATTTCTTGTTACACTCTCATTTCACTTTGTCAGCACTGGGGAATTTTCTGGACATAAGACAATAGCATTTTTGGGATGCACATTCATTCTGGTGACTGTGTGTGACCACTGCACACATGACAGAGTGCACCATTAATTCTGGGAGACTGCATTTTTTGTTACCCTCTCATTTCACTTTGTCAGCACTGTGTAATTTTCTGGACACAAGACTGTAGCATTTTGGGGATGCAAATTAATTCTGGTGACTGTGTGTGACCACTGCGCACATGACAGAGTGCACCATTAATTTTGGGAGACTTCACATTTCTTGTTACACTCTCATTTCACTTTGTCAGCACTTGGGAATTTCTGGACACAAGACAGTAGCATTTTGTGGATGCGCATTAATTCTGGTGGCTGTGTGCGACAACTGTGCACATGACTGAGTGTGCCATTAATTCTGGGAGACTTTGCATTTCTTGTTATGCTCTCATTTCACTTCGGCAACATTGGGGAATTTTCTGGGCACAAGACAGTAACATTTTGGGGATGCACATTAATTCTGGTGACTGTGTGTGAAGGGCTGCCAAATATTGTTGTCACTTCACCTTACTTCGCGTTAAGTTGGAATGACAATGCGAAGTACTAATTACTAGGTGAAGTGAGCCTTTTGCATTGGCCACTCCACGTAGCGGAGTGACAATGCGAAGTCCCCTTCACCGGCGGAATTTAAATTCACTGAATCTCTAGGTAATTGTTGCACCCCCCCCCACTCCCCACTCTGTGGGTTGGAGGTACAGGGCATTAGCCTAGTGCCCTTCAACTGGGGGGTGTAGTAATTACCCAATAACAGTAAGCCTGAAGTGAGTTACTGCATTTATAAAATGGTACCAAGATAGTATAAAACCGAAGACTAAACAAATCTTTAAATTAAGAATAAATTGTTTGTTTCACTTATTAAAAAAAAGGCACCCCCTCCAAAGTTCAGAGCACCTGTACATAAAAAATTAAATAGTACCAGTCATAAACAGAACATCAAGTAAAACAACAACATACAGTTTCATAAATAAACATAGTTATCCTACACAGTCATATTTTACAGTACGCATACTTCACAGAAGAAATAATGAAGCACCACTAAGATGACTACTCAAAGGCTAACTGGAGTAGTTAGCATTTAAGCTCGATTTTAAAAGATTGTACTGAACCAGCAGTGCGGATCCGCTCAGGTAAGATATTCTTGAGGGATATGGCAGCCACCAAGAAAGCCTGATCAGCAGCAGACTTCAAATGAGACAGTGGCGCCCTCAAAAGACCCTGCTCCTGGCTCTTAGGTCCCTGGAAGGCACTCAGTTTTGCTGCAGACCCACAGCACTGTCTCTCCACCCTCGTCCTTCCTCCTAGCATTCTTGTATGCCCATCTGAGGCATTTTTGAAACCCACCACTGGTTTCATCCCACTGCCGCCTGTGGAAGGCAGTTCCAGGAATCCACCACCCTTTCTGTGAAGAAGTACTTCCTCACGTCTCTCCTGAGTTTACCTCCTTCCAGCTTCATTTCATGACCCCTTGTTCTACAGCACCTTTTTCTCTGAAACATATCTCCCTCCTTTACCTTATTAATCCCAATGAGGTATTTAAAGGCCTCTGTCATATCCCAATTCTTGCACCTCTCCTCCAGGGTGTACATATTGAACTCTTTCAGTCTCCTCTCATAGGGCTTCTGATACAGACCTTGCACCATTTTGACATCCCTCAGCTCTCTTCTTGTCACTTTCTCCTTTTTCCAATTGTTCCTCCTTCCTCACCTTTCTCCTTTGACTGCTCTATCCCCCCTCCTCCTTTGCTAACTCCCTGCTTTCTTGAATAAATTGCATCCTGGTGGGACTCTCTCCCCTTGGGTTCTCCCTACTCTCTATAACAGCCTGCGGTGGCTCACTTTCAAACAACATGAAGTCTTGCTATATTATGACATATGCAGTGAGTCCCAACCTTCGAACTGCTCCGGAGGTGAAAGAGTTAACTTTCCATGCAGGGCATGGAACCTTGAGCGCGAGCTCGGTTGAAAACTCTGTCTGTTGTTCTTCAAACTCAAACTGTCAGATTCTTTACTCCGCCTCACTGAACAGTTGCTCCGGAGATTCCTCCTTCTGCTCGGTTCGTTTGTCGGTTAAAAAGTATTATTTATCGGTTTTTCAACCGAAATTAAACAACCGGTCGGTTCAAGCTCTGTCTGTGGTATTGTAAGTAATAGATAGGCTTACATTTATTTTATTCTGTGTGGAACTTGTAAACGCTTTTCGGTTTGGTTTGAATCGATCAGTTTATTCTCAAACTTCAGTAGTCCTTCATTAGAGTGCGGTTCCCGGTTCTTATCGGTTCTGAAAAAAACAGATTTCATTACGTTTTTTTCCACAACCCGTGACACGGTTGGGAACCGATAAGGGAGTCTTGCTTGGCGGATTGCCATAAACAGGCAAGTTTGGTTAGGCTGGCACTATGTCTGAGAAACCCAAAAGAAAAGCCGGTCCCACTGGGTTTCAGCACTGTGGTGTTTGTGGGGAAGCCTTTGCTAAGGCTGACCCACACACCACCTGTGTATATTGTCTGGGGTTTGACCACCTCAATGCAGACTGCCAGATTTGTAAGAATTTTCCTGCTGCCACCGTAGAAAAGAGAGTTGGTAGGCTCAGGTAAAGGGAGGCCAAAAAGTCCGCTGACCCAGATGGCGAGCCCGGTTCGGTCCCAACCGAACCGGAGGGAGTGCCCTCTGACCAGGGCGATACTTCCTCGGCCAAACGAAGAGCCAGCTCTGAGGAGCCGGTTCCAACTAAAAGGACTAGGAAGTCAGCTAGTGGGGAGCCAAAAGTTCTTTCTCCAACCACTGAGGAAATAGCTAAAGCAATTCAAATTGTCCAGTCACTTTCCCCGGTTCCGACCGAACCAACACCATCAGGTAAGTGCTCGGTTCGGCCGGTTCCACAGTTCAAGATTATGATTTTGAGGATTTTTATGAACTGGAGGAGGGGGAAGAGGAGTATGAGGAGAGTGAATGTGGTTTTGAAAGTCTGGATGTGCCCATTGAACCGGACATCTCTCCAGACAGACCATCAGGGGTTTCTCCCCCCATGCTATCTGAGTCTCCTTCTCATTTTATGTTCTATAAGAAAGTTGCTGAAACTCTCCAGCTCCCTGTTGAGGAAGCTGCTGATGACCAAGAGGAGCCTGATTATGTAGAAATGATGGATATTCCAGAGTCTAGGAGACTGTCTATTCCTTTGCATAAATCTTTTCAAAAACAGACAGTAAAAATTCTAAAAACTCCTCACACTATACCTCCTGTTGATAAAAAGATGGACAAGAGGTATACGTTATCAGGCTCTGATACGGAGTTCCTCACACAGCAATGCAGCCATGTGGGGGTAGTGCAGGCTGCAGCCTGTGACAAGGCAAATGTTCCTCTAGCTTCCCACCCCCCTGAAAAGGACTCCAGGAGGATTGAAGCCATGGCAAAGAAACAGTACATGGCAGCATCTTTGGGACTCAGACAGGCAAATTATATGGCTTATGCTGCTAGGTACCAGAAATCCAGATGGGATACTGTGCTGGCCCTGGCAAAACAGGTCCTGACCAGCTTGCCAGGGAGCTGGAACAGGTGGCTGTGGATGGTTTGAGGCATCAAGAGGTGCAATTTCATGCTGCAGTAGACTCCAATGATGTGTCATCAAGGGTCATGGCTATATCTGTGGCACTTAGCAGAATGGCTTGGCTCAGATGTACTGCCCTGTCACAGGATACCCAGTCTAAGGCCATGGATTTTCCTGTTGTGGGAAATTCTCTGTTTGGGGAGCAGACAGAGAATTACATGAAGAAAATGGATGAATATAGGACCACCTATAGGAGTGCACAGGCCAAGGAAAGACAGGCCACTCCTCAAAGGCAGCCTTCCAGGGGCAGGGGCAGGCCTTTTCATAGGCCTTTCTACCAAGTCCAGGCCTCCTCTTCTGCTTATGCCCAGAGGGGGTTCTTTAGAGGGAGAGGCAGATGGGGTGCAAAGCAAGCCTGCTTCACCCTCAGCCCAAAGCCCCTGCCAAGCAGACACCCTGATGGGGTGGCCAGGGCCGATTCTCTTCTACCTGTAGGGGCAGGCTGGCTTACTTTGTCCAGGACTGGAAGTCTTTAACATCGAACAAGTGGGTCCTGAGTAGTAAGCCAGGGACTGGTTCTCAGCTTCAAAAATTTCCAAAGATGAGAACCAGGTCCTTTCCACCTGCAAATCCATCAGAGGCTCTTGCCCTAGAAACAGAAGTTTCTACCTCCTGGCTCTCAGAGCTGTGGAAAGGGTTCCACCCTTCACCAGGGCAAAGGATTGTACTCCAGGTACTTCCTTACCCAAAAAGACAGGAGAATGGCGGCCCATCCTGGACCTCAGATACCTAAACAAGCACCTTTAAAACCAAAATTCAAAATGGTGACTCTGGGAATTATTTTACCTTTCTAAGGCCAGGGGACTGGCTAGCGTCCCTGGACCTCAGGATGCCCTACTTCCATGTTTCATCAAAGCCATCGAAAGTACCTCAGATTCAGAACTGCCTCAGGCCATTACCAGTTCAGAGCAATGCCCTTAGCCTCACCCTCTGCCCCGAGGGTATTCACAAAATGCCTGGCAGTAGCAGTTGCCCACTTAAGAAGGCAAAAGATTGCCATCTTTCCTTACCTGGACGACTGGCTCATAGTAGGCCAGTCTCCAGAACAAGTCAAACTTCACCTTCAGGTAACTCAGCAACTGCTCACATCTCTAGCTTTCCTTCTCAATCTTCAAAAGTCAGTTCTAGAGCCTGTCCAGCTCCTCACCTTCATAGGTGCAGAACTGAACACAAAAGAGGCCAGAGCCTTTCTCTCTCTGGAAAGAGCAAGGACCCTGGTCTCTCTGGCCTCCTCTTTCACCCTGCAGGTCTCTCGACCAGCAAGGCATTTTCTGCAGCTCCTGGGGCACATAGCTGCTTCTATAGCAGTAGTGCAGGGAGCCAGATTTCAGATGAGGGACATCCAGTTCCATTTGAGAGCCTTTTGGTCTCAAAGGAGAGACCCTTTAACCAAATTGATCCCAGTGACTCGAACCCTGATCCAAGCCCTTCAGTGGTGGCAGGACCAGAGCAATCTCAGACAGGGGGTCCCCTTCACCCCTCAGTCTCACTCCTTAATCCTTACTACAGATGCATCCCTCTTGGGGTGGGGAGCTCACATGGGCGATCTCACTACCCAGGGATTGTGGTCCCCACAGGAATCTCTGTTTCACATCAATCTGTTGGAACTCAGAGCAGTTTTTCTAGCACTTCAAGTTTTTTCCACATCTGTTCAGAATAAAGTCGTACAGGTCAGAACAGACAACACCACTACAATGTGGTACATCAACAAGCAAGGAGGCACTAGGTCTATGGCCTTGTGCACTGAAGCAATGAAGTTGTGGTCCCTGGCTTATTCCCTGAACACCTCCCTTACAGCAGTTCACCTCCCAGGCAAGGACAATGTCCTAGCAGATGCTCTCGCAGGATTTCCCAGGGCCATCATGAATGAATTCACTGGATCCCCTAGTACTGGAAGTAGTATTTGCCAGATGGGGCACTCCAGAATGATCTTTTGCAGCCCCAGACAATCACCAACTTCCTCTTTTTGCTGCAGGCCCCAGTGTTGGGCTCAGTCCCCTGGATGCCTTCCTTCTCAGTTGGGAAGGAAGTTCCTCTATGCTTTTCCCCCCTTCCCTCTTCTTTTCAAGGTGCTAGTCAAAATCAGATCTCAGCCCTGCAAGATGATCCTGATTGCTCCAGATTGGGCCAGGCAGCCCTGGTACCCTCCTTATGTCCTTAGCAGTCCACCTTCCCTGTGTCTTCCAGGAATCACAACCTGTTAACCTGTGCCCAGGGAGAGTTTGGTACCGAATCTCAAATCTCTCAATCTCAAGGCCTGGCTCTTGAAGAGTTAGAGTCTGCTGACCTACACCTCTCCCAAGGTGTATTGGATATCTTAAGGCTTCTAGAAGCCTTCCACCAGGGCTACTTATAATTCCAAATGGAAGAGATTTTCCATTTGGTGCTCTATGAGCATATTTCCCAGAATCTGCTGACTTATCCACAGTCCTGGATTACATGGTGCATTTGAATACGTTGGGGCTGAGACCAGCTACCTGAAAGTGCACCTGGCAGCCGTGTCTGCTTTCTTATCAGCAGGTAAACCCTCTTCTCTTTCAGCTCATCCTGTATTCTCCAAGTTTTTCAAGGGGTTGCTTCACACCAACCCCCCTTTCAGGGACCCTGCCCCTGCCTGGGATCTTAATATTTGCATTGCTCAGCTTATGCAACCCCCCTTTGAGCCCTTGTCTTCAGCAGAGCTTAAGTACTTGACTTGGAAAACTGTGTTTTTGGTAGCCATCACTTCTGCCAGGCGCATAAGTGAATTACAGGCATTGTCAGTGGAACCTGATTTTATCTCCTTTCATAGAGATAAGGTGGTCCTCAGGACTAACAGGAAGTTCTTGCCTAAGGTGGTTTCAGATTTCCACCTTAATCAATCTTATCTCTTCCAGTGTACTTACTGACCATTCCTCCTCTGGCGAGAGGAGGCTGCACAGCTTAGATGTGAAGAGAGCCCTTAGTTACTACATAGAACGTACCAAGGGTCACAGGTTTCACTCCCTCCAACTGTTCCTCACTTATGGTGAGGTTGGTAAAGGAAAACCTGCCACTAAAAGATCCATTGCCAGGTAGATTGTCTCTTGTATCCAATTTTGCTATGAGAAATTGGGTAAGGTTCCTCCCTCAGGCCTGAGGGCTCACTCTACCAGAGGTACAGCTGCATCTCTGGCTGCTGCCAGGGACATCCCTATCCTAGAGATATGTCAAGCAGCTACCTGGAAAACAGTTCACACTTTTACCAAGCATTACTCCCTGGATATCCAGGCTAGGAGTGATGCTCGGTTTGGCACAGCTGTGCTTCAGAGCCTATTTCCTAAGTAGGTTCTGTCCCTCCTCCATGGGGGTACTGCTGTGTAGTCTGCATAAGTCATAATATAGCAAGACTTCATGTTGTTTGAAGAAAAATTACTCACCTTAGTAATGTTTCTTCTAATGGAGTCTTGCTATATTATGACCTCCCCAACCTGCCCTCTCAGAACTTCTACTTTTGGGATGTGGGTGGGCAGTGTAGTTGGTACTTGGTAGATGCCCACCTTATTTTCACCCCTCCTTTTGGGGTGTTTGGTGTTATGTTTTTATTTTTCTGGATCCCTGACTTGAGTCTTTGTTTTGGGACCAAGAAAGATGTGTTCTTATATTTAGTAGCCAGTTGGCTAGTGTAGGTTCTGACTTCCACACAGAACCTTAGTGAGTTTTGCTCATAAAGATCTGACAGTTTGAGTTTGAAGAACAACAGACAGAGTTTTCAACCGAGCTCGCGCTCAAGATTCCATGCCCTGCATGGAAAGTTAACTCTTTCACCTCCGGAGCAGTTCGAAGGTTGGGACTCACTGCATAAGTCATAATATAGCAAGACTCCATTAGAAGAAAAAACATTACTAAGGTGAGTAATTTTTTCTTCCGCCTCCCCTATTTCTTCTGTCACCCCCCTCAGCTATTTTAAATGTCAATCGAAGTAACATTTAAACCATTCACTGAGGGCTATGGTTCCCTCCTTGATGGAAGCAGGCAATCACCTTGGTCAGGGGTGCCAGGTTTTGAAAAATGTTATGGGTGCTCAGGGTAATTATAAAAGGTCAAGGGTCTTGGGGGCCGCCTAGGTCCCCAGAAGCTAAAGGGTACTTCATGCTTTGTGGTGCATTTTGAGGGGTATTTTGAGGAGTGTAGACCAGCAGGGAGGTTTCTAGGAGTGTCTACTAGACTCTTCCCTCCCAAGGGGGTGGGAAGGGCCTTGGCACCTGCAGGCAGATTGGGAGCTGCGCTAGGGGACATGAAGCCTTGACATGCCATTGCACATTCCCGCCTCAGGTTACCACTCCCACAAGCAAATCAGGGTTGAGTGGGGTGTGCCAAGAAAACTGGAACATGCCCCCTGGTCTGACTGAATGATGAACACTGGCCCAGGGTAGCCCTGTACTGACCCATCCCCGCTGCTGATTCCCAAGCTAAGCAGTTGTGCCTCTGGGCACTTCTACCCCGGTGGGGGGACCCATCAAATGAAGAGTTACATCTGGTCACCTGAGTGATTAATAGGTGGTTATGGGGGGCAGCAGATGGTGACCGTGAAGCAGGGACCCCTTGGGGCCTCTGTCAGGGCCAAAGGAGTGGCTGGCCAGTGGGGTGGGGATAGCAATGATCTTTCTCTGGTGCAAATAAATGAAATGTCCTCCTACTTACTCAGGTCTATACTTAAGTCTGTAAGGCAGAAGAAGCCTACTGTTCCCATCAAGACTGCAAACACACACACGCACACACACACTACTGTTCTTTCTAATAACATGCATAATAACATGCATAATTCATATTTTTTATTTTAATTTTAGTCTTTGGTAACTGGGTAAGGCCCACTAGGCACAAATGCCTGTTTTCAGGGGTGACCTGGGAGTACTGGGCAGTTAAGTGACTTGCTCAGAGTCACACAGCATGCAAGTGGAGGTTGTGAGAATCACACTCAGGTCTGGTCTGCTGGATGTATCAAGCTTGTTCACACCTCATTCCTATAACCTCTAGGCTATATTGCCAGCAAACCTCTGGCAGAATAATGTCCTGTCATTAGCTAAAATATCTCTGGCAGAATAAAGTCCTGCCATTAGCTAAAATAGGATGTGATGGTGTACTTGACACCACAATATTCTAAGCAAAGAGGAGGGGCTTCGGGATAAACGAGGAGGGGAACAGAGCCAGGCACTATACAAGTGCTTTACAATTTAATGAAAAATCACCACAAACAATAAATTCTGTGGCATACACCATATAGTATATTGTGTAGTAAAATTTAAGCTCTGTGAAAATTTCGACGGCCATGGAATTACAGAATTCCAAGGGTCTTGGGTGTAATATTCAACAGAAGGTCACCCCTTCTCTCTTCCAAGCTATGCAGCTGACGTTTTTCCAGACTTGCATCATACATCATGTTTCTCAATCCTACACCAGCTCTTTAACCCTCCTCTGCACCCTCTCCATGGACGGTCCACCTTATCAACATCCTTCCTTAGTTACGGTGCCCAAAATTGCATACAAAAACTCTAAATAAGGCTGCACAGTGAGCAAAACAAAATTATTTCTGCTACTGCTGTTATACTGTATGCTGCTTATTAGACTTCTAAATGTTGTAACAGCTGCCTGCTCACACTGCCAAGTTTTAGATAATTTATTATGATGCCCAAATCTTTCTCTTGACAACTTTTCTTGAGTTGGAGAGCCTTTTAATAAAGTAAGTAACAAGTAGCTTCAATACTTTTCGAACCCAGAAATACATCATCACACATTTCTCCACATTAAACTTCATACCCCATCCCCAAGTATCAGCTCATTTCATCAAAGTGACCAGATCACCTTGTTATGAAACTACCATGTTTGGCAGGCTTCCTTTTCCTAAAGAAATGGACTAAAATCTAGAGTAAAAAACACACATTACAAATAGCATCTTTCATACAGAGTAATTGCAAGAATATACTTTTAGTCTTTAGTAACCGGGTAAGGCCCATTAGGCACAAGTGCCTGTTTTCAGGGGTGACTCGGGAGCACTGGGGTGGTTGTGACTTGCTCAGTCACACAGTAAGGAGGAGATTGTGGGACTCCAACCCAGGTCTGCTGGATGTATCAAGCTCATTCACAGCTACTCCAACCTCTGGACTATACTATATATTTTAAGGCGTGAACCAGTGCTCCTAAAGATTAGAATCAGTAATATCTGAAAAGCAGGACTGTTGCTCCAAGTGTCTGCATGGCTTAGCTGGTTGTACAACCTCCTCAGAAAACATTATGCCTTCTGGTCCCACAGGTAGACTAAGTTGGCTCCTAGGGTAGCCTGTAGCAGTGTAAGGGGTGCTGTACTCTGAGACGCTTAGCCATTGTACCTTCTAGGCACATTTCACAAGAATATGGGACATTTTTACTGCAACAAAATATCGGGGCTAATCCAACTAAAACAAGGAAACTGACAGGTATTAGGCAATATATTGTTAAGTGAGCAGTATTTTGGTCAACATATATATTTTTTTTATCAATAATATTTTTTCTGAAAAAATATCAAGATGGCAAATGTTCTACCTCACACAAAACAGAGTCCTCCCAACCGAGTCCCGATGGCGCGCACTATGCAGTACCTCCGCACTCTAAACTGCAGTTCCCTGAATGAGGGCAGGATAGAAGGACCATTGGAAACAGCCACAGTGAGCATCCCGATTCTCACATCACATGACCACTCATTGACTGGTCATGTGTCTTGGGACTTCTGATTTGTAGTTTATGCCACTGGGGGAGCCAAAGAGAAAGGAGGTCTGCCGCACATGCAGAAAAGTGACTGAGTATTGACTGTCAGGGAGAATGAGCCTAAATGTCTGGACCGGGAGCGTGAATGCATGTGGCGGCAGCGGCAGCAGGGGGTGGCTAAGTTCACAGAGTTTAATTAACATATAGGGATGGCAGGGGAAGGACCGTGCGAGGGTGGTGCCCTAGTGGGGTAAACGGGCTGTCTGCAGTGCCACCTAGAACAGGATTTAAACAAAAATTGGCAAAATAAAATTGAGGGTACCCATTTTAACTTTGTGGGTGCTCAAGCACCTGAGCACCTACGCTGTCGGCGCCCCTGACCTTGGTATAGGTTGTTATCCTTCCAGGTTGGCCTACAGTCCCCACTGTAGCCATACCTCTCCTCTTTGCATCATTCCTTCTACCATTATATGAAGGCCTTGGTTCAGAATTCCCTCTCCTTCCCGATATAGTACAAGACACACTCGCCACTCACCTTTTAAACAGATGGGAAACACAAGATCAACCAGATAAATGATCTAACTTTACCAAATGTGAAATTAACACAGGGAGTTGACTATGGTAGTTAATCTTTATGTTTAAGCCCATGAAACACCCTTTTCAGGTTAATGTATTTGCAGCCGTAGCTCTGACCAGAGGTTGTTTAAGGTGATGTAGTGCTCCTTAGCAAAATAGCTGCCATTTCCACAAGGCTGCCTATGGAGCTGCTCTCTCCACTTTCAAAATAGTGATTCCTGCCGCATATGTATCATCCTCCTCGGATGAAATGGTAGTCGCCATTGGAGAGTGGCACTGATTGGGGTATATATATGTTTTTATTTATTGTTTGACTAGCCCCATGTTTGAATTGTGTCTAATGTTGTGAGAGCTTGTGGGTCCTACTGCATTATATTCATTTGTTTGTTTTACTTCCCTGGACTCCTCAGGTTGTACTTTTTTTAAATGTATAATTATTTCCTGACTTTTGTTTTTCCTTTTAGTGTGGCCCTGAGTGGGAGTGGTGAGGCTCTGTGTGGGACCACTTCTGGGCTGCAAGGTGGAAAGGCAGAGAGTGAAGTGGGGCCATGGCTGGGGAACAGTCTCAGTCACAGTAGTAAGGTGTTATGTGTAGTGGTCAGCACTGGTAAACGGTCCAGCTGTGACATGGATAGGGAGAACTGTGATTCCACAGAGCAGATGGGCGGCTGTTGCAATTTTCCTGCAGAGCAAGCAGAGTAATATTGGGCTTCAGAGTTGAATAAAGCAGTACTAGGGAGGGCAAAGTGTGCACCACACTTCAGAAGCCCCCAGGATATCACCATGACTATCAATCACTGCTTTTGTGTCCCCAGACTTGGAGAGGCATCAGGTCATTGTACTGCAGTAGCTGAGGCATCAAACAGATCACACTGAAGTGAGGGAACAGTAGTGTCATATGGGAGCTGATATTTTGGGAGGCATTCAGTATTGAGAAAAACAGTCACAAGTAGTCCTAGAAGGGAAATTGGGAAAGGGGAAATTGTTTAACCAGGAAAAGCACACTACGCCAAAGCTTGTTTCCAGGTGTGACCTGGGAGCACAAGGAAGTTAAGTGACTTGCTCAGGGTAACACAGTATACGAGTGGGGGCTGTGGGATTCATACCCAGGTCTCCAGGTTTGCGTGCTCAGAGCCCTAAGCCACTGCGTTATACTGCCTCCTTGAAGAGGCAGAAGAGCTGGAGGCATGCTGCAGCTAGGTGTTGCCATGAGGATAAAGTTTAAAAACAGCATGCACGATAAAGATCAGTGCAATAATTTATTAATTTGCAAAGAAGGGGTACATATAGCAACCCACTCTTAAGACATAGCTGATAAACTATTCCAATCATTTTACAAAGGTGTTGTGGCTTCCTCAGGGAAGTTACAGCATGCTGGCAAAATGTTGGGGAGTTTGTCAGCCAAACTATGTCACTTGAGAGATGTTTAAGGCATCTCCGTGACTCATAGAGTGATCTTCCTGTTTTGCTGGACAACTTTAACTCAAAAGATGGGCAAGCTAAGCAAGAGGGCACATCTTAAGAAAAGGGACATTAAACTACTTTGTTACTTTTATGTTTTAAAAACTGGACGTTGTACAAACAGAAAATGTAATGATCTGACTAGACAAAAGAAATGTATCTCTATGGATAAACAGGTGGAACTTATATAACTCATTTGTGGAAATAAATTGCTTTGCTAGGGTCTTGTGGTCTCCATGCATTAATTAAACAACACTTCATGACAGGGTGTGCGTTATGCTGGGATTTACTCATGCCTGGTGTGGTCTGGTCACAAGGTTGCAGGCCAAGTGAGTAAACCAAACCAGAAGTGGGTAAGTCCCATCATAACTGACATCCTGGAATGGATTATTGTGATTAGAGAATTGCTAGGAAGTAAAGGCTTAAGAAACAATTATTAAAGATGCGCTTCTTTTTATAAAAAAATTTTTATTTTTTTATTTTTGTGGTATATCTCTGTGCCCAACTCAGCCACACAGATATATCTGGAGCGTTTTTAACATTTTTTTTATGAGATAGAGCAAGGAATAAGGTTCATGTATGCCTGTGATCTTAATAGAGTTTGTGAGGTGAGTGGCTGGCATGCTTGTGGAGTTTTGCAGACTGTGCTGTGAGCAGGAGCAGTCTGTCATTTGAAATTTGCAGAGAGTGTGACACGACTGCCTTTTAGGGGAAAATGCTGTCATACTGTAGAGGAGTTACTCGGGTTGCTGCCACCAACCCATTATGAAAGTGAAGTGGAGGTGATGGGCTGAACCTGTGATCAGGTCCAATTGGTGTGGCTGTGAGCAAGTGGCAATTTCTAGGTGGGAGGGAGTGGAGGAAGAGCCCTGGTGTGAGTTTGGTCTTTATTCGGTTTGGAAGGTACATCAGATGTTTGGGGAAAAAAAGAGGGTAAAAGATCTATTGTGATCTCCAGAGCCAGTTTCGTGTACTAGGTATATATGTATGTATGTATATGTGTATGTGTGTGTATATATATATATATATATATATTATTTCTTTTTTCTTTTTAAGTGGTTTTGGTTTGTAATGGGAGATGCAAAATGGCAGCCAAAACAAAACTTTTCAGGGCATATGGAGACGAGTGATTTGTAATAAAATAAATTGATCTGCTGGCACTTTACCTGTGGGTTATACTGGAATTTACTCACGGGTAAAGATGCCAGTTGACCAATCAGGTTACTGGATGTTGAGACCCTATTGTTAGTTTTGCCTATTCTGTTGTGCAGAAATCCCTAATGTCTAGTGGGCCCTCACCAATTGTTTAATCCTACACCCATAGTCCAGAAGTTCCTGGTGACTAGTGGTACCCCATTTGTTTATGTCTATCAATTTGAGTAATCTCTGGTGTCACATAACCCCTGTTTAATGCACTTGCCATAGGGTACTCCCTGGTGTTTAGTAATTATCCCTTCCTTCGTTTACTCCTCCCACTGACAGTGTAGAAATCCTGCCTAGCATTCCCCTTCATGTCTAGTGCCCCCCACTCTATTTTTTGGGGCTGTATTCTTCCTACAGAGCAATAAACCCTGGTCTCTTGCTCCCTCATGTCCCCTCTCCCCAGTCATGTAGAAATCTGTAGCATCAAGTGTCTGGATGCAGACAACAAGTTTGCCTGGGTAAAGCCCTATTTGGACTTTACCCTGTCTTGTTTTGTCTTTCTCACGGGTCTATCTTGGGCCAACAGGGGGCCCATGATGAAGACCCCATGAGAGTTGAAGCACTTTGAAGTGAAAGTGTAGTCCACTCTGCATTTTCTCTAAAAACGTAAGTTCAGTATTGACTTCGCTTTTATTTGGTAAGCATGGAAAATACCCTAGCACATACAGTTAAATGAGATGCTTTGTTTTAAAACTTACTTGCAAAACAATGGATAAAACCTGCACATTGAACTGAAGTCATATGAAATATAATTTATTGCAACTGAAATGAGTTTACAAACCAAGATGGAGTATTTTTAGCCAATATGGGTAAAGAGGTGCATGATTGGGCTGCAATCTGGTCCAACCAGCCTAAACCAAGACTTCGAGATCCATTTGAAAACTAGCTGCTTTAATTAAATGCAGATATTTGGGCATGTAAAAATTCTAATTAAAATAATAAGAATAAAATCTGATTCTGGCCTGACCTGCATGACCTAGCAAAATTTTGATCTGCAGTTACTAGAAAACCTGACCTATCTCTGACTACCACTTTATATGCTAGTCATGTTCCTCATCTGAAAGTGTGAGGCTATGCAAATGCTTGCATTTGAACAATGAACTGAACCTAAATCTCCACTCTCACCCTATCCCTAACTGATTTTGAGCCAGAATAAAAGGAAATAAACCAGATGCTTAAAATTGACTGGAGAATAGAAAAATTATTAATAAGAAGCAGACTCATAATAGTGTTTTTCACACTTACGTATTGCGACATCACTGTTGTTGGCAAGTATGACACTGTCTGGAGCCATGGTACTGATCAATCAGCCAGTTTTATGTTCTGTGGTCAACCAATGGGTGTTACCACTTAACATTATGTGAAGCGGCACATCCCAAGAAAGACACTATAATCTAAGTCTCAAAAATGATTGGTTTGGGCAGACAGAACTAGGCAGAAGCAATAATGAAAGGAGCAAATACTCCTCTGATGTGAATGTGTGAAATAATAAGGCTTATTGAAGCCAGCATTGTTTTACACAATAAACAAGACATTTAAGGATTACACATTCAGTGTTGGAAATAGACTCGAGATGTAGAGTTCATTTCTCCCAATGTGGAATATTATAGTATGCAAACAGTCAAACTAAAAACAAGTCTATACTGAAAGCGTCCCTTAGGATTATCGGAAAGTACAGTACTCCTCAGCTTGGAGTCTTGGTCTGGCCCATAGGACTGTGGCTTTTTTAATTTTTTGCAAGAGGGAGAAAAGCTTCATAGTTACTATTGACGGGTATGGAAGACTTTAAATTGTCATTTTTGATCAGGAAAGGCCCACTGAGCTGTAACAATTCAATCTGGATAAGGAGATGCATGATCAGGCCACAATCTGGTCTGACCAGCCTAAACCAACATCTCAGAAGAGTTTGGTATACCTCCCCGACAGCGACATCATTACAGTGAACTACGTTGATGCCAACAACATCGATAGTTCGCTGTAGTGGTGCGCTAGAGACCCGCCTGGTCACGCTATCTCCCAGTCCTGCACCCCCTCCCAGAATCAACTCTGACTCAGAGTTGATAATATTTAGAATGAGGGGTGCGGGAGGAAGAGCTAGATAAAACTTGCAGGCATCATAAATTCCATCGCTGTGATGCTGGTCAACTAAATTGTTGTTGAATTGGCATCGTAGAGCCGAAGAATTTAAATCACCCCTCCAAATTCTGGAAAGTTATTCATGACCTCTTCTCTCCTCCAACCTCCATTATAAAAATAGGTGCCTCTACAGCCTTTGACCCTCCTTCTGTGGCCTCTGCCTTCAACACTTATTTCACCACCTGTGCTTCTGCTCTCCTCCTTCCCTCCTTCCACCCCAACCCCAACCTTTCTTCTTCTCTCCGGTTTCCCCATCCTCCTCTCTTAAAGCCCTTCTTGCCCTCAACCCCTTGCAAAGTAACCTTGACCTCATGCTCCTGCACCTCTCTGCCCCTGCTATTGCCTCTCCTATCACCTCTGTATTTCTTTCCTTCACTCTTGCCTCCATCCCTACTACTTGGAAGCATGCTACTGTCATTCCCTTGCATAAAGGTGGTAACTCCTCCTCTCCTGGGAACTACTGGCCTATATCCCTACTCCCTACTCTCCCCAAACTCCAAGAGCACATAGTTCTATCCCAACTCTCTCCTTTCCTCGACTCCTCTTCCTTCAATGGACCAGGGTCTTCTTACTGCCACCATCTTTGTTGATTTAGCTAAAACGTTCAACACTGTCTCCCATACCCTTCTACTGCATAAACATAGAACAGCAGGCCTCTCAGTCCAGGTTACTAAGTGGTCCCACTCATACCTCTCAGGGAGATCACAATCTGTGAAACTTGGAGACACCTTATCCCTTCCCCTCCCCATAACCACTGGCATCCCCCAAGACTTCATACTTGGGCCACTCCTGTTCTCCATCTTTTTAAATGACCTCCCATCTGCCTGCTCATCTATGTCCATCCATATATACCCAGATGACACAGCTTTATTTGTCTCTGGATCCTCTCCAGCTGACTTGAGATCCAAACTTCAACCTGTTTTCGACTCAGTCCAGAAATGATTCAAGTCCAATCAGGTATCACTAAATGCCAAAAAAATGGTCTTTATGTGTTTTGGCACTAGACCGAGGCTTTCTAAATTCACATCCCTCCCTTCTTTCCCATACCCTAGATGGAGACCTAATTGATGACGTATCATCTTTCAAATACCTCAGTGTATGGCTTGACCATTACCTCCATTTTTCCCAGCACATAGATGCCATACAAAAAGCTGCACCCTAAATTTGGTGCCTCTCTATAGGCACAAAAGTTGCATCCCTACCTGCCCACCGAGACATCTTAACCAAGATGATTCTCTCTATTTTTGATTATGGCGACATAGTCTATGGAGCTACCCCTAGGTCTGCCCTGGCCGACTGGATATCCTCTTCCACTCCTTCTGCCACTTAGCTCTCAACTGTCCTCCCTGCACCCACCACTGTACTCTGTACTCTGCTCTCTCTCCCTCCCTTCACTTGAGGATCGCCATCTAACCCATTGTGCCTCCTTCACATCCAAATTCTGGTTTTCCTCCCTTCCCCCTATCTTGCCTCCTTCCTGTTTCCCTCCTCCCTTTCACCCTATTCCCTTCGAAGCTCAGGATATTGCTCCCCCCAGCTCCTGTCTTGCAGATCTCTTGCTGGTCAAGTGACCTTCTCTTTCCACTTTCCTAAGCTTTGGAATTCTCTCCTCCTACCTATTTGCTCTGCCTTCTCCAAACCCTCCCTCATCTTCTCTCCACTCCCATACCTCTCCCTCCTGCCACTGCCCTTAATTCATACCCGACCCTTAGTTTCTCTCTCCTCCCCTCGATGTCCCTTGCTATACCCCACTATCCCACTGCTCCCTCCCCATATCATTTCACTGATCTCAGTTTATGACTGTACTGTTGTTCCTATACCTTAAAGCATTATTAGTCAGGTTATACCTGCCTCATCTACTGTTAGCTGCACTCTTACCTGGTACTATTTCAGTTTTGTAAATATTGTGTATAATACTCATATTACATGACCTACTCTGTCTCAGTATGTTGTTCTCCACATTGTATATACATCTTTAGTCAACCTCTCTGTATCTCAACATGTGAGCAAATGTGCTTTATTTATATTACGTATTATACTCTCTTGCTACTTCCTCGCCCCTTCCCCCCAAGACGCATCTGGAAATGAGCAGTTTGTGCTCAGTATGTCTTTCCAGGTGAAACTCTTAAATAAATAAATAAATAAAATAAATACATTTCCAGATGTGTCCTGGCATTTTTATTGCCAGAGGGAAGCTTGACCAGGGCACCAGGTAAAATCCTCCACTCTTATAGTGTCATGAGATCATTAAGTTCTGCTTGGACAGACAACAGAGATGGGCAGAAGTGACCTCATTCTAATATCTCTTCCAAAGGATGGGACCTCAACACTGCAGCAGCCTCTGGTGCTGCATGAGTGTTAGCACTGGGTATTATCCCAAGGTTCTGTTGTGCAAATAGGACCCACGGTCCTCTAATCGTATAGCCCCAGAGGCGAGCTTGCAATATACTGAGCCACTAGCACAAACACTGAAGAGTGCAACGTGCTAAGTCACAGGCACAGTGCTTATTGGGGCCAAAAGTAATTGGAGGAAGAGCATAATTATAAAAGAAAAGAAGATTTCATTTATCTTAAATCCATCTAAATATAATTTTCTTTCACTGATATATGCAATCCTTGTTTTTTATTAGTTTGCATATCAGACTTCACATAGCCCATCACCTGGCAGCTATAGAAGTGAGAAGGTATTTGGACTCCCTTAGAAGGAATACAGTATATGATATTGGATGGTAGAATGAAAAGATGCAAGTAAACTGCTTTGATGAGCAAACCTCCCCTTGTAATAAGAATCCTAAATGTGGAAAATATCCATACCTGCTTTGGAAAACCTGAATATTATCCCAAAGCAGCAATAAAGAAGTTCAAGTGAGATCTGCAGTACCATATGTACAGTGCTCTTTCCACCTGTCTTAGGAAATGTCTGCACCCATATAGTCATTCAGGTACTACCTGGGGATATGGGATTCACTTTGTCAAAAGCAAAGCCTTCCACCCACTCACACAGTATGTAGATGGTGTGTGATGCTTTCCACCACTAGATCCTTGCCAATTTCCCAAGGTCAGCACAAGACTCCCATACTATTTATGGGAACATTTTGGTATTGCACAGTGTGTTTCTGTCATGTGAAGGCTAGTCACGTATATGCAGTCTAGTCAACTCCAACATGCCAATGCTAAAGAATATAGCATCCTGTTAGTAAACCTAACATACATATCTTCCGGTTATGGTAAAAGTGGTTGCCCATAGTGACCATGGTTCATGATGTCACCATTCAACTCAGGCTCTCAAGCACAGAAGAGGTATGTAGTATATGGTTGAATGTTACTGTGTATATGTAACCCCTAGATGGCGCTATCCCAGGGGCTACTACCCCTGCCTGATTTGCCACTAACAGGTTGAGGGGCCTGGATCCAATGGCGGGTGCCTCCACCCAGAGGTCAGGGTTTGCAATAGTTAAACTAACTTGGTCACAGCCCTCTGGGACACTGCAACCCCCTTTCTTCCCACTAGTGGCCCACACAATATATCAGAATTACCTTCACAGTATACACTTACCCCAGGTCTGGTTCCGCACTGGGACCTCCTGTGAAATGAGATACAGTGCAACAATCACAGTACAGTACTTTAACATAGACAAATACCTCAGGCAGTATAACTTTGCTGAAACAAGCAGCTCTTGATTTATTTAGGGGGATATAACAAGGACAGGGGAAATCAGGTTAATTAGCTTATCACTCTAATCATCTACCTATGGCTCTGTGCACAGGCCTATCCCTATCAGTTACTGTCCCTGGGTGCCCAAGCCCTAGTGGCTAGTCCAAACCGTGGCAGCTGGTAGGGCCCTTTCACACAGAGAAAAGGAGAATTAAACAGTCAGCAGTACAGTAATTCCATTTGGATTTAATGTGGCAATTCAACAGGGAGCAACCCTGAATTAGTACTCACGACCTCCAAATAAGATAGGGTCCTTCAATGTCAGCAGGGCTCACTTGAGGTACACAAACCTCTTCACACATCCATATAAAAGAAAGCACTATACCAGGCAGGCTGCATCTGTATCCCGATCGCAATTACTGCACAATACCCGGGAGAACACACAGCAGATTCAGTTCCTGACAGACCGAGTGCAATTTTCAGCAATTCTTCCAGTCTTCTACAGGGTGAGCCTGGTTTCTACTCTTCAGAGATCCTTTGATTCTTTTCACAGGACGGATTCAGTCCAACAAGCTGTTACACAAGCTGCAGACGAACTCTGGGCCATACACGTTTTTGACTAAAACTGCACACTGAAAAGCACAGGGCCTTCCTTCTTCACTGCCAAAGCTCAACTGAAACTCCAACCGACAAAACGGGCACTTCCTTTGAGTTCCTCCCAGTTCTTGACTGGATTGGCTGTCACCACAATAGACTGCTGCTGTTGGTCCAAAAGGCACTGAAGTCTAAACTACATCTCCCAGAGTCACTGCCCATATAATCCTCTTGTGGCTGGCTCAGATTATGAGTCCAAGTTCTGATTCGTCCAAGGCACCATTTTAGAGCTAGCTTACCCCACTGATTGGTCCAGTTCAGCAGTTCAAAACTAGAATGGGGAACTAGCAGACACAGTTCTGACTGCAAAGAAAGCAGGTTAGACAAACTGTAATTTCATTATTACTCTAAATAATTTCTGGCAAACAGTTACATCTTTCAGATAGGTTCCTTTGCACCCTAGTGACTGCAAAAATGAAGTGAATTGCAGCAGCTTGAGTGGTACTCAATCAAAGAAACACACAGTCCCCCATACAACTAATTATGTCTGCAAGCAGACAGCTCTTAAAGAGACAGTACCAGAGGTTCTAAAAACACTCACTGATAAATGGCTTAAATGCCAAACACCATTCAGGCTTGGAGCATTCAAGCAAGCTCCTGGAAGTCTTTTGGGAACCCCCATTTGCAGGGGGGTTACATATAGATTGCCATAAACTAAAAAATCCTCATTGTACTACACTTCAAATATCCAAAATGTTTTTGTACTATAGTAGCAATGTCACTACTGTGGTACAACAACTTTTACGTTCTACTTTCCAGCGCTGTCTCTGTCACGTGCCAACTGCCAAACTCAGACTTTTAAAAACTGATGACACTCACTATTCTGTACTATGATGGCAGCACAGTGTTTCCAAAGCCTGTCATGGACCTTCAAACTTTTGTTGCGACCAGAAGAACCAGACACTTGCCTAAAATATGTTGCGATGTCTTAACAATGAATAGAGTAAGTTCAGTGCGTGTATGTGGCTGACTCACAAGGCAGAGTGGAGGCATGGATATAGTTAACATCATTTTTTTAGAAAGGCTCTTTAATCTGTTTTTTGTCCATTGATTGCAATCATGTACTTTATAAAATACCAAATAACTAACTGTACTCAAACAAGGCTGTGTTCCCATCTTGGGGACTTTATGATATCATAGTGACCGCTCAAGCTTTGCTCTTGAGTGTAGTGCCCCAAAGTCCTGGTGCCCTCCAAAAATGGGCATCCAGATGCTCTAGGGGCTGGTTAGATGGGGAGGTGCCCCTTTGTGTGCCCCAGCATTAGAGGTGCCCCAGTGTAGTGGAAGGAAACCCACTCAAAGCAAGCCCCAGCTGGACTGAGTTAAAAAAAATTATTCTTTCTGCTTGTTTTTCCTGCCTGCAGCCCCCCAGTTACCTTGCGCCGGGCACCTGTTCTCATGGGTCCCAGTCACGAGGGCATGCAGGCAGGGTCAGACTTGAGAGGATTCCAACCAGAATCCTCATCCTGTTTGAATGGCAAAAGCTGTTCAGTCCATTGTCGGAGAAGAGGGAAGCAGCAGCAGTTTGGAGAGGTGAGTGCTAGGCCAGCCGGGGATTGACCACAGGTTATGGACTTACCTCTTGTCATGGGGTCCCTCCTGATGTCCCAGCCAGTCCTTAGCTGATCATTTCCTCTCCTTAGTCTGCAGCAGTAGTCCATCGGGTTTTCCGGTGCCCGCGGTAGTGATGAAGTGGTCCTGTCAGGAGGGGTGGCAGGTCCAGGCTGGCCTCTCTGTGGCAACAGCAGCAGCAAGGGGTTCTCTGGGGGGGGTGGCAGCAACAGATGAAGGCTGTCCCCTCCACCAATGCTGCCCAGCAGCAGGATGGTCATCAGGAGGGGGCAGCACGTCCAGACTTTCCCCTGCAGTCCAGTCCAAAGCAGCAGAAGTTCATTGAGAGAGACGGCAGCAGTAAAGTTAGGCCATCCCTTCACCAGTAAAGCCAGTAGCAATCATGTGAGAGGGGTGGCAGGTCCGGGCCTTGCCTTCCAAGTTCAGCAGCACCAGCTTCAGTGGAGGCCTGAGGGAGGAGGTGGATCCAGGCCTCCCCAGCACCAGCAGCAGTAGTCCCAGCCCATCATTAGTTGGAGGGCAGCAGGGTGAGTGGTGGCAGCACAGCAGTCAGGTGCTAGCCGCCTGTAAAAGAAAAAAATACTTTAAAAAAAAAAATTTTAAATAAAGAAACCTTGGCGCTTCTAAGTGCCTGCAGTGACTTTGGGGCATTCAAGGGCCCTGGAACTGGACCGCCCATGGGGTGGAACTTTAGTAAAGTCTCCATAGAGTCCTGAAAATGCAGGGATGGGAAAGGCCCCAGTGAAAAAACACCCGCTGGGCAGAGCAAGGAGAAGGCTCCCTTGAGTCAAATAACTGTGGGGCAGGCTAGGCCCCAAAACTGGACCGCCCATGGGGTGGAGCTACTAAAGAGGCCCCCTTTGACAGTGAGCAGGGGGCTGTTTAACAGTGACATAAAGGGGAAATTCCAGGCCCTATGGATTTAAAGGGGCAACAACAGGCCTCTCAGGTCTAAAAGGGGGCAAGAACTGTAAATAAATGACTGGTTGCCTAAATACTGTGGATTAGTGTCTGTCAGCAGATCAAAAGGAGGCTGCACCAGAGGCCAGGTTTAAAGGAGAATGCACCCTCAGAAATGAACTGTCTGTAAATAAAAGTACCTAAATGATTTATTGCAATGCTTTTGGGGCCCCTGTGATGACATTGTCCCTGTGCTAGTATCTGTGTGCCATCAGGAGATGGTCATCAAGAGACAGTGCCCCTATGATTTTATTTAGTTTAATGACCTGAACTGTTTCATCGTTGGTTAAGTGCCCAAACGTAGTAAAATTTTGCTAAAAATTAAGACACCGACACCAAGTTTAGTATACAAATGTTTTATTTGTGCCACCACCCTTCTGCTTGGCTGTGGTCCCAGGTGCCCCGACTCTGTCTTCCCCAGACCAACTGTCCTAGCTACCTGTTTGTCCTGATGTCCCGGCAGCCCACAAAGGGGCTGTGGCTGGGTGAAGGTGGCAGACTAGTTCCTGGAGGGGTGATCGATTCACGTGGTCCAGGGTGATCTCAGCCGAAGATTCATCAGCCTCGGAATAGTCCTGGCCTGTGTCCTGTTCTGTGTTTTCCCCACTGCCCTGGACAGCTGGTTTCCCCATCTTGCTTCCTTCCTTTCCCCATTTAGACACACAAGGGTGGCCAGCTGAGGACTGATTTACAGTATAGGATGTAGTGTAATAATTTAGTGATATTATATTTCTTTTGCCTTTCAGAGTTTAGATATTTAGTGTAATGTTATTATTTTATGTTCAGTAAACTCGTACCTTGTTTTTGCATTCGAGTCAGCTTCATGCCTCTCCTTGTGTTCCCAGTTAGTAGCAATTGAACTTGGGTCCCCTTCCCCAAAATTTCCCATGACACCCGCTGGCTGGGCGTCACACAAAAATCCACCTTCGGGTGGATGGCGTAGTTGGATTACATGTGTGTTCCCTTCCAAGTTGTAGCTGGGGTGGACCTGTGCCCTGACCAGACCAGGCCATTTTGAGAGTGGTCAGCATCAGCGGCCTCCTTCGCTCATTACATTGAGGTATATAATGTCATCAGATCCCCTTAATGCAAACACAGCCTTGTTGTGCGCAGTTACCTACAGTATATATTATTCTATATATGGGTTACCTCGGGCTTTGGTCATAGAACACAACTTGGGTGTTATGTAAATGTGTAACATAGGCCAATACATTTCTAATGACTCGCTATATAACCTCAAGAAAAAAGTATGCAAAACATTTTTTGTTTTAGTCATCACAACATTATAGAAGTTAATAAAATGCATTTGCAGAATGACCTGGGCAAAAACTGGGGCTTAATCCCCAGACCCCCTAACAAGATGCATAATAAATTGCCAGGCCACCATGGGACATGAGACAAAATCTCATTCAGGAGAATTTCTTTCAACCACAAGGATAACAGGCACATTGATGTAAATATCAAACTTTGGAAAGGATAATTTCATAATTGAACATCATAGGCTGTTACGATGAATTATGTGTAATAATCAAGAATCCCAACATGTTCTCTAACATTTTGAATTATGTGTAATAATCCAGAATCCCAACATATTCTGTAACATAAAATACCTGTTAGACAAGAGAACTAAAAGTGAAGATCAGTGGTACAGTATGTCTGAGTGTTCCCTTGCAAACAATGAACTTGGAGTGAAACCATAAACAATAACATCAAAACATCTCCCTCTTGTTTTTTTACTGTCATATTCTATTACAATTTTAGTTCCATATCTGCCCTGTAGAGAGTGATTACATCTACATATCATGAGCAGAGGTCTGTGGGACATCAGTGGCAGAAGACTAGACAATTTGTGAAGATAGCTCCCCACTGTTCTCTACAGAACCTGACATAGTAGCAGAGATTTGTGTCCCAGAGCTATGTTGGAGAGGAACCCATAGGAATTTAGTCCCCATTACAAAACAGCACAAGATTTCAGATTTCTCTGTCACTTTTATCCATTAGACAATACAGGGGAGTTCCATTTCCCAGAAGTGACAGTTCCCTATCCCATGATTCTAGAAGTTAGCGTATCCCCTCAAAAAGTTTACAACTTAACAACTTCCTTCTGCCATATCAAATGGATGGGGGAAGGGGGCATAGAGACATCAGACAAGCTGGTATCTGAGTACTAACAGTAGCATGGACACTCTTTGTTGGCAGTTTTAAATCAGTGTCTTCACAACAGCAGCATCTTACTGACTGTTGAACTGGCCTAGAAGGTTCTGGCTCTCCATGAGCTCATTCTGTCACAATAGCAATTGTGTTTTGACTATGTATCAGCTGATCTTGCTCAGCAATTAGACCAGCCACTGCATATGTTTTCTCTGTTGGCAATCCTCTCATTCAGCAGTACTCTGTACCCACATAACTAGCCCCAGTAGCTCTCAGAGGTTTTCCACCTCCTCCCTGTTCAGTTCTTCTAGGTTCTTTCTCTGAGCGATCTCTAGCAGGTACAGAGGACTCTTATTCAGATGATCTGCTGTTGGGTTCCAAAGATTTGGAAGATCAGTCCACCAGTTCTATGTGTGGTACATAGCTCAATGCTTATGATAAGTAAAACTTAATGATCATGGTTGGTGCTTAAATACATTAGAGCTAGGACATAACTTAGGACAGTGCTTGCAGGATGTAGGACCTGGATGATATGGTTAGTCTTTAGATATGTTAGCATTGGATATGAACATAGGACAGTGGTTGTAGTACATAGGAACTGGATTGGATATGATTGGTGCTTAGATGCTTTGAACTGAATGAGCTATAGAAGATGTTAGAACTTGATGTTTTGGCCTTTCTCTGTATCCCACCTTTGGCCGAATGCTTAGTTGAGGGTGGAATGGAAGGTCCAAAAGAAAAGTAATCACTACATGATTATCTCCTCCAACTCTGGAGAGTGTGACCAGTAACACGCAGGAGAGGAAAAAAAACCCTTAGGGGGAAACGTCCGAGGACCCATGGCTACTGACCTGCCCATCCTCTGGGCATGCTAAAGGAGAGTAATCCTAAATAAACTAAAGGAATAAGTCATAGAATAATCCAAATCTCAAGTCTTGATTGAAGAGTAGATCTTGAGGTGAATGCTAGTAGAACCTTGTAGTTGAAGTACTGATGAAAAGTGTCCATGTAGAAAGCCAGTAGCATGTCCGGTAAGCGAATCCTAGTCCAACATCCATAGGAGTATAGGTCGAGTATGTTTTATAAAGCATGTTCAGTCAATTGCTGGGAGCAGAATCGCATCTTGGAATGGCTGTAATAATTTGAAAGTGGACAAACCTGGAATTTGCAAGAGAAAAGTTGTTTCAGGGGACTGGTATGATAAGTGAACCGCTAGGTCTCTTTGCGAGGCAGAGGATGACGAATGTCCTTTGAATCTTGAAATAGGAAGCAAAGATAGGATCCTCAGCTGCAGAGGATCTGAGGCAGAAGCAGCTAACTATAATTGTAAGCTCAGGTGATCACGTAAACAACAAGTCCATTAGAGGAAGGCAGCAATAAGAACGATGCTAGACCCCCACGTGGCCTAGCAGGAGCGGCTGGACCTCCACGTAGGTCAGCCGGAGGTATGAGTGGTAAATGAGGATCGAGCTAGGCCTCCATGTAGGCTAGCAGGACTGGCTGAGCCTCCATGTAGGTCAGCCTGAGGAAGGAGTATAAGTGTGAGTCGAGCTAGGCCTCCACGCAGGCTAGAAGGACCGGCTGAACCTTCATGTAGGTCAGCCTTGGGGAAGTAGGGAGCATGAGTCGAGCTAGCCTCCATATAGGCTAGCAGGACCAGCTGGACCTCCATGCAGGTCAGCCTAAAGAATGGTAGAGAATATAGAGAGAGAATATCAAACTAGACCTCCACGTAGGCTAGCAAGAGTGGCTGGACCTCCAAGTAGGTCAGCCTGAGAGGGGCTAGTAGAGAGGCAGAACCTCCACGTAGGTCCATCTGGGAATGATGGGAACTGGCAAGCTATCACATCGGCTGGGCGGCTGTAGAATAAGGATGGCTGGAGGAAGGAAACTCTGTACAATGGATCCGAGGAAGCAATGGCCTTAATACAATGGAGGATGTCCAATCCAAGAGCTGCAGGGTGAAGGTCTGAAACTTGAATAGATATCATGGCTTTGGAAAGGGGCAGCTGTTAGTAACAGGAGTATAGTACAGTATCCCAGGAAATAAGCTGGCACTGCAGAAATCCACTGAGCTGACAGGAACATTGGAGAGTAGGGGAATCGTGCCTTTATGGAATTGATAGCCCGAGGAATTGGCCAAGGAGTACAGTACTGATAGGTGATATGGGAATAAAGTCACAGAACATGACTGATGGAAATACTGCAGGTCAGGTAGCAACTGAGGGCCCACGGGAAATTGGTGGAGCAGGTGAAGGAGGCACTGGGGTTTGGTAAACTGTGTTATCGGAATGATAAGGTGAGGATAATGGTCTGATACACAGGCAGAAGGCGAATACCAAGGATGGAGAAGTCTTGCTGTCTTGCTATTCTCCAGTGGGCTTGAGAGGTGCAAAAGCATAAGAGAGGAAATGAGGGAGTACTGTATCACTGGTAGATTGGACAGACAAGAGCATTCCCAGTATAGACAAAAGCTGATGGGGGTTAAGTACATGAAAACAAATCCAAGGGGCTATTAACTGAAGAGTGAAGGCCTGGGGCATTGCAGGCCTGAGGAGTAACCAAGGAGCAGCGATATGACATCGAGTAGCTGGAGCATGCTAACTGAGCTGTAGCAAATGAGGGAATGTACCCTAGGATTGTAGAATAGATTAGGTGCAGCAGTGTAGCAAGCTGAAGGCACTAAGCCGCGTCTCATGTAAGGGAGTAGGCTAGCACTTGTCGGTCAGTAATGGAGGAAGCAGCATATCGAGGAGGGAGCTACATATGGAGCCTAAGGCAGGATTAGTGAATGAGTGGTCTGCATGAGGGTCATTATTCCTAAGGTATGGACAGCTTGGAACAGCAGGTGAAAGCTGCGTCATCATGTACTGGAAAACATTCAGGGCACTTCTGGGAATAAGATGTGTGAGGCCGCACAGGGTTATGGAACAGAACTAAACATTAGTAGCACAATTAATGAAGGAGAGTGACTAGTGGTAGTATGCACATCAGCTAGCCATATATAAGTGTTTGCAATGCGGCAGAACAGACGACAGGCATAAGCTGTAGAGAAAACAATGTCACGTACAGTTGATATATATGGGACAGGCAGCATCAAGTCCTAAATGGAATCATGGCCTGTCCGTCCAAACATGGATCGAGTGTTGGGAATATGGAGATCTTAGCTAAGAAGTAGGTCCGAGGCACCGCAAGGCTGTTAGGGTAGCCAAAGCAGAGTCATCCAAGGAAGTGAGAGCCGGCAATAAAGTTTGCAACTGAAGCAGTAATTGGATAGAATAGGCAGCTCTGAAGGTATCTGGAAATAAAGTAAAAGGCTCGAAATCCGAGGTTAGTGAATGGCCCCAGTATCCACGAGTGGCCGAACAGGTGGCTAACTAAGCAAGGAGACAGCATACGTGAGAAGGAAGGGAGATGAGCCATGGATGCATGTTGTGGGCATAGGTCTGTTGCAGCAGAGCTGATGAGGTCCAATAGAGCTGACAGCACTTACGGCTGCAGGGGGTGCAAGTATGAACTGCCCAGAAGAGCAGTGGAGATGTGAAGGTGATAGCAATCACTGACCTATAGTTCAGGGTGCTATGGCTGGAGTCGGTGGCAACGGAACAAGTAATATCACATCCAATCAGGCACGGAGACTGCACTCCATGTGCAGTGTGATGCAAACCAGAAGCTGCGAGCTAGGGAATCCAGCAGGCTGTGGAGTACAAGGCCCTGCGGTAACCAGGAACTAAGCAGCAGCTTGGAGCAGCGGCTGCTCAAGGAAAATAGGTAAGAAGAGGGAAGGGAGCCAGGAGCATAAGCAAAAGAGAAGTAGAGACAGCCAGAACAAAAGCAATGATAGCACAGCCGCAGGGGTTAGAAAGGTAGAAGGCACAACTGGGCAAGGAAAGAGCAACAGTAGGAATCCCCAAAAAAGAAAACGGGGGAAGGGGGATAAAAGCACGAAAAGCAGAGGGACAATGGAACAGCAGGGGAAGGGGCAAACAAGACAACAAAACAATATGAGCAGGAGACAGGATGTGGGGGGGGAGCACAAGCAAGACGGAGACAAGCAAAGAGAGCAGCGGCAGACCAGCAGCAACCCAGCAGCGAGTGTGACTCACTCTAAGCAGAGCGGGCATTGCCTGGGGGCTTACAAAGGAGATGGAGGAGGAGCTATCTCCCCCCCCCCCATAGAACCACAGGCTAAAGCCTTTCAATAATTGTATTTGTCATCTCTTTTTCTCTGATCAGAATCATGCACCCACTTTTGTCCAGTGTGTCTCTCACTTCCTTTGTCAGTTGTCAAGTTTTTCTTCTACCTCAGTAGAAAGAGAGTCTTCCTCAAGATCCCCATAATCTTCCTCTCTTTGATTTACAATTGTCTCCGATTCACAAGAGGAGTTGGTGAACACTGAACAGCCAGTCCTGGCAAGTGTCAGAACAATTTAAATCTTTATTCTGACTTTTATCTGACTGTTGGCATTTTGTGGATAACCTGCGGTGTGATAAAGTACCCTGTTAAATTATAGAGCTATATACTCTGAACCACAGTGGTGGACCCTTGAAAGTACCTGGAGTAGAACAAAGATTGCTGTTGTTTATCTAAAAAAATGTAGCTATGTACCAACCCCAGTATTTATAATTTTAGGTTTTTTTTGTTGACCGGGTAAGTGCACTAGACAAATCCTGCCTATTTTCAGGCATGACCCGGGGGGAAGGGGATACAGATGAATGCCAACTGACCATGAACCAGATTAAGCTGTTGGTGGTATTTTTAGTGTATAATTAGAGACAACATCACTGCCCCCAATGATTCCTGTGACCCAGTTTCTGCAGTGAGCCTGGTTGGTCAGAGGATCAGCAGTGGAACAGACTTGAGTATCCCCTATGACGTTCTCCTTCTCCAGGATGGCTTACACCAAGCACCACCACCACAACACTGCCGCCTCGGTGATCACAGGTGGAGATGCAAGTGGAGCAGCTGGGAGGATGAGCTTTGGTTGGCTATGCGCGTTGGCATGCTGCTGCTGCATGCGCAGTTACACAATATAACATGGGCATGACCACTCGTTTTTGGTTTTTACCAGAAAACCGGGTAAAATTCCAGAAGTTGGACTGCCTGCCTGCACACTGGTAAAACAAAGAATTTCACAGAATTTGACATTTTATACCAGATCAGTGAATCTATAGAACTTGTATTATTCTTATAATTGCTTCCTGTAATATTTTCAGTTTGCTTCGTTTAATGCTCTGCATGTTAAGCCTTATTTTATTTTGATTATTTATACACATACTAAAAGAATGACAGTAGAATCCTGGCATAATCCAGAACTTAAGATTAACAATCACCGGTACAATTCACGGAATTTCAAGTCTTGAAAATGGAATTTCATTACTTTAATCACCGTAAATCAGTGGCCTTGAAAATGGATAAGGAAATCTCTGCATCCTGACTGACCAAGACTTGGTTACTTCCATTGCCTTAAGAAAGCACTACAAATGGCTAAAAGCAAGTCCCTGCAAACCAGGACGCAGTGACACCACATGTCAATGTGTCAGTTTCTTGGAATTTCCATGATGGAATTGGCTTTCATGTTTTTTCCCCAGTCACAAAAAGCAGTGTGTGTAAAAAAAATGATACACATATTGTAGCTGTTTAATCAAGTTGAATCAGCAGTTACTTTCATTGAGGACCACTCCTGTATATCACGGCTGCATTGGACAGCACTCTCTCCCTTCCCTTCCCCCTAGCCATCCCGCTGGCCGGCTACCTGACTCGTTCTCTGTGCGGTCAACCAATGTGTCTATTCAGCTCCCATCAGCCCTGTATTGAACTGCAGTAGGCTCCACAACACATGCAGAGAAAGATAAATGCAAATAAATGTTTTAGAGTGCATTCACCACAGCTACTGCACCCACTGTCTTCGGAAAACAGAAGCCATACATAATGCGATGTAGTGGTAGCACTGAGCCAGCAACTTGCTTCTACCTGCAGGAGCAGATGTCAAGAAAGTACTGGCATTCTTATCATATGGACGCTATTATACAATGGCACTTTTAAAACTAGAAAGCTGGGGGGGGCGCTGTGGAGCTCGAGCAAGATGGCGGCTAATTGATGAAGCTCGGTATATAGAACGAAATCTTTAGTAGAAAAGTTATTTTTTCTTAATCAACTGATGCACAAGTTATGGGAAATTGCATCAGAACACCTTAACAGCAAAATGGGAAATCCCCATAAAGAACAAGCTCACGGTTCGGGAGCTAAATCTAAAAATAGTGTTGCGGCTTCAGCCATGAGGTCTACCAAGGCCTGCAATGAGGAATCACCCAAGGCGTCGGGAGAGGAGGCACTACAATCAATTGGAATGAAGCTCTCTCAGCTTATTGCTTCGGTGGCAAACTCGTCTGACAAAGTTGGTGGACTCACAAATAGTGTTGCAACCCTTGAGACCACAATGGATCTAGTCCAGACTACAACGACGGATGTAGCAAAGCGAGCCAACTCAGGCATGGGAGCGGTCTCCATAGTCATTAAGGAGAGCTTCCACTGGAAGGCACGCTTGGAGACTTTGGATAACCAAGTTAGGTCCCTGAATATTCGTATCCTGGGGATGCCTGAAGAATGTGAAGGGGACCACATACTGCTGTTCCTCCAGGGGTGGTTTGTACAGCAGCTGGGGTAGGAGATTGCAGCTAAAACTCAGCTGTTTCAGAAGGCTTATCGTGTTACCCAGAGAGGCAGGCCGGACAATCCAGAGGCACCAAGAGCGACAATGCTTGTGACGGACTGTGCTGGCACCTGAGATACCATACTTGCCATGGTTCGCCGACTGGGGCACTCTGTTGCAAGATGGCCAATGTACACAGCTCTATTCACACATCAGCTAAGTCACACACCAAAAGAGGAAGAGGTTCGACGGTGTGCTGGCCCTGCTTCATGAGGCCTTCATCCCACATGGCTTGATTTTCCCTGCTCACTTGTGCATTGCGCATAGAGGGAGAATTTATCTGTTCTCCGATCCTACCGAGGCACTGAAATGGAGCCAAAATCATGCTGCACCAAAGGTTCATGCTACTGCATCAGAAGCTGGAATATCGGATGAGGAGGACACTTGAGGGTAATCTATTTCCGTTGCAAATGCCTCGAGTAAGGTGATATTGCAGCACTAAGGTAAGAGGACTTATTTGGAGATCCTAACTAATGGAGATATCCCTGGAACTTTATTATTACTTTTTAATACCTCTAGATTCAATGATTAACTTTTTCAAGGACTTTACAATTGTTTACTTCATTGTTTGATAAATAGCTGAACACAGCCGAACCTTAGGCCATCATTGTGTATCTGACATATACTTACAGATGATACTGGTTTGCCTTTTCTGTTTAATTTTACAGTTAAGGAGACCAGAGCTCTTTCGAGTTGGGTTTATTTAGCTCTTACTACCTATTAAAATGTGTTAATTCTGAGGTGGGGTGCTTGGTAGTGTAACTTTTATAGTGCCATTAGTTTAGTCAATTGGTTTTGAACATCGTAACCTTAGAGCTTTCATCAACTACTCTTAATGCACTTTTGTGAAAAAACAAGTGAATGCATGGTACTAGTCATTTACCTCTAAACTGTATGTTTGTTTTATTAAAAACAATAAACATAAAGTTTAAAAAATAAACTAGAAAGCTGATTGGCTAACTGGATCTTTTATCCATGAGTAAATTTCAACATAACTCGCGGATAAAGACCTAGTCAACCACATCAGCAATCACCACAGAAATGAATCCGACCCCCCAAAATGAAATCATAAAAATCATCATGTTGGATTCTCTGTAAACCGTGATGGAGAACATCAGCCCGGCTTCAGTTTGTGTGAGCCCCCCCCAATTTGGGGCCTACCTAAGAAGATTCTCCTCGCCTGTCTCCCAATATCTTCACCCTCCAGTCCCAGGACTGCTGAAGAGGGGGACCAGTAGGGCACTCACAGCAGTGCAGGAACCCTGGTTCAACATGAACCAGGCCTTCACAGTTCAAATCTGCGTCTGTTGCTGCTCGGAACCCTCTGACCTCAGGCTGTCTCCAGTGTTCCGGGGGCTGAGGCAGAGGCTAGAGAAGAAGAAGAACACTGGCTGCTTTGTTTCCCCAGCCCAGGAGCTGAAGAGGGCTGGGGAACAACTCTTATGAAGTGCGGCAGCAATGCACATTGCCGCACATATGCACAATGTGCAGAAAATGGAGCCTGTGCTCTGTAGTGGAAATCGGGCCATGGACCAACTTCAGAAGGCTGTTCTGACTCCTACAACAAAAACAGAGCCAAGACACAGTGAACTGGTGACATTGGGCACAGTGTTCAAGGTCTCCCAGTCCCAGGAAAAGCACCAGGGCTGGGAATGACCACACAGTACTCCGCATGCGCAGGAAAACTGAAGCCCTAGCAACCCAGGACTATTTTTTCTGGCGCATCAATAAAGTAAATAAAAATAATCTAAAATGCAAAAAAAAAAAAAAAAGATTTTTCTTTATTTTTTCTTGTCACAAAAAAGGGAGATATTGTATAAGCACAATAAACCATGACAGGGTGTGGGTTATGCTGGAATTTACCTGCGTCTGGTGTGGTTCGGTCACGAGGCCGCATGCTGGGATTTACCCACTTCTGGTGTGGTTTGGTCTCTCGGTCTGCAGCCTCATGACTGAACCACACCAGGCTTGGGTGAATTGCAGCACAACCCACACCCTGTCGAGGTATATTGCTTAAATAGTTTCAGTATCAGTAGGACTGAAACAGCAGTTTTTTAGATTGAAGAGGGAGTGGAATAGAGGGTGCATGGTCGTGGGGGCAGTTAAAGCTGAAAAAAAATGTTTGTCTATTGCAAATAATTAGAACTTTGTTGTTTTGCCCACCCTTCCCAAGTTTGGGAAGTGCTTTTCTATGTGTAGTAATACATAGAATAAATTAATTTATTTAAAGGGACACTGTCAACCTTTTTTGCATCATATTATTTTTAGGTAAAATCACACATTTTATGACTTGCTTACTTCCTCTAAAATGAATTGATGCTGCTGGATGTTTTATCTGCCTCCTTGCTTATTAGAACCGAAATGCATGGTAATGTATAGCTATGCCCAGATTTGTTTTGCTTCATACCACTGAACTACTCTTAGTGCACACTTCCTGAACACTAGAAACACCCTCAAACAGTGCAGCCACTCATGATATAATAGTCTCCTCTACTCCCTCTGCATAATCAGTGGCTAGATTGTGTTGGGGGTGTTCTTGAGTCCAGGAAAAATACAATGGAAGCTGGTCAAGAAATGTAAACAAAGATGTTTTGATGTAGTAACACCAGTATGGCGGGCAGTCAGTTTTTCACGTTTTAAAAGAAAAAAGGGGTCTGAATCAAACTACCAGCTGCATTAACAGTCTCTATAGAATGTGAACAGTCATAAAATGTGTTTTACAAACCAGGGACACTTTGAGGCCTAAGGGGGTTGACAGTGTCCCTTTAAACTATTTAAAAACCTGTGTGTGTGAGTTAACATGGCGAGTCCATTTTATATAAGTAATAAGGCACTCCAGAGGTGTTTGTTGTAGTAGGTTTACCCCATGGCCAGGGCTGGAGGCCATTGGCTTCACTTCATGCCTTACTGCAACCCTGGCCATGGAGTAAATCTAATACAACCAATGACCTGCTGTGCCTTATTGCTTACTTGAAACATTTCTAACAATGTTTTGGGGAGAAAACCTGGAGGAGAACAGCCTGGCCTGCAGGATAAAGTCTGGTACTGTCAGGCTCCTCACAGCTTTATCTACCCATCTCCCAATCAATGTGATCTGTGAAGGGGGGATCTGGCACTCTATGGCCCCACCTTGGGAACAAACTGGGGGTTGGAAAGGGGGATTGACACGGGCAGTAGGTCTGGGTGGTCACCTGGATTGGAAGGGGGCACAGCCTGAACAGTAGGAAAACGTACATAGGATCCCTTGTATATCTTCTAAAAACTATTGGAAGATGATATCCTCTGCAAGGCAATAGGGAATGTATTGGGAAGAATCTCCTCTATAAGAGGATAGAAACATAGAACATAGAAACATAGAATTTGACGGCAGATAAGGACCGCTTGGCCCACCTAGTCTGCCCATTTCCCTACCTAACAGATAAGCTGCAGATCCTAATTAACCAACAGCTTACTTCCTCCTACCCCCCACTAGGACTGCCTTATGTCTGTTCCATGCATTCTTGAATTCCCCCACTGTTCTTGACTCCACGACCTCCTCAGGGAGGCTGTTCCATGCATCCACAACCCTCTCTGTGAAAAAATACTTCCTCACAATACCTCTGAGCCGTCCCCCCTCTATCTTCAAATTGTGCCCCCTTGTTCTTGCACATCTCTTTTTCTGAAAGATGCCACCCTCTTGGACTTTGTTGATTCCCTTGAGGTACTTGAAAGTTTCTATCATGTCCCCTCTCTCCCTCCTTTCCTCAAGGGTATACATATTAAGCTCCTTTAGTCTTTCTTCGTATGTCTTCTGGTGCAGACCTGCACCATTTTGGTTGCCCTCCTCTGGACAGCCTCCACTCTGTCTATGTCTTTGCAGAGATGGGGTCTCCAGAACTGCACACAGTACTCCAGATGGGGTCTCACCAACTGTCTGTACAGAGGGATAACAACTTCCTGTTTTCTACCATTGATGCCTCTCCCTATGCATCCCAATATCCTCCCAGCCTTCCTTACTGCCTTCTCACATTGCTTGCCCACCTTTAGGTCATCTGATATAATTACCCCCAGGTCCCTTTCCATTTTTACTGTCAGTATCTCACCCCCATTGTGCACTCTTGCCCTGGGTTTTTGTTTCCGAGGTGCATTACCTTGCACTTCTTTGCATTGAATCTGAGCTGCCATACATTTGACCATTCCTCCAACCTTGCCAAGTCCCTTCTCATCCTTTCCACTCCAGCTGGTGTATCAACCCTGTTGCAGATCTTTGTGTCATCTGCAAAGAGACATACTTTTCCTTCCAGTTCCACTGCAATGTCACTTATAAAGACATTAAAAAGGACTGGTCCCAGTACTGAACCCTGCTGTACCCCGCTAGTAACCCTCCTTTCTTCACTGTGGACTCCATTACTACTACCCTTTGCGTCCTGTTGTCTAGCCAATTTTTTATCCAGGCTACCACCTTGGGACCCACCCCAAGGCTGGCTAACTTGTGTATTAATCTTTTGTGTGGGACTGTATCAAATGCCTTGCTAAAATCTAGGTAAGCCAAGTCCACAGCCCCTCCCTGGTCTACTACTTTCATCACCCAGTCAAAGAAATCTATTAGATTCGTCTGACACGACCTTCCCATCATGAATCCATGCTGCCTTGGGTCCTGTGCCCCACTGGCCTCTAGGTACTCAACAAGTCTTTCCTTCAGAAGTGATTCCATCATTTTACCTACCACTGAGGTCAAACTAACTGGTCTATAGTTTCCTGCCTCTGTCCTGCTCCCACTTTTGTGAAGAGGAATCACATCCGCCCTCCTCCAGTCCTCAGGTACCACCCCATCCTCCCATGATTTGTTAAAGAGAGTAGTCAGCGGTGTTATTAGTTCTAGCCATAGTTCTTTTAGAATTCTTGGGTGAATCCCATCAGGCCCCATTGCTTTGTCCACCTTCAATTTTATTAGTTCTTTCAGAACCCTTTCTTCTGTAAATGGACTGGTATTGACCCTTGTTTTCAGAGTGCTTCTCTTGTTTGGTTTAGGTACCTCCCCCCTCTTCCTTTGTGAATACTGAGCAGAAATATTCGTTTAGTATCCCTGCTTTTTCAATGTCACCCTCTACCCACATTCCTTCCCCTTTATTAAGCCTCAGTATCCCTCCTTTGTTTTTTTCTTCGCTCCCTAATGTACCTACAAAAGGTCTTATCCCCCTTCTTAACAGAGTTGGCTATCCTTTCCTCGGTTTGGGCCTTTGCTATTCTGACTGCCTTCCCAGCCTCTTTCTGCTTTAACTGATAAAGTTCTCTGTCCTTCTCCTTCTGTGTTTCCTTATATTTCCTGAATGCTATCCTTTTCTCCTTAACCTTCCCTGCCACCTCTATTGCGAACCATAGCGGCTTTTTCCTTCATTGTGTTTTGTTGATTTGCTTTACACAAAGGCTTGTTGCCTCTGTGATGGCTGTTTTGATTACTCCCCATTGTTCCTCCACCCCTCCTTCTTGCCTGTTTGCTAGTGCTTTTCTGAGGCACTCTCTCATTTTTCCAAAGTCAGCCATCCTAAAGTCCAATACTCTTGCTTTTGTATGGCTTGATTGTATGGCTGTGTTTATCGTGAACCACACTGTTTGGTGGTCGCTTGTTCCCAGATGGCTACTCACTTCTAAATCTGAGATTCTTTCTCTGTCTCCTTTTGAGAGTACCAGGTCTAAGATTGCTCCCTCCTGAGTGGGTTCCAGTATTAGCTGTCTGAGGCATGCCCCCTGTAGGGCATCAAGAATGATCCTGCTCTTGGAAGTGCCTGCAGCAAAGGTGCTCCAGTTAACATCTGGCATATTCAGGTCCCCCATCAACAATATCTCCCCTTTTTCTGCCATTCTAAGGAAGCCTTCTATCATTTCCTTGTCCATTCCCTCCCCCTGAGATGGGGGTCTGTATGTCAGGGATTGTGATTATGCTTCCTGGTCCTACTATGGAATACAAGCAGGGCTCTTGGGGGCCACACTGTGACTGCCCAATGGTAGTTTAAGTTCCTAGAGAACATACTTAACAGCTGAGGTCCAAAACTCTTCCTAATGGAAGTGAGCAGTTGCTCAAACTGAGCATCAGATAACAACTCTGGTGGCAGGGGCAGCATGGGAGATGTGATGGTGACAACTTCTAGAGTCAGGGTCAGTGCAGGGAGTGGACCAAGATATATGCAGCTCAAAGAACAACTTCTCGGTGAAGTACCAAAATGAACTGGTGATGACCCTGATAATGGTGCTGCAGCATTAAATCTGCATGGGCCACTGTAAAGGAAACAAGTCTGTTGCTGTGAAACAGTACTGTTGCAGGAACAGTGGTAGCTTGTCTGTCTCCAGAAGATGACAGAGTCAGCACTGGAAGGAACAACTTCAGTGCTGGCTTTAAGGATGTCTCATAGCCGGACTGCATCTACACCGTGGGTGGGGGTACAACCAATGCTTCAAGAGTTTATGTTGGCACTAGTGAGGACACAAATCAGTGCTGATCAGCTGGTTTTACTATTAAACTGAGCAAGTGCATGAGCACTTTCATTTATTACGTTTGCTGTGCTTGTGCACCAAACATTTTGGAATGAGTGGAACGGGAATTTTGGGGGGCGGTGTCACTGCATGCCAAACCCATTGCAATTGAAACTTCAAGGGACTTGGCAGTCTAGACCAATGATCACGCCTTGTGGTCATGACACAGCACTCAGCTCTGTGGGCCAAAACTTTATGTACTTCAAAGAACCGAAGCCACTCCAATCAGAGAGGTTTGGGGCCTTTGATTTGCATGAAGCTGGGTCAGCAAACAGCTGATTTGCTTTAAAAACAGCTACAGCTGTATGCCAGAAGTTTGCTATGCAGGTCACTGGTGTGCAGCTGCTCTATCAGGCCCTGTAACAAAGGAAACCCTCCCATTTCCTCCATTTGTGTGCTGTCCACCCAACCTTCTGTTCCCCCTCCTGACACAGATGTTATTTAAACAAACCCTCCCCCTCCTTCCCTCTGTGTGCTGTCCACCCTCACCCTCCATTTCCCATCCCCACACCAGCATTTAATTAAAACCCTCTCTCCCCCCGTGTGCTGTACACCCCCATCCTCCATTTCTCATCCCTGCACCGTGTTTAATTAAACCATCCCGCTCCCTCCCTCTTTGTGCTGTCCACCCCACCGTCCGTTCCCCCACTGGCATTTAAAGAGCTAGTGAAGCCAAAACAGGCAGACAGGAAAATAATAGAAATTTTAAGTAGCAGTCAGCTGTAACATTCATTTCTGAAGTATTTTTCTTTTTCCTTTTGCTTATCAAAAAGTCTTCTATGTGAGAATATTGTGCTCGATGTGTGGAACAGCTCTTAGCCAGGCAGCTGACATATCTAACTCTACTGCCCCACACTATCATCAGCATTATGATCTCACTGACTGTGACATCACAGGGGAATGATCTGGCAGTCACTCACTTGCTGTCTCTAAGTAGCAGTGATGTCACCATCAGTGAGTTCACAATGCTGATGATGTAGTGTGGGGCAGTAGAGTAAGATATGTCAGTTGTCAGGCTAAGAGCTGTTCCACACATCACACCTACTAACATCAGGGGTGGGATATTCAGAAGGGTTGGCACCCAGGCAACATGCACTACGCGAACTCCACTGATGCCCGCACGATATTCAAAGGGGAAAGTGCGATAAATCCTGATGCACCGGGATGCATCAGTAATGTATGTGGCATGCGGGGGGCGCCCATGCATACTCCGCAGACATCCCGATTCAGCAGATGCAGGCACAACCCCTACCTGCACGACACACAGTTGAGCCAAGAAAAACAGGAGCAACAGCTGGCCACCCACAGGTGAGCCGCCATATTGCAGGGCGCGACACTCAGCTGCCAGCTGTGGGTGGCCACCCGAGCTCCTGTGGCACCGTCTGTCATGGTAGCGCCCCCCATGCCCGATCGCGGGCATATGTATTGAATTAAATACATCCAATACCCTGGTGGTTCAGTGAACCTCTTCCAGCCTGATCGCAGGCATAAGTATAAAATAAATGTCCAATATCCCTGGTGGTCCAGTGGACCGCTTCCAGCCCGATCGCGGGTATATGTAATAAATACAACATCAAAACCATCCCTGGTGGCCGGCCCGCCGGCGCGGCGTTGGATTCCGCTTGCGGAAGCGACCGGGTTCGGAACGAGCCGGGAGCTGGAGGGCCGGGCCGAGGGGAGGACTTGATGCCCCAAGGACTGCCTGCCCCTCTCCGGGGAGGGGTACTTGAGCTCGGTGTTTGTCTGACCTCAGGTGGAGACCTGAGGTACAGCAAGCCCGATGCTCCAACAGAGGAGCGACGGCCAGACGCCGGGCGCTCGCGCCTTGACGCCATCGGACCTGGCACGCCGAGAAACACCAGGAAAACTCTTGCAGCCTCCTGGTAGACGGAGCACCAGGGGCCCGACCTTCAATGCCCCTACCTGCCCGGAGACAGCATGCCGACAAAGATTAGCGAACGTCGGGGTGGAAGGGTGTCCCGCCTGCATTCCTCCTGGGGGTATAGCCACGGCTCCATGGGGCATGGACTGCACTGCCCAGGTAGGTGAGCGAAGGCTGATAAGCCCATAGGTGTCTCCGAAGAGGAGGGGCTGCAAGTAGGAGGAGGATAAAGAGAAAATTAAAAAAAAAAAAAAACCATCCCTGGTGGTCCAGCTGTACCTCTCTCCACCCACCCACTGAGCCCCACCACCCCGCTCCCCCTGTCAGCGTGGTTTCAGCCCGCAAAGTCGCTTGATATTCATCGATGACCGCGCACAGTGATGGCAGGCGCTTCATTGTCCACAGCGGACAATGGGTTGCAGACTGTACTGCACTACACAACCATATGTGAATGGATTAATTCACATACTGGACAGTGTAGCATAGTATGGTTCAGACGCTCATTGGCCCACGCCAGGACCAATGGGCATACAGCTGTACCGTACGCAGTCAGTCGGTGGGTGGCCGAGTGGCTTGCGATGGGGAGCTGCCGCCCGCCACTGACGGGAGGAGGGGGTGGTGGGGCTCAGGGGCGGGTGGGGTACCGCTGGACCACCAGGGATGGTTTTGATGTTGTATTTACTACATATGCCCGCGATCGGGCTGGAGGAGGTCCACTGGACCACCAGGGATATTGGACGTTTATTTTATACTTATGCCAGTGATCGGGCTGGAAGCGGTCCACTGGACCACCAGGGATATTGGACGGTTTATTTAATACACATGCCCGCGATCGGGCTTGAAGCGGTCCACTGGACCACCAGGGATATTGGATGGCTTATTTAATACACATGCCCGCGATCAGGCGTTGGAGCGCGTTGTCAGTGGGGGCAGGGGACGTCGGTCCCCGATGGCTGCTGCCTGGCAGGGCGCCAGGTGCAAGTTGCCTGGGATCAGCGCACCTGTCATGCAAATGGGGCCATAATGATATGCTAATGGCCCCATTTGCACCTTGCATACATTATGGCCCTATTTGCATGTCCACCGCTGAATATTGTGGTTGCTGTGACTAGCGCAATGGCACTTGTGCTAGTGCATTCCCCTGCTCCTCAATGGCCACTTGTGGTAGCTCAGTGCCACTGCACCATGCGCAATGCGGGTGGCCACAGTGCCATATTCAATGGTGCGAAGCCATGTCGCAGCACTGTTGAATATCATCCAGGCCACGCCCTGGCACATCCCAGTTGTGCTGCGCCTGACTTGCACCCCTGCCTGGTGCAGTTCTGAATATCCCACCCCAGGTAAACAATCTCCTAGTTAAACAAAGGGAAAGGAAAAAGTACGTCAGATATAAAAGGTAATGGTTTGGCTGCTTTTAAAATCTAGTATTAGTTTTAGGCAGTAAACTAGCTCTTTAAATCCCACAGAGATAGATATTGCCCTGTCCATTACTGTACGTACTGTACTTCTTTTGTGTGTGCATGTGCAATGCGACCAATTCTTGGAGTATACTGATGAAACCTGCTAAATCAGCAGCTGTTCCTCCAGTGTTTTGGGTGTTTGCTGACTTTTTTTTACCCAGAGAATAATGCACTGTTAGGAAGGGGGGTGGAGGGGGGCTGTCAGATTGAGCAAGTGTGAATCGGTGGGGAGGAGAGGTTGGTATGCTTGAGCAGTAGATGTTGCTTCAACAAGCCATCCTCCTTTTCCCATTCCAGCACCCCAACAAGATTAAATCACCATCGGTCTGGTACTGGCACCCCTGTTAACTGTCCCCCATGGGACCCTCATTCTCAACAACCTCCCCACACACACACACAAACAACCCTGACACTGGGGGTTCCCAGTCCCCCAGTGTCTTCACCTGAAAAATGAAAATTGTCCCTTGCCATTTTTTTTGTTTGTTTTTTTGTTTGTTTGGGGTGGGGGGGCAGAACTCAGGTAGAAAAAAAACATCCATCGATGTCTTTTGTGCCATTTTTCCATCACCACCCGACCCTCCCATTCAGAACTCACTATCTCACTGTATCCTCAGCCCTTACTTATCCTCCGGGGGTCTGACACCATAGCAGTGTCAGTGGCTCAGTAGGTAGCACACTCACCTCTGAGGCCAGGAGATCAGAGGGCTGTGGGTTCAGTTCCCACATCTGGCACTTGGGTTAAAATCCCAGTACTGACACTGTAGTGCAGCATGAGAGGGGTGCTGCACTTCTGAGGTGCCGTCTTTCAGATGAGACGTTAAACTGAGGTCCCATCTGCCTGGATTGGTGGTAGTTCAGGTGGATGTTAAAGATCCCATGACACTTATCGAAAAAGAGTAGGGGAATTGTTTATTTACAGAAAACCAAAAACATCCATACAAAATCTCAAAGAAATTTAAGAGAGCACGTTACACACACACACAAAAAAAAAATATTAAACAATCTGTACAATCAGGTAAAGAAAAGGGACTAACCCCATCAAATCCAATAAACATGCTTCCAATATTCATGACACATATGAACTGTCAGGTGTTGCAATTCAAAATCTTTCTGAGTTCTCAATGCTGATTTAATATGATGTAAAACAACTGTAGGTAAAGTATCAGTATGTTGCAAAGAAAATAAGCACCATGCCTGCCACATATAAAACTTAACACAGGCAAAAATCACGGAGAGGGTACTTGGATGATATCTGGAAAAAAAAATGGAATAATGCCCCAGGACCAAACATTCATAAGAAACATGACAAGAGGAACCCCACCCCCACTTGGTAAGCAAAACAGACCAAAATTTCTGGGCATAATGGCATGTTAAATAGAAATGAGACAAAGTTTCTTCCAAACTAGCACATTCTACATGAATACAATGTCTTTCAGACACAACCTTATGCTTGAGGTTACCCCTAACCCCTAGTCTACCATGACAACTGAGCCATGTCACATCCCACATCCGATCAGGTATCCTTCTATCTATAAGCACTTTTAAAGCTAAAGGTATCTTACTGGGAAAACACCTAGGAAAATCCACCTGGACTAAGAAATTAGAGGACATAATCTTTATATATAAACCCTTTCGGGAGAGCCGATGAACCTCGTTTTGAGCCAGGTGCCACTGACGTAGTTTGACGGCTACTGAATGTAGAAATGAGGGTGCCCCATAATTTGACTTAACAATGGGTGCTTCAATCGACTGCCGCATCAGGAAGTCCTTGAGTAAAAAAAATGTCCAGAAGTCCCAAGGATGGGACTGATACTGTACAAATTCTTTAAATGTAGCCTTAATAAAAAAAGAAAAGTAAAAAAATAGCGGATTTATCATTCCAAGTCCATCCGCCTTAACTGGTAAATATGTAAAATCACGCTTGACCGGGTTCAGTCGGCTGCCCCATAACATTTGAAAGAATACACTATACAAACAGGTTTCATAAGCCCTGGGCAAAGGAAATACTGAACTTAAGTATAAAAAGATAGGTAATAAGAATTTTTTAATAATCAAAATGCGCTTCTTTTTAGAAAAGGTCCAAGACTTCCATAGCTGGACCTTTCCCTCACCTAATTCAATACATGGTTTCCAATTAAGGTCTGCTAGATCGCCTGACCCAAACAAATAACCCAATATTTTAATTGGCCCCAAAGAGATAGCAATTTGTCCAATATAAGGTTCAAAAGGGCCTTCCCCCCCAAAAAAACTCCTGCGCTCTTATCATAATTTATTGAAGTCCCTGAAATAGAACCAAACTGTGCTAATATGGACAAAGCAAAGCTACCTGAAACTGAATCTTGTAACATAAGACACATGTCATCAGCATAAACAGCCAAAACCTGGTGAGAAACATCTAAAGCAGGTGACAAACCCAGAATACGTGGATGATGAAGGAGTTCCCGTATTAAAGGGTCTAGTATAAGGGTATATAGTAGCGGGCTAAGCGGACAACCCTGGCAAACCCCTCTACAAAAAGCAACCCCCTCCCCCAAAATACCATTAACCAGGGGAAAGTTCTGAACATTTTTATACAAAAGCCCCACCCAAGATCTAAGCTTATTCGAAAAACCATATCTTTGTAGGACTTGAAATAAAAATTCATGGGACACCTTATCAAACACCTTAGTTTGATCCAAAGAAAGTAAATATCCCAACAACTTCCTCAACTGACTACACTCACAGATATTACGTCATAGAATCAAATTCTGATGAATATACCTACCAGGGATAGAGCAGGTTTGGACAGAATGTATCAGGGAGGGAACCACATGTTGAAGCCGATGACACAAAATAGCAGAAAAAATCTTGTAGTCCATATTTAACAGACTAATTGGTCGCCAATTTCCAATAATATGTTTGTTGCCTTTTTTAAACAAAAAAATTGTAAAAGTATCTGCAAAACCCGCCGGTAGGGTGTTAAGAATGAGTATTTCATTAAACATCTGCGTTAAACTACTGCTCATATCATCCAAGAAAAATTTATATAATTCATTAACAAGGCCATCAGGGCCAGGAGAAATTCAGGTTTTCAAATGGTTAATTTCTAGCCGGACTTCATTCTGGGTTATGGGCATATCTATAGTTTGAGAATCAATAGGTGATACTGTAGGCAGCTGAAAGGAAAACAACTCATCCCAAGTACCTGTGGGTTGAAAGGCCTGACCATGTTGGGCCTTCAAAAAAAGCTGAATAATATGCGATATTTCAATATCAGTGGATTTTAAAATCCCCATCGAATCATAAAGACCAGTCATAAGCTTTTTTTCCAAAGCTTGTTTACAAGCCAAAAAAGGATCCGAAACAGGGGATGACTTCAATCCATAAGACAATTCATCATCTATGCTGCAAGCCTTTCCATAATGAAATTGCCTCATTTTAGTTTTAAGTACAACAATTTGTTCTTGGATCCAAACATCTGATGAATTGGGTAGGAAAAGTAATTTATAAAATTGAGATCGGTGGCCTAAATAAGAAATATAATTCTCTGTTTGAGTAATGTTATGAAAGAGGGTGCAAGTGTGTTGAAACTCAAGCTTGGTGTCCATCCACCACTCTCCCCATGAATCATACAACCCGGCTACTGATCGGCGCCAGTCAAATGCCTGAGATAAGGTTAACCGAAACCGTTCCTGAGTCAGTAATATGGGGTTTAGCCTCCATCTTACAGGAATAGCAGGGAAGCGGGGTGGAATACTGGAGAGCGAAAAACATACTAGCAATAACATGTGATCTGAAAATTCACACGGACAAAAACAAAATGAAAATGGTAGCAAATAACGGGTAGCAAAAACAAAATCTATCCTAGTAGAAAAACTGCTACATCTATAAGCAGGCCCAGGATCCGAATAAAGCGCTCTATAGACATCAGTTAAGGAGGCTTTCAAAATTATGGTCTGTAGAACATGGGAATCGCAGTAAACCTTCTGTTGTATCTGATTTTTAAATTTTAGATCTAAACTGCAATTAAAGTCAACCCCCATATGATGTGTCTAGGGGAGAAGAGGTAATGTTCAATATCCCAAAAAAGATCCATCCTGGCTCACTTTACCTGGGGAGCATAAGTGTTTATGAGGTGAAGGGAATAACCTTTGAAAGAACAATCTAGGAGCAAGGCTCTACCTGGAACCAAATCCACCATTCTGTGAACTTGTACATTGGTGTGATAAAAAAGTATACCAACCCCATCAGCAGCATCAGAGCCATAGGACCAAAATGAAGGCCCATGAAACCATAACTTCTTTGCCTGATGTATATCAGACAAGGAAGTAAAACGTGTCTCCTGCGGGAACAAAATGTCCGCAGTTAAGGACTTACAGAAATGAAGGAGCCCAAGACGCTTCTTAGAATTCTTGATACTGCAAGTATTTAGGGAAACTACAGTTAAAGAAGCGAGAAAACTATATTAAAGTTTGTACTTCTTCGCTTTCTACCTGACTTCTTCTTTGACTCCAATAAATCAGGTTCCCCCTCATCATCACATTCCATACCTGAGAGAGCCCCAGATTTAACTGACATGTCAGACTCAGAATCCCCATCCTGGTCATGCAACACCTGGAAGGAGTTGTGCGAAGGAGGGGTAGAGGGTTTGAGGAGCTGTTTAGTATGTGATCTAGTCACTCGTCTAGGATGAGGTTTTTGAAACACTGGGTCTGGGGGAGTAGGGGATACAGAAATGGAAGAAAGAGGACCAGGAGGTAAAAGCCCTGAAACCACGGGGGGCTGTGGGGTGTAAAACTCTGCAGCATTAGTAGGTTTATCAGTGGGCTGAGGTGCACCACCCTCAGGAGGTGTCTTAGGAGAAGGCCCTGGGACAGAAGGATCTGAAGTAGGAGGGGCAGTTTCCTCAGCAGTAGGCCTAAACCGACCTTGGGCCTCAGAAATTAGGGTTTCTTTATCAAGACCCCCTGAATTATTTTGACCTGCATATGGACACTGATGGTAGGCATGACCCTGGGCATCACAGAGGTTACATCGAAAGATATTACGGCAGGTGCCATTGTCATGGTCCAACTCTCCACACAAAGCACACTTGATCTTGTCACATGCCCTACTTAAATGACAAGCACTACCACACCTGTAACAAGCCTTGGGCTGGCTGGGGTAAAAACACACTCCCCTATCTTTACCCAAAAAGAAGCTGTTAGAAACATGCTGAACCATGTCCCGTATAATATGCAATTTAATCTTGAATTTCCAGCTTCCCGTCCAAATGCCCTCCCCATCAATAACAGGCTCAGGAGGCCCCAGCACAGTACATTTGGTCTCCAACCATATAAAATATCCCTCACATTAACCCCCTCATTACGAAACATAATGTGGATGGTTTTAAACAAGAGCTTGGTGATGGGAATAGCCCAAAATGGAGACCATAAAGGAGTGGATTTTAATGATTCATATTTCTGCCCAAACCTGCCTAGGCCAGTAAAGGACCTAAAACTAATATCAAAAGTATCCACTCCTCGTATATTAATAAGTGCATATATGTCCGAAGCCTGAAAAGTCATAGAGTTCTTAAGCAGCCATCTGGCAATGTAGAAACGATCAGGATGTTCCTGAAGACCCCCGTACCTAAGCTGTACAGCATTACGCCTGGGAGCTTGGTCCAGTCTATTATTCCGAAAAAGATCTGAAAAGCGGGCACCATCATGAAAATGTTCCCGATGGGGGGGGGGGGAAGCATCTGGTAGGTCAGTGGAAGACTGTTCTGTAACGCCTGGAACTGAAGAAATCAAAGTCTTACCCCCTGTAGCCACAGCAGATTGCTCTGGAGGTTGTGGATCCGTGGACTGGTCAGTCGCAATAAATCCATGTGTCTCCGTCGGGGTAAAAGTAACCCAATCCGAATCTGGAAGCCATTTCCCATCCTGAAGCATCCAGCAAAACCGATTCCTTGCTCCAGTCCTTTGTAGGAAAGGAGCTGGCCGACGAGCCCAGCTTCCGCATTCCAGAACACTGAGCCTCTGACGAAGGAGTCAGCAGTTTCACCTGTACATCACTGTCAAGCAAAGCAGCCGCTGTCACAGCCATCGGATCAGCAAGTAACGCTGCAGTTTCCATAGCCCCAGAAGAAGTATCCTGTATCGGAGAGGCATTCAAGGGAGAATCTCCAGCCAGCAAGCCTTGGTCAGGTAGTAAAGCTCCTGCTGCACGGATCACACCGTGCACATCTCCAGGAGGCTGTAATGGTGCAGTATACTCAGAGGTCCCATCTCGGGATCAGTAGAGCTCAGGCACTTCACGCGAATACTCTGGGCTCACAGTAGAAAGGTCGTCCTTCTCCGTGGAGAGGTCAGCACAGTCTGCCATTCCAAACGTGGTACCAGCTGCTCCCCCTACCACCAGCACTGCAGTAGGGGAATTTCCCCCGGTGTCCTGGCCAAATTTCCCTCATTCACTAAAAATACCACCAACAGCTTAATCTGGTTCAAGGTCAGCTGGCATTCATCTGTATCCCCCTCCCCCGGGTCGTGCCTGAAAATAGGCAGGATTTGTCTAGTGCACTTACCCGGTCAACAAAAACTAAATAAATAAAATAAATAAATAATCCTTTCTTGACAGCAGACACGTCTTCACTCTTCAACACCGGACCACAAACTGAGGAAATCAGGTATGCGGTTCAATGTATTTCAATTTTTTTCCATATTCTGTTATACTCCTCCTTGTCCCCCATGCCCCCTTCAGACCGATCCTCCCAGCCCCGACTTCCTGGAATAACTGGGGCTTACCTTTCTCCCCGGCCAAGGAGCGGAGCCTGAAGAGCCGGGCTTCATGCTGCAGCTAGAAGTTTTATTTTCCTCCATTTTTCTCCCTGAGCCCCATTGCTGGGGTGCACATGCCAGACGTACGTGCGTGGAGGCATGTGCACATCCATGGAAGTCCCGCAGCACCCACCCCTTCTGTATGCCCTACAGACCCACACTTCCCCCAGGCCTCCACCTGGGGGCAGTCATTTGGTGGGAGCGCAACCCCTCCCCTTCCGGGAGAGGAGAGCTGTCCTCCGGACGCCCAATCCTCTCCCTCCCCATTGACCCCCAACAGCCTGGGCTCATTCCTGAACCTGGGTGGCCAGCATGGCGTGAGGTGTGGTGTCCAACTCCTCAACCCTCAGTGCCACCGGCCCAACTAATGGTTCAATGTATTTCAATGGTGATTTGAACTTAGTGGCATAACTTGGCCAGTTTTGAATATTTTAACCGCAGATTTTCAACATGCCTATTTTGGGACCCCACCTCATGAACAATTACAGTCACATTAGGAAAATCTGTCCTGACAGGTGATTTCGCAGTCACTACCCAAAATCACCTTTCAGGCAGGAGCTGAACATTTCCTCCACCCTTGTTCATATGGTGGGGTCATAAGAAGGCTATGTTGAAAATTTGACATAAAATATTAAAAAAAAAAGTTATGAACCTAAATTGAAATTTGGGAATGCAGGCTCATAACTTTGGTAATTTTCAATATTTTGACCCCACATTTTTAACATAGCCATTTCTTTACAGCACTTCACGAATGTGACAGCTGTCATTTTTCAAATCCTGACCAAAATGTGGTTTCGTGCCCCAAAAGGTGATTTCACTGTTGCTGCGTGAAATCACCTTTTGGGCAGGAGTTGAATATTTTCTCTGCAAGTGTTCATGGGGTGGGGTCATAAAAAGGCTATGTTGAAAAAATGTGGGCACAAATATTAAAAAACAACAAAGTTAGCCTACATAGAAATTTATGAATGCAGGCTTGTAACTTTTGTAATTTTCAATATTTTGACCCCAGATTTTAAACATAGCCATTTCTCCACAGTACCTCATGAATGTGACAGCAGTCATTTTTCAAATCCTGGCCAAAATGTGTTTTCGTACTGGTTGTACAGAATGACGTTTTTGGTGGTGCGGAATGACATTTTGGCAAAGATTTGAAAATCTTCACCTGCCGGGTCCATTAAGTGGAGTAATAAGAAGGCTGTGTGGAAAATTTGGTGTACAAATACAGTAAAATGCCCAGGTTATGACTGAATGTTACATTATTTCAGTGTTCACTCATAACTTCGCTAATTTTTAATATTTTGTCTCAAAACTTTCAACACAGCCATTTTTCCATATGTAACCCCTTGTTACCTGGAGTTACTAGAATCCCAGTAAGACCTAGTGGTAGGCAGGGAAGGCAGCTTGTGAAACTCCAGTTAAATGGGTTTCACACTGTCTCACTCTGTTCTCAGTCTCAGTTGAGACTGAGAGATGACATCACCATAGAACTGTCTCAGCTGCATAAGCCACATTGGAATCTGCAGCAGAGGGAGTGAGATAGAACATTGGGAGTTTTCAAAGTCAGTCTCCTGTTTGTTTTGAAGCAAGAAGGAAGTCTCCTGCTTGCCTGCCAGCAGGAAGGAAGTGTCTTTTGTTTACCTTCTGTGTGAGAAGGTCAGTGTCCAGTTTCAAGTGGTGGAGACTGCTGACCAGGTCTCAGTGCCCCCTCCCTCCGGGGGGGGGAGTAAAGTATCCCTCTGTGGATTCCAGGTGCAATCCCCTAATGTCTGCTAAAGGAAGAAAGCTGCCTTTTTTACAGTTTCTGTTTGGTCTTAAAAGTGGAAGAAGTTGTACTTCGCCTGTGGGGCACCTGCAACGAAAGGGTGAGTGTTTTGCTCTAATTTGAGAGGGCAAACAATGTGTTTCTTCAGTTTGGAAAATGTGAAGAAGTATGGGATTTGGACTACTATTTGGGAGGTCTATAGTACTAGGACAAACAAATGGAGTAGTGTTAAAATCTAAAGTCTGTATGAATTCAAGTAATGTTGTAGAGGGGGTGCTACAGTCCATCCACCGTTTAATCTACAATTTCAAAGTTTAGTTTCTCCAGAGAAATGGCTGGTATGGGCTGGGAGCTGGAGGTGGCAAACCCCCATCTTTAGTAACCAGGTCCACCTCTATGGATTTCTTCTGTGATTGCTACTTGCCTCATGCGCCTGGCCAGTGATGAGGTAGGTACCAGACGTGGGTCAGAATTGAAAATCTCTCTAGGAGTCACAGACTCTAAGTGGTGTGGGAGCCACAACTTGGGAAAAGAATTCTCCTTGTGTGATGGGAGTCAGAAGAAGTAAGAAGAAAATCTCTCTAGGGGTCGCAGACTCTCAGTGGTGTGGGGAGCCACAACAAGTAAAATGGGTTCATTCTTTAAATGGACCGTCAGTCAAGTGGCCGGCAGGGGAGCCAGGCCAGTCAGGTTGTGTATCCAAAGCACATGGAAGTCTGGGCTGTGTGTCTGGTGGGTCCAGAGCCTGAGATTAGTAGAAATGGGTTCATTCTTTAAGTGGACTGCCTGGTAGTCTCCAATCTGCATTATCAGTAAACGTAGCCCCTTGGGGGTCCATCTATGCTTTGTTGTGTTCAGCTAGTTATGAATAAAAGCCACACTGAAAAATCCAAATCCTGGTTCTGGACATTACAGTTATTGCTTCCTGTGTTCGGATTTACTTGGGTGCCCCTGTGCAGAGTAGCCAAACCTAGGTCCCCTTGTGCCGGGTAACCTCATCCTCCCTGAACCCAGGTCCCCACCAGGTATTGCTGCCAACGCCAACAGCATGCCACCTGTCGTTTTAGTAAAAAGGCAGGCATGAGGGGTTACACATAAAAACCCATAAACGTGACATGTGTCATTTTTTAAATCCTGAACAAGATGTGTTTTCGCACCTTTGGTGCAAAATGACATTTCAGCCAATATACCATAAATGGTACATGTCATGTCTATAAGGTAAATCCTAAAACAAGTATCTTCAAAAGATGAGGTCAAAATAAAAAAAAATAAAGAGGTGTATACCAGCAGCAAATGTTCGGGATTGACAAATGCTGGTTGTGAAACCGGCTGGCCATGGAGGAATGTGGGTTGTACCATTCACCTTTGAACTTCAAAACTGGGTGCTGGGGAAAGAAGAGGATGAGATCAGGATGCAGCCAGGATGGAGGGGACATTAATGAATTAATCTGTTTGCGCAAACAAGCTATTTTCGTTCATGATGATGATGATGCCAGCTGGCTGTGTCAGCAGGGAGGTTGTGTGGGTCGCCCATCGTGGGATTATAATACAACAATTTGTGGATGCTGGGGAGGGGTGGGATTAGAATGCTGACAGAGAGTGGGATGATGGGGTTGCTTATTTACTGGGTTTAGGCTGGGGAGGAGGGTGGAACACTGGGAAATAAGTAAGAGTGGAGGAAAAGTGAATAATTGTTACCCTTATACCCAAGTATTTAGCTGCTGAACACCAAATACCGTATTTCACCATTTAGAAGCTGTGGCTTCTATTGCATTTTTTAATTTTGAGCTGTGGCTTCTAAATGGGGGTGGCTACTACTCGGGGGGGAGAGGCAACTTCAATTGATAACCCAGAAAGGCTGCCATCTCATATTGACTGCCACTGAACTGATTCCGGACCCCGTTTTCCTCAGTTCCCCCTACTCTCTCTCACACTCTTGCTCTCCAGTGTATGTCTGCTTCCTATCAGTAAATAGGAGCTGCATGCGGGACCTGATCTCTGCATTGCAGTAGCAACATCTTTCAGTCTTGGTTCCAGCCCCAAGACATTTCCTTGTAGTGGGTGTTAACTCCCTTTGGACATGGGGGACTCGCTTTATTTTTACCCTTTGCACTTTTTACCCATTGCACCTTTCGTATGCAATAAGAACAGAGTATGATTGTTGCTGGTTAGAGAGAAATTAGAAAAGTCTTTTTGTTAGCCACTAGCATTTTTACTTGAACTAGCAACTGTCAGTGGATATAGATACCAAGGTGCCACAGGAAACAGAGAGATTTCACCTACCATCGATTAGAAGCCGCAGCTACAAATCTGGGGCAACTTCTATTAGTAAACCTGTTTCCAGTTGTGGCTTGCATTCGGGGGTGGCTTCTAAATGGGGCGGCTTCAGAACGGTGAAATACGGTATTTGTCTGAATATTCAAGACAAGGTATTTGCACATCCCCAGAAGAGTTTCTTAATTTGTAATTTTTGAACTGAAAAAGAACAGCTGAGCTGTGAAAGCTCATTTCCAGATGTGTCTTGGTTGTCATTTTGCCACAGGTAAGTTTGACCAGGACACTAGGGAAATTTCCTACTCTTCCAGTAGGGTGAACCCCTGACCATTTTGTCTGTTTGTCAAGATGGCCAATGAGGAGGAAGGTCGAGTGGATGCTATGAGTGTAGGAGAGAGGCTCTCCTCTCTTACACTTTCTTTTCCAGAGGTCCCAGTGGATGAAGTGAAGGAGAGTTCTGAAATGGGTATGGAAGTGAATACCCCTGCTTAGTTGCCCACTAGTCCTGTGTTGCCTATCCAAATGAACATATAGCATACTCCTAGTATTGCGGAGGAAGAAGAAATGATGACAAAACCATTAGAAGAAAGGAGATACCTCTTGCTGTCTTTAGCAACTGAAGAAGCAAAATTTAGGCATGCCATCAGAAACTGTTAGAAGCCAAGCAGCATACCTGTAGAAAAGCAGCACTTATAATTACCAGTGAAGACATCTCTTCACAACTGTTCTCTCAAGAGCTGAACAACAGCCCAACATCAAAGGGACTGCTGCCTAATGCTATCGTTTCAGAAATGCCAGAAGCAGCTCCAGAGGGTATTGCTGCTGAATTACCAAAACTGTCTGAACCGAGCTCCTAGCCTGTTACCCGTGGTTCTGCGGTTTCTGGTAGTTGGTACACAGGTAAAGTCAAGCACACATAGAAACATAGAAACATAGAATCTGACGGCAGATAAGGACCGCTTGGCCCACCCAGTCTGCCCATTTCCCTACCTGATGGATAAGCTGCAGGTCCTAGTTAACCAGCAGCCTACTTCTTCCTAACCCCACCCCCTAGAATTGCCTTATGACTGTCCCATGCATGCTTGAATTCCACCACTGTTTTGACTCCACAACTCCTCTGGAAGGCCGTTCCATACATCCACAACCCTCTGTGAAAAATATTCTTAAATTACCTCTGAGCCGCCCCTTCTATCCTCAAATTGTGCCCCTTGTTCTTGCACACCCTTTTTGAAAGATGCTACCTCTTGGACGTTGTTGATTCCCTTGAGGTACTTGGAAGTTTCTATCATGTCTCCCTCTCCCTCCTTTCCTCGAGGCTATACATATTAAGCTCCTTAAGTCTCTTCATATGTCTTCCGTGCAGACCCTGCACCATTTTAGTTGCTCCTCTGGACAGCTTCCATCCTGTCTATGTCTTCTATGGAGATTGGGTCTCCAGAACTGCACGCAGTACTCCAGATGGGGTCTCACTAGCTGTCTGTACAGAGGAATAATAACTTCCTGTTTTCCACTGGTGATGCTCTTCCATGCATCCAAGTATCCCCCAGCCCTCCTTGTTGCCTCTCACATTGCTTTCCACCTTTAGGTCATCTGATATGACTACCCCCAGGTCCCTTTCCATTTTTGTTGTTGTTAGTATCTCACCCCTATTGTGTACTCTTTCCCTGGGTTTTTGTTTCCAGGTGCATTACCTTGCACTTCTAGCATTGAATCTAAGCTGCCATACATTTGACCATTCCTCTAACTTGCCAAGTCCTTCTCATCCTTTCCACTCCACCTTGTGCATCAACTCTGTTGCAGATCTTGTGTCATCTGCAAAGAGACATATTTTTTTCCAGTCCCTCTGCAATGTCGCTTATAAAGACATTGAAAGAGGACCGATCCTAATACTGAACCCTACGGTACCCCACTACTAACCCCTTTTTCAGAGTGGACTCCATTTACTATTACTCTCTGTCTATTCTCCAGCCAATTCTTTACCCAGGCTGTCATCTTGGACCCACTCCCAGACTGGCTAACTTGTATTAATCTTTTGTGTGGGACTGTGTCAAATGCCTTGCTAAAGTCTAGGTAGGCCATGTCCACAGCCCTCCTGATCAACTACTTTGGTCACCCAGTCAAAGAAATCTATCAGATTTGTCTGGCATGACCTTCCGCTGTGAATCCATGCTGCCTTGGGTCCTGTGCCCTCCCCTCTGGCCTAGATACTCAACAATTCTTTCCTTCAGAAGTGATTCCATCATTTTCCTACCACTGAGGTTAAACTAACAGGTCTGTAGTTTCCTGCTTCTGCCTTGCTCCCACTTTTGTGAAGGGAATTACATCTGCCCTCCTCCAGTCCTCGGGTACCACCCCATCTTCCCATGATTTGTTAAAGAGGGTAGTCAGTGGTGTCACTAGTTCTACCCTTAGTTCTTTTAGAATTCTGGGATGAATCCCATCAGGCCCCATTGCTTTGTCCACCTTCAGTTTTAAGAGTTCTTTCAGAACCCTTTCTTCTGTAAATGGCTGGTATCAACTTCTGTATCCAGAGTGTTTCTACTGTTTGTTTTAGGTACTTCCCTTCCTTTGTAAATACTGAGCAAAAGTATTTGTTTAGTATCTCTGCCTTTTCACAGTCACCTCTGCCCACCCTCCTCCCTTTAGCATTAAGCCTCACTATCCTCCCTTGGTCTTACTTCGCCCCTGATGTACCTATAAAAGGTTTATCCCCTCTTAACTGAGTTGGCTATCTTTCCTCGGTTTGGGCCTTTGCTGTTCTGACTGCCTTCCCAGCTTCCTTTGCTTTAACTGATACAGTTCTCTGTCCTGCTCCTTCTGTGATTCCTTGTACTTCCTGAATGCTTTCTTTTCTCTTGAACCTTCACTGCCACTTCCTTTGAGACCATAGTGGTTTCTTACCCTCGTTTCATTTTGTTTATTTGCTTTACACAAGGCTTGTTACCTCTGTGATGGCAGTTTTATTATTCCCATTGTTCTTCCACCTCCTTCCTGCCCATTTGCTAGTGCATTCCTTAGGCACTCACCCATTTTGACAAAGTCAGCCCTCCTAAAATCCAGTACCTTTGTCTTTGTATGGCTTGACTCTATTGCTGTGTTTATTGTGAACCATACTGTTTGATGGTCGCTAGTTCCCAGATGGCTACCCACTTACATCTGTGATCCTCTCCCATTCTCCATTTGAGAGAACCAGGTCTAAGATTGTTCCTCTCGAGTGGGCTCCAATACTAGTTGTCTAAGGCATGCCCCTGTAGGGCATCTAGAATAACCTCACTCTTAGAAGTGGCTGCTGCAACTGCACTCCAGTTAACATCTGGCATATTCAGATCACCCATCAGCAATATCTCCCCTTTTTCTGCCATTCTAAGTATACTTTCTATCATTTCCTTGTCCATTTCCTCCCCCTGAGAAGGAGGTCTGTATACAACCCTGTGCGGATTGTGGTGCCATTGTCGGTCTCCAAATTTACCCACAGTGCTTCTTCCTCCCTGTTTACCCTTTTGTTCTGTTGCTTTGATTCCTTCCCTTATGTAAAGAGTTACCTCCTCCTCTTTACCCTCCCTGTCCCTCCTGTAGATAGTGTATCCTGGTATGTTTACATCCCAGTCATGGTTTTGTGTGTACCATGTTTCTGTGACTGCCACGATATCCAGATGTTCCTCCTCCATCAAGGCCACTAATTCAGGAAGCTTGTTACTCAGACTACGGGCATTGGTACTCATTGCTCTCCATTTTTTTATGGCTTTACTTTCTGTTGCAGCATCCCCCACTGACCTTTCTACCTCTGTCTTTTTTCCATTTAGTACCCTGTTTTGTAGGGAGAGGCTGGGATTTTTCTGCTGCTTATCAGTGCCTCCCCCCTTGACTAGTTTAAAAGCTTGCCAATGAAGCATTTAAACCCGATTGCTCAAAGACTTGCTCCCTTCCTGGACAGATGCAGACCATCCTGCCAGTATAGGCTGGTGTCCCTCCAGGTGGAACCCCAGTCCCCAATGAAGCAAACCCTGTGCTCCACACCATTTTTCAACCACTCATTAAACTGCATGGTGCAATGTACCTTGCCTCACTCATGCCATTTACAGGCAGCACCTCTGAGAAGGATACTGTGTGTGCTACTTGTCTTAGGCCTCTCCCCAGTTCTACAAAGTCCTTCTGCACTGCTGTAAGCTCATGTTGAGCCAAGTCATTTGTCCCTAGGTGGACAATGACATCCAGCTCAGACTCCCGTGCAGCTGTTCTCGTGATCCTGAGGATGCGCTTCCTGTCCCTACAAGCCATGGCACCAGGCAGGCACTTTACTTCAGTTTTCCCTGCTCCCCCCAGTTCTATCCCCCTAATAATTGAGTCCCCCACCAGGAGCTGCTTCCTTTCCTTGTGGCATCCTCTGCCTCCTTCCTGTGGGCCTCCCTTGTGACAGGTGTCCTCAGCCTCTCTAATCTCCTCCGTGGGTGCATCCATAGGGGAGCTGTGTTCCCCCAGAATGGTGTATGGATTGTGGAGTGGAACAACTGACTGGGTGTGCCTCTGTTCCACCCTCCTCACCCTCCCTGAGCCCACAGTGGTCCAACTGCTGTGCTTTCTTTGCAACCTCTGAGGTAGTGGTGGTGGCTCTGGTGCTCCCTGGATGGGGGGTGTCCCTTCCTACCATCCAGTCTGGCCTGGGGAAGGTTTTCTTACTGCTGTCCAGTGTGGCCTGAAGGCGAGACAGCTTCCTCCCTCAGGGCAGAGAGTTGTCTGCAAATAGGCAGCATCTCAGCCTCCAGAAAGACTCCCGGAAGACTGCTGCCCCACAGCCATTACATTGCACTACTCCCACACTATGACTATTTTTTTTTTTTTTTTTTTTTTGTGTGTGTGTGTGCGCTTGTGAGTGATTGGTTTGTTATATAGAAATATATATATATTATACAATGTGTATGCAATATTTTCAGTGCTGTGTGCTAGAGAGGATATGACATTGATATGCACCTTGCACTGTTGAGAAATGATGTCAGAACCCCAGGTATAAAGGAACTATTTCCGGGGGTTGGGCCTAAACTGTGCCCTCACAAAACAATCAGCTAAGAGCTCTGACCCACCACTGCGATGAGTGCCTTCCTGTCTGCAAGATACTATACACAACAATTTGACAGAGAAAATCCCCTGTTACTCAGAGAAAAATCCAGACATTCAAGTCAGACACAGGTAAACCTCCCCAGCCCCAAAACAGCCTGGTGGTTTGTGCTCTGAAAGCAGTCAGTCCCAAAATAAGTGAGCTGTGCTTTGAACTCTTCCTGCACTGAAAATCTTAAGAATTGTAACAAGACTGTCTTTTCCTGATAATCGTAAATACCTTATTTCACCTTTCAGTTAGAAGCAGCCTCCACCTGCAGTATATCTGCTACAAAGCAAAGACAATTGAAAGGTTCCCCTCCCTCTGTTGTGAGCACAACTCGCTTTCTTGCAAATCCTATGTTCAGTATTGCAATTCCCAACAAGAGATAGTTTGACTAGGAAAATTAAGTCCAGTGTTGCAGCTTGCAGCCAGAGGTAGCTTCACCTGATCATGTACCTAACACATTTCAGATCCACCTGATCCTAAGTGAAGGAAAATGCCAATCTCCAAGCTTTTATTATTAAAATTGTCATTTATTGACAATGGAGGGACAGATCATGTACTTGCCCACCTAACACATTTCAGATCCACCTGATCCTTTATCAAAGGCTGGGGGAACATGTAATTCAACGTACAATAAACAGTCACATCAAAATGGCATCACCGTGGCATTAACAATATAAATTTAAAATCATTGGTGTAGCAGTGAGAAGAGGAAGGTCAGGAAGAGGGGAAGGGGAAGAGGAAAAGGGGAAAATGAATTGTATATATATACCACGTACAAAGCATATAAATAGCCTTATAAGGAAATCTAATGTTCACACTGGGTGAGATATTCAGACTGCACCAGGCAGGGGCACAAGCCTGGGCTCAGCGCAACTGGGCTGTGCCAGAGCATGGACCATGCGATATTCAACGGTGCTGCACCATGGCTCTGCACCATTGAATATGGCACTGAGGGCGCATGCACTGCACATGGAGCAGTGGCACTGCACCAGCGCAAGTGGCAGGAGGGGAGCCAGGGATGCGCCAGCACAAGTGCGGTTGCACTAGGCGCATCAACAGCGATATTCAGCACTGGGTATGCAAATGAAGCCATTATGCATGCAAGGCGCAGATGGGGCCATTTGAATGTCATTATGGCCCCATTTGCATGTGGTACGCTGATGACTTGTGCCTGGTGCCCTGCCAGGCTGCAGCCGTCGGGGACCTGCAGACCCTTGGCGGTCTCTGCTCCCGTTCGCCCGATCGCCGGCATATGAACGTAAAAGATCTCCCTGGTGGTCCAGTGGACTGCCTTCCATCGCCTGATTGTAGGCATAAGTAAAAGATCTCCCTGGTGGTCCAGTGGACCGCTCTCCATTGCCCAAACACAGGCATATGTATATATAAACCTTGGTGGTCCAGTGGAAGGTCCTCCTTTGCCCGATCATGGGCATAAGTGTAATCAACATCCCTGGTGGTCCAGTGGAATCCTCCCCCCATTGCCCGATTGTGGGTGGACATAGCAGCTAAAGCCCTGGTGGTCCAGTGGATCCCCCTCCCCACCTGCCCACTGAGGTCCCCTGCCTCCCAACACCCCCCCAGTCAGCGGTGGGTGGCAGCACCCCACCCGCATGCCTCCCGGCTGCCTGCCAACTGACAGTGTACAGTAGGGTCTGTACACCTACTGGTCCACTGTGTGGACCAATGGGCGTGCAGCCCATACTGTACTACACAGACCTGATTTGTGAATGAACACGGGAGGCATGCGGGCGGGGTGCTGCCACCCACCGCTGACTGGGGGGTGCTGGGAGGTTGGGGACCTCAGTGGGCAGGTGGGAGGGGGTCCACAGGACCACCAGGGCTTCAGCTGTTATGTCCGCCCGCGATCGGGCGATGGGGGGGATTCCACTGGACCACCAGGGATGTTAATTACACTTATGCCCGACATCGGGCGACGGGGACCTTCCACTGGACCACCATGGTTTATATATACTTATGCCCACATCTGGGCAATGGAGAGCAGTCCACTGGACCACCAGGGAGTTCTTTTACTTATGCCCATGATCGGGTGATGGAGAGCAGTCCACTGGACCACCAGGGATTATAATTACATATGCCCACGATTGGGCTACAGGGCGGGGGGACACAGCGCTCCCTGGGCAGGGGGCTTGGGGTCAGTGTTTTGGGAGATCGGGTGGCCACCCATGGCAGGTGGTTGCTGTGTTGTGCCCTACAATACGGCAGCCCGCCTGTGGGTGTCCCCGACTTGTTCCCTGTTTTTTTGAGCACAACTTTACACCCCCTGAGTGGCACAAGGCAGGGTTGTGCCTGCATATGGCCGCACATCCCGGGCTGAATATTGGGATGTGCCACATATGTATGGGCACGCCCCCTGCACTTGCACTGCATACATTACCAATGCACCCTGGTGCATCGGGAGTTGTGCAGCACATCTTTCCCCTTTGAATATCATGCCGAGGCGCATTGGTGGGTTGCGCCATGTGCAACCCTTTTGAATGTCCCACCCAGTATGTTCTTACATATACAAAATTAAAAAGATACATACGTAATATAAAAAACTGCACTTAATATCAAGCAGAAAATACCACTTCAAAAGGATCCTGTATCTTATCTCATCAAGACTAACCTCTATATTTAAAGGCTAGTTCAAACCTACCTACTTGGATGGATAAGAAGAATGGGGGGTAGGGAGGGAGGGAGGCAGGAGACAAAATGGAAAGTAGGGTGGAAGGACAGTACAAAATAAGTAATGTAAACATGTACTATTATATAAAATCTAATAAGCCACATTCAGAGAACAAGTATCATATTATACAATTACATTAAAAATAGAAGGTACTAATAAAGATGTATTCTGTACATTTTTGACTTAATGAATATACATAGGTCCCTAATGAAAAACACTAATATTTTTTTCCAGATGACTATCTCTTGTTTCTAAGAAAAGGTCTAATGTCATGCCGACCCAGTGGCGCTGAGGATTGAGGTACTTGATGCTACACCTTGTGCTGCACTGGTGACCCGGGTTTGAGAATAAGTCCGTGTCGTTGGGGGTCGGGGGGCGAGGAGCTGTTTGAGCCGCCGTTAGGAAGCTCTCCTCTCCAAGGAAGAATTGTGCACCAGTCCGACTAGCGGACTGTGTTGGGAGGGGATGGCATTATTAGATGCTTGGTGGTGGAAGCTATGTCTCCACATGGCTTCCCACCAGGACCCTGTTCCTTCACTCCAGTGCTCTTGAGGGGGAGGGTAGGGCTTTCCACATTTACCACTACTGTAACTATGAAAAAAAAACATACCCTGTGCCATGCACTGTGATCCCCATAAGGGGGGATGGAACAGATGGTCGGTATGCCGCCACCAAGCCTCGCTGGCAGTCGGTGGGGGGGGGAGTGTTACAGTAAAAATAAAAGGTCTAATGTCTAAATTAGTATTAAGACCTGGGCTTTTTGTGGCCCCCAAAGTGATAATCCAAAAAGCTTCTCTGTCTGAGACCAGATTGTTGTAGTTACTGCCCCTTTGTTTAGGATTTATTTTTTTTAATTTTATTTATTTATCAAGTCTAGGATTACAAATATCTTTGAGCCTTGGCTCTTTATAAAGATTCCACGTAAGAGAAATACAAATTATGGGGAACATCAAGACAGACATTACAACAATATGGACATTGCAAACAGAGTACAGATTAATACAATTCAAAGGTAGCACTGTAAGCAAGGCAGCCTGTCAGAGAAAATAGACAACAGATAAGTGCCAGAGTCATAGGGAGAGGGAAGAGGGTGGGGGGAGAAGGAACGTGGGAAGGGTGGGAGAGGGTGAAAAGTGCAGCATTGGGTATATCAAGATGTGAGGGCAGAATCAAGTGAGGAGGGAGGGAGGGGACACTAGAGCAGGCAGGGAAGTGGGGAAACAAGGTTAAGTTGGGCAGTCACAGGAGCTGTTGGTAGTGAGATAGTCCCGGATTCACTCTGACAATACCTCAAAAGTGAAAGACGTGCTCCTTACCGTCCCTTGCTTCCAGTGTGGGTGCTGTTGTAGCATAGGTTACATCCCCTCTCTCTTTTGCCCTGATGTGTTCACCCACCCTAGTTTTAAAATTGTGAGTTGTTTTTCCAACATAAAAAGTGCTACAGGTGCACTCAGCCATGTATATAACCCCTCGAGTATCGCAGGTTATTACCTGCCTTATTTTCAAATTTATTTGGTTATGATGGCATTTAAACATCTTTCTTGTCATAATGTGTTTGCAGTGTACACACCACTTGCACTGGTAACGTCCATTGCTGTTTTTGTTCAGGCATGTCATATTATGTTCTGTATAATGGCTGTGTACTAGCCTGAGCATGGTGGCTCTACTAAAAAACATTCTGGGAGGCCAGCCAGCTTCATTCAGGCCTGTGTCACTAGAGAGTACATGTCAATGTTTGTTTATAGTTTGTGGTAATAAGTTGGCATGTGCTGAGAAAGTAGTTATAAAATTAAAACCATGTTATGTGTTTTTATATAGCTTACATAACGTCATTTTTTTTTAACTCCTTTTTCAGCACATGCCAACTTTTTGCGACAGACTATAAACAAACATTAGCACCTACTTTCTAGTGACACATACCTGAATGAAATAGCTGGCTGACCTCCCAGAATGTTTTTTTGAAGAGCCACTATGCTTGAGTGCAAAAGGAGTGTGCACTGCAAACACATTATGACAGGAAAGATGTCTAAATGACACAGGGTCATAATGTCATGGAGAGAAACAGCACAGCAATAAATGCCGCAAACAAAACAGCGTGTGCCAAAATAAGGTTGGTCAAAACAACGACCATACAACAAACATGCACACCCCATTCAAACCAATTGGACTTTTTTCTTTTTTGTGGAGGGCTCTACCCCTCTGCACCCCTGATGTGGGAGGCTTCACCCCTGCACCCCTCCAGACTTTAAATAACCAACTCCGAAGGAGTGTGGTCTTTGGGGATGGGGTGAAACTTGGGAGGGGTGGAATTAATTTTTTTTTTTAAGTTGAAACACCAGGAGACTTGGAGGGGGGGGCAAACCACAGTCCTAGAGCTCCTTCGCTGTGGTGTGCTGGTGACTTAGCCACTCCACCACGGGAGTGGCTTGACCAGGCACAGCAGCACAGTTAGGCTTCTTCAGCCCTTCCTTCACTTCGCGGTCAGTGACAAGGGTAGTGGTAATTCCCTACCGCTATTATACCCCATTGCTCTAAATGTTTCTGTGCTTTGCACAGCATGGGTTTTGTAGTGCTGCTTTTGTAGCACTATATTGACCCTGTACCGTTTAAATGCCATCATAACCAAAGGAATTTTGAAATAAGGCAGTTAATAACCTGCGATACTCAAGGAGTTATATACATGGCCGAGTGCACCTGTAGCACTTTTTACGTTGGAAAAACAACTCACAATTTTAAAACTAGGGTGGGTGAACACATCAGGGCAAAAGAGAGAGGGGATGTAACCTATGCTACTACAGCACCCACACTGGAAGCAAGGGATGGTAAGGAGCACGTCTTTCACTTTTTGAGGTATTGACAGAGTGAATCTTAAACCAAGGGGCAGTAATTATTACAATGATCTGGTCTTAAAGAAAGAAGCTTTTTAGATTACCAATTTGGGGGCTACAAAGAGCCCAGGTCTTAATACTAATTTTGACATTAGATCTTTCCTTAGAAATAGGAGATACTCATCTGGAGAAAAAAATATTGGTGTTTTTTTAATTAGGTTTCTATGTATATTAATTATGTCAAAATTGTACAGAATGCATCTTTATTATGTATCTTCTGTTTTTAATGCAGTTGTATAATATACTTGGGGCCAGATATTCAAATCTTTATGCCTAGCACAAATCCATAGTGCTGGAATAGCGCTGGATTTGTACAAGGCTGCAATATTCAAAAGCCCTATTAGCACTGGTGCTGTGTTGTAGCGCCGATGCTAATAGATAATGGTATGAAGGGGCATGGACAGGGGAGCGCCCAGGAATGCCAGCAGCATGGCATATTCAAAGGGATAGTGCCACGCTACAGGCATTAGCACAACCTGTAGCGTGGCACTAGATACCAACGAAAAAGCTGGCAGTAATGCGCGGTGCCCCCCCACATCATGAACTCCTGTAGCTGCGGATATCAATAGTCCTCCTGGTAGTCTAGTGGTCCCCCACCCCAGCACAAATCCTGACACCCATATCCGCTGTAATTTAAGATTGTACCGGTAGTCTAGTGGTCCCCCAACCCCCCAGCACAATCCCTGACACCCAGAGTGCGTGTATTTCCATTGTTCATCTGGTAGTCTAGTGGTCTTCCACCCTCCAGCATGATCCCCAACACCCGTAGCACGTTATTTTCATAGTTTACCTGGTAGTCTAGTGGTCCCCCCACCCCTAGTACAATCCCCAACACCTGTAGCCACGGTATTTTCATAGTTTACCTGGTAGTCTAGTGATCCCTCCACCTCCCCAGCATGATCCCCGACACCCGTAACCGTGGTATTTTCATAGTTTACTTGGTAGTCTAGTGGTCCCCCACCCCCCAAACATGATCCCCGTCCTCCGGTAGCCTTGAGAAAGAGTAAATTCCATTGGTGGTGCAGTGGTCCTCCCCACCTGGCAGTGCGCCTCCCGTCTCAGCCCTCCTTTCACCACCATGTCTGGCCATCGACTGCGGTATGAATGAGCACTACTGAAATGAATGATTCATTTCAGTAGCGCTCATGCATACTGCAGTTGGTGGCCAGCCGTGGTGGTGAGAGGAGGGCTGAGCCAGTCGCCGGCTCCCGTAGGATGTATTCAGGGGCAACGGGAGGTATGCTGCTGGGTGGGGGGGGACCACTACACCACCAATGAAATTTACTCTTTCTCGTGGCTACCGGAGGATGGGGATCGTGTTGGGGAGGGACCACTAAACTACCAGGTAAAATCTTAAATCACCGCGGCTACCGGGGTTGGGGATTGTGCTGGAGGGGACCACTTTACCACCAATGACATTTACTCTTTCTCGCAGCTACTGGAGGATGGGGATTGTGTTGGGGTGGTGGGGGGACCACTACACCACCATGGATAAAACCCATTTTTAACAGCTACTGGAGGTTGGGGATCATGCCTGGGGGGTGGGGGAGGGGGACCACTAGACTACCAGGGTGTGCAACAGGCACACATGAAAACAGGGACCATGACGGCAGGGAGGACTGCCTGGCTCAGCCAGTCTGCCCAGTTCCCTATTGAATGGTTATGCTGCAAGCCCTACTTGACCTACAGCCTATGTCCTCCCACCCCCACCAGGCGTGCCTTATGCCTGTCCCATGCATTCTTGGTTCCCCCCACTGTGTTCCACCCACACCTGCCGTGGGGTACCTATGTTGCTGAGGAGGCATCTACAAGGGCACATATGGCCAAGGACGTGTATGTGTATATCTATCTATACACATATATATAATATATATCTCCTTGGCGGCGCTATCCCAAGCACTACTACCCCTGCCTGCGCGGCTAGTAGCAGGTTAAGGGGCCTGAGTTCTGAAACGGGTGCCTCCACCCAGAGGTCAGGGTTAGTAGTGGTCAAACTAACCCAGGCACAGCCCTCCGGGACACTATAACCCCCCCTCTTTCCCTTCTAGTGGCCTGAGCAATATACGATAATCACTTTTGCAGTACCCCTTGTACACCATACTAGTACCCACACTGTTTGCACTTACCACCAGGGCTGGTTCCTCTGGCTCCACCCTGGGGGCCCCCTGTAAAACAAGGTTATGCACAGTAAATAGCAACAGTACAGTAGTCTTGGCACAAACTGGAACCACAGTCAGGTTAAATGCAGCAAAAAAGTCAGATCTGATTTATTCAGGGGACTAGAACAAGGAAGGGGCGTAATCAGGCTGATTTGCTTAAAGGCTATATTAATCAAACAGTTATGCATGCGCTTTAAGTCCCCACACAGTCACACCTCCGGGTACTCAGGTAGGGAGATGATGGGCTAGCCAGGAACATTGCAGCTGGTTGGGGCCCTGTGATGGAAGAAAGCAACATGCACAACACACACTATTTGTAATCTGGAGATGGAGGGCTCAGTTCATGAAAGAAAAAGCAACCAGACAATCAGATGACAGCACTTTAGATTTAGCTGTTGTTGCAAGGAGCTACCCTGATGTTTACTCACGATACCCAATACTGGACACAGGCAGGATGAAATCGAGTATGCAGGTTGTTGAGCTGGAGTGCCAGGAGAAGCGGGGCCCACATGAATCACTGAGGCGTCGTTCCTGTTCAAGTATTGAGCAGGGGGTTGATCCCCAGGCAGGTCTCTTGTCAATGGCTTTCTCTGTGCAGCGGGTAGTAGGGCTGGGCCAGTGTGGCAAGGCCCAGGCCCAGTGGAGATGATTTTGGATTCAGTCCATGGGGCTGGATGCAGCTTCCAGCAAGCAGAATACAGTTCAAACCGCAGTGGGGAACCAAATCGCGACCCACTAGCAGCACACAGAACATTTACACTCAAGGAAATTCTAATGCAGTTTCCAGCAAGCAGAACACAATTCAAACCACAGTGGGGAACCAAATCACAACCCACTAGAAGCACACAACACATTCACATGTAAGGAAATTCCACTGTACCAGTCAAAAGGCTCTCCGGTCACAATTACACAGTCTCTGCACAATCCGGGAGTTCAGAGGTGGCTGGAAGTCCAAACAGGCCGATTGCATTCAGCAAAGCTTTGGTTTTGTTCAGGTAGGAGCCTGGTCACAATTCAGTGGCTTACTTTGCTCTCCAAGTTCAGATTCAGTCCGAGAAAGGCACAAGTTCCCTCTCAGGGACAGCAGGCAGGCATGCAGGCCAAAACTCAGGCCTTTCCACAGTTCTCCCACATGAATCTATGCTGGGGCTTCTGCTTGAATCATTCAAGCTGTTATCTCTTCACTTCCTAACTCAGAACTGAAACTAGCTGCAAGCAGCTTGGGAATTTTCCCCAAGATTCAAAAGGTTTGGTTGGCTGATCTGTCTGTCAGTCACAACAAGGGCTCCCCTTCCAGGTTATTTTAGGCTCCGCAATGCAAAAACTACAATTCCTACAAGTTTGACCCCACCAAGCCCCTGTAGGCAGGCTCCATTTTAGAGTCCCAACAGTACTGATTGGCCCATTCTGACAGTCCTGGGCCAAGTTGGTGGAGATAAACAGAACAGTCCTTGCTGCAAAGAAGGCAGGTTAGAACAAACTGCAATATTATTACTACTCTAACTAATGATCAGCAAACAAGCAAATCTTCTAACAGAGCTCCCTTTTAGATTAATTAAGACTGCAATCCAGGCAGCTCTTAAAGAGACAGTACACAGAGGCTATACAGGCGCTCTCTGGCAGTACATTTAATCTGCTAAAACGCAGAACACCAGCCTGCCAGTGAGCATTTAGGCAAGCTCAAGGAAGACTTTTCGGGAACTCCCATTTGTAGGGGGTTACATACATAGATATATAGATATATATATATATATATATATATATATATATATATATGTATCATATGTAGATATGGCTATGTATCACATAGTTATCACTCTCTCCCTCCCTCTCACTCTCTCTCACTATATATGTATATATATATATGTACCTTGTGTTGTACTGCTTGCAGTGACACATGGGCAGGTTGTCTGCTCTGTTTGTGCTTGCCAGCACACAGTTCCTTCTGTTTCTAGCCTGTGCTTCCATTCCGACCAACAGGAGATGCTGTGGGCATGCCTTGGCCTGCAGCGTCCAGCCTGTACTTCCATTCCGACCAAAAGGTGGAGCTGTGTGCTCCATGCAGTAGCACCGTGCAAGCTGCATGGTAATGTATGCTAAGCAGCACATAATGAGATGCAGATGTGCCCACGGATTACCTAATTAGGCTCATTTGCATGGGAGCTTTGAATATAGCTCACGTTTGCCTCGGGCTAACCAGTTTGCACCAGGCTATTGTGTTAGCACTGTGCTATCGGGTTAGCCCTGGGCAAACAACATTTCAGCATAGCACAGTTCTGCAGTGTACGGCTTACATTGTTGTTTGCAGTAGATGTGAGACATCTCTGTGCAGTCACACACAATGTTCTCCACTGCAACACTGGCTTGCTACAGAGTCTAATGAGCTGCAGTTGCAGTGTACACTTCCCTGTTGCTACATTCAGTGCTGTGTTATTCCTGGGAAATTTTTGCTTTGCACTCCTGGCCCTGTTTGCCCAGCTTCCTTTGCTTGTTTTATTCAGCTGGTTTTGCACTGGGCTATTCCTTTTGAATATAGCTTGCTTTCTGCTCTCGGCTAAGTTTGCCCGCCGGGCAGTGTTAATTAGCCCCTGGGCAAAGTTTTGAATATCTGGTCCTTGTTCTCTCGATGTGGCTTATTAGATTTTATATAATAGTATATGTTTACATTATTTTTTTTGCACTGTCTTTCCACCCTACTTTCCATTTTGTCCTCTGCCTTCCCTCCCCCCATTCCTCTTACCCATCCAAGTAAGTAGATTTGGACTAGCCTTTAAATATAGAGGTTAGTCTTGGTAAGATAAGATATAGGATTCTTTTGAAATGGTATCTTCTGCTTGATATTAAGTGCAATTTTTACAGAAGAGGAGCAAGGCAATTTGGAGGCCTCATCTATATCTTTGTGTTTCAGAGATGTCTATTCGGATTGTGAGGATTCTATTTCTGACAAGACATAGCCAAGAAAAGCCATAGAAGTACTTGGTCACAGACAAGACCCTTAAGAATATTTTACTGTGTAGGGACTACACTCTTCCTGGTGACACCAAATGTAAATAGTGTCAAATCTCACCAAAAACAAGTTGCAATGATCGCTGTCTTAGAGTGTTTACAAAATAATATTGTCTTCATACAGGGCACACATATAAAGTCAACCTTTGAATTAAACGCTGTCAAAGTGTTATGGCCCATCTTATTGGTCTCAAAGTACTGACCATTGTGACAGGGCTGGTATTTTTCTGCAAGGTTCTACCTTCTCCCTTGTGAGATTGATTCAAATAGAAACAGACTGCATTGTTAATGGATGCAAAATTTTATATTTCTACCCTTTTCATAAATATTTATACCACGTAGACTAAGGCAGCTAGAGTGTCTTTATTTCAGATGATTTGCCCATATCTACCCACTGCAAGCCTGCAATCTTAGGGGGAGATTTTAATTGTGGCTTGTTCTTACATAATGGGGGGGGAGGAGGGGGGAGATGACTAAATTTTGTAGTGATTCTGTATACCTAATTGAAATGGTGAGAGCCATTGGTTTGCAGGATAGCGGTTCTGGGGGATCTTAACTAACATTTGTTAAAGACACCCTGGCTACCGTGATAGATTGTGTGTTCCTATCTAGCTTTGCAGTGGTGGGACGATACTAAGGAGGACTTGAAGCATTTGTTTTAGTCACAAAGTAAACAAACCCAGACAGAGAAATGTTTAAAATACCTAACACTGAGAAATCAGCTATTTCAGTTAATCTCTCATGTGCAAGAACATAATATTGATCTAACCACCCAAACTGCAGAGGTGAAATTTGAAATGAAAATTTTACACATAATAGGGCAACATCTTTAGAACAAGAACAAGAACTTAGGTTTGGTACCCAAAGCCATTTGCAACGTACAGTATGGCTCAGTTTATAAGCTGCCAAGATAAGGTACAAAAAAGGTGAATGACTGATTTGGCTGCACGCCAAGGTGGCTTTGTAGCAACATCATTGGAAACTATTATAGAGGTAGTAAAAACCCTGTTGCCAATATGGTCGGCACACCAGCTAAACTAGAGTGGGACAGACATTCCCCCTAAATCTGCACAAGCTGTTGCCTGTATTCACCTACATGAAGTAGAATCTGTAATAAAAGGCTTAGGTTTAGGATGCAATATTGCTCCAGGCAAGGAAAGTTTGCCTCCAGAAGTGTATAAATTATTCAGTTTGTTTTTCAGTTCAGTCTTACAGATTTTGTTCAGTACTTCTGCTAGAAAAAACTCTATCAGTTTCTATGGCTTCAGCCTTTTTGATATATTTATATAAAAGGACTATAAGATGGATAATGGTAGTTGAAAATTGCTGTGTCTGTTAAATACAGACCAAAAGATTCTTTCAAAAATACTGGTTAATAGGTTGGCAGTTGTTGGACCACTGGTCCTTACTCCCTGTCAAAACGTGCAATAAAAACAGATCTATATATGATAATCTCATAATAATAAGGGAATTGTTTAAAAGGGGTAGAACTGGAGTAGTGTCAGGCTTTCTCCTGTCAATTGATAAGGAGAAGGCTTTTGACTGGGTACCCCATAGGTATTTACTGCACGTATTACGCCTTTCTGGATTACCTGAAATAGTTGTTGAATGGATTGCTGTATTATAAGATGGTTCATATGTTGTTCCCTGATTAATTCTGGTCAAGTTCTGTTAATTCAGGTTAAATAAGGAGTGTGGCAGGGGTGCCTCCTAAGCCCCTTACTTTCTGTTTCTCTCCCCTAGATCCCTTGTTTCACCTCTTTCAAAGTAACATGGCAGTTAAGATCCACAAAGGCACAAACAGAGGAGAATATTACCCAATCAGTGAAAGAAGGGAATAAAACTTTCTTTAGATATATAAGCGAGAAGACCAAAGGGGGTATAGTAAGAATAAAAGGTGAATAAGGGGTTTGCAAGGAGGAGGAGGAGGAGGACCAAAAGAAGGCAAACATATTGAACAAATACTTTTGTTCAGTATTTACAGAAGAAGGGGTAGGTGACAGGCCAAAGATAAGGGACAAGGGTATAAATGGTAGGGAGGTGGACACCAGTCCTTTTACAGAGGAGAAAGTCCTCAAGGTACTAGCACAATTAAAAGTAGGCAAGGAAATTGGACCTGATGTGGGGCCTACAGGAACTGTTTGGTATTAAAATTGGTCACTTCCCCGGGTAGAATACTAGGAGTCTCTTTTGGTCTGCCTGATCCAGCTGCAATGAATTGGCCCAACAGTTCCATGTCATAATAGCAATCACAAAATAGCAAACGCTATTATGGCAAGTGTATATTGCCGAAAAGCAAACTGATGATATATACATGCCAGCGAAAAGACATCTGGCAAGAAATCCGAGTGTGTATGTGGGGGAGGCTGGCCACGCCTCTCCTGCTAAGGATTCTCAACTCCAGAGGTGCATGTCGGGAGGGAGCGACACTCTGTGTTCCAACAAAAACAACTCAGTGGGCGCCAGTGGCAAAATTCTTCCCCAGCCCTGAACCCAGTACCTGCTGTGCCATAGCTAGCCACCCTCACCACCACACCACATGGCCATATCGGCTGTAGCAGGTATACTACCCCCTCACGAACCTTCTTCCCTATCCCTTCCCCTCCCGTCGCTATCCCCACCTTCCAGTTGCCCTTCCCTACGCTCGCTTTCACCTAGGGCAGCTACCCATGCAGGGTAGCCCATGAGGAAAACACTCAATATAAGTCACTGTTTTTTTAATTTATTTTTTATTTTAGTCTTTAGTAACTGGCTAAGGCCCACTAGGCACAAGTGCCTGTTTTCAGGGGTGACCTGGGAGCAGTGGGTGGTTAAGTGACTTGCTCAGAGTCACACAGTATGCAAGTGAAGGTTGTGAGAATCAAACCCAGGTCTGGTCTGCTGGATGTACCAAGCTCGTTCACAGCTCGTTACTCTAACCTTTAGGCTATACTGCCAGTTTTGATAGTCACTCACTCATATTCAGTCACCACCCTCACTGGATACCGGTCCAACAGCATTAGAAAGGCAGAGTCAAAACTTCAAATATGGAAGAATCGACTTTTATCTACAAACAAGATGATATTCCTAATTAAAATATTGTTACTACCTTGCTTTTTATACATAAGCTCCTTATATCTTTACCAGAGCATTTAGAAGCCAAAATATACAGTTTGTTTTTTCAGGGATTTTGGGAGAGCTGGCTTAACCCCATAAAGCCAGAGTGGACATACAGAAATAAACCAAGTGCCGGGGTTCAGATGGTTAATGCTACTTGCATCATGTCCATGTTTTTTCCCTTTAATTTTCCCCATTATTTCAGGGAGAGGTGAAGGTGTGGTCACCATTAGTGAAAGATTGGGTAGTCCCGTGGTTGCTAAACTGGGAGTGTGAAGATTTCCTAGTACTCTGTAATGCCCTAGCCTCTGCAGTCCTGGGCTATATCCACCAGGACATTATCGAAATCAGGAAATGGAAGCATAAGGTGGCAACTTTATAGCTTATGTCCAGGAAGTTATTATAAATGCACATAATGGCCAATCATTTTGTGGTAGATGGGGCACTAAAAGAGTGCCCTTTGGGAGCTGAAAAAAAGGCCCTGAAACAATGAAGTAATAATCACATACCAACGCAGATGTGGGATGTGTGCTGGTGAGGAGTTCATGCTAAAATGGCAGTCAAAGTGTCCCGTATACATAAGAGTGTGGAAGAAAGAATGTGTCCAAGGAGATCTTGCAGAGATACACTTGAAACTCAGGCACACTTTCTTCTCTCCTGTCCCTTTACATTCTCTTTTTGGGAAACTGTAGCTCAACTATAGGGAGAACCTCTATCTGCTCAGGTATCTTATCAAGAAGTGGCATTAGGTCTTTTCCCAGCATCTTGGATGAAATATAAAGAAAGCACCTTACAAATATATATGTCCTGTTGTAAATATTACTTATGGCAGGCTCGTTGCTCTCTCAACATGTAATGAAAATGTACTGCTCCCAATGCTGTATCAAGTTATGTATATACAGCAGTACAAAATGTGTACACATCTGAGAAAGTATTTGTACCCCACTCACTTGTTAATAAGTTCTGGGAAACTGTGCATGGATATTGCAAGTGTGAAGATTTTGTTTGCATAAGTTTGTACCTTTGAGATGTTGACATTATTGTGACACTTTTTTCCCTTTGGATTGTCTGCAATGAATTTTCTTTGATTTTTGTATGATAAATGCAAGTTCTATATTAATTTTTATTTCAAATAAAATTCCCCATGTCTTCTGGATGGGGTCATGCTGACTTCCTGTTAGGAGGATGAAGGAGTTTGGAGACGAGGGTGTAATGGCATCTGGGGTAGAGGAGTCTGCTTCACTCCCCACTTGGAGTAATCTGGAAGCTGCCCTTACTGACAGTTCTGAAATGTGTGATACTGAGATGATTACCTGTGATATGGAGCTGACTCCTGCTGATAAATTGAATAATCCACCTGAAAACACATGCTGCTGAGCCTGTAGACATCAAGATGGTTGTTGACTCTGTATTGTCACAGGGAGAAAATGTACTGGATACTGGAGGTTCCTATCCAGGGACTCGAAGAAAGGAAAGCTGTAGAGAGACAGTCAACTGCTGCGGGGGCAGAGTGCTGCATGGAGGAAGAGCACAAGAAAAAGAAATCAGCCCTCCTCAGAATGATCATTGTTATCACCTGGCAAAACAGAAGCTGAGATTAGAAATAAATCCAACTATCTCCTGAGGTGCCCACTACTAGTGCTGTGGCTGGAGCTGCTAATTCCAAGATGCCGGCAGACTCTGTTACAGCCTCTGTTACATAGGTTAGCAAAGCTGATGTTTTCAAAAAGAGCACTGCATCAGAGGCAACAGAAAACGTTACGCAACAAGGTGTTTTTTTTAATTTTTGGTGATAGCCCAGCTACACAGCCTTCTGCTGTTTGCAATCAGGTTTCCAAAGGCAGCTGCCAGGAGAAGCAACTGAGCGGCAGGCCCTTTGATGTTCATCACCAGCCGAGGGGCCGCAGGCAGCTGAGCGCAGGCCATGGTCAGAGCCGCAACACACAATTTTCAATGCTGAGTGTTGATGAAGCACTCTTAGGAGCAGGTTGGAAGAAAAAACATGATGTAACAGGCTGGGAATAGCCCCTTTCAAATCTTCCTCCAAACTGCTGAATCCAAGGCTGGGATTCAAAACACAGATACTGACAGTAATGATTGAATCCTTAAAGGCCTCTACCTCAACTGATACTTAGAAGCCTCTATCACAGAAACCCTACTGAACATCTGGTGCCCAGCCAGATCCAACATCATTCCATAAATTTACAAGGCCAGCTGCCAACTAAAGATTATAGTAACAAGAACTAGGAGGTTTCATCTTCTTAGGGTCCTGAGCAGGCTAATGCAGGTAATAGGCCATCAGATCCCTTCATGGAGACCCCACAGATCAGACCCCAGTACAAGTTCTGAGAACCCAAAGCAGGCTAATCTGACACAGAATCAGGACAGCTCTGCAAATACTGGGCCACAAACTCAACTGGAAGCAGACACATCAAGACCACAACCCAGTACTGCCCCCCAAAAAAACCAATGCCAGAGCAAATGATCAGAAATGCTATGCAGACTTTTCCAACCCCAGTCTGAAGCTGTGGAAAAGCAGAAAGCCATATGTATTAAGTATAAGGGGGGTTTGAAGGAAGTCTCTGACTGTGTTTATATGGCCCAGAAATCATAGGAAGACAGTTGGAAGTTCTTTGTGAGCAAGCTGCATGCCCTTACCCACACCCCAAGGAGTTCATTTTATGATCTGCACTTTAAGACCCAAGCTGACCTTGACACATTCTGGGCTAGGTACCACGAGCGCAAGCTAGCCCCACTTTGGGCATCTTTCTTTGTAATCCCACTAACGAAGCCAACCTTCAAAACAACCATGATCTGATTCAAAAATTAAGGTGGTAACCTCACAGACATTCTTTGCTGGTTGAAACAAAAATGCACTATCTTGAGATCTCCAGAAGCAATATTAGATTCTGAAAACCTTTCTACAGGAAGCTGGACTATACAGGTCAGAGTACATCTGTCTGATCAGGGTCTACAACATCTGGGCAATTGTTTTTATTTATGCTGGGATAAAGGGGTCATCTTTTATCAGGGGCAGCTGAAAGCATGCTATTGGTGTGATGACAGAGACCACTTAAGCATAGTCTGTGGGAAGGTATGTGCAGACTGTGGGCTGAGCTGGGCCACTTGTCTGTGCACTGCACAAATTAAATGAGGTGAAACTTATGTGAGGAACTGGGTCTTTCCTTCTAGTCATGAGCCTGGGCCACACACAGCAACAGTGAAGAAGAGGATGACACCACAGAGCAAGATTATTAACGTCTCAAAAACGTGGCCCACACAGAGATGGTTCTTATCCACAAGGAATGAGGGGAGGCCACTAGCTCTCGACAACCTGCTCATGATTCTGCTCTCAGCCCTGGCCCTTCTATCTCATCTGAAACACAGACTACATAGGTTCCACCAGACCCTGAGGCACAGACCACTACAGAGGTGACTGTTGAGAACCCAGCACAGAACAGGGGTCATGCCATTAAACAGATCACACCAGAAGACTCCAGAGCCTCTAAAATACTCAGAAAGTGCCTCAAAAATGCCCCTACCTTCTACATCAGTGACTATGACCTTCCATGTGGTTACCCTTGGATGCCTTAATAAGGGCTAGCCAAAACTGAAAATGCAGTGGAGGGACACTTTATAGATCCAGAATAGATGTGAAATGCTACAACAGAGGGACTGGAGTGGCACCAGCAAGGAGTTAAATGCTTTCTCCATTGTCTTTTCTCAGCCAGACCCCTCCTCAGTAAAAGGGGGGGGGTGTCCATGGATACCTAAACTACAAAAAGGAGGACATCCATATAGAGGAAGAATTTATCTGGGACTAAAAATAAATAATTCGTATGATATTTTGGACTTATCATCTTTTTCTATCTATGATGAGGATGGGACCAGATCCTAACTTTTCTATATGTACCTTGAATATTAATAGTACTATAAGCCATAAGAAAAAACTAACAACTTTTTCCATTCTATAGAACTTTCAGCATGGCATTTTGTTCCTTCAAGATACCCAACTTCATTCCTTACAGGAATTACATAAGGCCAGGAGGGCATGAATGAGGGGACCCTCTTTCTGGTCCATTAAGGAAGACAGGTGTATGAGCGTAGGTATTCTTTTCTCTTCACATGAAGTGATGGTGCATACAGTACATTTATCGATCTGTTCCTGGAAGGGTGCTCATTCTAGATAGTCATATTCAAAGTGTCAACCTCTGCCACATTAATATATATGATCCTCAAACCAAAGCAGGGAGAATAGAGTTATTCGTTAGTCCAGACATTTCTGTTCACTTGAAAATATATTGTCCTTGGAGGGGGACTTAAATTGTGGGATATCCTTGTCAGATAGGAGGGCCAAAACTACCAAAATGTTTTCTGATATGGCATTTCTGAAGCATCTGATTACCTCTGCCAATTTATATGATGCGACCTGCTTTAACAATAGTAAGGTTAACCATACATTTTATAAGGGTGCATTATCATCCCATATAGACTTCCTGTTTATGTTCCCTTGGCTTTCCATTACTTCTGTGGCTACTATACCAGTGGAATTCTCAGATTACAAAGCAGTTTACTCTGTTGAATAAGACATAAGTAGGCTTGCACCCATCTAGCATGTCTCCCACTCCCCTGGTGGGTAGATTAGATGTCACTTGTGGTCCATCTAAGATGTTTAGCCAGTCTTGATTTGAACATGTTGAAGGTTGTTGATTTGACTTCATGCTGCGGGAGTATGTTCCAGGTCTTGGCAACTCTTAGAGTGTAATAGTTGTCTCATCTACAACTGCTGGCTATGGGAACAATCAGTTGTCTGTTGTGGTTTCTTACATTTGGTATGCGAGAACCAAACTGGAAGCCACACTGTTATTTTTAGTTCTGTACATGCATTAATTTGTATAATTGCAGTAGGTCTCCCCTTTTTTCTCCTGTTCTCCAGGCTAACCAAACCAGTGTTGTACAATCTTTCAGGATAACTTAGATGTTTTAATGTTGATATAGTTTTGGTGGTTCTACGTTGAACCCTTTCCAGTAATTCTATGTCCTGTTTTAAATATGGACTCCAAAAAGGGGACCCTGTATCCAGGTGGGGATGGATGTATGTCCTATATAGGGCTAAGATACATGGCTTACTTTTATTTATAAATATGCACTTGATGCAGTTTAGTATTCTACTGGCAGTCAATGAGATTTTTTGCAGTTGTCTGCAGCCATTAATCTATAATTGACTGTGATTCTAGATCACATTCTTGTTTGACTGACTTCAGGATTATATTATTTAGTGCATATGAATATGATGGATTCTTTTTCCCCAAGTGTAACACAACACATTTGTGGTGGCTGAAACTCATCTTGTTAGATTTTGCCCAGGATTCAATATGTTTCAAGCCCTGCACCATTGTCAGGAATTTGTTGTGTGTGTGAACCTCTCCCCTTAATTTAGCATTGTCAGCAAACTTGGAGAGAGAGTTACTAATATTGGGCCCTATCCACGAAAGCGCAGGAAATACGCAGGAAACTGGTGTAGGTGGGATGCACAGCTACGCAATGCGGAGGTGAGTTGAGGGACATGGCATGCACAAACACAGAAATGCGTCATGGGCATATCGGCAGTGACCACACAGGACAATGCGCAGCCAAAGCGGGTGGGGGAGACAGATGGGGAATGCCCCGTGACTCCGTCATAAAAGGGAATGCACCATCCACGTGCAACCAGATGGCCGTGAAAGCCCTGAGACACACACGTGCAGAAGGCAATGGTGGACCAGGAGAGGGACATGGAGCAGGACGTGCAGCAAGAGGCGGTACCCGAAGGGGGTGCAGGAGGAGGCAGAAGTGAGCGAGGACAGGTCTGCCAGAGGATGGCACAGTAGACAAGGTCAAGCAACTTCCCCAGCAGCCAGGTAGCCACAATGGTGGCCAACATATGGCAGCACTACGGTCGCCTGTACAGTGCAGAGGCCCCGGCCACACCGACCGACGTAAAGGCCAGGCTGTGGCTGGACATCCAGGCGGCCGTCAATGCCGCCGGGACTGAGGCACGCACCATAGCGACCATCAAACATGAATGGCGTGACCTCAGAAACACCATGAAATGAAAGTTTGCAGCTGCTGGACGGGCATGCAGTGAAACAGGGGGTGTCCTGCCCCACATGGACACACAGCTAACACTGCTGGAATGCCTGGTGGCAGAGACACTGTCAATGGTCGCTGTCCATGGGGAGGTGGAAGACATGGATGCCATGGCAGGTAGGTATGGCACACAAACACACTGCACTGAATGAGCACAACTACAGGTGCTGCTAACAGAGCTGTCATGTATCCATAGGTGACACACAGGCCAGTGGGGGTGCAGCGGCGCCAACCACGGACCCGCATGAAAGCAAAGGATGACAGGCAGCACATGAGGCACAGTGACAAGGGCAAGAGTGCGCAGGTCGATATGCATGCTACAGGGCAGTGTGGCAGGGGGCACAAGAACTGCACCCAGCTAATGAGTTCCTTCCCCACCCACAGGTACCACCATGGCGCAGGATGCCCAGACTGAGATGTGCACTGGAAAGAACAGTGACAATGGCCCCCATGAGGAGGACTCAGGGTCAGGAAGTGACATGATCATGGAGATGGACACGCTGGCACCCCAGGGAGGTGCAACCGGCACCGGATGCCCCACAATGCAAGGCGCCAGTGGATGCCCCCTGTGCCATCACAGCAGCACCGTACTGTGGCACGGCACACGGACAGCAGCAATGAGGGCCCATCGGACTGCACACAGACATGCACCAGGTCTGGGCGAACGCAGACCTACATGGAGGGTCAGTACCACCAGCTGCAGCAACTCCGGCATGACAGATTGGAGGCACAGTGGTGATACACAGCAGTGCTCAAGGAGCAGACCGTAGTCCAACAGTCCATGCACATGGCCATCCTGCGGTGTGCCATTGTGTTGGAGGGCATCCATGAGCAGGTGCGGCACCCAGCACCTAGGGGATTCGTCAGGCCAAGGGCACACTCACAAACCACAGACACGGGCATGCAGCATGCACTGCCGGAGGAACACAAGGCACACCGAGGTGGAACCCACCCAGACACCGCCACGACATTCCATCTCACCGGACGGCACACCACCCTTGGAGGCACAGCTGATGCAGCAATACACAGCGGCCACAGGGGCAGTGGTGCCGGCACCAACAGTGGACAGCATGACCAGTGTTGAAAGCGTTGGTGGCTCCGGCACGGAGGGGCACAGGGCCAGGGGTGCAGCACACAGCAGGCCGACAACGCACAGAAAGGACAGCCTTGCATCTACAAGGCTACAGGCATCGAGGCGGAGGACACAGGGTAGCCCACACATGGGTCCGCGGCATGGTACACCGGTGTACATGGCCATGCAGGGCACACACACACACATATACACGCATGGCACCGGTTCACACAGTATGTGTCAGACATGCCCACCGCACACGGCACAGCACCACTCACCACACACATGCACAGGCACAGCATCCCCCCTGTGCCCCTGTGCAGTGCACTCAGGGTGGTGCCATCATCATCATGCACCGCCGGGCAACGCATGCCTGCACACATGCCTGCACACATCCACCAGTGCAGGGCACACCTCTCACGGTGCAATGGAGGTGTGGCTGCACTGGGCATAGTGGCCATGCCAACCATCTGGGGTGTATCCACGCTGTGCCGTCATTGCCTGAACGTGCCCTCCATGAACGCCTGATGGGCCATGTGGCCACCAGTCATACTGACCACGCAGATGGGAGGCTCTCTGTCATCCATGACAGCAGCAGGCATGCTGGGCACTTCGTCCGGCAGTGGCACGTTCCCTCTCTTAGCGATGTTGTGCAGCATGGCATATATGACGAACACCTTGCATGCCTTGGCGGGGCTCAGCATGAACCTGCCACCCATGAGGTCCAGGCAATGGAACCTCATCTTCATCTGTCCGAAGGTCCTCTCGATGACGGCCCTTGTGCTCTTTTGCGCCATGTTGTAGGTGACTTCCCATGGGGTTGCCGGGGTGTGGAATGATGTCATCAGGTTCATTCACTGTGGATAGCCGCTGTCACCTGCCATGGAGAAGGGGCACATGTCAGTGCGTGGCACTGTAGCCATGGCAGGTGTGCCATTGCACGCTGAACCATTGTTACTCACCGAGCAGCCACCCATCCAACCATCCCTCCCGCAGTAGCGCACCCATCCCATACTCTCTCTCTCTCTCTCCGTCATGTGGGGAGCCTCAGGGCTCAGTGCTGTCCCACATGTTGTTTGCAGTGTATACGTTGCCCCTCTGAGACATTGTAAGATGGTATGGGCTGAAGTTTCACTGCTACGATGATGATACCCAGCTCTACCTGTCTTTTGTGCCTGACCAGGATAGTGCTCTCTTGATATTTAACAACTGCCTCACTGAAATCCAGGACTGGATGAATTTGAGCTGGCTAAATTTGAATGTGGGAAAGGCCGAGGTGATGGTTGTGGACCCGGGTTGCCAGATAGAGAGAATGAGGGCTGGTCAGCCCGCTGGACTCTACCTGGGGGGGCTCCCAGATCCTTTCCTTTGAATGGGTTATTACCACCTTAGGAACATCACCAGGCTCAAGCACCTTGTTCCATCCAGGGATCTGCCTACACTGGTCCACGCCTTTGTGACCTCGCACCTTGATTACTGCAACTCCCTGTACTTAGGGCTACCTGGGGTTGATATTCACCACCTGCAGCTAGTGCAGAACACTGCAGTGTGTCTGTTGACAGGGACGTCTCGATCCTCTCATGCGTGAGCTGCACTGGCTACCGATTCAGTAGCCAATCTCCTTTTACTGACTTACAAAGCCCTACATGGACTAGGCCCCGACTACTTGAAAGAGCTTCTTGTACCCTACTGCCCTGAGTGACAGCTCCGTTTGGCTGAGGAGGGGTTGCTGGAGATACCGAGGGTGTCTTTAAAATCTTCTGGGGCCCGTGCATTTATGTATGCAGCCCCTTCCCTCTGGAATTCTGTACCCTGTCAGCTGCAGGAGTGTGCAACTCTGGGGGGTTTCAGACAGGCGTTGAAGACTTTTTTGTGGTGCCAGGCCTTTTATGGTATTGAATAAAGGGACTTATCAGACTATATTTATTATCTTATTACCATCTGCATTGATTTTATTTTTGCTGTCAAATTTTATTGTAAAGTGCCTTGATAGTCTGAAAGGCGCTTAAGTGAAATAAAGTTTTATTATTATTGTCCCAGAACCTTCCAGAACATAGGAATCGTGCATTGACCCAGGGGACCTTGCACACATGTCCGTGACCAGACCGCCCGCATCGCATACCACCTGAACGTTGATGCTGCGGTATCCCTTGCGGTTTTTGTATGCTTCTTCATGGTTCTGCGGCATGAGAATGGCAAGGTGCATGCAGTCGATGATGCCACACACACACTGAGCATGACGTGCATGCAGTAGAAGGCCTCCTTCAACGTCCAGAGCTCCGTAGGCGTGGATGGGAACATGATGTGCTCCCTGAGGTGCCGTAGGGTTGCATCCGTTACCTGCGACACCACCCTGGACACCAACGACTGGCCCACACCCACCGCATCGCCTGTCACATACTGGAACGAGCTGGTGGCGTAATACCGTAGGGCACATAGCAGCTTTGTTTCTGCCGTCATGGCATGGGACCACCATGCATGAGGTTCGATGTTGGCCCAGATGATGTCACACAGCATGGTGATAGCTGGCCATGGTAGCCTGAATTGTTCAATGCAGTGGGGGTCCCACAGTGCAGTGGGGTTGAGACGTGTATGGAATACATGTGGGCATGGAGCACGATGGCGCCGCCTCTCTGCAAGGTCGGCAATGAGATGGATGTGAAGCAGTGCACCTGGACACATGTTGATGCAGTGTCTCACTTCCCTGCTGTGCTGTGCAGTGCTGGCCGTGGTTCTTGAAGTCCTGCTGGTCATGTGTCATGCCACCACGGGGCATCTGTCATCACACCACCGTGTGCTGTCCATGTGTGCTACGCACGTGCATTGGGCACATGACATTCATTGCCATGCAGGACTGTACGATGGTGGATGTGATGCTGACGCAGAAGGCCCAGTTCCCTGCCATGGCCATGTGCCGTCACCACGGCGTGGGCGCATCGTGCTGGCACATGCGCGTCTGTGCTAGCTCCACAGGCCTCGTTGCGCTCCTGTACTCTGCCTTGTGCATGGTGTACTGTCCATGGCACCTACACTGTGCATGCCTTTGTGCATGTGCGTACGGCATGCCTCCATGCCTGTTCTGCAGCCACGCCTCCGCGCAACGCACATGTGGTGTGTTCGCTTAGTGGTGCATGCTCCGTTATGGGTGGCCATGCGTGCACATTGTGCATGCCTCCTGCATGCTGCATGTGCATATCTCTGTCATCTCCCCTCCACATGGCCCTTCCACACAGCTGCACGCTGCGCATACCATTCATGCATAGGGCCCACTGTTGTTTATGTCTGATATAAAAAGAATTAATAAGGTCAGTCCAAGGACTGACCCCTGTGGAACTCCATTGCTGACCGAGCAGCAGTTGGAAAGTCCACCGTTGACCCAAACCCTCTGTGTTCAGTCCTTCAGCCAGTTGTGTATCCATCTAACCAAGTGGTGGTCGAGTCCCATGCATGCAGTTAGTGCCACCATTAGCAACTTCCCTTCCCCCGTTAGCTCTAACATGTGGACGCTAAACACATCTTTATCAGAGGTCCCAGAAACACATTTAGAACTTAAAGCTTTACTGCAGGCTAACATAACTTTGGTTGGAATGTGTGATTCCAACATTGACTTGTGGAAAGACTGCAAATCACCTCTCTCCTGAAGGACCTGTTCTCCCCCTCCTGCAGGTGTGCATAATCCTCTACCCCCCCGTATCTCTGCTTGTTGCACAAGTTAGCACTTCTCTATGTTAGTCAGTAGATTTTTTATTCAATATAGTTGCCTCACTTATCTGTTTTGTATCGAATTCATTCCAATTTTGTCATCTGATTATTTATTGTAATTGCTGTTCTTTCTGTTGTTGAAATGACCGCATTCAGTTTTGTCATCCTAATATTGATTGTATCTCGTATCCACCTTATTGTATTGTATTCAGCTTTTCTGATTGTTTTTACTGTATATCCCCTCTCCCCCAGGATGCATCTGGAAATGAGCATTCATTTGCTCAGTATGCCTTTCCTGATAAAACTTTTAAATAAAATAAATAAATCAAGCACCAAAGTTAAAACAAAAAAGGTACATAAAATTTCTGGAGCTAAGACATCAGTTTCAAAGTCTTCTGTCTTTGGCTGCGTTTAAAATATTTGTAACAAATTAAGAACATAAAAACTAAAATGTGTAACTTGCAATACAGTCACTTACAGTCACTGATGCAGGAACAACATTTTGGAACTCGGGGTACAAGACAACAGTTTAACCCTTTTGATGATGATAGAAAGAAGGTGGACAAGAAACTTATGATGGAGTTAATTGATAAAAATTAAATTACATACAAATCCCAACAGGATGTGTTCTCATTTATAAGTAGGTATGTGTTAAAGACTTTCAGCACTCATGCTGAGACTGATGAGGATTGGTTTCCTTCACAGTGGATTTAGATATTCCTTCTCTTCCCCCAGGACATACTACAGGCATTATGTAACCCGGGCGCCACCTCCCCGCAGGCTACTACCCCTGTCTGCTGCCCTAGATGTAGGTTAAGGGGCCTAGGTTCTGGTTTGGCTGACTAAAGGGGCTACTTACGAAAAATAATGCTATTTGTGCGGTGCCCCCACCCAAAGTGACATTTTAGTGGGTTTAATAAAAAGTTAGCACAACCCTCTGGGATGTTGTACCTACCTATTGCCCAACCAGTGGTCCCACACATGGATTTGCACAAACACTTTACTTGGCTTTGAATGGTACAATTAATAGTGAGCACCAATAATGTGCTCACAGCAATCCCACTTACCAACAGGGTCTGGACATCTTGAATACACCCTGTGTACCTCTAAAGAATGATTTTCAGCAACAACAATGCACCTCTTAGTTCTTTCCCATAACCCAACACTCGGTAATAATATGCTTGTGAATCTTGTAGCATTTAAACAATAAAACTGATTTATTTTGGGGATCTTGAATAAGGTGCAAATCAAGATTAACGTTAGATTATTTCTTTTGTGTCAGAGGATCATTCAAATACCACATTTAACCCCCTGGACAGTCCAGGTACTGCTATCTGGGGACCCAGCGTTTTAGTAAGTTGCAGGCCTGAAGAGTTTCAGCTGGTTGGCCGGCATTGCAGCTGGTTGGGGCCCTTAAACAAATAAATTATTGTTGATTCTTTTACCCTTGGCTATCAGAAAATAAGCAGAAACATTTGACCATCCATGAAATTTGTAATCCTCAGGCCTGGTGGCCTGCAAAACAGTCTAAGCCACAACATGAACTTAGAAGCTCAAATCAGATGACAAAACACTTTTAATTTTATGTTGCAGGGCAAGCCCTATGATTATTCACTGAACCAGGACCTCGGGATCTGAATGATTGCCATGCTGGTTACTCTCAAGGAAGAGTTCTTGGCTGCAGGCTTCAGGTTTCATCCTTCTTGGCAAGGACCGGGCTACAGTGACCAAGGCTAACACGACTCACCCCCATGTCAAGTCTTCTTACCCAAGATTGGCCTTAACCCACGATTATCTTCATCATAGGAGCTGACTCCCCAATCTGGTCTTCTATCAGCTTTCTTTTAACAGGCAGCAACAGTCTCAGAAAAGTTATTTGGCATCACCAGTTCAACTTCTGGCACAGTCTCAGGCCACACAGCTTACCCGCTGCCAATCTGCAGTCTCTGGAGTGTAAGCTGGCACAGGTATGTTTCAGGTCTCCCCCTTTGGCAAAAGGGCTGGAGACAAATCCGGTAGCCCCAGGTTTCAGTTTCGGGCCACAGCCTCTGGGGTGAACATGTCTCTCACCAAGATACAGCTTAGCGGTGATAAGCTTCACAGACACCCTTCAGGAAGAAATCTCAGCTCAGCAGAAATCACTTCTCTCTCTGTTTTGGAGACTTGGGACACTATCTGCAGCAACTGGCAGTTCAAAACAATCCACTCAGGATCTTAGGCTGAGGGGAGGCAGACAGGCCTCTCCTGCTATCCACTGAGCTGAATAGAGAGCCTTCTCTCTCATTGGAAGCTTGAGCCTAACTCACTGTTCAGCCGTTTCTTTTGTCTGACTGAAAAAGGAATCCAGTAATCCAGCTGGCCACCCAGGCTGTCAGCTTTGAATGGTACAATTAATAGTGAGCACCAATAACGTGCTCACGGCAATCCCACTTAACAACAGGATCTGGATGTCTTGAATACACCCTGTGTACCTCTAAAGAATGATTTTCAGCAACAACAATGCACCTCTTAGTTCTTTCCCATAACCCAACACTCGGTAATAATATGCTCGTGAATCCGTGTAGCATTTAAACAATAAAACTGAGCTGGACACCCAGGCTGTCAGTCACAATTCCAGCATCCTGATTGGCTAAAATTGGCGCCAAGCACACCGTTCACCATTTCTCCCAGCAGCCATAGTAAAAGAACCCATTAGGACCCCTTGAGTTCCAATTGGCTCAACAGCAAGGTCAAAGTATCAACATGGCTGCTGGCTGAGTAAAATGTAAGCAGTACAAACTACAAAATTCATTTTAAATACTACAGTTCAGATTTAGCAATAAACATTTATAGCTTTCAATAGAGTTTCTTTTGTACTTGTAAGCGACTATACCGTGGAGATTATGAGAGTGCTGCCTGGCCGGTTGTGAGCTTTGTTTCTCTTGGACCCAGCACAGGCTATGCACTGCATACACAGGCTGAACCTCTTAAAGTCACAGCGTAATGGCATTAATTCGTACTCTTGTGCAGGAACCAGGAATACAGCACTTAAACATTTGGATTTGTATGTTCATCACTGGACCTAGCCAGGCTCAAAAGACAGAACACAGGCTGGGATCATGGCCAGGCAGGGGGGCAACACAGTACCCAGGGAGGCGACCAAAGGTAAGCCCACAACTTTGGGGGGGGGGTTGTTACACTCTCCCTGCCCAGGAAGTCTGGCATACACTCCTAGTCCATGAAGAAACTGGCAATATTTACATTAACATTTTACTATGTACAAGTCCAGGCATCACGGTACTGTATACAACATCTGCGCAGATATAAAGTAACTATTCATAATATAGCATGCTGTGAAATTACATTTTACCTTAGACATTAGGATATCCCACAGTACTTTAAAGGCATTGTTATGACTCATTATGCATTTTTCAAAATCACATGGGTAAACTGGACATTTTAAAGTTGTAGCTATTAAACCACCTGACATGTTACCAGTGGACTTCATATGATCCCACTCTCTTTTTATTTGAGTAACACCTTCTATACTGGGTGGAGGTTTTGACCTTGAAGGAGGCAGTGTACACTATTCTGGGCAAAGAACTGGTTGTAACATGCACTCCTTTGTGGACAACATTCATGGGCAGGTCAACAGGTTTTTCTGGAGCGTCACACGTGAGCCTTAATACATGTTTGACAGTTCTTTCTGAGCGACTTGGCAAAGCTGGCATTGGCACTTGCACTTCTGCTTCGGCATTCGGGTTTGCGACTCCCGGTTCATTGTCCAGCAACAAAACAACTTCTGAAGAAATGGGTGCCACTGCATTCTCTTGATGAGCTTTATTGCTTTCGAGCCCCTAGTCTTGAACATCACTATCACTCTCTGGCTCTTTAGGCTCATCTTCATCTGCGAGAGGTATATCCACAAAATTAGAGTCATCCAAAACACAGTTGGCATTTTCTTGTGAATGAAACAGTTCATTTAGTCCATCTAAAGCAGTTGTATTTTCTGATTCACTGGTTTTAGCACGGGTTCCGTTAACTCCACCAAACAAAGAGAATCATTAATTTCACAGTTTAGGCTGTTTGTATCACTTTCTGGAGGTTCAGGCACAACAGATAAATTGGGATCATTAGAAATCACTGGCTTTTCAGGAGCACTGCTGTGAGTAGCAGAAGGGAATCCCTGAAACAATTGCAGCCACAGTGTTTGCTAGCTGGTATGCATGGTTTAACTGTTCTTTTAGGTTTTGATGTACTGAAGGTAATTCTCAGACTTGGTACCATCAGTAGAAACACCAAAACATACATCCAAGCTTCTCTACCAAACATAAGGCTATATGGTGAGAATCCAGTGGCATCATTTTTTGTGCAATTATATGCGTGAACGAAAACAGTGAGTTGTTGACTCCACTTGCCTTTGTCTCTTGGATCAAGTGTTCCCAGCATGTCAAGCAATGTGCGATTAAATCTCTCTGGCTGGGGATCTCCTTATGGATAGCATGGAGTAGTTCAGGATTTTCTGATGCCACAGAGAGGTAACAGTTCTTTAATTAGTCTACTCTTGAAATATCTGCCCTGTTCAGAATGTATGCCTTGAGGCACACCATAATGTACAAAGAATTTCTCCACCAAAACTTTAGCAACTGTAGAGGCGTTTTGGTCCTTGGTGGGATAGGCCAGAGCATACCTTGTAGAATGATCAGTGACCAGCAAAATGTTTGAAATGTTTTTTTAAGTTGGCTCCAGATGAAGAAAATCTATGCAAACTAGTTCCATCAGGGCACTGGTTACTATGTTGACCAAAGGAGCGCCTCTTTGCGGCTGGGCTTTTCTTTGTATGCATCTGCTGCAAGCTTTGTAGAATTTTGCTCAACATCGGGGCCCATTTTGGGCCAGTAAAAACATGATCGGGCAAAGTCCAGAATTCTCTCACTCTCCAAATGTCCCATGTCATTGTGCAGGGTTTTGTAACACAATAGCTTTAAACTTTGATAGCAAGACCAGCTGTCTCTTAACAATCTCACCTTAGTTGTTACTTCTCTGTACAATACTTTGTACTTGCAACTTGAGTCTGGGCCATTCATGCAGCAACAAACTAGTATTAGGGTTAGCGGACCGCACTGTAGAGTTCACCTCCTTGCTTTAAGACAGAAATGACTTTTCTCATCATAGGGTCACAACTTAGTTCCTTCTGTAAGTCAGCGTTAGTTAACTGAGGAAAAGAATGTAAGTCCAGAGCAGCGAAGTTGCAGTAAGCTACTCGTATGCCTGTATCAGGAGATCCCAGGCAATCCACCAGGCAATCAACTTTGACTACAGGAGATGGTTCATCTTTTTCAAACTTGTGACACAATGCTTTCACTGATTGCTCAGGAATACGCACCCATTTGGGGTCAGACACAGGTCTATGGGAACAAGCATCCATGTCAATGTGATTTAAACTTGGGCAATATTCAACAGCATAATCATAAGTGAAGAGAGCTGAAAGCCATCTATGTCCTCCGGCATCTAACCTGGCTGAGGTCTGGACATATGTTGATGGGTTATTGTCAGTTTTAACCAGAATTGTGGTGCCATACAAATATTCATGGAATTGCTCCTCGATGGCCCACTTGAATGCTAATAATTCTAATTTGTGAACAGGGTAGTTCTTTTCTGATGGTGACAAACTTCTTCTGGCACAGCAACTGGTCATAACCCGTCAGGATACTCTTTTTTTTTTAAACAAATCTTTATTCATTTTCCAGACAATAGACAGACATACGGATGCCTGGGTAACCCAGGGTACACAGTCCAAAACTGACTGTGTGAACTATATACAGCCCAACTACGTACACACACAGCAAGTAGCACCACCCCCTCAAATAAAAGCATGATCCTGTCTCCTCTATACCATAAAATAAAATAGCGGGTCTGCAGATGGAGTTAATCCCCCTCATATTAACCCCAATACCAACACTCATGCAGCCCAACAATCTCTGTCCACAAACCCATCTTAGGGAGCATTCCTTCCCTGAGGTGGCGCCCCTCTGTGCCCCCTGGAAAGAAAGAGAGTCCCCATTCTCCCATGCAACCAGGCAGACCCCTAATATCAAGCTCTTACCCTTATCTAAAAACCATAGCCTTTCAAAGACAGTCGCATAAACAATCATTTGAGTCACACTAGTGCCATAGATAACTATTTCCCACTCCAGCAAAACTTCCTTCCGCTAATCACAATCCGACAGACAGGCCTGTGTTTGGATATTTGTACCCTGCTGTTAATATATCGCATCTAATGCGGTCCATCTTTTAGCATATAGCCCTTTTCTCCCCTCTGAATATAGATGCCTCTTTATTCTACCCAAAGCCCCCATGAAATCTCTCACCCACTGTTCATAAACATAAGCTTGGTCATCTTTCCAATGTTGTAACAAAAAGGATTTAACTACCGCTGCCATCAAGGAAAGATGATATTTAGGTGTAACACCAGAAATTTGCGAGAAATCACCTAGAACACATATCTCTGGTGTTATAAATTCTGAATAATCCAGCATTGGGTCCATATGCCTTTTAATTTCACCCCAAAGGGGTGATATTTTACTACATCCCCACAGCACATGCAGGAGATCTCCTCTTCCCATTTCACACCTGAAACACAGGCCTGTCTGTCTAAGATTTCTATCACATAGTTTCACAGGGGTAAAGTACATATTAGAGACAATAAAAAAATGCATACTCTTGTATTTAGGTATAACCATATACTTGCTATTTTTCCAAATACTATCCCAAGCGAGGCTCGAGGAGCCATCGCTTATCCCAATATAAGACTCTTATAGGAGAGTTCAGACTAAGGAAGTCCAGGAGCACTTTATATATTTGTGAAAGGAAGTTGATTTTGGTCAACATCCTTTAGCATATCCCATGTAAAGGAACGGTCTGTAAAACCCCCTAACCTCTTCAGCGTCCCCTCCAACAATCGTGTAAGCTGCAACCTTTGAAAAAAGGGCATTCCTTCACATCGGGTCAGGAGGACCACCCTATTATCCTGAATAACATCCCTTAGCTTCAGACCCGATACCTGATTAGCCCACCTCATACTGATTACCTGACCCCCAGTGACTAAGTTGGGATTACCCAACAAAGGTTGCTCATGGGCCCTCATTTGATCCTTTCTCTGTACCGGAGTAAGAAATGACCACCAAGCCTCCGCCGCTTTTAAAATTGGGTTCCCATATCCTCTTTTAAAACCTTTATCTGCATTGGCATACAGCAGTGCCTCCGGAGAGAGGCCGGCATCTTTTAACATTTGTTTCTCTATTTGTAGCCAAGTTGGAGTGTAAGTCTCCCCCTCCAAATTTCTAACCCATCGAGTCATCAGACCCAGCTGTCCCGTCACATAATATACATGGAGATCTGGCAATTTGATCCCTCCCAGTGTATACGGTAAACATTATACTTTTTCCTAGGGAGTTTGGCATTCCATAAAAATTCTGAGAGTAGCTTCTTAATTATATTGAACCATATTTTGGGGATACTATATGGGGCTAGGTACACCGGAGATAACAACCTAGGTAATAAATTCATCTTAATATGACCCAGTCTAGCCATAAAGTTCAAGGGAAGTTTGTTCCACCTTACTATATCCCCCCAATTGCTGATATAATCCCCTCCATATTTGTTTGGGCCCCCAGCTTGATATTCGCTGTGATCCAGATACCCGATATTTGATCTTATCTGTCATCCATTGAACTCATAGTGGTGCAAAATCTGCCCTATAAACATACAGCGTCAAAGGGAGAATTTGAGTCTTAGTCAAGTTTAATTTATAATTGAAACTTTAGAGAATCGCCCTATTAATTCTCTTATTCTCTCAAAACTAGATGCTGGATCTGGTAAGTGTAGAAGTACATCGTCTGCAAAAACTGAACATTTTAACTCCCTCCCCACTATCTCAATCCCCTTTATATGCCTGTCCATATTAATTGCTCTCAACAGGGACTCTAAATAAATGTTAAATAATATCAGTGAGAGAGGACATCCCTGTCGGGTCCCATTTTCCAGGTGAATTTCCTGTGAAACATAGCCATTACACAAAACCCTGGCCGTCGGAGCGGCATATAGGTTTTTGATACCTCTAAGCAGGCCCTCCGGGAAGCCATCCTCTCCATTGTGGCAAAAAGGAAAGGATGGGAGACCCTGTCAAAGGCCTTTTTGGCATCTAGAAATATCAGGGCTAGGGGTAATTGAGAATCAGGCACGTAATTCAAGATATGGTGTAACTTCCTCAGAGCATCATGTGCACCCCTCCCTGGCATAAATCCCACTTGTTCCTGACTAATTAGGCTAGGAGCGATCCGCCATATTCTGTTGGCCAGGATTCTTGTAACGATCTTAATGTCCTGATTCATTAAGGCTATAGGCCTGTAATTACCAGGCAAATCCCAGGGCTTATCTGGTTTGGGAATTAATGTAATATACACCTGGTATAATGGAGGATGAAACACTCCTTCCTGCATTATAGTATTAAAGAATTCTGGAAGCATGGGTAGTATAGTATGAATATGGGCCTGATAAAACTTAGCCGTGAGACTATCCGGCCCCGGAGTTTTACCAGCGGGCAGAGATTGCACCACTTCAATAATCTCCGCTGTGCCTATAGGAGTCGCTAACTACCTAGCCTGTGTTGGGTCCAGAATGGGTAAGGGAACTCCCTCCAAGAAAGTCCTGATTTCCTTCTCCCCAGCAAAGTTCCTAATCTGGTATATTTCTTTAAAATATAACGCGAATACGTCCACCATTTCCTGAGGATCTGTTATGAGCTTCCCCTCGTACCGTATAGAAGTCACCGTTCTACTCGCTTCCCATTCCTTAACTCTAGCCACTAGTAGACGCCCAGGAACATCTCCTTGCAATAAATATTTAGCTTTAATCTTTTCTAACCAAAATTCTACTTTACCATAAACAATGTCTGCCAGTTCTCCTCTCAAACTTTTAAGTTCCGCGTCAATTTCCCCGGAGGACACTTCCAGTGGCGTCAGCGAGCTAATTGCCCCCAAAATAAATTCCTCTTTTGCCTTCCTCTGTCTGTTTCTTTGTGCTGCCAAACCCTGGGCTACTCCTGCATACAACACCTTACAAGTTGGCCACGCCAACTTTTTGTTTTGCAACGTAGGTAGTTGTTGCTGCACAATCTCTAATAGTGCTTCCTCGAGCTTATCCCGCATTGAAGTCTCCATCAATAAGGAGTCATTCAGTCTCCACTGATATGGTCTGGGAGGGCCAGGTCTTGGTTCCCAGATCAACTGGATAGGGGAGTGGTCCGAAAAAATTCTACCCCCATTGTCACATCCCTAATCTCCTTGAGTGCCTCCCTGCTTACCAGAAAAAAATCAATTCGAGATTGGCTCTTATGGGCTGCTGAGTAGAATGTCATATTATTGCCCCCAGTAGAATGGATCCGAATCGGATCTACCAATGCCTCAACCTCAAGTAACCTATTTAGGGCAATCTGAGCCTTAGTTAGAGGCCCTTTGATAGGTGGTATCTTATCCTCCTGATTGTTGAAATAGGTATTCCAGTCCCCTGCCAGAATAAGTGAATGTGTGGAAAAAACAGCTATATCCCTCTCTATTGAGGCGAAGAATTCCGGGTCAGAGGGCGTTGGTCCATAGATGGAAGCAACCGAAATTGCCTTACCAAACAATAAGCCTGAAAGATAGATCCCTCTGCCATCCTCCCTTGCAACCATTTGCTCTACCTTATATGGGCAGGTTTTCTTTATTAAAATCGCCACCTCCCCCTGAAGCCCTTTCTTTACCTACCCCATAAACTTGTCCCACCCACAGTCGCTTAAGACCACTCAGTTCCTCCGTCAATAGATGTGTCTCCTGTAAAGCAGCAATATGAGCCCCCATTTGATCGATATGTCTCAAAATTACCATTCTTTTATGTCTACTCCTAAGTCCTTTGATGTTCCAAGAAATTATTTTAACTCACGACATTGACAAACCTCAAAATTATTTTGATTAAGCCATCCCTCCAAGCACTTTCAAGGTCTACCTCCCTCCTTCTTGCTATGATGGACTCTCTCTCTTTCCAGTTCCCCTTAACCTCCCCGCCCCCGATCCCTAGATCGTCTGCCTACCAAATATCGGATCATGGATGAACCCCTTCTTGTGCTACCCCCCAGCCCCTTCCTTAAGACAGCAGCTCCAGGATCTAGCCCATAACCAAGAAAAGATCTACTATATGACTACCTTTCACCCCTATAATCCCCCTTTCCTCCTTTCCCATCATGCCTCTCCCCTCCTCCACACCTCCTGTGTATAGGTTGGAGACTACCTTTAAGTTCTATGCAGAGAAAGTTATCTAACCTCCTCCAAACTCTCACTTGGTGATAGGTTATGATACCTATACAACTCTCCTATCATTATTTCCCTGCCATTTGAGGAGTCCCTCCTACATTCTAGAAACTACTAGGGAGCCCTTAAGCCTTAGTCCCTTTCCACATGCGCTCCACATAACGCTGCCATAGTATCCTGCAGCAAAGTATTGTATATATTACATCGCCTTATAGCGCAGTACAGATGAGCGCCCAGGAGATGAAACGCCATCTGCAGGTGATACTGGTAGATACCTGCCACAAGTAGTTCTATGGACACTCTGCCTTCATCTTATTTCAAATCCCATGGTGCACTTGAAGCTGAGGGAGACTAGATCTACTTCGGATAGCATCTGTAAAAGCAGCTCATATTGCTCTCCTCTCTCTAGGTTCCCAAGATTCAAGAGTGACTAATGCCATTTTTCATGCTCACTTAGCGAACTATATCCAAGCCCCCCTATTCTAAATATTGGCGGATTTGCTAGACCCCACAATCCGCCACCTTACAATAGTTCACTCACCTATTGTCCCTTTAGTGTGTTGCCCCCGCTTACCTATACTACCAGCCCTCGCTCCCTACCCATTTACCTTCCTCTCTTCACCCCCGTGGGAGGGATCCTCTTCAAATTCCAAATTTGAACTATTCCCCCAGACGCCCCTCCATCTCCGATCCCCTATCACCCCGCCCCTCTTCTTAAATATTTAGTTTCTGCCCTATTCAACCCTCCCAGTTCTAATTTGAAATCGATCTTTCCTCCCCCAGAGATGACCCTCGAAAGCCCATCTGTCTTAATAAAATCCTTTAGTCCCAACCTGTATAACCATACACCGAGCAATCTGAATAACAGAGTAAATTTAACAAGTCCTTTCATTCTCCAAAGTCCCAGTCATTCCAATCAAAGCAGCCCCCTTCTCGTCTGGAGCAATTCAGGTCGGCGACTTAAATAACTTGGGGAGCTCCAGCCGTAACCCTTCTAAAGTGTCCTTTGCTGTTAAGAATCTCTTCTCCCCGGTTTGAAGTCGTACCACCAGTGTTGCAGTGTATTGCAGCCAGAACTTGACTCCTACAAGGTATAACTTCTTAATCTCAGAGTATTCCTTCTGTTTCTCTCTAACCGCTGGTATTTGGTCTTGAAACAGGCAAAGAGAAGCGCCATTCCATTGTAGTGACTTCTTTTGTCTGGCAGTGAACAACACATGGTATTTTTCCTTGTAATTGAGAAAGTGCATGATAATTACCCGAGGTCTTGCCCCCGGTGGTGGCATCTCTCTTAATGCCCTATGCGCTCTCTCCATATTATACGCTTCCCCATACGGAGTAGGGCCAAGCAACTTAAGCAGCATGTCCTGCATAAAGGAAACACAGTCCGACCCTTCAGCCCTCTCTGGTAGCCCTGCCAGTATCAAGTTATTCCTTCAACTCCTCGATTCTTGATCCTTCATTCTCTCTTCGAGCTTTTTGACCTGTTTTCTGACCACCACTAATTCTTGTTCGATAGTCGATACTTTCCTTTCCTGAGAAGAGATCCGAACCTCTGCGTCCCCCATTCTCTGTGCCAGTGATTGCAGCGCCAGTTTCACTGTTGCAAAATCAATCAAAAGCCCCTGTAACATTTGCTTGATTTCTTGTATATCTTCAGTAGTCAGGTAGACACCCCCTTCCTTTCCTGCCACGTCCTCCTGCTCATTGGGGGTAGGGGATTGGGGCTTCGGTCTTTTAGTAGCGGGGGATCTCCCTGCAAGAGGCTCCACCACTTCAGCTTCCATCTCTGTGCAAAGCGGCCTAGTACTACGGCCAAGCACTCGTGATCTGAGAGGTCGCCTCGCTTTCTTTTCTCTCAATCTTGCAGCAACACCACCAAAATTTGAGCCCACAACACCTCACCAGCTGGATATACGTATTTTAATACAACTCAGACTGGTCCCGGAAAACTTAATACCTTTTGCTTATTTTAGGGCCTCGGAGCAGCACAGAAGATGTCTTCTCCGACTTAGCTCATCACGTGATCTCTCCAACCCGTCAGGATACTCTTGATAAAGCACAGCCCCAGGCCACCTAAGCTGGCATCTGTATGAAGCACATATGGTTTGGAAGGATTCGCATAGGCTAACACTGGGGCATGGGTCAATTGGTATATGACTTCTTTGAAAAGCAGCATCACAATCAGGGGTCCATCTCTGGTCAAAAGGTTTGCAAGGTTTAAAATAGGTTTTAACAGTCTCATTATTAGTGCCTTTTTTAAACTTCTTTTGAGTGGGTGGATACTCTTGTGTTAGATTCAACAGAGGCCTTATTACCTTGGTGTAGTCTTTAACAAATCTGCGATAATAACTGCAGAACCTAGGAATCTTTGCAGCTCTTTTAGGTTGTTGGGCTTTGGTCAATTAGTTAAAGCTTCCACCTTGCTAGCATCTGTCTGGATATCTTGGGGAGATACGATGTGACCTACGCACTTCACAGAACTCTGAAAAAGCTGACATTTGTCCATGGACAATTTTTAACCGAATTTCTCCAGCCGGTCAAGTACCTTGAATGGATGAACTTCGTATTCTTCTGGTGCCTTTCTGAAAACTATGATATTATCAAGATACACCAGGCACTGAAGGAGATTCATATCTCCCACTGCACATTCCATGAGTCTTTGAAAGGTTGTGGGCACACCCGAGATTCCCTGTGGCATTCTGAGGAACTCATAAAATCCCAAAGGACAAATAAATGAAGTCTTCTCCCTGTCATCAGGGACCATTGGGATTTGATAGTACCCACTGCATAAATTGAGAACAGAAAACCACTTGCTCCTATTTAAGCAGTCCAATGCATCTTGTATGCGTGGCATAGTGTAGTCACTGGGGACACTGCTTTAATTGAGTGTTCTGTTGTCCAAGCACATTCCCACTGCTCCATTTTTTTTCTCTGCTACAGTTAGAGAGGCATAAAGACTTCTGGACTCCTGGATTATTCCGGCTGTGAACATTTCTTGCAGGTGACACCTTACATCATCTACGTCAGCAGGTGCGAGTCTTTGAGATCTCTCACAGAATGGACATTCATTGTGAAGGCGTATATGATGCTCAGTACCAGTGACACATTCCACGTCCCACTCTTTAAGGGAAAACACTAGTTCTCTGAGCCAGCGTCCTACTGATCTGGGCTCTCCAGCCATCTGGGATAGGTGAATCTCCAAAACTGAGCATATCTGCAGACATTTCACATTCTTCTCCATTCTTCTTCCTAGAAGGTTTTACAGCAGTATCAGCACAATAGACTTTGGCCAGGGTGCAGACTCTGTGTACGTTAATGTCTCAGTCAGTAACTTTCTGGACTAGGACTACACGCCTAGCATAAGCATGGTCATGTACAGGGAGTACGCTAGGCTTGACTAATAACTCTTCAGGCAGCTTACCATCTTCACACATCCTTCTTCAACCTCACAGTGCCACTGATACTGCATTCAGCATTTGGGGGAAGCACAATAGTAGAAGGATCTTTCTTCCATACAATTCCCACCGGTGTATCCTTGTCTTCTTCTTTGGGGTGCATTTGTAACTCATAGGCCTTCTTCACCATAGCATGGATGTGTAGTGCTCTACCAGTTCTTTTCTGCTATCTTTCTTGACACAACTGGGCAAGACGACTGAACATGTGAGCATTGTTGCCAATCAACACAGGCATGCCATAATACAGTCCAGAAGGAGGGCACACAAGAGCTAACGTTGCTACAGGATCTCCCATGCCTGCAACAGAGGATGGAAAAGAAAGTCACCCTTTTTTAGATAACCAAGATATTTCCTCAAAACATGCACGGATAGTTAGACAAGTACCGATCATACCAGTCCTTGAAAATTATGATTACTTGAGACCCACTTGTCTAATACTGCCCTGGCAGGGATTCCTTCAACATGCATTGTAGTCTCCATAGAGGGACCTACCAACTCTGCCCAGTCTGGAGAGGTATTGACAGAAGGCATAATTTCAGATTTAGCAATGTAAGGCTTGTATGAAGACTCAGTTGAAGGCTTTATATTACTTTGTCTAACTTGGTTGAGGAGCTTGATAGTTACTTTTCGCAAATCTTCAGGGAACTCTTACACCCTTCTGGTGTGGCCACCTTCTCACATCAGGTCTGGCATTTTGGGCTTGAGCAAGCTCCTCAGTTAGCTTACCACTCTTGTAAGGACCGGGTTTAGGATCATCTGACTGCCTATTGGTACATTCATGCCCTCCAGACCTTTTCCAAGACGGGCCTTGAGGGGAGGATTGAGCTAGGTCACTTACTAAATCTCTCAATTCTATAATTTCTTTCAACATATTATTGTTAGCTTCCCCACTAGGAATCTGAGCACTTGTGCCTTTTATGGTGGGCTGGGCTTCACTGGCTGCCTTGGCAGCATTAATTCAGGCAGCCTGGCCCTTTACCATCTCCATAGCACTTGGAGCACTTGCTTTCAGTTCTTTTAGTAAGTCTTTAAGTTGCCGTGGGTCAATAACAGTCTCTTTTTCACTTGGTTTTTCAGGAGCCTGAGCTACTTGGGCTGTGCCTGCATAAGGATCCCAAAGTATCTCCTCATTTTCAGCCTCTTGAATCTCATGAGCCAGCAATAAGAAGGAAGGTAATCCTTTCAATCTTGAAACTTTAGCTTTAGTATTAGCAAACTGGAAAATCTAGCAGACTTCAATATATGGTCTAGTCTCACTCGATTTAGATCACTAGCCAATACTGCACCTTTTCTGTGAGCTCTCTGTAAAGCCCTTTCAAGCCGGGTAACATAGACAAACAAAGGTTCACCTTTCCACTGTTTGGTGGACTTGAATTTCCACACTAAATCATCTCCAGATTCATTACTACCAAAGACACCTTCTAAGGCAGACAAATACACTTGTGCAGAAGCATCAGGGCCAGTAGATCTTAGAAAATGGATTGCTTCAAGTGCAGGGCCTCTTAAGCTTTCCATAATTCTCTTCCTTTTCTCAGCCTTTGTACATTGCCACTCTTGGACAAGGGGTGAGGCATAATCCATCCAGGTTTCCATGTCATCTTCCCCTTGAAGTGTGGGGAGGGCACCAAAAAATTCTCATAATCTATGGTAGGAGTCAAGGCTAACTGAGGGTACAGGTACAGGGGTAGGCATAGGAGCTGGTGCAGGTGTTGGCATGGGAGCTGGTACAGATGTGGGCACAGGCACCAAGGGAAGGGTACCTCCAGAGGTCTCTTACAATCTTTTAAGTCCTCAAAAGTTTGTCCCTTAACAAGCAACAATCTCCCCAGTTTTTCTTTTAACCCTTCTGATCTTGGGGACCTCCCAGGCATGGATGTTATACTATGCATAGTGATTACCTTCTAGGTCACTGTGGACTTATCAGGGATAATGGCACTGGGCACTCTTTCACTGTCCACTGGGTTACCTTGTTCCCCTTGTGCCATCAATGTCTGGGCAATCAACTCAGCAATTTTGCCCTTCATGACAGCTTGACAAAGGCATTTGGCTTTGCCAATGGCTTCATCAATAGCACCCTTATCCATGCCCAGGGGTATATTTAGGAGCAACAAAGCTTTTTGGGGTCAACCTCTTCTGCCTCACACCAACCCATTAGGCGATACACAGCCATTTTATTAGCAGGAAATTCAAAACCAGTGCTGGTAACTTCATTCATTTTAGTGCCAGTCTCCATATGGGGCTGAATTGGTAAACAGGAGATCCCAGCAGTGCCTCCAAAGATGTAACCTGGGTGCCACCTCCCCAAGGGCCACTACCCCTGCCTGCTGGCCTAGGTGCAGGTTGAGGGGCCAGGGTTCTGGTTTGGCTGACTAAATGGGCTCTTTACCAACAATAATGCTAATTGCGCAGTGCCTCCACCCAGTGTAACTTTTAAGTGGGTTTGATAACAAGTTAGCACAACCCTCTGGGGTGTTGTACCTACCCACTGCACCAGCCAGTGGTCCCACACATGGATTTGCACAAACACTTTACCTGGCATTCAATGGTACAATTAATGTTGAACACCAATAATATGCTCACGTCAATCCCTCTTACCAACAGGATCTGGACATCTTGAATGCATCCTGTGCACCTGTAAAGAATGATTTGCATCTTCCATATTGGCCTTACTATTCACTTCACCTAAAGCCCTCCTTGTTTGTGTTTGAGACTCTGTGATAGGCACCTCTGTACGTGTTCACTTGCAACTCTGCACACTTATGGGGCATAAGCCATCCAAAGATATCTCCCAACCTGCTTTTTACAATCCCAACTTTAAAATTCAGGGCCATGTGTTGACGGATGCCTGGCTATCTCAAGTAGCCCATGTGAAGGTTTGTGACTTACTTCACAATGAAGTACTAAGTTCCTGTCAGAATATCCTCAGTTCCTTTCAGCTAGACAAAAAGTCGATTTTTAAGGTCCATCAGATTAAACATGTGTTCAAACAACATGAAGTCTTGCTATATTATGACATATGCAGTGAGTCCCAACCTTCTAACTGCTCCGGAGGTGAAAGAGTTAACTTTCCATGCCAGGCATGGAACGCTGAGCTCAAGCTCGGTTGAAACTCTGTCTGTTGTTCTTCAAACTCAAACCGTCAGATTCTTTACTCCGCCTCACTGAACAGTCGCTCCGGAGATTTCTCCTTCTGCTCGTTCATTTTGTCAGTTAAAGTATTGTTTTTCTCGGTTTTCGACCGAATTTAAACCGCAACTGGTCGGTTCAGACTCTGTCTGTGGTATTTGTGAGTACTAGATAGGTTTTACATTGATTTCTTTCTGTGTGGAACTTGTAAACGGTTTATCGGTTCGGTTTGAACCAATCAGGTTGTTTAAAATATATTAATCTGTCATTTAGAGTGTGGTTACCGGTTCTTATCGGTTCTAAAAAAAACGGATTTTATTACGTTTTTTTCCACGACCCGTGACATGGTTGGGAACCGATAAGAAGGTCTTACCTGGTGGATTGCCATGAACAGGTAAGTTTGGTTAGGACTGGCACTATGTCTGAGAAACCCAAAGAAAATCGGCCCACTGGGTTTCAACACTGCAGTTTCTGTGGGGAAGTCTTTGCCAAGGTTGACCCCCACACCACCTGTGTTTATTGTCTGGGGTTTGACCACCTCAATGCAGACTGCCAGATTTGTAAAAATTTTCCTGCAGCTACCCTGGAAAAGAGAGTTGGTAGGCTCAGGGAAAGGGAGGCCAAAAAGTCCACTGAACCGGATGGCCAGCCCGGTTCGGTTCCAACCAAACCGGAGGGAGTGCCCTCTGACCAGGGCGAGACTTCCTTGGGCAAAAGGAGATCCGACTCTGAGGAGTCGGTTCCAGCAAAAAGGACTAGGAAATCAGCTGGTGTGGAGCCAAAACTTTCCTCTCCAACCGCTGAAGAAATAGCCAAAGCGATTAAAATTGTCCAGTCGCTTTCCCCGGTTCCGACCGAACCGGCACCATCAGGTAAGCGTGCGGTTCGGCTGGTTCCACCGCTTCAAGAGTATGATTTAGAGGAATATTATGAACTGGAGGAGGGGGAAGAGGAGTATGAGGAGAGTGAATGTGGATTTGAAAGTCTGGATGTGCCCATTGACCCGGACATCTCCCCAGACAGACCTTCAGGAGTGTCTCCTCCTAGGCTTTCTGAGTCCCCTTCTCATTTTATGTTTCATAAAAAAGTGGCTGAAACCCTCCAGCTCCCTATGGAGGAAGCTGTGGATGATCAAGAGGAGCCTGACTATGTGGAAATGATGGATATCCCAGAGTCGAGGAGACTGTCTATTCCTTTGCATAAATCTTTTGGGAAACAGACAGTTAAAATTCTAAAAACTCCTCACTCTATACCTCCTGTGGATAAGAGAATGGACAAGAGGTACACATTGTCAGGCTCAGATACGGAGTTCCTTACACAACAATGCAGCCATGTTGGGGTAGTGCAGGCTGCAGCCTGTGACAAGGCAAATATTCCCTTGGCTTCACACCCCCCTGACAAGGACTCCAGGAGGATTGATGCCATGGCAAAGAAACAGTACATGGCAGCATCCTTGGCACTCAGAAGGGCAAATTATATGGCTTATGTTGCTAGATATCAGAAATCCAGATGGGATACTGTTATGGCTCTAGCAAAACAGGTCCCTGGCCAGTTTGCCAAGGAGCTGGAGCAGGTGGCTGCTGATGGTATTGAGGCATCCAAGGTGCAATTCCATGCTGCAGTGGACTCTAATGATGTGTCATCAAGAGTCATGGCTACATCTGCAGCACTTGCAGAATGGCTTGGCTCAGATGTACTAGCCTGTCACAGGATACCCAGACTAAGGCCATGGATTTTCCTGTTGTGGGTAATTCTCTGTTTGAGGAGCAGACAGAGAATTACATGAAGAAAATGGATGAGTATAGGACCACCAATAGGAGTGCACAGGCCAAGGAAAGGCAGGCCACTCCTCAAAGGCAGCTTTCCAGGGGCAGGGGTAGGCCTTTTCATAGGCCTTTTTACAAAGCCCAGGCCTTCTCTTCTGCTTATGCCCAGAGGGGGTTCTTTAGAGGGAGAGGCAGACGGGGTACAAGCAGGCCTGCTTCCACCCCTCAGTCCAAAGCCCCTGCCGAGCAGGCACCCTGATGGGGTTGCCAGGGCCGATTCTCAGCTACCTGTAGGGGGCAGGCTGGCTTACTTTGTCCAGGACTAGAAGTCTCTGACATCAGACAAGTGGGTCCTGGAAGTAGTAAGCCAGGGACTGGTTCTCAGCTTCAAAAAATTTCCAAAGATGAGAACCGGATCCTTTCCACCTGCAAATCCACCAGAGGCACTTGCCCTAGAGGCAGAGGTCTCTTCCCTCCTGGCTCTCAGAGCTGTGGATAGGGTTCCACCCCTACACCAGGGCAAAGGGTTGTACTCCAGGTACATCCTTACCCCAAAAAAGACAGGAGAATGGCGGACCATCCTGGATCTCAGATATTTAAACAAGCACCTTTTAAAACCAAAATTCAAAATGGTGACTCTGGGAATTATTCTACCCTCTCTAAGGCCAGGGGACTGGCTAGCGTCCCTGGACCTCAAGGATGCCTACTTCCATATTCTCATCAGAAGCTCCCATCGAAAGTACCTCAGGTTTGAGCTGCCCTCAGGCCATTACCAGTTCAGAGCAATGCCCTTTGGCCTCATCTCTGCTCCAAGGGTATTCACAAAATGCCTGGCAGTAGCAGTTGCTTCCTTAAGAAGGCAAAAAATTGCCATCTTCCCTTACCTGGATGACTGGCTCATAGTAGGCCAGTCTCCAGACCAAGTCAAGTTACATCTACAGATAACTCAGCAACTGCTCACCTCTCTAGGTTTCCTCCTGAATCTTTCAAAGTCAGTCCTAGAGCCTGTCCAGCTCCTCACCTTCATAGGTGCAGAGCTGAACACAGAGAAAGCCAGAGCCTTCCTTCCTTTGGACAGGGCAAGGACCCTGGTCTCTCTGGCCTCCTCATTCACCCTGCAGGTCTCTCTACCAGCAAGGCATTTTCTACAGCTCCTGGGGCACATGGCTGCTTCTACAGCAGTAGTACAGGGAGCAAGATTTCAGATGAGGGACATCCAGTTCCATTTGAGAGCCTTTTGGTCTCAAAGGAAAGACCCTCTAACCAAATTGATCCCAGTAACTCGAACCCTGATCCAGGCCCTACAGTGGTGGCAGGATCAGAGTCATCTGAGACAAGGGTTCCCTTTGTCACTCAGTCTCACTCCTTAATCCTTACTACAGATGCATCCCTCTTGGGGTGGGAGCTCACAGGGCGACCTCACTACCAGGGATTGTGGTCCCCTCAGGAATCTCTGCTCCACATCAACCTGTTGGAACTCAGAGCAGTTTTCTAGCACTTCAAGTTTTTCCAAATCTGTTCAGAACAAAGTTTTGGTACAGGTCAGAACAGACAACACCACCACAATGTGGTACATCAACAAGCAAGGAGGCACTCGGTCTATGGCCTTGTGCACCAAAGCAATGAAATTGTGGTCTCTGGCTTACTCCTGAACACCTCCCTTATGGCAGTTCACCTCCCAGGCAAGGACAATGTCCTGGCAGATGCTCTCAGCAGGATTTCCCAGGGCCATCATGAATGGTCACTGGACCCCCTGGTCTTGGAGGTGATATTTGCCAGATGGGGCACCCCACAGATAGATCTTTTTGCAGCCCCAGACAATCACCAACTTCCCCTTTTTTGCTGCAGGCCCCCAGTGTTGGGCTCAGTCCCTCTGGATGCCTTAGTTCTCAATTGGGAAGGGAAGTTCCTCCATGCTTTCCCCCCTTCCCTCTTCTGTTCAAAGTGCTAGTCAAAATCAGATCTCAATCCTGCAAGATGATCCTGATTGCTCCAGATTGGGCCAGACAACCCTGGTATCCACTCCTACTGTCCTTAGCAGTCCATCTTCCCCTGTGTCTTTCCAGGAACCAAAACCTGTTAACCTGTGCTCAGGGGAGGGTTTGGTACCCGAACCTCATATCTCTCAATCTCAAGGCCTGGCTCTTGAAGAGTTAGAGTTTGCTGATCTACACCTCTCCCAAGGTGTAATAGATATTCTGAAGGCTTCTAGGAAACCTTCCACCAGGGCAACCTATAATTCCAAATGGAAGAGGTTTTCCATATGGTGTTCTGGGAAGCATATTTCCCCAGAATCTGCTGATTTACCCACAGTCCTGGATTATGTGGTCCATTTAAATACCTTGGGGCTGAGACCAGCTACCCTAAAAGTACATTTGGCAGCTGTGTCTGCCTTTATTTCAGCAGGTAAGCCCTCTTCTCTTTCAGCTCATCCGGTATTCTCTAAGTTTTTTAAGGGATTGCTTCACACCAACCCTCCATTCAGGGACCCTGCCCCTGCCTGGAGATCTTAATGTTTGCATTGCTCAGCTTATGCAACCCCCCTTTGAGCCGTTGTCTTCAGCAGAGCTTAAGTACTTGACTTGGAAGACTGTGTTTCTGGTAGCCATCACTTCTGCCAGACGCATAAGTGAATTACAAGCCTTGTCAGTGGAGCCTAATTTTATCTCCTTTCATAGAGATAAGGTGGTCCTCAGGACTAACAGGAAGTTCTTGCCTAAGGTGGTTTCAGATTTCCACCTCAATCAATCTATATCTCTTCCAGTGTACTTCACTGACCATTCCTCCTCTGGCGAGAGGAGGCTGCACAGCTTAGACATGAAGAGAGTCCTTAGTTACTACGTAGAGCGTACCAAGGGTCACAGGTTTGACTCCCTCCATATGTTCCTCACTTATGGTGAGGTTGGTAAAGAAACCTGCCACTAAAGATTCATTGCCAGGTGGATTGTCTCTTGTATCAATTCTGTTATGAAAAGCTGGGTAAGGTTCCTTCCTCAGGCCTGAGGGCTCACTCTACCAGAGGTACAGCTGCTTCCTGGTTGCTGCCAGGGACATCCCTATTCTAGAGATATGTCAAGCAACTACCTGGAAAACAGTTCACACTTTCACCAAGCATTACTCCTGGACATCCAGGCTAGGGTGATGCTTGGTTTGGCACAGCTGTGCTTCAGAGCCTATTTCCTAAGTAGGTTCTGTCCCTCCTCCATGGAGGTACTGCTTGTAGTCTGCAGATGTCATAATATAGCAAGACTTCATGTTGTTTGAAGAAAAAATTACTCACTTTAGTAATGTTGTTTCTTCTAATGGAGTCTTGCTATATTATGACCTCCTCCCCCCCGCCTGCCCCTCTCAGAACCTATGTTTTTGGGATGTGGGTGAGCAGTGCAGTGTTAGCTCTTAGTAGATGCCCACCTTGTTGTTTTCACCCCTCCTTTTTTGGGGTGTCTTGGTGTTGTGTTTTTCATTTTTTGGGTCTCCTGACTTGAGTCTTTGTTTTGGGACCAAAAAATGTGTTCTTATGTTTAGTAGCCAGTTGGCTAGTGTAGGTTTACAGCTTCCACACAGGACCTCAGTGAGTTTAGTTCATAAAGATCTGACGGTTTGAGTTTGAAGAACAGCAGACAGAGTTTCAACCGAGCTCGAGCTCAGCGTTCCATGCCTGGCATGGAAAGTTAACTCTTTCACCTCCGGGGCAATTCAAAGGTTGGGACTCACTTTTTATGTCAGAATATAGCAAGACTCCATTAGAAGAAACAACATTACTAAGGTGAGTAATTTTTTCTTACTTTGCTGGTTTGGTGCTATGCCCTGGGCCACGAATTTTGCAGAGGTTCTCCAATCAGCGGGAGATGTAATGTCACAGCCACACACAGTTTCCCAATTGTACTCTCTGTTCTGTCCCTTACTATTCCCTGGATGCACTGGAGAATCTTTGTATTGGAATGCACCCTGTCCTCAGCAGGCCTTCAGGTGGCACAACATTTGGGAAGCTCTTTATACTTATGTTTCTTAGGATAAGCTACATCTTGTACAATTTCATGTTCTGCATAACATCTATTTTACACCTCCCAAACTAGCTCAGATGGTCAGGCAGCACTCTTCTGTGTGCACCAGGTGCTGTCAGGCTGAGGGTACTTTACTACATATTTTTGGGGATTGCCCTAAAGTGGCTCCTTTATGGAACCTGATTAAATCCAGGGCTGATCCTCTTCTTGGCCTCGAACATGCTTTCACTCCAGAAATCTGCATAGTTGGTGACTACAGTGGGGTAGCAGTTAAAGAAAGGAGATATTTTTTGGCTATGATTTCATTATCCGTCAAGGAGGTAGTTCTCCATCACTGGTTGGACCAAACCTCCCTCACATACAAGTGGTTGATGGAACTTCTGTATAATCTTTGTGTAGGATATATGATTGCCAGCATTTGTAATGGTCTTCCATCTCATAACAAGAAGTGGAGCAAGTTACATACCCTGCATATGATTTAGTATGCCCTGGAACTGCCCTATTTTATTATTTATAATTCAGCTTTTATGTTTGTTCCTTTTCTGATTTTGCTATATGCCTTTTTTTCTTTTCTACAACTTGAAGTTGTGCTTCTTCATTCTGTGTGTCCCCTTACTGGTTTTATTACTGTTTGCAGTGTATGTGGATTGTTTAGTTCACTCCGCCTTGGGGTTGGGGGGGTTGTTGTCTTTGTCTGTTATCTTGGTGTTGTAGAGTGTGTTGTGATTTGTTCTTGCTCAAAATACAATAAAGCATATTACATTTAAAAAAAAAGAATGACTTGCAGCAACAACAATGCACCTGTTTTGTTTTTTTTGGTATTTTTACCTCCTCGGCTAGGAGGTTTATACCCTAGGTTCTCCCTTCCAGCCATCCCTCAAGATCCTCTGCCCCAGCCACAGCCAGAGCTTGAACCCCCTCACTCCTAGCCCTCACAGGCCACTTCACAGTGGGTACTTACCCCACCACTGTGGAGACCTGGAGGCTAGACTCGGGGGGTGCTGACTTGGGTGCATCTGTGGTGGTGCCATTGGGGTCGGCCTTCAAGCATACTGGAGAACTGTAGTTTGAGATAAGTGAGTCCCCCCCCATGGCACAGGCATGCAATGATGTCAGGGATGCTGCAGCATGCATTACCACGTGCTGTACATCCGATGTCCCCTGGCCTGCTCTCATTCTTTGACCCTGAGCATGCACCAGCCCCTGGCCACCACCAAGAGCCAGAGCCTCAGTGGTCATCCCCACCCACTCTCTCCGGAGGAGGAGGAGGAGAGCAGTCCATGGGATGCTTGATCCTCCCCCCATCTGACCCTCTGACTCCCGAAGCCACTCCCGACCCTGGGTCATCGGCGTTGTTAGAGGTAAGGTGCCAGTGCCCCAGCCCTCTACACCACCAGACTAGCCAACAGTGCATCTCTTAGTTCTTTCCCATAACCCAACACTCAGTAATAATATGCTTGTGAATCAGTGTAGCATTTAGACAAGAAAACTGATTTAATTGGTGGATCTTGAACAATGGTAGAGGGTGCAAATCAAGATTAACTTTAAATAATTTCTTTTAAGTCAGAGGATCATTTAAATACCACATTTAACCCCCCGGACAGTCCAGGTTCTGCTATCTGGGTACCCAGGATTTTAGTAAGTTGCATGTCTGAAGCATTTCAGCTTGTTGGGGGTCCTTAAATAAATAAATTATCGTTGATTCTTTTACCCTTGGCTGTCAGAAAATAAGCAGAAACATTTGACCATCCAGGAAATTTGTAATCCTCAGGCCTGATGGCCTGCAAAACAGTCTAAACCACAACATGAACTTAGAAGGCAAATCAGATGACAAAACACTTTTAATTTTATGTTTCAGGGCAAGCCCTATGATTATTCACTGAACCAGGATCTCGGGCTCTGAATGATTGCCATGCTGGTTACCCTTAAGGAAGAGTTCTTGGCTGCAGGCTTCAGGTTTCATCCTTCTTGGCAAGGACCGGGCTACAGTGACCAGGGCTAACACGGCTCACCCCCATGTCAAGTCTTCTTACCCAAGGGTGTCCATAACCTACGATTATCTTCATCATAGGAGCTGACTCCCCAATCTGGTCTTCTATCAGCTTTCTTTTAACAGGCAGCAACAGTCTCCGAAAAGTTATTTGGCATCACCAGTTCAACTTCTGGCACAGTCTCAGGCCACACAGCTTACCTGCTGCCAATCTGCAGTCTCTGGAGTATAAGCTGACACAAGTATGTTTCAGGTCTCCCCCTTTGGTAAATGGGCTGGAGACAATTCCGGTAGCCCCAGACAGGCCACAGCCTCTGGTATGAACAAGTCTCTCACCAAGATACAGCTTAGCAGTGATTAGCTTCAAGGACATCCTTCAGGAAGAAATCTCAGCTCAGTGGAAATCACTTCTGTCTCCATTTTGGGGTAGCATGTTAGGATAACGACATCCTGACAGTGAACACCACCACAGCGATAAATCTCACCAGGTCGAAATCTTTCACTGTGGTGGTTCACTATGTGCCAACACTGCGACTCCTGGTGTTTCGCCCCCACCCCAAACCAACTCCGACCTGGAGTCAGATATATATAGAGATGGGTGGAGATGGGGGTGAAGCCCCCCACAAAAAAGTACTTTCTCCTGTCTGGAACAATGCCGACTGTCAGCATTATTCCCGTCACAGTCGGGGGTGTCAACATTGATGCTGTTGATGTCTTGATGTGGAATCCCATCTTGGAGACTTGGGATGCTATCTGCAGCAATTGGCAGTTCGAAACAATCCATGCAGGGTCTCAGACTGAGGGGAAACAGACAGGCCTCTCCCTGAATCCACCGAGCTGAGTACAGAGCCTCCTCTCTTGTTGGAAGCTTGAGCCTAACTCACTGTTCAGCCATTTCTTTTGACTGACTGAAAAAGGAATCCAGTAATCTGGTTGGCTGCCCAGGCTGCCAGTCAAAGTTCTAGTGTCCTGATTGGTTAAAATGAGTGCCAAACACACAGTTCACCATTTTTCTGAGCAACCATAGTAAAAGGAGCCATTAGGATCCCTTGACTTTCAATTGGCTCAACAACAGGGCCAACGTATCAACATGGCTACTGGCTGAGTAAAATGTAAACAGTTCAAACTTCAAAGTTCATTTTAAATACTGCAGTTCAGATTTAGCGATAAACATTTATAGCATTCAATAGCACATCTTTTGTACTTGTAAGTGACTATACCGTGGAGATTATGGGAGTGCTGCCTGACTGGTTGCGAGCTTTGTTTCCCTCTGACCCAGCACAGGCTATGCACTGCATACACAGGCTGAACCTCTTAAAGTCACAGCACAATTGAATTAATTTGCACACTTGCACAGGAACCAGGAATACAGCAATTAAACATTTGGATTTGTATGTTCATCACTGGACCTAGCTAGGCTCAAAAGACAGAACACAGGCTGGGATCATGGCCAGGCAGGGGGCAAAGCAGTGCCCAGGAAGACATCCAAAGGTAAGCCCACCATTTGGGTGGGTTACACTCACAATCTGAAGTGCCTGCAGATTAAGTCCAGGTGGTTATTCCCTAAATTCCAGCCTGGGAAACAAAAACCCAGGGGAAGAGCACACAATGGGGGTGAGATACTAACAACAACAAAATGGAAAGGGACATGGGGTAGTTATATCAGATGACCTTAAGGTGGGCAAGCAATGTGAGAAGGCAGTAAGGAGGGCTGGTGGGATACTGGGATGAATAGGGAGAGGCATCACCAGTAGAAAACAGGAAGTTGTTATCCCTCTGTACAGACAGTTGGTGAGACCCCATCTGGAGTACTGCGTGCAGTTCTGGAGACTCCATCTCCTTGAGGACACAGACAGGATGGAGGCTGTCCAGAGGAGGGCAACTAAAAGGGTGCAGGGTCTACACCAGAAGACATATGAAGAGAGATTAAAGGAGATTAATATGTATACCCTCGAGGAGAAGAGGAAGAGGGGGGATATGATAGAAACTTTCAAGTACCTCAAGGGAATCAACAAAGTCCAAGAGGGCAGCATCTTTCAGAAAAAGAGATGTACAAGAACAAAGGGGCTCAATTTGAAAATAGAGGGGGGACAGCTGAAAGGTAATGTTAGGAAGTATTTTTTCATGGAGAGGGTTGTGGATGCATGGAACAGCGTTTCTGAAGAGGTAGTGGAGTCAATAATAGTGGGGGATTTCAAGAATGCATGGGACAGACATGAGGCAATTCTAGTGGGGGGTAGGAGGAAGTAGGCTGTTGGTTAACTAGGATCTGTAGCTTATCCAGTAGGTAGAGAAATGGGCAGACTGGGTGGGTCAAGTGGTCCTTATCTCCAATTAAATTCTGTGTTTCTATGTTTCCAGCACTGCACCTGGTAGTGATGGTCTGCCATGAGAATTTTATAAATCTGCTTCTGATATATTAGCTCTGTTGTTAATGTTAGTTTATAATAGTTTATCGATAATTTCTAACCTAGGAATGTTCTTAATGTAGGACCTCCTGATAGTCTCCATAAAAAAAGGTTCAAAACCAAATGTTCAAAATTGGAAATCTTTGAGTCTATTAAATTATGATTTTAAGATCTTGACCAAGATATTGGGTAAATGGTTAATGCAGGCAGTATTTTGCATAATTTCACATTCACAGACCTCTTTAATTCCTGGTAGGAAGATACAGGACAGTTTGTTTCTAATTAGAGAGGCTGTTATGGCAGGTAAAGCAGGATTAGTCAAATGCATTCTCCTGTCTTTGGATCAGGAGAATGTCTTCGACAGAGTATCACACTCTTTTATGTGGCAGGTCCTGGCAAATTATAGGAATTCTTTCAGGTATTATTGCATTAATAAAATTCCTGTATGAAAAGGCTACCATTATCCCCTTGTTTAACAGGTGCCTAATGTGACTCATCGGGAGTGCCCATTAGGTCCCATATTATACATTTTCCACATAGATACTATGTTATGAAAGCTTGCTATACACAAAGAAGTAGGTTACATTTCTACCAGTCTGGTTCCTTTCCATAAAATGCAGCGGCCTATGCCAGTGACATTTGTCTGTTGCTACCAGATAGAAGGTCAGTAGAAACAGCTTTGAATCTGTATCAGGATTTTACGAAAGTTGCTGGACCTAATGCTTCTTGATAATGCTTCTGCACTAGTATAAATAGCAGGTGTGCAATTAATATACAATAATATTTCTATCCTAGGTGTGATGTTAAAAGACGAGACGTGGCACAGTTAAATGAAAATCTTGTCTGATATCTAAGAAAAAAAAATATTTTCGATTACAATTTTTTTATTGCCTATATTTACTTATTTAAGTGTTATATTCCCTCTGGCGTCTGTGGAAACTAGGCTTTTCTGTGTCTTTTTTTGTCTCCTATGAGGGAGTGGCCTAAATCTCATTAAATGTATCCATACATATAGGCCCATTAATGATGGCAGCTTAGAAATGATAAACCTACTAGTGTTCTTTTACAGCCTTTTCCTGTTCCATAATATATGTGCTTTTCTTGTAAGCATTCCAGCCCCACGGGTAGCATTAATTAGATTAACTTCTCAACCCTTTTGCATCTTTGGGAATAGAAGTGATTGAGGACTATTAAACTGCAACTCTCTCCCTATATTTACATGAATGTTTCAACCAGATCATGGTTTGGGCCTGACATATAATACCAATAAGTTTCTAACCTCACCAGGAAACAGTTATATGGGACTATCAATGAGTTTCCCTTCAAATCAGACTTGATGTTTGATCTATCAAAGTGGCATCCCAGCCTCAATCATCACGTAGTAATTAGTGGGCCCACAGCTTCCCCTAAATATGGGATGTCACTTGGTTGAGTGCTCATGGAAGGCTTAGCACGAAAGCATTCAGGAATGTCAGTGTACCTGCCCAGGCGGAAACTTTGGAAGACTGTTTTTTTCTTGTTCATATATGCAAGGGTTGTGGACAAAGCAACCAGGTAGACTCCCCAGCAGGGCAACTAAAAATGGAGGCAAACCTAAAGAGGCTGGAGGAGTGGTCTGCAGCATGGCAACTGAACTTCAATGCTAAAAAAATGCAAAGTCATGCACATAGGAAGGGGAAACCCAAAAAAGGAGTACTTCTTGGGGGAGTAAAACAAGCAACAACTAGTCAAGAGTGGGACCTAGTGGTCATTATAACAGAGGACCTAAAAGTGAGTAGACAATGTGAGAAGGCAGCACTCAAGGCCAGTGGCAAGCTGGGGTGCATAGGAAGGGGAATCACAAGCTGGAGGAGGGAGGTCATACTGCCACTGTATTGGGCATTGGTCCGCCCCCACCTGGAGTACTGTGTCCAGTTCTGGAGACCACACCTCAGAAGGGACATAGACAGAATGGAGATGGTACAAAGGAGGGCAACACAAATGACACATGGAATACACACAATTCCATATGAGGACAGGCTGAAGGAATTAAACATGTACTCTCTGGAACAAAGAAGAGAGAGGGGGGACATGATCGAGACCTTCAAGTACATCAAGGGGACAAATAAGGTCCAGGTGAAGTGTGCCGGAAGTTGGTAATAATAGTAGGAGATAGAAGAGGTGGGAATATTTGGAATGAATGAGAATAATGTAACTCTGTGACACCAAGTGAAGTGAGCAAAAGGCTATGACTAACAGGCTATTCCAATACACCCACCCAGGTGGTAAGGCAGTTCTTTCCGTATTTGGCTACATGCTGTAATTCTTCACCAAAATGGAGAGGCAGGAGGCATGAGTGGAGAAAAGGAACTAGTTTATTGACAACTGATCAACGGGAGGGGTCACAAGAGAGGGACAATCATATATATACACAAGCTACTACTTTACTATAGGCAAGAGGAATAATCAACTGTAACAGCTATGCTGTAAGAGCATCTTATTTCTATTTTTCCACCTCCCTATAAGAGAGAAAACTTTACAGCATAAAATACCAGAATGGATCAATCGACTATAACAGCTACGCTGTAAGAGCGTCTTCCTTATCTTCAGATATTTATTTCTAACCCCGAGGTGCACCTCTCCCTAAACCTTAGGTTTTTAGAATTACAGTCATTCCAATACTACAAGAAGAGTGTATGCAGAAGATGATTGTCAGTTGGTGCACGTAACTTTCTCTGTCGACGATAGAAATGTGGAAACACTCCACTGGTTGCTCAGTGAAATACAGAACCTTGGTGGAAAAGCTAAGGATGCAGAGAGGATTTAACAAACTATGGGTCCTCGGCTACACCCCACCTCTCTAGGGTTGCTGTAGAGAAATACAAGATCCAACTGCAGTCCGCTTCTAGACTGCCCGGAAAGAATAGGCGATGCAAGCCACTTGGCCACAATCTGCTTCTGGATTGCCAAGTGAAGGGATCAAGAAGAAGAAGAACCAACCAACAGTCTGCTTCTGTACTGCAGGTATACTCTTAAGCTGAAGAACACACTGGGTCGGGAGAATCGGAACCTCTGGACCACTCTTGGACTCCAGGCAAGCACTCCCTCTGGACTGAAGACACACACTGGCTGACGCTCCCACTGGATCAGGACCTCTGGACCACTCTTGGACTTCAGGCAACCACTCTCTCTGGGCTTCAAAGTGCGTCAGTCTTCTGAGTTCCAAGGCTGAAGGAGCCAAGGCACTCGCCAAAACAATAAACGTACGTCGAACTGTGACCAACTTGAAGTCCATGGCCGGATGAGCCAGGACACACTAAAACAATAAACCGAACATCACTCAGAGAACTGACACTGACGAGTCAAACAGTACTCTGCTGCAGACATGAAAAAAAGAAAACGGATGGCAGACTTCTGCACTGGGCCAAGCTGTACTGGGAAACTATGAGAGGAAAATAACAAATGGGACGATGCAACTTTGAGGCGACTGCGGTACGACTCTTCTCAGATTGACTGTTGTCTGCTTCTGGATGCACTGGAGGATGATTCTTGAAGGATGGGTGAAGTCTGACAGGGTTGCACCAGGGTCAACAGTGATTCTAAAGACAGTTGAAGACTGATTCTGATGGTTATCCAGCACCAAAATGCTGGGACACAGCAATGCAAGACAGTTCTGACATTCAGTAATGTCTGTGAATGACTAATAACGTAGGAAAATGCAAACAGAGTCTCAATTTCTGCTGTAGTGGTCAAAAATTATATAATCTCAGTGTCCAGACCACAGTACAGATTTAACCCTAGCTCTGGTGGACCTAACTCTAATGGGGTCCCTTCTAGCTAAATCGGGTTCTCCTGTTACTGTGGAAACACTACAGTGAAAAATAGACTCCAATCCAGATCCGATGAGGATGACAGCAGGGCCAGTGCCAGTGAAGGATGTGGGGCATCGCTTGGTAAGGCCATGCAACTCCTAAGTGTGGTACGTTGTGTGCACTTGCAATCAGGGATGTGTATGTTTGGTGTACATGACCTCAGTTTTGCTGTGGATCTCCACTGAGCATGCAGTACCTGGTCAAGTGGGTGTGGATGTCTTGTAGTACATTTAGACAATTGTTTGTTATTTCTGTCACCTGCTGCTGGTTGTCTGTGATTGGTCATGTTGCCTTGGTCCTCCCCCCTACTTGCATATGTGTGTGTGTGTGTGTGTGTGTGTGGTGTGGTGTGTGTGTGTGGTGCTGGGGGGTGAATTTGGAGTTAGGGTTTTCAACCGTAACACCGAATTTCTTCACTTTTGTCACTGTGGAACAACCCTAACTGATGCATTAAACAGAGTTTTTTGCCATGAATTTCCCTTCTTTTTGAGAATGAAGACTATAAATAGTAAATGGAATATGGTGGTGAGGGTGTGCAACACAAAGGCCCTATGCTCGCAACACAACATTTACTGTATCTGGTTATGTGTTAATACAGTATATAATGTTTTTCCTGGTTCATATATGTTTTAAGCTGTTTCAACCTGTCCATGCCTCTTTTTGATTCTACTTGTCCCACAGTAACCACTGCTGTGACACATGATTAATCATGTAGTGATATCATGCATACAGAGAACATACATTACCACCACATAATGTATGTGTGTTGGGCTATATGAACCTCTACGTACCTCTTGCTCATTTCTGTTTTTCTAACAGTTAGCATTGCTATTACACACACCAAATCATCTTGTAAGAGTGTAGCTTCAAATGGCCTGTGACTCCAATACCTGATACATGTGTGTTGCTTCTCTATCAACTTGTGCATACCTTTTACCGCTTTCAGTTGTGCTACTGCACAGTTTAGTGATGACACACTAAGAAAACATGTACTAAGTAAACTAAACATCAGCAGTAGTCATGTTAATGGTCTGTCAATCGTCTTGTAGCAGTGCACTGTAGCAGAACATGTAGCCAAGTGCCAGTTTGCCCCGGAAAGTGATCAACTGACAATTAACATAATCCCTCAGAGTGACTTATCAGGAGAATTATAACAAAATTCTTGAAACAGTGTGAGACATTGTTCAGCATATTGCTAAGTACTACATTCATGTTAATTATAGATAAAGATAGTACTGTAATAATATTTGTAATCAATCAGACAAATGTATTTGTCAGACTGTTTTGATAATATCAGTAAAAGCACTCATTTCAAATACTATATATATATATATATATATATATATATATATATATATATATATATATATGTGTATGGTCCCCCAAAACTCACAGCAATACAACACAAATGTTTTTCTTTGCAAAAATAGATTTATATAGTAAGATTTTTTTTTCAAAGTAAGGATATCAACATACAGTTATGATGAGACACAGTAAACAAACTGTTTAATAAAAAATAGACCTTTATTAAATAGAAATAAAAATAAACTTTGCAATATTAACCAAAAAATAAAAATATTCTTATAACAGATCTCTTTAAAAAAAAAAGTATTCAGAAATAACACAAATTTTTCAATAACAAATGTGGCATTTTAGAAAATAAACAACTCTTGTCAAAAGAGTAACAAAAAATAAAGTATGTATATTTACAGAATTTATAAAAGAACAAGAGAGGTGTCCTGCTGCTTGAGGCAGTCCAGGGCAAAAGTTGGACACCATGTGGAGGCACACAAGAAGTGGAAGTTGTTGCGCCCATTAGGGGAGATACCAGACCAGCTGTGGAGGCTGCTCATGATGGGTCAGGGAGGGTCACTGCAGGTGGCGAAGGGTGCGATAACATTACCTGCTGTGTCCACAGGCTGAAGGACAAGATTAACAGTAGCCTGCTGCGCTGTCAGGAGGGACAGCAATTTTTCCTGCCCCTCATGCAACGCAGCAGTTTCCTCCTTGAACTCTTTCTTCATCTGATCAATCTTGTCCTCCAGCCTGTGGACACAGCTGCAGTGCACCCGACACCATTTCATGCGAGGCAGATCTGTTAAGAGACAAGAAAAAGAAATAAATATGCGATTGTTATACTTGTGCCTTATTACTTGTGGTTAACCTGCAAAAGATTGACTTTTTAGCTTACTGACATACCAAAATGCCAGCAGAATAGGCCTAATGGTCTTTCGTGTCTGCTCGTTTGGTCAGGACTCACCCTGGGTGCTGAGCTTGCTGCCCCAGTCTCCCTCTCTGGCTTCTGCCTTCCCGATCCTGGATATTCTCATTGCACTGGTTTTTGCTTCCAGAACCCTTGCCCTCTACCTGTCCCACCCCCTCCTGAACCCCTTCACTGTTTCTGAATCCACCAGATCCCTCAGCAGTGCATTCCATGGCTCCACCACCCTCTCAGTGAAGTAGCACATCCTCCTTTCTCCCCTGAATCCCCCATCCTCCAGCTTCCACCCATGCCCTCTAGTTGCCCCCCTCCTTTCTTCGGAGCACCCTGACTACTCCTTACCTATTTACCCCCTTCATGTACCTGAAGACCTCTAGCATGTCCCCTCCGGTCCCTTCTCTCTTCCAATGTGCACATATTTAGCTCTTCGAGTCTCTCCCCATAGGTCCTATCCCCCAAGCCCCAAATCATATTGGTTGCCCTCCTCTGGACACTCTCCAGGACTTCAATGTCACTCTTTAAATGTGGCCTCCAAAACTGCACTCAGTAGTCAAGGTGCAGCCTCACCAAGCAGTTATACAGTGGGAGTATCACTTCCCTCCTTTTGGAGGTGAGCCCCCTAGCTTTGGGTGGGTACCCCTGGTTCTCTTATTTTTCTGTCTAATGTTTCAGTAACAGTTAACGGTGGCAACAATGATTGAGATACTATATACTCACCAGATCCTGAGATGACTATCAGGATACGCCAAGTATGCTCAACCATGTCCCCACCACCCTGCACTTGTGCTGGATACATTAGTGATCAACCCCAAAACATTAGGATTTTAACAAAAGAATATAACGTGATGAATACTGTACATGATGCAACACTACATTTTACCTGGTGCAACACTGCTGTACCATGTGGAACCCCTTTTAATATAAGTGACACATGTTTCTGTGATAATATTGGTGAAATTAGATACTTTTAACTTAGTAATGTTTTCTTCCTCAACAGCTATAGAAGAAGAAGTACCTTTTGAGTAATTTGTTAATGTTAATAGTTGCCTCACACAATTTGTTACTAATCAGGGTTTGTATAATTAGTAGACGAATTAGTGATGCACAGCACAGAGGAGATAATAGGCTGTCAGATTAAAAAAATAAATCTTAAACATACACATTTAAGTGATTACGGCAGATTGGTCTGATACTATAGTTACCAAGATGTTTTCTGTGTATGTTAATGTATTTTCATACTTATGTTCAACACTGGTTTCAGGATCCTCCTCCACCACTGGCATTGTGACAGCCTCCCTGGCCACTGTAAAATAAATAAGAACATTATTTAATAGTAGCCATTTGAATATGTTAATGTGTAACAATCCTTTAACTGTCTTATATACAGATAATCATTGAAATTTAGTTATCTAGGTATGTACCATCGTTGTTAATGCATCTGGCTAGTAGATTTGTAAAGAAACACAATACAAATTCAGAAGTACATAACTTTTTCTATCAATGCACACATGAACATTAACTCCGTATGAGTGTACCAATACAACTAAGCAGCATAGTGCAATGTATCTGTTCCATGTCTCTATCATACTGACATAAGACACACATAAACCAGGAAAAAGAACAATCATGATATTTAGTAATGCTATTGTTTTCCAATCCCTGTTTCTTTGTTGAGGCGCAGTATTGCTTAGCGAAAAAAGGTGATAAATACAGTACATAATCATCAACCTAAGGCTAGTGTGCTTGCCTCTCAATAGAGATACTTTACAGTCACATAAGTATATGTATTTAAAAGTTGTGAATGTAGATGAGGATAACGCACAGATCTGTCACAGTGCTAAAATGTATGCAAATAACATATTAACTGCCATTATCAGTGCACACAGGTTTATTATGCTACTGTTCACAATTTTTCATGCTGTTATCCACACTACACAAGTTCTGAACTGTCGCATAAAAAAAAGTATGTACCAGAGTTCCATAGTTGTGAGACATGCAATTTTAACTTGTGCTTTGTTTGCCCATAGACATCTAAAAGGTGATCTCAGGCTATCAGCTGAGAAAGAAAGTAAAAGCATCTCTTATGGTTGCCATGGTTAAGTTAACCTGTTAAGCTCAACTCTTGAAGGTCATCATGTAACCGTATCAACTACCTGAGGTGATCATACCATGGCCATTACCCGATTCCCGGACATCAAACACATGTGATATCATCTGTACATTTTTTTGTTAAAGAAAACAATGTACAAATGCTAGTAATAACTCTTACTTACTTGTCACATTTTGTAAAATAGTGAATGTTACTAAAACACAACTCATACTGTCTACTGTTTCGTACTGTACAACAAAAGTATCATGATACACATAAGCAATAAACATATTTACAGACTTTCTTATTACCTAGCAACACTAATAGGCAGAACAACTGAGTAGTGCAAATGTGTTTTCTATTAAATTCTGAAACCGACAACACTTATAACATTAACCCTTAGGCTGCTGGAAGATTTAGAAAGCATAGGTTTTTAGGACAAGATATTATGTTGGCGGCAGCTAAGGGTTAACATTCACAGTAAAGTTTATTTCTTCATATGTTAACAACTTCTTAAATTAGACTTCAGTGCAGTACTAACAATATATCTAGCTAAGGTGCAGAACAAGTCAATAGGTTGTTAGTAAGAGTCATAGTAAAGGTGTATGTAACAGGACAATGGAACACACAATGTCTTGTTACAGACGATCAGAAATCTGATGCACAGTAACCACTAATAGTAACAATCGAACAGAATGTCAACTATCTGCTTACCGTCTGACTCAACAAATATGATGGAGTCAGTATCAGAGTCCGCAGCCTCCACAACTTCCGCTAGTGCTGGCACTATCTCACCTGCAGTTTGGGGACACCTGCGACATGCTGTAAATTAAACATGAAAAGGAGACATAGGAACTGTATCATATGTACGTTCATGTATTTAACACCAGTAACACTTTACAATTTTCAGCTATCTGTAAGCTAACATTATCTAGATTTAGAATACGCATTCACTGTTCATCCACACAAACTATGAAGTGTTTAAACAGGAATACTACACCTAAGCAAGATATTAACACTGTGGCTTAATTTTCAGTACTTGTACAGTGCTACTTATATAATGCTGATAGTAGTTGCATGTAATATATACTGTACAATCAGTATCCAGACCTGCATGAGAACAGTTATTAATATTACAGTTAAAGCTCAGTATAACAGAACAAATGTGTTTGTTGTACTGAGCAGTTCACATTTACATCTACCTCAAATCTGTTACAGAGACATAAAATGATGCCTATATACTGACTGTTGATTTACATAGAAAACAAATGTATTTTTCTCAACACATGCACCATGATAGTTCTGAGGTTCCGTCTTTCAGATGAGACGTTAAACTGAGGTCCCATCTGCCTGGATTGGTAGTAGCTCAGGTGGATGTTAAAGATCCCATGGCACTTATCAAAAAGAGTAGGGGAATTTCCCCGGTGTCCTGGCCAAATTTGCCTCTTTCACTAAAAATACCACCAACAGCTTAATCTGGTTCAAGGTCAGTTGGCATTCATCTGTATCCCCCTCCCCCGGGTCATGCCTGAATATAGGCAGGATTTGTCTAGTGCACTTACCCAGTCAACAAAAGCTAAAATAAAAAATAAAAAATAAAAATGTATATGTTACTTACAATCAGACATTGTTTTATTGGTATGAACCTATAAAAAAAACACTGTGTGTTTTTTTCAAACTGCAACAGGGTGTAACAAAATGCTAATTGCAGCACCACTGTGCTGTATTACAGTGTTTACCAGCCAAAATAGAATGGCGGTGCGCTATGCGTCACACAGCTAAAAATGGCAGCATAGCCACCTGTGTTGGACATGATATAGTAGCACTGCAGCAGCAGCAGCACAAGTGTCAAGTGAAAAGCACAGGTGTGCATCAGCAGAAGTGCAGTCCCGCAACATGTACTAGTTCAACATTCAGCAGTCAGTATATGTCTCATCACGTGTCCAGTGCACCTTCTGCAAATATGAATTAATCTTCCTCCACATGGTGTCCAAGTTTCTATTGGTACTACGCATTAAGATGCATGCAGACCCTCTCACCTGGACTGCCTCAAGCAGCAGGCACACCTCTCTCACACTCCAAACTCTCATGTTCGCAGATGAGTAGTAATCTACAATAGCAAAGACATGTAACACTCCATTACTGTTATGTTAATGTGCATGTGTATGAGTATGTGTTGTAAAAACAGTGTAACAATAAATTTAAAACTACGCTTTTTCTGGTGTCTGTTCTTATTATCATAAATGCTAACATACAGTAACAGCAATCCTTCTATGTTATTGAATTCTCAACATAAGCTACCTTGTGCTGTAGGATGCAATATTAAACCAATACGATATGTCAGGCTTTGCATACTGTTGCGTTAACAGTCCACACCAGGCTGTTTAGAAGTACTTATCATAGGCGAGCAGTTCCACCACCCACAAAAGTTCTACAGTGTTGCATATGCACTTTTTAGTATCACATAGCGCAACATGTCAGCTGGGACCTCTAGGTGGACACCCAAGGTACAATACCACCATCTTTCAACATCATCACCACCCCCCCCGTGCAGAACTGCGTGGTTTCTATCATAACAATATGTCTGGCGGTGCATTGGACCTTATCCCCTTTCCCAATTGTGGGTTTTCTGTATAAAAGAATGACCATAGCAATCCAGTGCAGCTGCTCCACAGCCGATCAGGTGAGGTGGTAGTTCTCACTGGACCACCAGGGATATCTTTCACATATTGATCTGACAATCGGTGTCCATGCACATACATGCTAAGGGGCAGGGTGGTTGTTGTACTCGGCTCTTGCTGACTGGAAGATCACCAGATGCAAGTCGCTATGGATCGGTGCATCTGCATGTAAATGGCCCCATAATGACATACAAAGAGCCCTATATACACCTTGCATACATCAAGCGCCCATTTGCACACCCACTGCTAAATAGCACTTTACTTGAGCCTATCACTGCCGCAGTAGCACTGATACGTGTGTATGCTCTTCTGCAGCCACTTGTGCTGCCATTGTACCATTTCACCATGCACGATGTGGCTGGCAACAGTTAAATATTCAAAAATGCTGAGCCACGCCACATAAGCACTAAATTTCACCCTGTCAATACCCTGGTGTATCCCAGTTGCGCTGTTCTCAGACTTGCACCTCAGCCTGGCACAGTCTCAGTATTCCTGGTTTATGTTCAGAATGTTAAATACTTTGACTAATCGTTGCATAATATGATATTCAAAAAAATCCCTCTTTCTGATTTAAAGTTTCAGTCTGTCTTAGGTGTATGGCGAAACAAGAGAGTTATTTTTAAACACAACAATCTATTGACTATGTGTGTATGTATGACGCCATTCTGAACAACTGCATGAATATGAATACATGTAACAGTGTAACAGTGACACAGCATTTTTTTTTGTCAGTGTAATCAGTGCAGCTTTTCTATTTTTTGACCAAGTTTATGGGCTCTTAAAAGAGCCTTTTGTTTAGGATTCTGTGTGCTGTAACAGTCTGGCATTTTTAGAGGACTGTGAGTATTCCATCTCGAAGGTCTCCCAGAAAAATGCAATTGCCAGCATGTGAGAAGTGCACACCATCTTGTAGGTAGAGCCAATCATTACAATATTTAATTTGAGGATGACGTATGGTGTGCATCCCAGCCATGCGTAGGTATCCAAATATTTGGATGTTAACCTTTCTGTGAGCTCTGTCAAGCAGGTACATGTGCTGTTCTGCTAGCCAGACTCTACGCTCTGTAATATCAGAAAAAATTATTTTGCAGGAAGGCAACATGTGTATGATAGAAGCAAGGTCCAATTTTGCTTCTGTGACTAGATCTATCCACCTTTTAGTGCTCAAATCATTACCTCCAAGATGGATCACCAGTATGTCTGTCCGAGCTTGAGTAGTCAGAAGTCTGTGCATCGTTGGCATGAGATGGTCCCACCTCATGCCACCTCTATCAAACCACTTGACAGAGCAATTTGGAAACTGCAGGTCTCTCCCAAAATCACTCCTCTGAGCATACTCTGAAGCATGCCTTACTATGCTGCTGCCCACTACCCACACATTCCATCTGCTGTTTTCTGCCATTCTTAGCTTTTCAACTGAGAAGTGGACAGAGAGCTACCAAAAAAAACAGTGTTTCTCCTGCAGTGGCTAGCCACAAGTGAATGTGAAACTAACTTTTCCCTTTCTGCTTCAACACTGATTTTGTGGGCTGATATTAAACAGACTGATTTGCATTGTTATTGGTTAATGATTTATCATGTTTGACCAATACAGTGCATGCACTGAGTATTACTACACTGAATGCCTGTTCTTACTGTCAAACACAAAAGCAGAACTATTTCTTAGAGGGAAAATGCAACATTGCTATTGGCTACTTCAAACAATTACAGCTTAACAGAGAAAGGTGATTGGTTGTTCTCTTGTTATGATACACGTGCTGCTTGCTTCTGCCTCCATTTGCGCAGCTTTATCTGTGCTAGTAGTACAGATTAAGACTCTGACTTTAAACTGTTATAACTTTTTTTTACAGTATGCCAGGTAAATAATATTATCATAGTCAAATACAGCATTAAAAAACATTTTGTTTAATAGTATTTTTGTACTGCTGATGTTTTTTATGATGCTAGAAAAGTTGATTTGAAAATGTGATGTACTTACAAAGTGAGAAGCAGGGTGTCTCCAGTTTTCTTAAAGATGGCTGCTATGTTCTTCTTCTTCACTGTTCAGTAGTTGTGATTGGCTGTTTGATATAGCCTGATATATGCAGCGATATATTGGTTGCAGCATCTGTCAGTCAAATAGACACCAGTCTGTGATCGGCTGACTGTGAAAGGGGGTGTAAAATAATTGGAATTTGCAAAACTGTCGTGCATGCGACACTATTATTCGACACTGTCGTGCTTGCGACATTACTTTGCGACACTATATTCAACAGTGTCACACACTCGGCACTATTTTTTGTGAAAGTGTCGCACACACGACACCATTTTATTCAAAAGTGTCACATGTTCGACACTACTTTTCTGATTTAAGAAAAAGCAGTTTTTATTAGTTATAACAGCAGTGTGGTTGCTTAACATTGTGGCACTGTTTGAATTTTCACATTTTTTATGTTTATTTTCATATTATTATTGATGTTATGTTCGTCACTATTTGAAAAGACTGTCTATTGCTTCACTGACTTTCACTTACTACAGTAATTATCTAAACAATGTTTATTGGGCAGTAGTATTTTTTGTTCATATAGGACATAGAGATGTTGCATGATAGTATGTGATGTTACAAATACACTAAAGACATGGATTTTAATTTTCTTTTTTTTTCTGTACTTCCCATACAGGTGTCTGATTGTTCTGTAAGATTAGTGTACTGAACTGTGAATAGTGAAACATGGAAGATGCCATCTAAACACAGACAGAAGTCTATGCAGAGATGAACCAGGTATCACAGTAGTTCACTGTTGCATAAGGGTGATGTGAAAAGTGATGCTTGTTCCAGACATGAAACGATTCATCATCCCAGTAAAGGAGTGGATTCAGAGCTGTATCACTCTGTAGGGAAAGGACACACTTGCTCAACAGCAAGGAACGAATGTGTAGCTAAGCAACAGTTGTGTAGATCTGTAAGCAGAAAAGCTACTGTTGCAAAGACACGCATAAACATACATGCTATGCAGCACTGAAAATTTATTGCTGCTGTTGCTTCTCTGAGGAAGCAGAAGTATTTTCGATCTCTAGCTTCTAAAGCCAAGATTGAAAGACTTATTGCTGCTGTGATGAGACGTGAGCACAGAAAAATCAAAGAGTCATCTCAGCTTGATGAAATTGTGCTTGAAAGTACAGACATTTGTTAATAGAGCAGTTTTTGCTCTTCAACGTTTGTGGCGTAAGATGTCTCATGTACTTGAGCAGTTTAGAAAAATTGTGTATGATGTAAAGATGAGGCTACAATGATATCCTATCTTGAACCTGCACAATTTCTGTGATGTTTTCACAGGACAGTGGCTGCACACACAGCACTCAGAGGCATATTTCTGGGAGGAGTCATATCACTCTCAGAAAAAGGACAGCAAGTTGTGCACTGATGAGTCCGGCAAAGTCTGTAATGTGCTCAGTGTGTGTGATGATTCTATGATGGAGTCAGATGATGAATCTGAGGCAACTATTCAGCCTCGTAAATGTCACTGTCTCTCATGGACATGCAATGACAGTTGCAACCATAGGCAAACATCATTTGAGAAAGTTGAGCACTTTATCAACCTGTTTGTCATTACTGACCGTAAAGACAAACATAAACTATTTGAGAGCATAGACCTATGTGAGATCCGTCCACATACTGGACTTATGGGTCACTCCCTTGCATGCATAGATAGTGGCGTTTGTGACAGTGTCTTTCACCATATGTGGATGCTGGGAGAGCATCAATCAGAGATGAGGAACTTTGTGTACAGGGTATATGAAGTTCATAGAGTTGTCGTTCAGTATACTCATCTGAATGAGTTACTGTTGTCTGGTGACATGCACGGTGCCATTCAATTTTTGAAACAGCTGCGACATGTCAGCAGTGTGACTGATACTGTGGTTACTCATGGATCTATTCCTGATGGGAATTGTGTGTCTGTCCTAGAAAGTGATATTCTCAAACAGTTTGGGAAATCAATTGCCAAATTTGAGTTGGCAGAGAGACAGAAGTTTGACTCTGTATGTGTGTCATGTAAACGCCTTTGTTACGAAAAACAAATGGTCACAGTGAATCTGGAAACCTTGTCACCATACAATGACATATGGTTTCGACTTTCAGCATTTCTGCTGTTAAAGTCTGACTTTCAGTTAGACCCAATCATTGTGATGTGCAAGCACTGTTTTTCCAAAGTGAAGTGTAACATTCTGCCACCAAGGTCAGTCTTGAACAACATGGAGGCACATGTGACACCAACTGAGATTGCCACATTGAATATGTTTGAACGTATTCTTATTCAGACAATGAAACCATTTCAAACTATTCTATGTATAAACATAAAGACATGGAATATTCCACAAAAAGAACTCATCAGATCTCTTAAGGGTTCCATCATGTATCTTCCACTTCCTCTGCAGGAAAATGTGGAGGCTATCTCCATTGAAAACACTTTGGTCATTCTTGTAAATGGTGTGCCAACAAAGTTAAAGGTGATTTGGCAGGATGTTGTTAATGTTGAGAAGGTGAAGCTTGCCCTTACTCACTTAAAGAACACCAACCCTTTTAATGCAGACCTTAACATTGATCAGATCACTAGTGTGCCCCTTGATCACGATGAGTTGGAAAGCACAAAGCCAATGATTGAAAAGGTCAATGTGGAAACAAATGACAATGTGTACGAACAGTACACAATTCATCCACTACATGGGAGAGATCCGATAGGGGACAACATTGATCTCTATCAAATGAAACAGGTGGATGGTGAGCCTGTCAGCATTTGGGAGGCAACACTGGAAGCATGCTGTTTCCCAGACTTATTCCCAAAAGGGTCAGGTGGTCACCTGGATGAAAGAGAAGTGCGTGTACAGGGTGCTGGGTACCGAACGAGCTGTGTGCTCAGTAAAGATGGCAAATTCAGACGCAACATACAGTACCTGTTTCATCTCCTGTGGAAGAGTGAACTTAGCATATTGTCTGCGTCTATTGCGCATACTATTTGTCTGACTACTCCACTTGATAGAATTACAGCTGTACAGTTTCTTCAGAAATTGAAGCAGAAAGATTAAAATGTGCAAGTGAATTTGCCTTCTATTCTGTCAAGTCTACATGGCACCAAAGAATAGTGGTACCGCAGACACTCTGAGGTGATGACAATGATGTGAGAGCATGGTGCAGCCACATGGTTTGTCACACTCAGTTGTGCTGAGTATGTCTGGGATGAGGTCATAAAACTGTTGAAGTGGGCAGACTCGGATGTTGAGGGTATTGCATCAATGACTCTCAGAGAGATGTGCTCACTTGACCCTGTCTCTGTCAAAAGGCATTTCCACAAGCAGTTCCATGACATTCTGACTTTCATTTTGTCAAAGGACAATCCGCCTCTTGGTGTTGTGGAACATTACTTTTGGAGGACAGAGTATCAAGCGTGAGGTGCTCCTCATATTCACATGTTGCTGTGGATCAAGGATGCCCCCCGTATAGGTGAGCATGAAGCAGCACAAGTGCTCACATTCATCAAGAAATATATCACTTGCCGCATTCCGGACAAGTATGACAGTCCAACACTGTGGAAGTTGGTGCAAAAGTTCCAGCGCCATATTTGTGCAAAATACTGCCACTGGGTAGTGAAGAACAAATCTGATTGGTACGCGAGATGTCGTTTCAGATTTCCTAGACGTGTCTGTCAGGATGGTTGCATGAATGATCTGTTTTCGGCAATGCGACACCACTTGAAGGTAAAATCAACCAAGAGGGTATATGAGTTACCCAGAGATGAGAAACAGGTGTACATCAATGACTACAACCCTACTCTTCTCCTAATGTGGCAAGCAAACATAGATGTTCAGTTTGTGGCTGACAACTCATTGGCTCTGGTGTGGTATGTCACTTCATACAAAGCTAAACACGAGCAGACTAGCTTGCAAGATCTTTGGGAAGACATTGCTAGTTCAAGCAAGAGCCTGACATCTCAGTTGTGGTCACTAGGCTTAAAGACCCTTTCACTCAGAGAGTGTGGTGCTTATGAGACTGGTGATCACTTGATTGGTACACATCTCTGTGGCAAGTCTAATGCTGTCCGCTTTCTCAGTGTAAACTACAAAGAGAAGTGAAAGCGTGTACTTATTCCTCATGCTGAGATTGAGGAATTGGCTGTCAATAGACCCTCTTCAAGACATATATTGAAGAATAATCTCATTGACACATACTATCCCCATAGACACGAAGACATGGATGATATGTGTCTATTTCAGGTGGTATGACTACAAGACAGATGTCTCACCTGATTGTACACGTGACATCTACAAGGTCAGAGGAGTGGATGGCTGTCTTGTTAAGAGACATAAGCCTTGGCTCATTGACCACTGTAAGTTACATCTAGGCACATCTGAGAGCAGAGAGCATTGCTACTTTGCTCTGCTATTCCTATTTAGACCCTAGAGGAATGAGGCTGAATTGAAAGGTGACTGTGATACATTTGAGGAAGAGTTCAATCGCAGTTATGAGACTTTCAAAAATCAATACTCAGAGATATACATACAGAGACTAGTTACTGAGAAGGAGCAGCTTGAAAAGGCACAGAAGCTACTTGAGGAGAATACTCCTGTTAGCTCACAGGACAATCTTGATCCACAAGTGCAAGGTATCCTTGGGGAACCTCTGCCTCTGAATGCCCCAGAAGTACTCATGTCGGAAGAGGAGAGTGCCATGCAACACGGTACACACTGTAGTGCTGACCCAGCTGAGTTGAGAGAGAGACTCAATGAGCAGCAGCGTGTGGTTTACTCTGAGGTAACTGATGCTGTCCAGCATGGGATACTGCATGACGAGAAGAAATCTGACTGTCTTGACTACAAACCACTGTTGATGTTTGTTAGTGGTTCGGCTGGTACAGGGAAGAGTTTCCTTATTGAGGCCATCACGGCTGAAATACGGAGCTTGACAGGGTCTGCGATGTCTGTTGCTGTTAGTGCTCCCACCAGACTGGCAGCATACAGCATTGGTGGCGTGACCTTACACCATCTGTTCATGTTGCCAGTGGAGCATGGCAAAGCAGGAGAGTATTGGAAACTGTCATTTGAGGTTGCATCTCAGCTTCGTTTAATGTTTTGTAAGATAAAGTTACTCATTATTGATGAGATTAGTATGGTCTCTGATTTGATGCTTGCCTGTATACATCTACATCTACAGGAGATCCGGGGACTGACTATGAAGATGCATTCTGTGTAAAAAGCATTGTTGTATTTGGAGACCTTTTACAGCTTGCACCTGTGAATGCAGAACAAGTCTTTGCAGCTCTGACTGTGTAGCAGGCCAAGAATACACTTGGCTGCATTGGAGGTTTTAACCTGTGGGAGTTATTTACCTATGTCGAGCTGAATCAGAACATGCGCCAAAGTGCTGACATGACTTACAAGGCACTGTTGGATCAAGCTCGTACAGGTTCTCTGTCACCAGAACATGTTGCAATGTTGAATGGGCAAAGAATCAGAATGGACACTACATCCATAGAAACTGCATGTGATGTTTTCAGTGATGTGTGTTCAATGAGCACACGCATAGTGTGTCTTATGCCATGACTAAAGAAATGCACTGAGTTCAACAGCGTCACGTTGCAGTGAGAAAATCAAGAAATTATCACACTGCATGCTGTTGACACAGTCGATGGTGTCATTTTAAGTTGGAAGCTGGTAGCTAAGATGACTGAACGACTGTCTGAATTGAAGTCAGATGTTTCATGCACAGCTGGTCTAGAAGCTGTACTTACAGTTTGTAAGAATGCACGTGTCATACTATGACGCAATCTTGATGTAGCATGGTATGGTAAATGGTGCCATGGGTAACATCATTGATTTTGCCTACAATGTTTAAAAGATATTTATCGAGACACTTGTTGTCCACTTTGATAACATGGAACATCCTGTCCAGATTGATTGTACCTGTGTTAAATTCCAGGTATTGAAGGATATCTATGTGAACAGGAAACAGTTCCCAATATGTGTTGCATATGCTGTTTCCATTCACAAGGCTCAAGGCTTGAGTTTGGATTCAGCAATGGTGGACATAGAGACAGACATTTTCAAAGATGGCATGAGCTACGTTGCACTTTCATGTGTACATAGTTTTTCTGGGCTGCACATCATAATAGTCACACCTCAGAAGATACGTGCTGACAAGCACTGTATCGTTGAGTACAACAGATTACGTACTCTGCTACAGCCACAGATGTCTTTAATACCACTACCAACGTACATGGTTGTCTCACATCCTTCAGTCACATCTACAGTTGTTAACAAAAGAAAACGAGCTTGCACAACTGATAGAACTATGCAGAGTTCTAAGAAGGTCACAATGTCAAATACAGATGCGGAGCCAGCTGTTGTTCAGAAGTCACTTGGAATGGCTGTTGTGCCTGTGTTTGACAACAGCACAAGAGTCAACTGCCATGCTAATGCAGCTATGAAGGTCTTTCTCCATATGCCACACTTTGTTGAGGCAATATCTGCTTCGCAAGACACTGCACTATCAAAGGAATTGTAGCAGATTGTCAACATGGCTTCTGATCAGTCTAAGAATGTGCAGTCACTAACACCTCTGTGGCAAGTGCTGGGCACATATGATGGATGCAGTACATTTGCTGCAAACATGCAGCAGGATGCTACTGAGTTTATGATGGCTATCATAAACAGCCTGGATGAAGAGGGAACTTCTATGCATCACTATTTTACTGTGTCATATGTTACCAAGTATTTATGTCTGTTATGTGGTCATTCAGAATGAGAAACCACAGAAGACATGCTTTGGGTTTCTTTGTGCCTCAGAGCAAAGCTGTGAAGTTTCGGCAGCTGTTTACTAATGCTGAAAGTGGTCACTTGTGTGTGAGGTGTGGTGGTACATGTACTCAGTCCATACGTCTCAGGACTTCATTTAACATCTGTTGCTAGTATTGCATAGATTTGACTCCAATGGGCTCAGAGTTGACACACCCATCACTGATTTCACAGCTGGTAGAGTAGTATTTAACCAAGCAGTGTTTGACACTCATGCTGTGATCTACCACTATGGCCAGTCTGTGCATTCTGGACATTACACTTGTTTGTTGAGGTACAGAACTGGATGGGTCAAGTACGATGATTCAACAAGCTCTTTCAAACAGAGACTGCCGCAACACTTAAAAAATGCATATGTTCTGCTACTGAAGAATTATGACAATCTTAATGTGTTAGAGGAATAGTTACACAACATGTGAAATTCCTTTACTTTGCTGTCCATTTTTTTCTCACACAGTGAGTTTTGTCACACTGTCATTTGTTATTAGCAAATGTGCAGTTGTGATTACACAGGAGATATATCACATGGCTGTGTTACATGTCTAGACTCATCATGACTTTAAGATTGTTGCGTTGATCAGTGACACAGTGAAAATAGTTGCAGTGGTCTTTAATCGGCACCAGCTGTCTTCACAGTCACTAGAGAAACTACACTTACATGTCTAACAAAGACTTCTGCATGCCAAAAGAGATATTCCTATCTGGTCAAACTCTTCTGTCATAGTGTTTTGTTATGAGTGTGTTATATGCAGACATGAGAAATCACACTTGGCACATTTGCTACATGTGTGATTGTACTAAGGTACGATGCTTGTCCATGTGCATTTACATCACTGTGTATCATATCTTTAACTAAAGATTAACAGCACTCTGTCACATGTTGAGAACTATCATGTGTGCTCTGTATTCATTTTTTATGTTTGCTTGCACGCATGTGCAAGAAACATAGTGCCTTCATCGGAGATTTCGGAGGTGTGTCACCTCCTCCTCCAATTCAGGCACTGTGCTGGCAGGTCTGCGGCCTAGTAATGCGCATTTTGGAGCTGTCTGACACGCTCAAAATACAATGGCATACAGTTGAAAGGGGAGCTACGCTTGAGTGAGCAGCGATAAGAAGCTGCTCACGAAGCCCCCAGCCCAGGGCGGCGTGCCCCCGGATGCAGCGAGTAGCCGACGGGTGCCCAATCCCGTTAGCTGAACCGCGTCTGTCTCCTCCCCTCCCCTCCAATAGTTGATGCCACGCTGGAGCCCACCCCAGCGTGGCAATCCATCATGTTGCTGATGGGGTGCCCAATCCCCGTCAGCTGAGCACCCCTCCCCAAAGTCCTTGTGCCACGCTGGAGCCCACCCCAGCGTGGCAAGCGTCCAGCGTTTTTTAAAAATTTTTTTGCCAGCGAAGGTGCCCAATCCCCGTTGGCTGAATGCCCCAAAGTCCTGGTGCCATGCTGGAGCCCACCCAGCGTGGCAAGCGATCTCGATGTCTTTTTTGTTTTAACCTGTAAAACAAAGCGGTCCGCGGCGTCTCCCGAACCCCCTCCCACAACCCGCACCCACCAACTGCGCACCCAGCCTCCCCACACCCCTGAACCTCATACTTACCTCCAGACTCCGGCGCGACGATCTTCGGTGGACCAGGAACACGTCTGCACTCTTCAAAGCCGACCGCGAACTGAGGAAATGCCGGTAAGCTGTATAATGGGCTAGATAGGAGGGGTTCAACTTTATTGCATATCTCAGGTATTTTGGGAATTTTTGCACCAAATTTTCAACATGGGGTTTTTGGGACCCCTTCTCATGAATAATGTCACTGTCATGGCATTATTCGGGCTCGAGGAGTGATTTGGCGCGGTGACTGTGCAGTGACTGCGAAATCACCCTTCAGGACTGAATCACCACCATGACAGTGACATCATTCATGAGAAGGGCCCAAAACTCTCATGTTGAAAATTTGTGCCAAAATTCCAAAAAATGACTGTTTAACGAGCGGCGTTGCGCAGTTCCTACGCAGGCTCGTAAGTTCACGAAAATTTCAATATTTTCACTCCAGATTTTCAACATTGCCATTTCACCACACTGTCTTATGAGTAGTACAGCTGTCATTTTTCACATCTCACTCAAAATGTGTTTCCACCCTTGTAGCGCAGAATGGCGCAGTCGGTGTGCGAAATCAATGTATGGGACAAATTAAGAAAATCACAGTGACACTGTTCATGAGCAGAGGTCTTGAAATGGCTATGTTGAAAATTTGGTGAAAAAATTCCTAAAAATGACTGTTTTACGAGCGTGCGTTTCGCAGTTCCTACGCACGCTCATAGGTTTGTGAATTTTCAATATTTCCACTCCAGATTTTCAACATTGCCATTTTTCCACACCTTCTTATGAGTAGTACAGCTGTCACTTTTCACATCTCACCCAAAACGTGTTTCCGCCCATGTAGCGCACAATGGCGCAGTTGTTGTGCAAACTCAATGTATGGGACACATTAACAAAACCACAGTGACACTGTTCATGAGCAGAGGTCTTAAAATGGCTATGTTGAAAACTTGGTGAAAAATGCCTAAAAATGACTTTTCTGACGCGCGTTGCACAGTTCCTATGCATGCTCGTAAGTTTGCAAATTTAATATTTTCACTCTAGATTTTCAACATGTCCATTTTATTAAACTTCCTTATGAACAGTCCAGCTGCAATTTTTCATATGTCACCCAAAATGTGTTATCGCGACATGTGGCGCACAATGGTGCTGTTGGTGTCGCGAAAGCAATGTTTAGGACAGATTAAGAAAATCACAGTTACACTGTTCATGAGCAGAGGTCTTAAAATGGCTATGTTGAAAATTTGGTGACAAAAGTCCATAAAATAACTGTGTTAAGAGTGAGCATTGTGCAGTTTCCACGCATCCTCGTTAGTTCATGACTTAGTAATATTTTCAGTCCAGATTTTCACTAGTGGCATTTTTCAACACTTCCTTATGAACAGTACAGCTGCCACTTTTCACAACATGGCCGAAGTGTGTTTTCACACTTTCAGTGCAGAGATGCGTGGTCACTGTGGGAAATCATTGTTCGGCACAGATAAAGAAAATCACAGTGACACTGTTCATGATCGGAGGCACCAAAATGCCTGAGTTGACAATCTGCTATAAAATATCCCCAACCTACTTATATAGCGAATTCGTTGCTGAGTTTCTATCTGCTTCGTGACTTCACCATTTTTAAATATTTCTACACATTTGCAACATAGCCATTTTACACCTCCCATGAAAGTACAGCTGTCATTTTTTACAGCCTGTTCAGAATATTTTTGCACCTGTGGTGCTAAATCCCGTAGTCACTGTGCATAAGCAGCTTTCGGCTACCAAACTGATATTCCCCCTGTTCATGAGGTGGGGTCACAAAACAAACATGTTGAAAATTTGGAGTTAAAATACCAACGAATGTCTGAGGTATTAGGCTTTTCAACTAAATCGCCCAACCCTATAGAGAATGACAGGAATCAGGGGTGTGACTTGGGATTCTTGCCTGTGATGCTCATACCATTCCACACCCTGCAGTCACTGAGAGGCATCGAGGTATGCCTTGGACTCTTCGGCCCCAAACTTCACCCCATTCTCCTATATTGCACCCATCTCACCGTATTTCCTAATGAAATGGGGTGAGCATAAGGGCCAAAGACCCCAAGAAACACGTCACACTTGTCAGTCTCTGCAGAGAGGGGTGTGGTGAAATGGCGTGGCCGTTATGCCTGACGATCCAAATGCACACCCCGATGCCTGTCACTCTCTGCAGGGTGGTGGTGGGGTTGGCTTCAGTTCAATACTTCACTGCCATTCCTATTACGCAGCTCTGTAACTTCTACACTACCACTGCCAATGCCAGTAAGCAAACATTCAGCATTGACAAATGCTTGTTTCTTCTTACGCTTGCGTCTTGAACAAATATTTAAACTGTTTTCACAACAGTGCATTACTATGACTGTTTCATTGTCGTGTATCTAGATTGTGTGTATATATACATATATATATATATATATATATATATATATACTGTATATATACACACATACAATGTGTAATATATTTTTGGGTAGTACTTAGTACTCTATTGTAAACACTAATGCTATTAACTAACATATACATTGATTGATAGCATTATAAGTATGAATTTTCTCTTAAGCAGTTGTAGACTCATAAAGAGTAAGAAGTAGTATGCTTATATTTGTTAGCATGAGATATTATGTGATTGCACATATGTAATGTTCTGTTATGTCATATGCCATCATTAATAACAAGTTTCTGTGTTCCATTACAGATATCTTTATCATGTAGTGCACAAAGTTTTTGCTTATCATACAGTAAGATGTTATATTCATAGTATTCAGTTAAAAATTGCATTCATGTAAGTAAAAGATGTAACAGGTGAAGGTGGTTAACTAGTTCTGTACCTATGTAACTAGTTTATTAACATTTACAGTGATGTATATAATACTGTTACCATATAGTATCAGAAATGTTTGTGTGTTACCTTAACTTGATGTAAGTTAGCAATAGTTGAAAACTATACATCAGACACTTTCACTGATGACAACTGAGCCTTTTTTTTTGTTACTGATAATATTCTCTGATCGCCTCTATTGAGGGGTTGGGTGGGAATTTTCCAAATGCAGTAATATTGCAGTATATCTTAACATGTACATCTATGTGTGTATGTATTCGTATGTCTACACATAGAATACATTAACATTAAATGTTTAACTGTTAGTTTCAGATACTGTATATATTTTCTTAGTAAACCATAGCCTGTTTGTACTGCTATGAGTTCATAAGTTGCATCTGGTTTTTCGCCCACCCCAGGAACATTCACGTCATCAGTCACACAATAACAACAACATCATTACTGTTTTATATGTGTAAACCGTGTTCAGAGGGTTATGTTATGCCCGCCCTTCTGTGTTTTTTGATTCTGTTACGTGTCACAGATTTACTGTCTGTGTTTTATAAGACTGTGCACCAATTTGATCTTTAATTCGGCTTTCTCACAATTATTAATTGGGCAATACATCTTTTTAAGCTTTATCTACCTGTGTTGTGTCTTTCTTTTAGCATAATGTAATGGTGATGCTATGTATGTTGGTGTTGTTGCAGTACTGCATTTAAGTATACTGCATGATGTTCATTGCTTCATTCTTTCTATTTATCACTGTGGCGGGGAGCATTGCATGCCTGAGACTGTGCAAGTCATAAATCTGGTAACTAGAGTCTATCTCCAATCATGGAGGTCTAATGTAAATATCCATGCCCTTTGTTTAACTGTGGCTCTCCAATCAGGATGCAGTAGCTATTGTGGTTGGGGTGGGAGGAAATTCCTGCTCAGAGTGTCCAACTCCTAACTCTACAAACTTGTGTATTACGAGAATCACAGAGGTGCACCATTGATGTCCATCACCTTATGTTTGCTGTGGCTCTACACTCAGGGTCGGACTGGGAAGCAAAGGGCCCACCTGGAAATGGGTCTGGGGGGACTTGGTACTGGCCCACGGGGGGCCCCCCACTACAAAGTCACAGGGGGGCCTTGGCACTGATCCTGGGAAGGGGGGCATGCAACAAAGTCATGGGAGGACATTGGCACCAACCACACAATGACAGGCATGCCCTAGTGTATAAACTAGACAAATATTTACAGACTGGTATGCCCCAACATGCATTAGCCAAGTATAAGATAAGCATGTATTACCATTTGTAAGAAAGCCATTTAATTACTGGTAAAGTGACTAACTATTTCGGAGGCTTTAGTCCCATTGATTTAAGAGGAACTCTGCTACCTTGCAAAAATGCTTCTGGCAACATTGTTTGATAACCTCATTGTCTTGTTGCATGGCTGCAGGTGAGCAGAGGTTCCCCTTCAGATTGATTTGTAGAGCAAATTGTAGCAACTTTGCACACCTGTACCTGTGAGGTACTTGTAGGTGTCTATCATGTCCCCTTCTCACTGTTCTGTCTTCCAGGGTGTACATTATGTGATCCCTCAGTCTTTCCCTGTAGGACATATGCTGCAACCCCTGCACCATTTTCATTGCCCTCATCTCAATTACCTCCACACTGTCTATGTCCTTTCTGAGATATGGCCTCCAGAACTGAATACAATACTCCAGGAGGGATCTCACCGGTGAATCATACAGTGGCCATACCACCTTCCTCCTCCTGCTGGACATACCTCTCCCTATGCATCCCAGCATCCCATGGCCCTACCCACTATATTTTCACACTGCCCTGACACTTTGAGGTCATATGATAACCCCATGATCCCTTTCCTGCTTAAGGACTGTCAACGGAGTTTTTAAACTACAGTCTTCACCTTTTGTGACTTTTTTTGTATGTGGGATGTGAAAGATCTCATAGCACTGACTGTAAAAGTAGGGAATTTTTGTTAAGGCAACCTCCCCTCCCCACTAGTCAATAGGGAATCAGGATTTAGCACCTTTCCATGCAGCACAGTGCCAGTCCCCTATGACTCCAGAAGTGGAAGGAGGCACTTCCACATCACATGCCCCACTCCACCTTGGTCACCAGTGGGCAGTCACATACTCAGAGTGATTACATCCTCTGTCTGGGGACCCATCCCTTACGCCAGGACTGTGCTAGACCACTGCATCACTCCTCCACACCCAAAGAGGCTTGTGGAGCCCTGGAATCAAACCAGGATCCCTCTTAACCGTTGGTCGTCAGGCTAGCTCAGACATTGATTGCCATAAATCCTACAGAAATTAATTTGTATAGTAAACCAATGGTTACAAATAGAGCACTCTTATTGGCTGATGGCATTCTATAATGATTAGGTTAATGGCTGGAAACCTTTATGTACAGTACAACAATTAGAATCTGAACCATAAAACGTTCATTTTTTAAGTTTAATTATAGCATAAAAGTGCTCCAAGCCGTTAGGTTATCTTTGTTAATCTAGCCCTATGGCACATGGCCCTCAGCTGTGCCTCACACCTCATGACCCCCTTGGGTTAGATTAACTGACAATAACCTAACCCATGGACATGCTTTACTGATTAGAGTGGGCAAAGTACGTCAGCCTCCTGCTAAACTGTGATAGCTGCTTCTCTTCCAGCTCATCTGACAGAATACTGTACAATTGGCCCTGAGGTTCTGGGTTCTACGAAGTACAAAAGGGGGGTATTGTTGTAAAGCACCATGGAGCAAACAAACCTAGGGTCCTGATATCAGAGAACCTAAAATCCACAGCACACTGTAACAGAGCTGTGGCCTGTGAGAATGGCAAACAGGATGTTGGTATCTCTAGGGAGGAGAATAAGCAGAAGTCAGCAGCTGATCCTCCCACTGTACAGGTCATTGGTAAGACCATATCTTGAGTATTGCACAAGGTACTGGAGACCACACCTGAGGAAGGACTTCAACTAAGTGGAAGCAGTCAGCACAGAGCAACCAAAATGGTCCAGGAACTAATATGAGGAGGGATTTCAGGACTTGTCACGTGCACTCGAGAACAGAAGGAAAAGGGTGACATGACAGAAACATACAAGCAACTGCATGGGATAATCAAAGTAGATGCCAAGGAGCTCGTCTCCTTGAGCTCAGATACAGGGATTAGAGGAAACTCACTGAAGCTGGCAGGGGTAGAGATTCAGAAGCATCCACAGTCACTCTGTCAACTGTTGGATGGTATACAAAGAACTTACAAACAAACTTACAAAGCAGTTTAATTTAACTCCAGTAGCTAGACCAACTAACCTGAGATCCCATCAGCATGTATTAACTAATAGAAGGAAGACTACTTCACTTTTGAAGCTCTAAGTTATGGAATAGCCTGTCTCAGTATTTTTGACATCTCAGAACAGGACTAATACACCCATGGTATGGATCCCACCTGGAATACTACAGCTTGAGGCTGTCAAAAGGGCACAACACTAGGCCACCACAATGATCAAGCATGTGGCAAACAAAAACTAGAGGAAAAGCTGGTGACCCTTAATGTGTGTGAGGCTGAGAGGGACAGGAGCTCGGTTTTTGTTTATTCTAGGGTGCTGACATGACAAGATCAAGTTGGAGAGCTATTCTGCTTTAAAATGACCAACACAACACGTGTTTTCTGTTCTGCTTTCTTTGGTTACCTACCTCTCTTGAAGTATTCGGCACGCTGGCCAGCTGGCTCACGCTCACACACTCCTCCAGTCGCCACTCAAAATCACCGTTCACCAAAGAGTCGACCGACCGCTTTCGCTTTGCTGGACAAGACACACGGCACCAGCGACAAGTTGGATAGATTATTTTGTAGGCTCTGCAGTGCAACTTGAGGAAGAGAAAAGAAGAGAAGAGACCGAAGCTGCTGCACTGTGGCCCCTTTAAAGTGCCCGCACTGTCCTGCCGTGTGACGTCACGATGAGTGACAACCCAGCAGCCTGCAAACTCTCCCTTTCTCTCCCCAACCAATCGGATTGCTCTCCAGTAGTCTCGCGGAAGTTGCGATACCCTTCCTGAGCTCCCCCCCCCCTTAGCTCGAAACTTGCCCAGCCAGTTCAGTTCAGCCACGGGCCTGAGGCAATGTTTGTTGATACGGCTGAGACAATTAAACTCCCTGCCCCCCATCCCTGACTCCCAGCGCGCCGCCTTTGTACGCACATCAAAGGGGCCCAAATGAGGAGAGATTAAGAATAGATCGATTCGAGAGAGATGACTGTCTACTGCCTGGCTGCCGCTGCTCAAAACAACAAGGTACAAAACAAAGGCTTGGGTGGGCCAGACGAGTGTCGGGGGGTGTGTCGGGGCCTGGCGGGGGGTGGGAGGGAGGTCAGGAAGGCTCAGAGCAGTGAACTATACCAGGATAGGAATGAGACAAGCAGGCAGGGAGTGAGCACTGTGACGCGTTTGTTACCCCCCACACACACAGCTGCTGTACACTGTATGTACTCACCGGGGGGGGCCCACCCGGAATTTTCCGGGTATCCGGGCAGGCCAGTCCGACCCTGTCTACACTCAGTACACAGTATCTGGTCTGGGGGGAGGGTATTGCCTGACTAAGCCCATGCAACTCCTAAATGTAGTAACTAGACTGTTCTTGCAACCAGAGAGGTGTACCATTCATATCCATGGGCTTATTTTTGCTGTGGCTATCCACTCAGGAAGCAGTCATAACTGTGGTTACCGCAGTGTACCTGTAAACAAGGAGGTGTACTGTCGATGTTCATGGGCTTTTTGTTTTACTATGGCTCACCACTCAGGATGCAGTACCTCCTCTGGTGGGGGGGGGAATTCCTGACTGAGACTGTGAAACTCCTAACTGTGCAAATTTGTGCACATCTGCAATCAGGATAGTGTGCCATTGATGTCCATGAACTTGTTTTTGCTGTGCTTCTACACTCACTACGCAGTACCTGGTCTGTGTAGGGGGGGCATTCCTGGCTAACGCCATTCAACTCCTAACTGTGCTAACTTGAGTGTACTTGCAATCAGGGAGGTGTATCATTGATCTCCACAACCAAAATTTTGCTGTCTCTCCACTCAGGATACAATACCTGATCTATAGTGGGGAGGAGCATTGCATGGATGAGCCCGTGCAAGGCATAAGTGTGGTAACTGGAGTGTACCTGCAGTCAAGGAGGTGTCCCATTGATGCATACATGTGATATCTCCCTCTTTGCGCAGAAGACTCCTGTTTTTTTGACTGAACTCCCTCCCTCCCTCTCTCCCTCTTGGGAAACAAAATCTCCTGCTTAAGTAAAATTATGTCCAAAATATCCATTCATGTTTGTTTTTGGCAGATAAAAACACATAAAAAGTAAATTAGTGATGAACAATATAAGTGATAACATTGTACAACTAGTTGTTGATTCTTTTTAGTGCTTATTCTTGACAAAATGAAATATATTAAATGCTTGTATTCTTATTTTTTGACTCCATTTAAGGACAAACTCATGACGTTATGGCATCTCCCTACTAGTAGGCCAATCTCCCTCCTAATTTAACCCAAATCTCCCTCTTAAGCAAGTTGGACATATCACATGTATGTTGATGTTCATGACCTTTTGTTTTACTCTACCTCTCCACTCACGAAGCAGTACCTACTCTGTTGGGGGGGGGTCAAATTCCTGGCTGAGACTGTGCAACTCCTAACTGTAAAACTTGTGTGCAGTTGCAATCAGGAAGTGTTCTATTGATGTCCATGCCCTTATTTTACCTGTGGCTCTACACTCAGTATGCAGTACCTGCTCTGTGGTGGTGGGTGGGTTCATTGCCGGGCTGAGACCATGCAACTCCTAACTGTGCTAACTTTACCGAACTTGCAGTTAGGAAGCTAAACCATAGATATAGACAGCCTCAGTTTTGCTGCATCTCTCTACTCAGGATACAGTACCAGGGCACCACTGCATAACTGAGGCCATACAAGTCACAACTGTATTAACTGAAGTGCATCAACCCACCAAAAGATACATCTGTGAGATGTTGAGTGGCTTCCCTCCAAACTGCAGCCCAGAGGTGCACAAAGTAACACAGTGTGTACAAAGAATGTATGCATTGTAATGGCAATGGAAGCTTAAAATGAGCATTGGAAGTACTTAATTGCAAATATCTCAGCAACCGTACAATGTAGAAAAAAAATTTAAATTTCACAGAAATCATTATTTTCCTGGTTACCATTTTACATTACACTTGTGACAAAAAATCTGTATCTCACACCGTTTTTGAGATACAAACCCTGAAAGGCGCGGCGTACGCCACCATGTTAGTCTATGGGAAAAAGCATCAACTTTGAAGTACTGTAACTTGGGAGCCATACAATATTTTTTCACCAAACCACCAACGGGCACATCTGTGACATGTTGGCTGCCTTCCTTCCAAATTTGAGGCCAAAAGACCTAACCGTTCTTTTGCAGCAAGATGGCAAAGAATTTCTGTCATTTGGCCATAGTGTTGCAAAGTACTTTCATGATTTGCGAAAGCTTTCGTACAGATTTGCGAAAGTGCCGTGCATGCAACAGTAATTTGTGAAAGTACTTTTTCTATAAATTTGAAAAACATATTTCTGGGGTGTTTAACCCCAAAATAAAGACATGGCTAGCATCCCCAGGCTCCGACTAGGTGAACACAAAAATAATTGTGTCCCTAGAGGGTCCCAAATTTAAATGCCAAGCATTTTTCTGAACACAAACTGAAAACAAAATGGTGGATTTGCGACACTACTAGGGCCATTTGTGACAGTAAAAAGTGCATTTGTGAAAGTGTCAAACTTTTTGTTAACTTTTCCCATTGACTTATAATGGGAACTTGTTTTTTGAATAACTTTTGAACCGTTCAATATTTTTTCACAAAATCTTCAAAAGGCACATCAGGGACCCTGGCCACATGTTCCCTAAAGTTTTTTGACTGGTCACACAAACTGTGTGATCTGTAGGTGAGGGCAAAGAAATCGCAAAAAAGTGTAATTGCTCTATTCATTGTCGCTTAATAACTCCACAGCTGTATATCCAACCAGTATGAAACTAGGCAGATCCCAAGATCTACCATGCCCAATTGTGCATACCAAATTTCAGTCAAATCCATTGAACGGTGGCAAAGTTATTAAGGTGTAAAATTTGACCCTTTAACTTTAAAAGTGCTATTCAACCCTAACTATGGTAGCACTACCGTGCTACCATTATATATATATATATATATATATATATATTTTTTTTCAGTGTTAGGGTTGAAAGCCCCCCTTGGACCCCCGCCCACCTCCCGAACCGACATTGGGGTGCGCGTTGAGGTCGTCTGCCCAACTTTCACCCCATCATATGTGTGAAGAAGCAGAGGTATAGGAGAATGGGGTGAGAGTTAGGACTGACTACCCCAACGCGCACCCCGATGCTGGTTGGGGGGTGGGCAGGGGGTCTAAGGGGGGCGTTCAACACTAACACTGAATTTCTTTACTTTTGTTGCTGTGGAACAACCCTAACTGATGCATTAAATGGAGTTTTTTGCCTCTAATTTCCCTTCTTTTTGAGAATGATGACAAGAAATACTGAATGTAATGCGGCGGCAGAGGGCCCCACGCTCCCGCCACATGATGTCTTGTGATATAGTAACAGGAATAGCAATGCAAACACAAGGTGGAAACACAAATGGTAACAGTAACGAAAATGCAAGGGCAAATGACAACGCAAAGGGTAACACACACGGTGGCGCACACAGGAATGGTAACACTAACAGGTACATAAATGCAAGGGGAAACAGTAACTGTAACAGTAACAGAAGTGCATACCCTGTTTTTGCTGGACAACTGCATAGAGAAACACAGTGTGTACGAAGAATGTATGCATTGTAATAGCAATGGAAGTTTAAAACGAGCATTGGAAGTACTTCATTGTAAACATCTCAGCACCCGTACGACGTAGAAAAAAAATTTAAATTTCACAGAAAGCATTGTTTTCCTGGCTACCGTTTTGTATTACATAGCCCATAGGGCTATGTATTTTGCACAAAAAAATCTGTATCGCACATCGTTTTCGAGATACGAGCCCCGAAAGACACATCATATGCCACCATGTTAATGTATGGGAAAAAACGTCAACTTCAGAGTACTGTAATTGCCATCCGTGCAATATTTTTTCACCAGACCACTTAAAGGTACATCTGTGACATGTTGGCTACCTTCCCTCCAAATTTGAACCCAAAAGAGCAAACGGTTCTTTTCCAGCAGTTTGGCAAAAAACTCCTGTCATTTCGGCCATAGCCTGGAAAAGTAGTGTCGCAATTTGTGACACTTTTTGCAAAATTTTTCGAAAGTGTCGCAGGTGCGACACTATTTTGTGACACTACTTTTTCCAGAAATTTGAAAAATATATTTCTGGGGTGTTTAACCCCAAAATAAAGACATGGCTAGCATCCTCAGGGTCCAACTAGGTGAACACAAAAATAATTGTGTCCTTAGAGGGTCCCAAATTTAAATGCCAAGCATTTTTCTGATCGCTAACTGAAAACAAGATGGTAGGTTTGCAACACTACTAGGGCCATTTGCAAAAGTAAAAAAGTGCATTTGCGACACTTTTGAAGTTTTTGTTAACTTTTTCCATTGCCTTATAATGGGAACTTGTTTTCTCAATAACTTATGAGCCGTTCAATATTTTTTCACAAAATCTTCAAAAGGCACATTGGACACCCTGGCCACATGTTTCCTGAAGTTTTTGGACCGGTCGCCCAAACCGTGCGACCTGTAGGCGCGAGCAAAGAATGCGCAAAAAAGCATAAATGTGCACATGAATGTTGCTTAATAACTCCACAACCATACATCTGACTGGTATAAAACTTAGCAGATGCCAAGATCTATGGTTATGCCCAATGTCTGCCTAATTTCAGGCAAATCCATTAAATGGTTGCAAAGTTATTAAGGTGCAAAGTTTGACCCTTTAACATTAAAAGGGCTCCTCAACCCTAACTATGGTAGCACTACCGTGCTACCATAATATATACACACATATATAAATGGGGATACATGATGGGTAGGAGTGGATATGGAAAATATTTACTTACTCCTGCAGAGTGAGCGGTGTGTTCTCACGAAGTGCCGAAGGCACGAGTGAAAATACACAGCTCACTTTTTCAGGAGTGGCAATATTTTTCCATATCCCATGGTCTGCCCATCATGTGTGCGATTTATACAACAGGGTGAGAGCTTTAGGAACATTTTTTCTGAGTCTGTGTGTTTCCTGCTCATTCTGTGTGTGCTGTCAGTGTGTGTGTGTGTTCTGAATGGACTGGGAGTGAGAATCACAGCTGACAGTGTTTTGCAAAGCTAATTGAGTGAGTCAGAGGCTCAGTGAAAAAGACACATTGCTGCAGGTAGCACTGAGAAACAGAAACTACTTTGTAAAAGAGTTTCATTTAGAATTGTTTTGAAGCTGAGATCAGCACAGTAATGGACTAGGAAAGTTAGAAACACAATGGGACACAGGTGAGAGTCATTTGCAAAGCTAATTGAGTAAGTTGCAGCGTCAGTGGGAAAGAGATAAAAGGAAGATTAAGGAGGCAGTGTAGTGCAGTGGTTTAAGGCTCTGAGCTGCAAATCTGGAGACTAGGGTTTGAATTCCACAGCTCCTACTTGCATACTGTGTGATCCTGAGCAAGTCACTTAACTTTGTTGTGCTCCCAGGTTGCACCTATAAACAAGCTTTCAGCTTAGTGTGTCGCTCTCCTGGTAAAAACAAAGGTAAAAGATAAACTGTTTTCTGAAGCAGTTTCCTTTAGAGTGCAAGCTGCAATGCAGTTATCCTCACTCTGGTGACATCAGCAGAGTATAGATACATGTCGATATTCTCACTCTGCTGATGTCATCAGGATTTATCCTCACTGCAGTGGAAATAACACAGGATATCCTACTGAGATAGCTCTCACCCCCATGGTGTGTGTGTGTATGTATATGTGTATATATATCTATATATCTATATATATATATATATATATATATATATATATATATATATATATATGGTATATTATAGTGGCATGGTAGTGCCACTATAATTAGAGGTTACACAAAACCTGCACAAATTGTGGCACTGTTTCACAACCATTACCGCAATTTGCGGCAATACTTCAATGGGAAAAACCTATCGGGACCAGTAAAACAGCTCAAAACCTTTTCTGGCCACTTTTTTGGGCTAAATAAGGTCAGATACGTGTTCCTCTGCCCCTGTTTAGGTAAACACATGTTGGTGTTCACCTAATAAAAAGGGATTTTCTCCTTTTAATGCCTCTAAGAGGGCTAAGGTATGTTTTATTTAATAAAAAAATTTCTGCTGTCATCGGGGTAGAAATATCCCCCTGCCCTCACCCCCCACCAATGTGGGACACTGGCTAGCCCACTCCCAGTGTCCCGAAAACCGGGGTGCCCAATCTTCATGTTGGCAGTAGAAATCCACACCCTCACCATCCGGCCACTGTGGTACACTGGGAAGCCCATGCCCCGTGTATCAAAATATTTAAATTCACCCTCTTTTTTCCAACATCGGGGTGCCCAATCCCTGTGTTGGTACTAACCCCCTGACAGTGTGGGACACTGGGTAGCCCACTCCCAGTGCTCCCAGTTATGATTTACACTCCCCAGTATGGTGGGACACTGGATAGCCCACCCCCACTGTCCTGATATATATTTTTTACCTGTCAAAAAAGAAAACAGTCCCCGGACGTATTTTTTGTTAAAATAACCTGTAAAGAAGAAAAGCTGATTGCTTCGTCATCTACCCCCCCCCCTCCCATCCCAACCTCCCACTGAGCAACCCACAACCCCCTTGCCCTATACTTACCACCAGAGGTCATCGGCTGCCATCTTCTGTTGACTGGGACATGTCTGTACTCTTCAAAGCCAAACTGCGAACTGAAGAATCAAGGTTAGTGCCGTATAGTAGCTGTCAATGGCATTTTGAATTTATGTTGATATCTTGGCCATTTTTTAGAATTTTATTTTTTATACTTCCTTTTTATTGATTTTTTCATCTTTTGTTTTACAGATACAGTTTACAACAAAGTCACTGTGGCTAACAGAAAACTTGAACACTTGATACATCAAATTCGACCAATGAGTACCACCAGAATAAGTCTCTAGTTGTGCTTATTATACAACATTGTATCAAAACTATGGCTATAACCATTGGCCCAACCAACATTATTTTTAAGAGTAAAAGTTAAATAAAACTTATGCTAAAAAACATTAAAAAGACAGAGTCAGCTTGTTTTTTTTCTTTTCCTTATTATCTTAGAGGTATATAGCTACTAATGTGTATTACATGTTTATCTGAATTTATGTCAGCTTATAGAGATTACCTTATTTTAATCAACCAGAAGCCTCCCCAGGTCTGACAGGGGATGTGGGGGGGGGGTGAAGTATAAACTATGAGTCTGTTCTAAGGTCCCACCTGGTCCATCGGTTCTGGTAGGCCGCACTCTTATTGTTCAAATTATGTGTCAATTGTTCAGATTTTTGTATGTAATTTACAATTTCTAGCCAGTCATTCATTTTAGGGGGTTTTGGTTATAGCTTTATAAGTAGCAACCAGGAGGATGGACCATAGATACAGAGTATCTCTCCCTCTAAGTTCTTTAGGAGGGATGCTTAACAAGAGATTCTCTGGTTTAAACAGATTTAGGATATTAAGTACCTTAGCCATTTGCTGAGTTACTAATTGCCAAAATGAGTGAATTTTTGGGCAGGTTAGAAAGATATGGGCTTGGGAGGCTTCTTTAGTATTACATAGTCTCCAACACTGAGATGTGGTTCTGGGATTTCGCTTGTCACAGAACAAAGGCACCAAAAAATATCTAGTACGGATTTTCCAAACATATTCTTGCCACCCTGGGGACAATGTTGTGGACCAAGTCATTTGCCATACCCTAGGCCAGTCTGGTTGTTGTATAGATATATTCAGATCCTTCTCCCATCGAGTTTTCAGAGGCTCTGACCTAAAAGCTTGTTGTTTTAGCAAAAACTTATATATTTTGGAGATTGCATGGTCACTCTCCTTTGCGGTCCATATTTGAATAAAGGGAGTATCATCTGTACACATAGGCATTTTAGTTGTCTGTTTTTTAAGTTGGAAATTTATGAAGTCCCTAATCTGCATATAATACAATAGATCCTTGGAGGTCCACAAATATTTAATTTGGGCTTCCGCAAAAGTTATAGCCGCATTTTGTCTCATTAACTGCCACAGTGCCCAGAGGCCTTGCTTCATTTGAGTATGATACCATGTTGACTCCTTAGCTAGGATGAAATCTGGATTTGCTGTAAACCATGCATATTTCCATTTGGAAATTGCATTACCTCTCAGAGAGTATCCCCTTTTCCAATCCTCCAAGATTGAAATGGTGCTATCTGGCTGCATTGTTATCTGTTTTTTCATCTGGGAGTTTAAAAACAGAGCCGCTGCTGGGGAAAGTGACTGGAATCTAGTAAGGTCCATCTGTTTCCAGTGTGCTGTATAGGCTGTGTTGCCCCTTAGGAGTGCTAATCTCATCTGGGAAGCATTCCAGTAATAATACAAATTAGGGAATGCAAGTCCTCCTCCTCCTCTCTCCTTAGGTTGCATTATTAGCTGTACTTTGAGTTGAGGTTACTTACCTAGCCATAAGTAGTGTGACAGCATGCCTTGCCATTGTGAAAGAGTCTTAATTGGGACTATACATGGGATGCATTGAAATAAGTATAGTAGCCTTGGAACGGCGTTCATTTTAATAGATTGGGCTCGGTTGTAGAAGACGATAGGGAAGACAGACCATCTTCTTATATCTGTTTTTTAGGGTCTGTATAAGTGAGGAATAGTTACTATCAAATAAATGTGTCAAATCCTTTGGAATTTTAATGCCGAGATATTTTATCTCGGCTAAGTCCCATTTAAAGTTATATTGTGTTTCAGTCTGGGTCTTTGGTTTATAATGAAAAGCTAATATCTCTGTTTTAGAGGTATTTAAAGAATATCCCGATAGTTGGAAAAAGGAATTTAGTTTTTGAAATAAGAGAGGAAGGGAAGTATCTGGGTAGGATAGGTAAATTAACACATCATCTGCAAATTAAGCTATTTTATGTTCCGTTTCTCCAAACTGTATTCCTGGGATGTTTACATCTTGTCTTATAAATTGGGCCAAGGGTTCAATATAAAAAGCAAGTAGCAGGGTTGAAAGGGGGCATCCCTGCCTGGTTCCTCCATGTAGGGAAGATTTTTGAGATATGTGGCCATTTGAACTTATATATCCTTGTGGGTTTTGGTAGAATTTGGATATTAAATGTGTAAATTGAGTGGGAAGTTGAAAGTGGTTTAAAACTTGTATAAGGAAGGGCCGGAATACCTTATCAAAGGCTTTTTCGGTGTCAAGACTAAGCAAAAGACTAGGGGTTTGTTTTTGTTTAATATTTTCATTTAAGTATATACTATGTCTAATATTATCCTGTGCTTGTCAACCCAAAATAAAGCCACATTGGTCTGGATTAATCAGTATTGGGGCTAAGGGTTTAAGTCTGCGGGCCAATATAGCAGTCATTATTTTATAGTCAGTATTCAGAATTGATATGGGATGATAGGAACCAGGCAGGGAGGGATCCTTTCCCGGTTTGGGGATCACAGAAATTATAGCATACTGCCAAGATGTGGGGCTAGCCATTTCTGATAATGCCAGAGCGTTATAGAGTCTGTGAAGCACTGAGGAGAGATCTTGTTTAAATATTTTATAAAATTCCCCTGGGAAACCATCATTTCCTGGACATTTATTTGTTTTAAGTTCACTAATTTCCATATGGATTTCCTGGGGAGTTATTGGGGCCTCCAATGTCCCAGCTAAAGTGTTAGAAAGTGTAGGAAGTTTCAGGCATTGCAAAAAATCGACTATCTGAGATGGAGAAGAACTTTGGGGTGGCCGAATAAAGCCTTGTGTAGTATTCTACAAACATATTTGAAATTTGGGCTATTGAATGTTGCATTGGGCTTGTTGGGGAGGCTTTGAGGCTTGTTATTTGTGCTCTTGCACTTCGAGCTCTTAAACGTCCAGCTAGCAACCTCAAGGCCCTTGGGCCTCCCTCATAGTATTTTTGTTTTAGGTGAAATAATTTTTGTTTGACATAATAGTCTAACAGTGAATTAAGTTCTTGCTTCAGGGTTTTTAACTTTTTATTCAGTTCTGGGAGGGATTTTTCTTTTTGCCTTTCCTCCAAAGTTTGTATTTGGGTTAATAATTCTAATTTCTTGACTCTCTCTAATTTTCCTTTTCCTAGTAGCTATCTCAATGAGCTTGCCTCTACGTATAGCCTTTGTAGTGTCCCATAGTATTGAGATAGGTATCTCTCCTGTATCATTATCAATAAGGGCCTGTTTTATCACTTCTTGCATTGCCTGGATCATTTCCTTGTCCCTAAGTAAAGAGACATTTAGTCTCCAAACTGTGTTTCTCCGAAAATTATCCAGTTTAATCTTTAAGTATACTGGGGCATGATCTGATAGTACAAAGTCCCCTGTCCAGGTTTTTTGTGATATCTGTATATGCTACTGAGACATTAAAAAATAATCAAGGGCTGTGTATCTTTGGTAAACCTAGGGAAAAAAAGTACAATGTTTACCTGTACCATTGAGATATCTCCAGGTATCTAGTATACCTAATTCTTTTAATAACCTATCTAAGTCTTGGGTTCTCTTGTCTAACTTAAGTTTGTTTGACCCTTTCTCAGTTGAGAGACACAGGTTTAGGTTAAAATCTCCTCCACATATTAAAGGACCCTCAACCCATTGAGTTAGTTTCAGAAAAAATGATCTATAACTCGAAAATTCTGTATTAGGAGGAAAGTAAACAGATGCTAATGTAATAGGGTTACCGTTAAGTTTCCCCTTCACCATGACATACCTCCCCTCTTTATCTATGAGTTTATCCGTGCATAAAAAAGGGTTTTTCGAGGGTATCAGAATAGTTGTATCCCTTCTCCTACCTCCTTTATATGAGGATGCATATACTTGATTAAATCCCAGGTGCTCAAATTTTCGATGCTCTACAGTAGAGAGATGTGTTTCCTGGAGCATTATAACATCCGCTCCCACCTGTTTTAATGAGGCTAGTATTTTAGAATGTTTAATTGGACTTGTGAGTCCATGTACATTATATGTACATAATGTATAAGCCATCTTTAATAATATACATGTTGCCGCAGCTGTACTTCCCCCTTTGTTAAAATTCAGCTCCTTTGTGTCTTAATGATATCTAATGTTATACTTCTGTATGAATTATACCAGTAGTATTTCAGTCCTCTATCAAAAACCCTATAGATTTTAGCTGAGCTGAAAAACAACAGAAAAAAAATATTGCCAACAGGGCATATAACTTATTTACCAGATTGTACTTCCAAGATAGAGGTCTTCTATACAAAGAGACCTCTGCAATCACCAGAGTATTAGTTAAGGTGAGTAGAAGAGAAAATCTTTCCTCCATAGTTGGAGGATCTCTTCTTGAGTCAGAGTAATAGTTGGCCCAAATATTGTGGCTGGTAGTAGCGAAGTGTAGGCAGTGAGCTAATCTGCCTTCAAGTAAATATTTCTTTGATGGGGGATACTTATAAATACAATTATCTTAATGCTTAGTATTGTATTTTGTTATATCAACTCAGGGTTCTCCAGGGACTGAGAGCAAATAATTCAAGCCCAAAAGCGCATCCCCTTTTCTCATAAAGCGATCTAGTTTGCAAAACCTCTCTTTCCCTTCCCCTAGAAAGCCCTGTACCTTTAAGAGTGTCATAGAAAGAAAAGTTCTTACAAGAATTCCTACAGAGTCAATCCATTCAAATGCTCTATTAATATTAAAAAAAAAAAAAGCTGTAAAGTGAAATCCTTTGTAGATCTACATATAACTTCAGAGCATTTAGATTACATCGGGGAAAAGATATTCATATTTGGCTGCATTTCTGCACTCAGTTAGTAATGTCACCGAAAAGTACTGGCAGAAGCCAAGTTTACATCGAGGGTTGATGCCTCATGCTGAAGATCGCGGCTCTCGTTCATCTCAACCCAGAGCCAAAAGGAAAATAAATTCCAGAAAGGGATTTCATAATCTCGATGTCCATCAGTCCTCCATCAGTCCTCCATCAGTTTTATATCTTATACCAAAACACCAGGCAGTTTCTTAAGTAGATCTTGCAGAAACCTGATGTTATCCGAGCTGGTGTTGAATGTTGGGAGCCAAGTTTTCTTTGTGGGTGCTGTTTGCCATTCCCGATCTCCTCTGTATGCTTCTGGCCGGGGTAACTCGGAAGCTCTGGAACTGTTAAGCCACTTTTAAACGTGGCCTCATGGGCTGCTTTTGGTGTGCTGTACACTTCTGGGCCCTCCTTCCAAAAGACCTGCAGTCTAGCCAGAAAACAAGTTTGTACCTGCAGATTCTGGGATCTAAAGGCTTTAATCAGGGGAAAGTATTCCTGGCGCTGGTTTTGGATATCAGGTGGAAAGTCGTGGTCGAAAAAAAGACGTGATGTCAGATACTTCACTTCTTTCTGTTGCCACGCTCGTTTCAATATATCTTTCTTCATTTTAAAACTATGGAATTTTATTATTATTGATCGGGGTCTTGCTGTCTGGTCCCTCGGTTTGGGTACCAGGGCTCTATGAGCTCGGTCTATCTTAATTTTATGTCCTTGGGGGAGCTGCAGAACATCTTTGAGCAGATCAGCAATGAACTCTGTCATATCTCCTTCTTCTGAACCTTCATGGAGACCGTATAGCCTGAGATTTTCACGTCGTGACCAGCTCTCCAGCTCTAAGCACTTTCTTTCCATTGAAATAGCATGCTCACATAGAGCCGACACTGTTTTCCCGATGTGAAGGAGACCATCTTCGGTGTTAGAAATTCATTCCTCTGCCTCGTGTATGCGATTTTCTACTTGGGTAAGCTTCGTATTTAGTTGCTGAAATTCCATTTTGTTTTCAGAGCGCATATCTTTCCATTCTCTCATGAGAGATTCAAAGCAGCTCCTGGAGAGGTGATCTCACTCCTCGTCAGTATCGTATGGTTGACTTACCCATTGAGGGGTAGCTTGGACTCAAGTCGGGGAAGCCTTTCTAGGTTCTATTTTCTCCCCTTTTGTTGATTGCACTCGATTTCATTGCCCCCTTTCTTTTTGTAGCACTCCTGTAGCCATTGTAATGGATAACTTTTTATTTTAGTTTTATTTTAGAGGGTTTGGTGGCAGATTAGCTCGGAGCTCTCTGTTTAGCTTGTAAACAGTGCTGTGCCAGAACTGGAAGTCCGTTTTGAATTTTAAACCAAATTTTCAACATGGCCTTTTTGGGACCTCACCTCATGATCACTGTCGCTGTTGTTTCATTAATTGGACCCAAAAGGTGATTTTGCGGTCACTGTGTGGAATCACCTTTCTGGACTAATTAATGAACTGACAGTGGCAGTGTTCATGAGGTGGGGTCCCAAAATTCCCACGTTGACTATCTGGTGCAAAAATACCCAAAAACACCTGAGTTACGTGCGGTCGTTTAAAATTTTCTATGCACACCTGTAACTGAGCCAATTTTCAATATTTTCACTCCAAATTTTCAACATTGCCATTTTTTAACACCACCTCATGAACAGTACAGCTGTCATTTTTCACATCCTGCCCAAAATGTGTTCTCGTACTGTGGCATAGAATGGTGCGTTCATTGCATGAAATCACCTTTTCGGAATGATTAATGAAATAACAGTGGCAGTATCCATGAGGTGTGGTCCCCAAAAGGCCATGTTGAAAACTTGGTGACAAAATTCCTAAAAATGCCCGAGTTACATGTGTTCATTGAATTTATTCTTCGCACACTCATAACTTTGCTATGTTTCAATCTTTTGATGCCAAATTTTCAACATAACCATTTTTTCACACCACCTCATGAGCAGTACACCTGCCCAAAATGTATTTTCACACCTGTGGTGCAGAATGGCATTGTAGTTGTGCATAATTACAATTTCCCTTGCATTTCACAATTTCTCTGCACCAGGGTACATAAGGTGGGGTAATAAGATGTCTATGCTGACAATTTGGTCTCTGTTGTTTGATGCATGGAAGTGCAGGGCCCAGAGGGCACATCTACGGAGGGAATGGAGCACAGGGTCCAAAGGACCCTGTGCTTCCACAGTAAAATAAGGATACTATTATACTATCTCAAAAACAAGGGAAATTAATTGCAAAAAAACTCCATTAATACATCAGTTGGGGTTTCTATTACAGCAACAAAAGACTGGAAATTCTGTGTTAGAGTTACCAACCCTATAACCCCATCCCAACCCCCCTCCACACACCAACAGGCATCAGGGTGTGCCTTGGGTCGTTGAGCCGAACTCTCACCCCATTCTCCTATACTGTACCATCTCAGCTTGTTTACACATGGAATGGGGTGAGAGTTAGGCCCAACAACCCCAAGGCACACCCAACCTGTTGGTGTGTGAAGGAGTGGGATGGGGTAGTAGGGTTGGTAATGCTAGTACCAAATTTCCAGACTTTTGTTGCTGTAATGGAAACCCTTACTGATGCATTAATGTTTTTTTTTTTTGCAAAGAATACATATCTATATATATATATAGATAGAGAGAGAGAGAGAGAGAGAGATAGACAGGAGAGAGAGAGAGAGAGATTCCACTGGAGGAGAGAAGGCATCACTATCAATCAATCAATCAAATCTTTATTTTACCAGGTGGAACACCACTGAGATAAGTTCATTTTCAAGATCGACTTGGAAGAGGTTCACAAAAGGCAACATGATACATTCACAGCGCTTCATTGGCAAACAGCATACAGACATGGGTGTAGCTACTGATACTCCAAGTAAGCCACGGCATACCAAGCTTAGTAACAGGGGGTAGCAAACAAGGTAATCAGCACTGCTCTGCCCTCTCTAGTCCATCACATTTAAATTCCTTTGTTTGGCTTTGCAGGTCTAGCGTAGGAATCATCTGATTTAAGACAGGAACCTTGGACTCGAGTCATAGGGGGACAGGCATGAACAACAGTGGGGGAAGGGGAAGCAGTGTGGCACTGGCAGGTTGGTGTACAAATCTCAAATGCCTGGCTACACCCCTGCATACAGATATGTACAATGAGTACATGGCATGGAAGGTATTCATGTCAGCATACAAGTTTGTACACTATTCAGATAGTCAGCATACAAGTTTGTACACTATACAGGCAGTCAACATGTAAGTTTGTGTACTACACAGACAGTCAGCACACAAGTTTGCACACTATGCAGACAGTCAGCATGCAAGTTTGTACACTATACAGATAGTCAGCATACAAATTTGTACACTATACAGACAGTCAGCATGCAAGTTTGTACCCTATACAGATAGTCAGCATACAAGTTTGTACACTATACAGACAGTCAGCATGCAAGTTTGTTACTATACAGATAGTCAGCATGCACATTTGGACACTATACAGATAGTCAGCATACAAGTTTGTACACTATACAGATAGTCAGCATGCACGTTTGGACACTATACAGATAGCATACAAGTTTGTACACTATACAGACAGTCAGCATACAAGTTTGGACACTATACAGATTGTCAGCATACAAGTTTGTACACTATACAGACAGTCAGCATACAAGTTTGGACACTATACAGATAGTCAGCACACAAGATTGGACACTATACAGATAGTCAGCATAGATGTTTGTACACTATACAGACAGTCAGCATACAAGTTTGTACACTACACAGACAGTCAGCATACAAAATTGGACACTATATGTATAGTCAGCATACAAGTTTGTACACTAGACAGACAGTCAACATACAATATTGGACACTATACAGACAGCCTACAAGTTTGTACATTATACCGATAGTCAGCATACAAGTTTGTACACCATACAGACAGCATACAAGTTTGTACACTATGCAGATAGTCAGCATACAAGTTTATACACTATACATATAGTCAGCATTCAAGTTTGTACATGATACAGACAGGTCAAAATTACAAAATAGTCTGGTGTAATATATAAGAAAATACCCAGAGTATACACAGTATATATGCAAGCGCTACACTATGTGTAGAAAATAATACAGAAGAGGTAAGAAAGAAAGAAGGACAGGGGAAGGGTGGGAACATCAATTCCTGGGGCAGTAAGTTAACACAAGACAGACAGAGGTGAGTCCTGATGCAAAAATTAGGGACGGGACCAGGGACTTATAGGTGTGAATGAGGGGATGACAGGGATAAGCAGGACCAGAAAATTAGGGGGTCATTGGCGGAAGAAGTTACATGTCTCTTTCAAAGACCACAAAAACAAGTTCTGAAGAGGGACGGTGACACCACTAACATATGAGTCTGAAAAATGTTTTCAAATAATAGTAATACTAGTGGTTTGCAGGGGGACTTTAACACAGGTACTTAGAATGTGACCTTTTTAGGACCGGTTGGGGTAATACGTAACAAGAATAGAGTGTGTGTCTCCTGGAGACAATATTGAAATAATTATATTACTGATGTTAATAGTTTACATAAAAAGTAGCCAATAAAACTAAGACAAGAAGAACTATGTTCACCCTTACATCAATTGGCACCAATATGGCATTCATGCCTGAATAAAGAGTTCGTCATAGAATTCGGGTGGCTTAGCCCAGTTGGAGCCGCAGGTTGTCTGGCTAATGGCATGTTGAGGAGCATGCATCTGGCGTCGAGATGGTGAGCTCAGAGAACGAACCAGCAACTGTCTGAGTATAAAGAACTCAGGTACCTAGGCCATTTTCTTCTGCCACCTCATAGGAAAGGACCCATTTTGCAGGAGCTAGCAAGTGGAGAAGGTAATGTTAGAGATAATTTAATTTTGTTATGTTTTGCTACATTTAAACACTAAATAAACAAGCATTTGTCAATGCCAGATGTTAGCCACCTGTATAGAAGCCCTGAAGTACAAGATGCATTGTGGTGCACACTGTGGGTTATATATTACCAAAGTTAGGAGCCTGCATTTGGAAATTTCAATAAAGGCTCATAATTTTATTTTTTAAATATTTTTCCCCAAAATTGTCAACATGGCCTTGTTATGACCCCTACCTCATGAACAAGTGCAGAGACGCAGAGAAAATTTCCAACTCCTGACTGAATGGTGATTTCACGCAGGGACTGCAAAGTCAATTTTCAGGATGCAAAAGCACATTTTGGCCAGAATTTGAAAAATGTATGTATTTATTAAAGCATTTCACCAGGAAATACATACTGAGCTTTGAATTAGCTTGTTTCCAGATGTATCCTGGGGGGAGGAGGGAAGGGGATTGATACGAGAATAACAGTGTATATACAGTACAACACAGTGAACAGCAGTGTCACGTGTTACGATAAACAGTTATTTACAGCATTTACAATCAGATACAGGTAAGATACAAGAATAACAGTGTATATACAGTACAATACAGTGAACAGCAGTGTCACGTGTTACAATAAACATTTATTTACAGCATTTACAATCAGATACAGGTAAGATACAAGAATAACAGTGTATATACAGTACAACACAGTGAACAGCAGTGTCACTTGTTACAATAAACAGTTATTTACAGCATTTACAATCAGATACAGGTAAGATACAAGAATAACAGGGTATATACAGTACAACACAGTGAACAGCAGTGTCACTTGTTACGATAAACAGTTATTTACAGCATTTACAATCAGATACAGGTAAGATACAAGAATAACAGGGTATATACAGTACAACACAGTGAACAGCAGTGTCACTTGTTACGATAAACAGTTATTTACAGCATTTACAATCAGATACAGGTAAGATACAAGAATAACAGGGTATATACAGTACAACACAGTGAACAGTAGTGTCACTTGTTACAATAAGCATTTATTTACAGCATTTACAATCAGATACAGGTAAGATACAAGAATAACAGGGTATATACAGTACAACACAGTGAACAGTAGTGTCACTTGTTACAATAAACATTTATTTACAGCATTTACAATCAGATACAGGTAAGATACAAGAATAACAGTGTATATACAGTACAACACAGTGAACAGCAGTGTCACTTGTTACAATAAACATTTATTTACAGCATTTACAATCAGATACAGGTAAGATACAAGAATAACAGTGTATATACAGTACAACACAGTGAACAGTAGTGTCACTTGTTACAATAAACATTTATTTACAGCATTTACAATCAGATACAGGTAAGATACAAGAATAACAGTGTATATACAGTACAACACAGTGAACAGCAGTGTCACTTGTTACAATAAACATTTATGTACAGCATTTACAATCAAATACAGGTAAGATGCAAGGTAATAGTGCAGCTGAGTCCTTGTGGGTAGTTGAAGTAGAGGCCCAACACAGGGTGACTGACAAGATGATTTAGTCAGGGGCAGAGGGGGTGGATTAGGGGGCAGGTAAGGGGAAATGGGGTAGGGGCAGAGGGAGGATTGGGGGCAGATAAGGGGAGAGTTAAGGGGTGGGGCAATGGGGAAAGAGAGGAAAGTGAGAAAAGGGGAAGAAGGGAGGGGAGAGAGAGAGAGAGGATAGGAAGGATAGGAGAAGGTGGGGCGCAGTGAGATGGAAGTAGTTGTGAGAAACAAATCGACCTGGTAATTATGGACACTCACAGGAGGGAGTGGTGTGGGTGCAGAATTGTGAAGTTAGTGAGTGTTTGGAAGAAACAGAGCAAATGGGAAGGGAGAGCTGTCACATTCATGAGATGCTGTAAAAAATGGCTATGTTGAAAATTTAGGGTAAAAATATTGCAAATTACCAGCAAAATTCAACATAGGCTCATAACTTTGTTGTTTTTTTAATATTTTTATGCAAAATTTTCAACATAGCCTTCTTATGACCCTGCCTCATGAACAAGGGCAGAGAAAGTTTTCAACTCCTGCCCGAAAGGTGCTTTTACACAGGGACTGCAAAATTACCTTTCTGGATGCAAAAACACATTTTGGCCAAGATTTGAACAATAACAGCCGTCACATTCATGAGGTGCTATAATGAAATGTCTATGTTGAAAATTTGGGGTACAAATTGACAAAGTTACAAGCCTGTATTTGCAAAATCCAATGTCAGCTCATAACTTTGTTGTTTTTTTCAATAATTTTATACCAGATTTTCAGCATAGCCTTCCTATGACCCCACCTTACGAACAAGGGCAGAGAAAATGTTCAACTTAAACCAGAAAGGTGATTTCATGCAGGAACTGTAAAAATCAAATTTCAGGACAGATTTGCTTAATTTATATGGAATTTTGCATGAGGTGGGGTCCCAGAAAAGGCATGTTGAAAATTTGGGGCAAAAATATGCAAAAATGGCCATGTTATGCCACTAAGTTCTAAATCCCATTGAACTACATTGAACTGCATACCTGATTTCTTCAGTTTGTGGTATGGCTTTGAAGAGTGAAGACATGTCTGGTGGCCACAAAAGATTATGGCATTGGACCCCCTGGTGGATAAGTAGGGGCTTCGGGGTGTGTGGGGTGGTGGGTGTGAGTGGGATTTCGAGTGGGAGGACAGTAACGGCTGCAACAGACATCGATGGAGTTTTCTTTATACAGGGTTTATTTAAAAAGAAAAACTACAAGGGAAGGTTTTCTTTATTTTAGGTCATTACAATGGGGGATTGGGCACCCTCAGTGTCAGTGTTATGTTTGTGAGAGGGGTGTGGGGTGGTGGGTGCTGAGAGGATTGGGTATGTGGACAGTTACAGGAGCAGCAGAGAGAGAGTGACAGCAACACTGGGGGATTGGGCACCCCAGTGTTAGTGTTATTTTGAGGGGTGGTGGGGTGGTGGGTGCTGAGAGGGAGGGTGGGGTGGGTGGGAGAGTTACAGGGCAGCAGTAACAGAGATTGATGGAGGCTAATGAAATGAGGGGTGAGAGGTGGGGTATTTTAACTTAAGCTGCAATACGGGCATGCGCAAATGCATATGCATATTCCTGGAAAATGCATATGCATTCGCTATACGCCCCCATATTGCGTTTGAGCTAATAATTCTCGATTTATAACTTGAGAAGTCATTATTTCATGTCGGTTAGCACTTTCCTGACTTCAGCTTCTTAACATTTTTTAAAAATCTGTTTAGCTGAACTCGGGTGTGCTGAGCCATGAATGAGGCTTCTGGCACTTCAGTACCATTTAGAGATGTGACTGCGCATTGGGAGTGGTGTGGTAGGGGTCTGTAGGTGTTTCACTTAGGAGGTGGTGACATTGAGGGATTTGGCAACCCCAGAGTCAGTTTTATGTTTGGTGGGGTGGGTGTTAAGAGAGAGGTTGGGGGGGCAGTTACAGGCAGCTCCAGCAACAGAAATTGATGGCTGGTTTTCCTTGTTAAAGCTGGCGTGTGCAACAGCAGAGCTATTCCTGGATGTTTCAAATTCCTCAGCAGGCTGTCATGACAGATCAGCTCGCTGAGCGGTGTATATCAAAGGGAAGAACGGACCCATGATTGCGTAGGCTTTTTCTTGTCAAGTATAAGACGTCTCCGCCCAGGTAGCCAAAACTCTGTCCTGATCAGCCTGGCTGACGATTGGTGTGGCACTGACTCACCCCTTAAACACTGCTCTGCATTGGATGGACAGTGTTACACCCCTCAAAAAGGCACTTTCATATAAAGATGTTCACTGCAGACACATGCAGATGGCGAACATGAAAAATGGTAACCCTTAGTAAGGGGCTCTCTCTTTTCCACAGCACTGAAATAACAGCGCACCCATAGAGTGGAAAGAGAAAGTAAGAAGAAGAAAAAAAGAAAATACAGAGATGAGTTAGCATATTTTTAGAATTTATTAAAGATTTAAACAAATGAGAGCCCCCTATAAATGAGTTGTAGCTTTACAGAGAGGACTTTGGATAAAGTTATTTTTATTTATTTTTTTCAAAATATTTTATTAAAAGGATGGCGTTAAATGAATTACAGAATTGATAGTACATCGTTATACAGTGTATCAATACACAGTTTACAGTTGACACTGGCAATTACATCTAACATTTGATAAAATGGCATGCGGGTGGAGAAGACTAAGAAGATATTGGAATTAAACAACAGATCATAATGTGCCAACATGTACATAATGTGTCTGACACAGCTCAAGTAGCCCTTTTCTGTAACCAAGCCTCCAAACTGGGATATAGCAGTGGGCAAAGATGGAATGAGAAAATGAATGGATAGGACCCCTTAATTTTGAAGATGAGGTCCCCTTAAGTAGCGAACTCGCCATATTTGAATGCTTTAATAAGAGGGTCCCAGGTGTCTGTGAAAGCCCTATGCTTACCCAACACATTTAACTGAGCTCTCTCTAGAGTCATACATAGCTTGAGATTGTTAATCCATTGCTGTATTATGGGAGGGAAGGAAGACATCTAAGTCTGTGCCACTGCCTTTTGTGCATTAACCAGAGCTAGGGACCACAAGAGGTTATGGGCCCTTCCATCAGGGTTGTGGATCAGCACCCAACAGAAGTTCCAGTGGTGGTTTTGAGGGACAGTACCCAAGAACTCGGCTCATTATCTGGTGGACTGCATACCAAAAGGGGTTCACCCTGGGGCACGTCAGGGCCAAATGTAGGAAGTCTCCTTCCCTGCAGATACACTTAGGGCACTCACTTGGTTTCTGAACATCTATGATATGTAACCTTTTAGGGGTAATGTAGGCCCTATACATAATATTCAACTGGACTTGTCTCAACGTATTGCTTCGTGAGCAGTTTTGGAAATGTTAAGTCGCCAGGTCCCATATTTTGATATCAATTGGGGTGAGCAGATCCAGGCTCCATTTAGCCCTGATCCCCTCAGCTTCCTGACCCTCTTGCCCTTGTATGATGTGATAGTATGTAGTAAGTGGTTTTCTACCTGGCTGGAGTCTAAACAATTCTTCCTCGAAGGGAGGGAGGGGGGCCCAGCCACTCGCTGATGCCAAGGTAATTCCACACCGCTGCCTGACCGTGAGATATACAAAGAAGTCTCCTAGTTGTATACCCCACTCTGCACATATAGAAGCAAAATTCTTAATCATTCCACCTTCGTAGAGCTAGAACACTGAGGTTAGACCTCTCCGTCTCCACTCCAGTAGCCTCTGAATCAGGGGTACGGTACATAATCCCCGAGCCCGAACCGCTGGAAGCAGTCCAATGTAGGGTGAGGGTCGGCTTGGGTGCTTGATGTGCTTGTAGGCTTTGATCCAGACCCTCAACATGGTGGCAGTGAAAGGGTTTGTGACCGCTGGGGGAGGGTCCGAGTTTAAGGTCACTGCAAGAACATCCTCTTTTAAAGAGCCCATGAGAGAATCCTCTTCTAATCTAAACCAACTACTACCTGCTGTCGCATCTCCCACTGAAATGAATGCTAGCTGGGCTGCCCAGTAATATCCCTGGAAGTTTGGCAATCCATCTCCCCCCAGTTTTGAGGGCAATTGCAGGATGGCTTTTTTAATTCTGGCATTTTTACCTCGCCAGAGGAACTTATGTAAAATTGCGTATAAGAGCTTAAAGTGGGCTTTTGGTATCCTTATGGGTAACGATTGGTATAAATATAAGCATTTCAGTAGAATTGTCATCCTCACCACCCCCACCCACCCCAGTAAAGACAGCGGAAGAGCAATCCACCTGTCGCAGTCCTCAGAAACCTTTGACAGGAGGGGTTTATAATTTAAAGTGTACAACAAACTGGTTTTGGCAGAGACAGAGATACCTAGGTATTTTATCTTTTTTACTAGTTGTAGACCTCCTAGATTCATTATTAATTGTGCTCTGTCCTGCTTCCCTAATGGGAGTAGTTCACTCTTGGTCCAATTTACTTTATGGCCAGATAGCCTCCCATATTCCCTCAACAACTGATGCACTTCTGGCAAGTCTTGTGCGGGGTGTTGGAGATATAAAAGCAGATCAACTGCATACAATGTTATATTGTGTTCGGACCCCCCCATACCTCTGATCCCCTTATGTTCTCTAAGGGCCGTGGCCAGAGGCTCAAGGGACAACACATATAGCAGAGGAGAGTGAGGGCACCCCTGTCTGGTACCCCGCTCCAGATTAAACGGTGGTGTCACCATCCCATTCACCACTATCTGAGCTTGTGAGTTTGTATACAGAGTCTGTACCCATGATCTAAAGAGAGGACCAAAACCCACCCACCACCCCACACCCTCCCCTTAAAAAATGACCTTCCCTCCTGACCATGTCTGAGGACATGGATAATGGCAGGGAGTGCACAGTTGATAGAAACATAGAATTTGATGCCAGATAAGGACCGCTTGATCCACATAGTCTGCCCATTTCCCTACCTAATGGATAAGCTGCAGATCCTAGTTAACCAACAGCCTACTTCCTCCTACCACCCACTAGAATTGCCTTATGTCTGTCCCATGCATTCTTGAATTCCCCCACTGTTTTTGACTCCATGACCTCTTCAGGAAGGCTGTTCCATGCATCTACAACCCTCTCCATGAAGAAATGCTTCCTCACATTACCGCTGAGCTGTCCCCCTCTATCTTCAAATTGTGCCCCCTTGTTCTTGCACATCTCTTTTTCTGAAAGATGCTACCCTCTTGGACTTTGTTGATTCCCTTGAGGTATTTGAAAGTTTCTATCTTGTCCCCCCTCTCCCTCCTTTCCTCGAGGCTATACATCTTAAGCTCTTTAAGTCTTTCTTCATGTCTTCTGGTGCAGACCCTGTACCATTTTGGTTGCCCTCCTCTGGACAGCCTCCACCCTGTCTATGTCTTTGCGGAGATGGGGTCTCCAGAACTGCACACAGTACTCCAGATGTGGTCTTACCAACTGTCTGTACAGAGGGCCAACAACTTCCTGTTTTCTACTGGTGATGCCTCTCCCTATGCATCCCAGTATCCCCAACCCTTCTTACTGCCTTCTCCACATTGCTGGCCCACCATTGGGCCATCTGATATGACTACCCCAGGTCCCTTTCCATTTTGTTGTTGTCAGTATCTCACCCCCATTGTGTACTCTTCCTCAGGGTTTTGGTTCCAGGTGCATTACTTTGCACTTCTTTGCACTAATTTAAGCTGCCATACATTTAACCATTCTTCCAACCTTGCCAAGTCCCTTTTCATCCTTTCCACCCCACCTACGTTGAACCCTGTTGCAGATCTTTGTGTCATCTGCAAAAGACAAACTTTCCTTCTAGTCCCTCTGCAATGTCACTTATAAAGACATTAAAAGGACCAACCCAGTATTGAACCCTGCAGTACCCCACTAGTAACCCTCCTTTCTTCACTGTGGACTCCATTTACTATTACCCGCTGTGTCCTGTTGTCCAGCCAGTGTTTTACCCAGGCTACTACCCTGGGACCCCTCCCAGGCTGGCTAATTTGTTTATTAATCTTTTGTGTGGACTGTGTCAAATGCCTTGCTAAAGTCTAGGTAGGCCATGTCCACAGCCCTCCCTGGTCTACTACTTTGGTTACCCAGTCAAAGAAATCAATTAGATTTGTCTGACATGACCTTCCTGCTGTGAACCCATGCTGCCTTGGGTCCTGTGCCCCACTGGCCTCTAGGTGCTCAAAAATTATTTCCTTCAGAAGTGATTCCATCATTTTCCCTACCACTGAGGTCAAACTGACAGGTCTGTAGTTTCCTGCCTCTGTCTTGCTCCCACTTTTGTGAAGTGGAATCACATCCACCCTCCTCCAGTCCTCAGGTACCCCTGCTTTTCCATTGTGAATATTGAGCAGAAGTATTCATTCAGTATCCCTGCTTTTTCACTGTGGCTCTCTGCCCAACCACCTTCCTCTTTATTCAGCCTCAGTATCCCTGCCTTAGTCTTTCTTTGCTCCCTAATGTACATATAAAAGGTTTTATCCCCCTTCTTAATCAAGTTGGCTATCTTTTCCTCGGTTTTGGGCCTTTGCTATTCTGACTGCCTTCCCTGCTTCCTTCTGCTTTAACTGGTACAGTTCTCTGTCCTGCTCATTCTGTGTTTCCTTATACTTCCTGAATGCTATCTTTTTCTCCCTAACCTTCCCCACCACTTCTTTTGAGAACCATAGTGTTTGTTTCTTTTGTTTTGATTTGTTTATTTGCTTCACACAAAGGCTTGTTGCCTCTCTGATGGTGGTTTTGATGTTTCTCCATTGTTGCTCCACCCCACCTTCTTGCCTGTTTGCTAGTGCTTTTCTGAGACACTCTCCCATTTTGACAAAAGCAGCTCTCCTGAAGTCCAGTACCTTCACTTTTGTGCGGCTTGACTCTACAGCTAAGTGTATCGTGAACCACACTGTTTGGTGGTCGCTTGTTCCCAGATAGCTACCCAATTCAAGATCAGTGATCCTCTCTCCATTCCCATTTGAGAGTACCAGGTCTAAGATTGATCCCTCCTGAGTGGGTTCCAAAACTAGTTGTCTGAGGCATGCCCCCTGTAGGGCATCGAAAATGGCCCTGCTCTTGGATGTGGTTGTAGCAAAGGTGCTCCAGTTAACATCTGCCATATTCAGGTCCCCCAACAGCAATATCTTCCCTTTCTCTGCCATCCCAAGGATGCCTTCTATCATTTCCTTGTCTATTTTCTCCCCCTGAGACAGGGGGTCTGTATAAAACCCCTGTGCAGATTGTGGAGCTATTTCCAGTCTCCAGGGTGATCCACAGTGCCTCCTCTCCTCCCTGTTTACCCTTTAGTTCTGCTGCTTTGATCCCTTACCTTACATAGAGAGCTACTCCTCCTCCTCTTCTTCTTCCTTCCCTGTCCCTCCTGTAGATTGTGTACCCTGGTATGTAGACATCCCAGTCATGGTTCTCTGTGTACTATGTTCCTGTGGTTGCCATGATATCCAGGCATCCCTCTTTCATCAAGGCCCCCATTTCGGGGAGCTTTTTACCTAGAATACGGGCATTAGTACTCATTACCCTCCATTTTTTTATGGCTTTATTTCTTTTTGCCCCATCACTGTCCTTCCTGCCTCTGTCTTTTTCTCCATTTACCCCAGCCCTTCTCCCTATCGACTGCTCTATCTTGGTGTTTACCTCACTAACTACCCTGATTTTTTGAGGGGGGCTAGGATTTCCCTTCTCCTTTTCAGTGCCTCCCCCCTTGGCTAGTTTAAATGCTTGCCAATGAAGCATTTAAACCTCTCACCTAGGATACTGGTTCCCCTCCTGGATAGATACAGACCATCGCACCTGTATAGGCCTGCATCCCTCCAGGTGGAGCCCCAGTCCCCAATGAAGCCAAATCCTTGAGCTCTGCACCAGTTTTTCAACCAGTCATTGAATCCCATGGTGCGGAGTACCCTAGCCTCATCCAGGCCATAGAAAGGTAGCACTTCCAAAAGAGTTACGTGTGCGCTGCTTGTCTAAGGCCCCTCCCCAACTCCACAAACTCCTGTTGCACTGCTCTGATCCTATTCTCAGTGAGGTCATTCTTCCCTAGGTGGATAATGACATCCAGCTCCCTCCCCCTTGCAGCTTCTTCCATGATCCTGAGAATTCATTTCTTGTCCCTCCAAGCCATGGCACCGGGCAGGCACCTTACCTCCCTTTCCCCTCCCTCCCCAGTTCTACCCCCTAACAATTGAGTCCCCCACCAAGAGTTGTTTCCTTCCACTGTGGGGTCCTGTGCCACCCTCCTGTGGGTCTCCATTGTGGAGGTTCCCAGCATCCTCCTTGGTCTCCACTGTGGGTGTCTCCATAGAGGAACCATGCTCCACCAGAGTGGTGAATGAGTTATGGAGAGGCAGAACTGAAGGGATGTGCCTCTGTTCCACCACCCTCACCCTCCCTGAACCCACCGTGGTCCAACAACTGCTCTTTCTTGGCAACCTCTGAGGTAGTGGTGGTAGCCTGGGTGGTCCCTGGGTGGGGGAGTAGGTTTCATTACCAGGTCAGCATGGAGATGAACAACCTCCTCCCTCAGACCAGAGAGGTGCCTGCAAATAGGGCAGCAACACAGTCTCCAGAATGTCTCCCGGAAGACTGCTGCTTCACAGCCAGTGCATTGCACCACTCCCCACATGGCTGTGCCCCTTCCTGTTACAGATACTTTTCTTTTGTTGATTTTTGTTCTTGTTTTAGTGTGTGCAAGTTTGTGAGTGTCTCTACCCCCTATTCAGTGTGCTGTGCCTTTAAGAATATGGACAGGTGTATGTTGTAACAGTTTGGGAAAGTGATGTCAGAACCCTGCTATAAAGGAAGTTATGCACTTGGGATGGGTGGAGTGAGGGGAAGGGTGGGAGGGAGTAAACCTATGCCACCCAGAAACAATCAACTACAATTCTGACCCTCCACACCAGGGAGTGCCTTCCTTCCTTTCAGACACCTATTTCACAGAGGTTAAGTAACAGGACTAGTCCAAAATGACTGCAAATCTCTCCCAACTACAGTTCCTCCCTGGCAAGTTAAAGTTAAAACTAAGAAAAGTCAACCCCAAAAACAGAATCAATACTAGTTACTTACACAGGTCCAGAAAGTAATAATTCAGTTCAGTATAGTCTAGAAAATAACCTCCTAGATTCAAGGAAGCTGTGGCTGCTTTCTCACTCTCTCAGCAGACAGAGACCACAAACAACTCCTGTTATAAATCCACAGTTCAACTAGGCCCCTTTCAGCTCCTCCCCTTAACAGACACCTATTTCACAGAGGTTAAGTAACAGGACTAGTTATAAATGACTGCAAATCTATCTCAGCTACAGTTCCTCCCTGGCAAATTAAAGTTAAAATTAAGAAAAGTCAACCCCAAAAACAGAATCAATACTAGTTACTTACACAGGTCCAGAAGTAATAATTCAATTCAGTATAGCCTAGAAAATAACCTCCTAGATTCAAGGAAGCTGTGGCTGCTTTCTCACTCTTTCATCAAATACTGCTGAAATGATGAAAGGTGAGAGGATAGAGAGAGAGTAGGGGACAGAAGCAAGGATTCCGATTGGGGGAAGAAGTGATGGTGGGCAAGAGTCTAATAAGGAGAAGGTAAAAATGGGGCACCATCACAGAAGCCAGCACAGGGTTTTAAAACTGTGACAGCTGAAAGACCAGAGCACAGATGAGGAGAGTGCAGCCAACAGCAGCCTGTAGTGGTGAATGAAGATAATCTGCTAGTGGAAAAGTTGGCTGATTGTTTTTTATCAGCACGTGACAGCACTGATATAATGAGTTACTCACCAAGGGTGGTGGTGGGGTGGAGGGGCAGCCAACATGAAGCATCAGTGGGGAATTTAAATAGAAGAGAAAATGTCTCAGCTGTAAAAGCCACCTGAGAACACTGCTGTACCTTGCAAGGTGATTTTGGGAGAGGACTGCTTCAGCAGGGGCTCTCTCGACCTCCTCATGGGCACGGGCATGGAGCTGTGGAGAGAAGAAACAAAGTGGTGAGCTACACAAAGCCAGCTATGGGGGGCCTCCAAATACAAGTGGGGGGGATCAGCTCAGTCACTGAATTTGGAGTACAAGCAGGGCTCCAGATAAGGTGCGTACAGGGTGTATTTACGCTTGAAAAACCAACATTTATGCTCTGTTTTTAACATTAATAGCGTATTTAATACGCATCCATGGTCCAGTTTGAGGTGCAGTTCCCGTCATTGCCACTAGGGTGCCACTGCCGAAAATATCTTAAAGCTGCACTGTCAGATTTTTCCAAGAATCTGTAATCTCACTCACCTTTCTGAATGTAGGCTCTGTGGTGCTCCATATTTCATCCATCAAGATACAACCATTTGTTTGTTTTTCTTCCTTGTACTTTTGTAAGAAATCCAAATATCACTTTGCCATTCTGTGCTGTGTGAGACCCCGCCTTTGGTTTGATAAGAACCTGCCCTTGGCTCTGCCTGCACTTCTAACAATGTCTAAAGCAGGTGGAGGAGGTGTGCAGCCACTATCAGTAATTCGATCCTACTTCCTTCCTTCCTCCTACAGTCCCTTTATATTTTCTTCCCCACTTCTGTCCCATTCTCATTGTGCATGACAACTAGTTTCATCCTGCCTGCAAGCTTCCCCGAAGTCCTGCAATTTCACCTCAGAATGGCTAGAGGATTGGTAATTACAAATGATCTAATGCACAAAGAAATCTATTATGTATAGCTTTATTTATCTATCATTTCTGTTGTACTGTAGCCTGCTGCACTTTTCACACATCGTGTTTATTAGTTATCAGTGTGTCAGTGAGCACCCCATGAGCTTTAGGTGTGTACAAGTGCACTGATGATGAGACACACATTTGTTGTAACATTGCCTTGTAACACAGCCCATTTATACTTTTTGTAATGCACTCCTATGTCATGTTCCCTAATGCAACACTTAATAATTTTTGCATTTATGCTATCTCCCTCCTCAGAGTCTTGTTTCCTTAATGTAATAAATCCCACATTTCAGCACCCTGATTTAGTGCTTACTAATATTGATATGCAATCACTTTCCTCAATGTCTGGTGTCTCCAGCCACACTGTAGTGTTCTGCTCTTTGCTGATGTTTGTGATACAGATGTTTATTATAAATCCATGTTCCCTTTCCATGATGCCGACTTTTACTTCTTTGAGATCACCCTCCCCTATGTCCGAGGCCGCCAGTTCATGTGCCGTATATCCCCCCCAAAAAAAGCACATGCTCGGTGGTCTACTTGGCTGAACCACCTGCTATCATGCACGATGTACCCACCACCTTCCACGAAACCCCATGCCATCACCTTGACACATTGCCCCTATCACCAACACCTCTGTTTGGTGAGTGCGCTGTGCATGTGTACTGTTGAAGTTCACTATATGGTTAATGGACTGGTACATTCCCACTCACTGACAGTCAGTCATCAGCCTGTGGTGGTGGCGAGAGGATGCTATGCAGCCTGCACCTCCTTCAGGGTTCTGTTGTAGTAAGTGTTGTGAGGTGGTGTGAGGGTGGTTGCACTAGAGCACCGTTAATTTGTTGTGTGTAGAATTTGTATTACTGTATACATTTTTTTTTTTGTGGTGGGGGGGCACAGGAACATGAAGATTTTCCATACCAATTTGTGAGTAACATTACCTAAATTCAACTATCTGTGCAATGTAAAGGTGCAGTGAATAGTGGTGCATCACTTATCTCCTTTGTTTACAGGCAATGCATTTCAACATGTTCTACCACCTCTGAGACAGCATGGTGAGAATGAGATGCAAAAATGAAACTATTGCTGCTGCTTGGTGCATATTCTCATTTTCCTAAGTGTAACCCCTTATAAATGGGGGTTTACTAGAATGCATCTAGTGGTCTCTTTAAGAGCTGCCAGCTTGCTGACCCAGTCAGTTTACTAAGGAGGGAGGGGACTGTGGGTTCTCTTGCTCGAGTCCCACCTGAGCCGCTGGGTAGGTGCTTTATTTTTGCCACTGCTAAGTAGGCAAAGCGGGCCCCTTATTGGGCTGTGGTATTTATGTATCATATGTTGACTGAGTATTAAGGAATGTAGTTTGTCTAATGTGTTTTCCCTTGCAGCTGGGACTTTGTGTGTTTTGCCCCTCCATTTTGGACCCGGACTGTCTATGAGCTCCAATGAGGATCCAGGGGCACTTAAAATGGACCATTGAGCAGCCAATTAGGGCTGGGACTCTTTTGGGAGCCAGCTGCCAATGGGAGGTATGGCCCGTGATCTGGGAACTGAAGTCCAGAAGGTGGCGCCTTTTTTGCACCAATAGAAGGAGGTAGAGGGGATTGGCAGCAGAAACCCTCCAATAGCATTGGGTTGCACCCGAATGAGAACCCCGTGCTTAATGGCTGAGGGAGCAGAGTCGTTGTGGCCATGAGGAGAGAAGGAGCTCTGGGCTCCTGCGCTGTAGAGTCTTCGCGTGGGTAGTGCGTGTGGAAGGCCAAGATGTCAGGTGACAGTATTGCCAGAAGGAGCTGGACAAGATCCGCTGTGGCGTGCAGTCAGAGGAGGCTGTATAAGTGACAGCTACCTACCAGGCTCACCCTGTAGAGGACTGGAGAATCTGCTTCAATCGCGCTCGGTCTGTCAGGAAAAGTGAAGCTGCGTTGCATTACCCGGTTCGTGCAGTGAAAACATTCGGGAGTTTAAAGCAGCTGCCTGGTATGGTACCCCTCTGTCCTACATATAAATGTGTGGAGAAGTGTTTGGATCACAGACCTATGTCCTGCAAGTGGTGTGAGAGGGATCCTTCTACAGGAGTCGTGAGTACTAAATCAGGGTAGCTCCCTGTCAGCAGTTCTATTGAGGGCAAGTTTGGTCTGGCTGCTCCACTGGCCACCTGAACTGAGCCTGCTGGCCCTAAGATCTCATGTGATAGTGCCACTTGGGGGTTACATAAGCATTTAGAGTTGTGGATCGGCTGCTGTTAGAAGCATCTTGGCCATGCCTGGTTAATATTTGTTTTTGGGGGGTGGTTGCTTGGGGGGGTGACTGCAAGAAGTTGACAAATGGGCAAGTAATGACTAATGTGATAGTTGTGACTCATTTTTGCAAAACCTCAAAGTAATAACATAAGTATAAAAACAATATTGTATGTTCCCGGTCAATCAGCAATGGTTTTGTTCACACTGTTATACTACTGATACCCCCTCTTGCTGAGTATCACAATAGCGTCAGTTTCAATGGTGGACACACAATTAGACAGTAGTGAGGGGAGAAACTGGCTTAGCATGCAACCGTGGCCGTTGGGGTGGGCGATGAGAGACAGTGGGAGGTGAAATGATGGACAAGTTGTAATTGTTGGTGCGAGACCGTGACAACTTTCATCCAACAGAAGATGAACAACTATGGCAGGTGAACATTTCCACAGCACAAGGAAAGTGACCAGAGGTGTCCAGGGGGAGCCTCGAGGGGTGGTGGGGAGGGGGTGGTCATTGGTTGGCGTGCTAAGTCTCTCCAGTCGTGTAAACCTGCTACACCCGTCGGTATAAGAGGTGAGCGGCGGATGGGAGGATGCAAATGATGGCGAGACATCACTGATGTTAAGACAGGAACTATTACAGCTGTGCAGGTACAAACCAGGCAGGGTGAAGTAACACAGCAAAGGGACACATCAAGGAGATCGGGAGGCATTGAGGCAAATACGGCTCAGGAGGGGTGTAAGACAGTAGGTTCAGGAAAAAGAAGGAAGAAGCTGCATATTGTGGGCCTACATTCAGATGTGGGCACAACAAACATGGGAAGGACAAGCCTGGGTGTCCAGCAGGAAAACAGTTATACACCCCTCATCACACTGACAGGGGAAGGAAGCAACTGATAGGAACCATTGGAGGAACAAGCAGGAGCAAGGAAAAAAGGAGACACTCCCTCGGAGGAGGGTTCCAGGGCACACAATCTGGGAGACATGGGGGAACTTCTCTTGGGAGCTTTGAAATTTCCCCCAAACAAGAAAGAACATTTTTTGGTGGGGGGGGCACCTGGAGGAGACACAAGTAAAAGCGAAAAAGGGTGGCATTGTTCAAGATGGAGGAAATGAGCTGGGGGCCAATGCGCCAGTAGGAGATACTGGATTGCCCAGAAGCATCACTGGCAAAAGAAAGGAGACTCAGGGTGGTGGCTCAGTGAGGAGGAAGCTCTATAGATGGGGTGGGGGTGGGGCCTTGCTCTGGGGGTACAAACTGACATTGTCCACAGTGATCCAGCAGGATGTAATAGAACCAAGGAGGATCAGGACAAACGGAGATATGGGTTTGAGCCTGGAGGATGGACATGGTTCAGGCAGGATGGAGGGTGGAGGAGACAAGCAGGCTAATGTAGGGGTATGGGGGGACACACAGATAATGAGTGGTAACAGGGATAATGAGGCAGTGAGAGTGCTGCTCTTGGGTGACTCCTTGACTGCCCGGGACACCAGAACAGCCACCAGGAGAGCCGGTGGCCACCAGAGGACTCTCAGTGAAGCTGGGAGGTGAAGAACAGTGAGGGAGGAAGCCAGGAGTAGCTACTTCATTGAAACAGGGATGTATACCTGTAATCCATGACTCCAACTGGGCTGACGAGACTGATGATGAGCCATGGATCACTTAGGGTGAGCAGATGCTTACCTGTATAGGGCCCGCAGGCAGACGGGAATGGCATAGCAGTCTTTGTCTGCCACGAATATCCATTTTTCTATATTTGTTTATGTCATCATTCAGTGTGTGCTGGTTCCAGTTTTTCTCTTGTGCTATGTACCCTGTGTCACACTTTGTGGTGTGTGTCCACTCTGAGTGCTTTTACTGTCCACCCAAAATTAAAAAAAACAGACACTGATATTTGTTTTTCTCTCCATGGTATTCACCTTGCTACAACATAATTATACTTATTTTCTGTTCTTCTGCTTTGGGTGTGCATGTGTGGGGGGGTTCATTTGGTAGTTCAACAGTCCCATTGTGTATAAATGCATCCCTTGATGGCAGTTGACTGCACTCATTATGACTCCCACTGAGTCTCAATCAGGGGCTGTTCTCACCTGCTTACACTTGGTAATGTGCTTCAGTTTGTGTTTGAGTACAGCACCATCACACAGACAATTGGGTCATCAAACTAAATGTAGGAGTTTGACAGCACTGCAAAGCACCATGAATTGAGCACATAACAGTGTCCTTGGCATCAGATTGCCAGTCACGCTGTCAGACATATCTGTGTTCCTTAGTGGCCTATTTTTTTGTACTATGAAACACAATTCTGCTGGGAATGAGCACTGGGAAATTATCCACAGTGGTCGATATATCTATGTTCCACCGTCCCGGTGGCACTGTTGGTTGAGGCACTGTACGCGACACCTCGCACTACGCTGGCAATCCGCGTTGGTTTAGTAAGTGAAGCTGATGCACCAGCCATCATTGGCAAGGGGGAGAAGTCAGGGCACAAACCGGAGGAGGCAGAAGGGGTGAATCGCTGGGGGCTAGGGCAAAGGGAGCTTTTTTGAGGCAGTGAAAAGAGCACACAGAAAGAGAGAGAGAGAGAGAGTCCATAAAGGAGTCAGTCATAATTCTGGAGGACTCTATAGTAAAGGGGATCATATGGTAGTGGTGAACGGGGGACAGGACATGAAGCATCTGGGTAGAGTGCATGCCTGACATGACAGCAGATAGGGTACAGCAGCATATTGATTGTTGTGTACAGAAGGTGGTGGGAAACCACACATCATAGTTCACTGGGGAACACATGCTCTGGAAGTAAGGCACATACAGGAGGTTCCGCACATATTCAGAGCAGTATGGAAGCAATGCCAAGAGGATGGAAGCAAAGTGACATTCTGAGACATTATGCCATGGACAAGGGCATGTACAGACTGAGAAAGCAGGACCATGGACTTCAGCGAGTGGTTGATTACTATGGTTTGCCTGTCATAGGTTCTTAAAGCTGAGTGTGGGTAATTCTGCTTTCTCGGTGCCAGCCCAGCATCGCTGATGGTTGCAAGGCTGGATGCCACACCATGCACCATGCTGGTGAACAGTGTTTTGGAACAAGCCCTGGCTCTCGTGGGTAGGCAGGGGCAGGAAAGGATATAGTATCTGCAGGACTGCTCACCTTTCCTATGGTAAGGGTTGAGTAGCTTGCTGATGCTTTGGAGGCACATGGCATTTGCTGGGTGCCACAGCTCCAAGCAGCATGTGAATATGTGGATAGCGCCAATATAAGCCTTATGCATGGCAGCGGAAGCGTGCCCATAGAGTGCAGAGCTTCTCCCCGCATTTGCACTTAGGCCATAATTGAAAACAAGATAAAAACTGTTGTTCATGGTGGGACCAGTAAGACACCTCCCCCAGTGCTGGATCTTCAAGCCTGCCCATGATCCTCTCCCAGCGGCTTTCTGTTTGCACACTAGATTTGCAGACAGGTCACCAGTACGGAGCTGTCGACCCTGCCCTGGTGGGCTTACATCCAGGGGGGTCTGCTGTCCAGGAATGAGTGGACAGTTCACCTTATCCATGTATAAGAACTGGAGATAGGGTTGCCACCTATCAGGTTTTTTACCTGCTGATCAGGTTTTCAGGGTCCCTATCAGGTAATCCGGTTTTGCTGTGTGCTGGTCAGGTTTTTGAACCATTTTGAGTGCTCACATACTTTTGAAACAAATGTTGTCATATTATCCATTGTTTCAGCTGCATGTCCAGCTTACAAACAAGTTCTGTTGTCACTATAACCCTTTGTTTATGAATGCAGTCAGCCTGGGAGGAGTAAAGTATGGCCATTAACACCACTAGCACTTACTTAACCTAATCTTTTCCACTGCAGCAAAGCTGCCCCCACCTTTTGTAACAGTAACAAAGCCAGTTGTCTTTCACTTTCATTTGCTGGTAAACATTTTCATCTCTAACAGAATTTAGGCATTTTTAAATGTTTTAAATTATATTTTTTCCTCAAGAAAATGGTATGGTCAGTTCTTTTTCTTTGAAATAGTGCTGTGGACATGAACAGGGAAAGGAGCCAGAAAAAGATATAAAGTACAGATTACAGGAAATAATTTATTATGTATTATTATATACCATGTATACTGTTGTATGCTATTTACAGTATTCCCCTTGTCTCCCCCAGATCATATCTGTAAATATTTATTTTATCTCTGTATGTTTATTTGATAAACCAATGTCAATAAATAAATACGTAAGTAAATGGATGACTAGGAAGAACCTAGGAAAGTAACTTAACAGGTACAGTACAGTACCTTAACATTTTTGTTGAACTGCTGCTTTAAGTGTTGTCTTTTATTTATATAACAAATGGCCTTCTAGGAGGAACAATGCATGATGAGTCATGAAAAGGGGGTGGGGCTAGAGGTGGAGCTTAGGATCCGGTTTTTGCCCCATCCAAAGGTGGCAGCCCTAGCTGGAGATATTAGGTGTGAGTGATCATGTTGGTTGACAGCACTACTAGAGATAGTCTGGTGGTCCAGTTTACGTGGATACAATTAACGTAAAAAGAAAATTTCTGCGTTCCTCATTGTTTGACAAGCTTTTAAAGTGTGCATTGTGATGACTCCCTTCATGTCCCACTTATGGATCACTTCATGATTGCATAGCTATGGCTGTTTTTATGGATGCCATCAACATTGTTTGTGCTCCTATTTAAAATTTTCACAACTCATTCATTATGTAATATTTTTAATAAGCAGTCACGTACTCCATGATGGATAATAATTGTCTTTTCTCCTTTCTTGTAGGAAATGGATCACCTTGTTTTGACCCAGCTGTGCTGACTTTGGCTGCAAGTTATTGTCAAGACATTTTCTCATTGCCTCCAGACGCAGATACTAATCGATCACGCAGGCATTCAGCATACCATCAGTACATCTTGTGGCTCCTTGGACATCTTGGGCAACGTGTGCGTGTGCCTGTCGCCAGCTGCTGCGTGTGGCGTATCCGTGACGTCAACCCAGACCCCTCTGGACAGTACACTGGTTTCCGTCCTGATCAGCTAGTTTGACAAATGACTTTTTTTTTTGTCACCCATTACTTTGTTAACTGATTTTTGTTAATTTGTACCCGTTGATTCTCCACTTTATGAACATGTATTTCACACACTTTTCTATTAAACTTTTAATATTGTGCTGTACATGTTTCTTTTTCTTTAACTCTGCCTCCTGTTCCATTGTATGCAATGTTTGCACAGCAACATGTTGATTGTTGCATTCACTGTTGCATAAAACTGCATCACTGTGCCGGTAGGGAAATACTTGATGCGGACAATTTCATGAGGGTCTTTATGTGCATGTGTATTTGGCATCATAAGTCATGTCTGGTAATGACAAACAATGACAGAATCACAGTTGACCAGGTATTAGGGAACCTGGTATCCAGCACTTGCAATGTTGTGTGGTTCAGCATTGGGACAGAGACTACACTCTGATTAGGTCAAAGCTGTTAGATTTCAACAATGTTAACTTTTCTGAACTGTGTCTTGGTTTCACCAGAGACCTTGAGAGGCCGGTGTCAGTATGGGGAGTGTAATAGCAGTGATAGTGGCTAAATGAAGCCTTCATGGATTCAGAAAAGTGACTCCTCAGAGTGCTATCCATGGGAAATAGAAGTAGTGAGCAACTGTTGTTCTCAAGACATGTTTCAGCACAGGGTGTGGTAACAAGGTGAGGGCTCAGGAAATTTAAGAACACCCAAAGGGATGGAACAAGGATGGGGTACTGAGAATGTCTAACTGAAACTGGCAATGCATTACGGAGAGCAAAGGCACAGACACAGTAAGATACTAACATACATACTGTCAAGCAATCAGATTAGGCCGTATGCTTCATCCGGAGTGCTTGATGGCACTGAAGCACTGCCTCCTGCTTCCCCCCTCCTCGTTTGCACCACTGCAAGCTTAATTTAGTGTCCTCTGGTGGCTACCAACTCACTCAGTAGAGACAACTCCCCTCAAGGCTTCCCATACTCATTCACTTGAGATACGTGACATCCTATATCATATCCCACCTATACCTTTTCTCCTCCAAGAAGTAGTAGGTGAGCTCCCCCATCTCTCCTCCTAGAATCTGCACTAGCCACACTACTATCCTGGTCGCTTTATTCTGCACCCTGTACAGTAAATCAGTGTCATCCTTTTTACGTAGGGATGCCAAACCTGCACGCATTATTCAAGGTGTTCTCTACCCAGGCAATTGCACAGTGTGTGGAGCACCTCACGACTCCTTGAGGCCATCACCCTGGATGTCCACCACAGCATTTTATTTCATTTAGCCTCAGCCAATCCAGACTGGTATGTTGATTACAATTGTTTAAGAAAGAGGACAAGGAATTCTTCAGCTTCATCATGCAACAGTTGACATACAATGCTAGGGGTCTGACAATGTTAGGTTTAATGTAGCAGGATGGTCATGCAATGAGGGAGACATGACAAAATTAGATGTACTGTATCAATATTGTGATTTGTGTGTGGGGGGGGGGGCACTGTGGAGCCCGAGCTGTGTGCAGCAGATTTTGTCAGCTCCTTGCAGCCTGGAAAGAAAACTATCTTATTTTACATTTTGCATCCATAAAAGTGAAATTTGGACTGCAGCATTGAATCGAGCGACCCAGAAAACATCAGGATGGGTAACCCTAAGAAGGAAAAGTATTCTGGAGGAGTGGGGAAAAGTAAAGTGATCGGAGGAGCTGGGAGAGTGGATGACGCCATGGTCGAGGAGGACAGGCCTAATACAGGAGAAATGATTTCCACTCTGGGCCATAAACTTCAGACCCTCATTACATCTGTTTCAGCCCTTAATCAGAAAGTAGATGATTTTAACGGAAGAGTGGTGCTCCTGGAAGCGACAGTCGAGGGTATGAAAGGAGATATCCGGGAGGTTCACAAGCAGGCAGATGCTTCGACCGCAGTGACTACGCTCCTTATTAAGGAGAATCAGCATTTGAAGGCCAGACTGGAGGCCCTTGAGAATCAAGCTCGGGCCTCGAATATTCGGATACTAGGTCTCCCAGAGGGACTGGAGGGAGATCACCCGACCCTTGGTCTCCACGAATGGCTCACCGAAAAATTAGCCCCTGAGAATCTGGACATTGACTGGGAGGTCAGAAAAGTGTACCGAGTGAGTCTGAGAGGCAGATCACAGAACACTGGGGCTCCACGGACTCTCATGTTGGTGACTTCATGAGTGGCGGCATGGGACAGAATACTTAAACAGGCCAGAAGAGCAGCGCCATTATTGCAGGACGACCAACAGGTGCATTTCTTTCCAGACATTAGCTACTCTACTAGGCAGCGCCGTAAAAAATTCGACGGAGTGAGGTGAGTTCTGCGTGAAATAGGAATCCCACATACAGTGATTTTTCCAGCAAGACTCAGAATAGTATACCAAAGTAAGGTATATTTGTTTACAGACCCCGTTGAAGCTGGCAAATGGGCGGACGGAAAAGCGGCTGAATCCCGTAAGAGGACTGTTGGATCGGATGATGAAGATGACAATGGGACATCCTGAGGTTTTCCCAAGGCCTCCGGGACTTTTAGAGTTACTGAGTAATCACTTAAAACAGAATTTGAACCTTGCAGTGTTATTAGAAAAGCAACCAATGCATAGTTGTTTCTCGGGATCCTTTTTTCTTTTATAGTAACCTAGGAACTGGTGCAGGATAACGAACAAATATTATTTGAACACTGCTGCAATAATATGCTGCAAGACAAAAGATTCTAGTTATTAAGTTTCAAGTGTCCTACATGAGAAGTCATAGTTGTTTTTTTTTAAGTTGTGATGTTATCTTACTTAACTTTAGGCTTAATGACTGTTTACTTCAGTCTGTTTAGGAATATACTCAGGCTGCAGGTTACTGCTAAACTGCTTTTTCCTTTTATACTTTTCTATGCTACTTACATTTAGGTAGATGCATGGCACCATTAGCTCCCTTTGTAGGAGCGTGGCTAAGTATAGGTCCTAAAAATATATGTATTTTACCAATCTTGGGTTATGCCATGTAGCTCTTGGGCTCTGTTTACAGCAAAAATGTAGTAAGTATTAAACATATGGGAACAATAGTACGTTAGGTACCCCCACATGTTGTAGAAATATATAATGGATGCATAGAACTCCTGTTATTAAGGGATCCATTGTGGATCCCAATGGTGATGTAAAACTAAAGATGGTTTGTCTGCTATATGAGATGTATACCTGTTATGCTTATAACAAAAGGAAAAAATAAAGTATAAAAAAAAAAATATGGTGATTTGTTAGTCACAGAACAGTTGTGCATTACTCCATGAATATCCGTGAGCCGCTACATGGCACTTTGGATCTGTAATTACTGAGGAGTGTGGGGGAGCAGACCTAGACAGAATCTAGAACACAAGGAGGTGTGGGAAGCACCCACCCTCAGCAGAGGGGCCTGTCCCAAGGATAGGGACCTAGGTGAACAAAGCTTGGGTAACAAGTTAACAGAGTTCCAGACCATGCTGTTTGGTGGTGGGGGTGGCAATGCTCACGAAAATGTGGGCCAACAGCTACTGTGACTGGGACCTTAATGTTGTCATGGGGTGTTGAGGGCGGACTGTGTTCTGGATGTTGTCTTGGCGGATGGGGATCTGGTAAGGGACCTGGTTGTAGAGGATCCCCTGACTGTGAGAGACCACGGCAATGTCTGTTTTCACAGTAACATGAGGAGAGGGGTGGAGAGATTGAGGACACTGGCAGTGTATATCAGGGGAGCAGACTTTATGGTAATGGGAAATATTCTAAAGGATCACATGAAAGGGATTACAACAAAGCCAGACGTGGTTAAGAGATGGGAGGTCATAAAACAGGTACTTCATGAGTCTGTCCAGACCCGCGTTAAGGTGACGTGCAAGGGAGCAAGGTCACATAAACCGTGCTGGTGGACCAGTGAAGGCTCCTGGGACTGTATTTCACAGTTAGAGGCCATGCATTGATGGGGCACCTGTGAAGTCAGTCTATTCATGAGCATTACCAATGTGGTTAGTCTGATCACTGGATAATTTGCACCTCATTATTGTCCTGGAGTGCTCCTTTCACTGAGACAAAATAAAATCACAGCAGAAAAACACAAAGAATTTGGTGTTAACGGTCCACTGATGAGTGCCATTGACAGTTGGAATCGCACTGACTGCTGTCATTAAATGTATTTCCTTTGTTTCCAGACACTCTGTATACATGACTACAGCTCAGCAAGCCTTGGCCAGAACAGCATTTACAATAAATATGTATTTATAATTGTGCATCACCTGGACAAGAAGTGGTGGCTATGAATACAGTGCAGGGCTTCAAACAGGCATGGGATAGGCATAAGGGAGCAATACAAATGACTATGAATAGATAGGCCACTGACAGAGCAAAGGCCGATGGCACATTTATAAGGTAGAAAAAGAAATGGGCAGACTGGATGGGCCTTGCAGTCCTTATCTGCTGTCAACTTCTATGTTTCTATGTTTCTATGGATATGTAAACACTGGACGTCATGCAAGGGATGCATAGCATTGCCTGACTACAAGAAAGCTGAAAATATAGATATGGTAGAAGCCTCTGTAAATCTCAATATTGCAATCCGGGACAGGAGGTTATACAACCCCCCCCCCAACAGACCGACTACACTCAGGTGGAAAAATTGAGTCATGAGGGTGTTCTGCATCTGGAGCAAGACTTCCTGATCCCAAAACCCCCTCCGCCCCCACTACACAACATCTGTTCCATTGCAGGACAGCTAACCTTGACGATAGAGTGGCATGACCATAACCCCCCATCCCTAATCACAAATAAAAAAAACTGATTGACTGGTGGGTGCACAGCTCAGACACCAAAATGACTGACAATCAATGTGACAATTGTACTAACATACTACTCTTACAGCTAAATGCACAGACGGGTCTTTGCGACTCTACTAGGGTTTTCATCAGCTGCACTCAGGCAATTTTTGTTGTTTAGGATTTTTGGGGGGTTATACTGTCCACAGTCCCATATGTGACACCGGCTTTGGACCAGGTCAGATTTACCATCCCTGTGTACAAGGCCCATCCACTCTTACAACAGTCCATAGACTCCTTTGACAGCTACCTGGGCAGCACCCTACATGGCTCCACCACCCTCTCAGTGAAATGACACCTCCTCCTCCATCCTCTGAGTCTGCCCACTTCCAGCTTACACCCATTCCCTCTTGTTGCCTCCTTCACCTTCCTTTAGAGCACCCTGACTGGGCACACCTTGTTGGTCACTTTTATGAAATGTAAGACCTCTATTATGTACCGCCCCCCTGTCCCCTCCTCTCCTCCACGGTGTACATGTGGAGCTCCATGGGCCTCTCCTCATGGGTCCTTTCACCCAGGCCACACATCATTTTGTTTGCCCTCCTTTGCATTCTCTCATTAGGAGTGTAACGTCCCTCTTTAAATGTGGTTTCAAAAACTGTGCACTATGCTTGTGGTGTGGCCTAACCAAGCAGTTGTACAGAGGTGGCATCACTTCCACCTTTCAGGAGGTAATCCCACTAATGATGCATCCCAGAAACCTCTCTGCCCTTGCAGCTGCTCCTCTTCAACAGGTATTGCAGTTGTTCATGTTGACATCAACCATTATCTCCAGGTTCCTCTCACCCTCCGTGGCTAAAATTTGGTCTCCTCCATCCACCCTGGTAAAAACTGATGCAAAGTACTCCTTTAGTACCTCTGTCTATTCCATCCCATCCTGTGCCTGGCCATCCACTATCCTTATCCTGCTGATCTGGCCCCTTACTTTCCCTTCTAAGCATCATATTTCGTACGAAACCCCAATGGGGTAATAACACAGGGAGACAGTCCTGACATGGCACTATTGACTGCTGCAGTCTTTTCTGTGTAAGACCTATTCTAAAATTTAAAATGGATGTGTGGTGCACTGGGAAAAAAATGCAATACAAGTTACAAGTAGAAGAACACTGTCTCTGTGTCATAATTGCAAGTAAGACTTTCTAGGGGCACACTACAGGCAATGTATGTGTGAGCAGTAGTGGCCTTGTATACATATAATATTTTCTTTTTGTCAGTTCTGTTCCATTTTTTTCTGGTGCTCCATACACCAATTGTAAAATCCCTCTTACACAGCACAGACTGTGCTGTCAACAGTGTGTTGGTGGGAATGTCTCCCTCTGTTATACATACATTGATGATTTGCTGCCATCAATGAGTGAGCGCATATTTTTATATGACTGCAGGTTTATGTGGTGTCACTTGCTCCATCCCTCTTTATTTTGTGCCTTGAATCGAAGTGCCTATTAGTTCAAGTGCTTTGCTGTTCTTGTCTGTATAAGCATTGGTAGTGGACCCCAAAATTAGAGCTTGCTTGCCTTACTATGATCCATTATCTCCACTTGCAACAGGTGAATATGATCATGGTTAAAGATATTCGTTATATGGTAACTATATAACACTGCAAACATTTTACTAGTTGTCCTGCATACACCATATAGCCAAAACTACAGACACCATATAGATTAGCCACTTATGCTGCGAATCAATACTGTGCAGACGTATCTCAGACCGACACTGGGCAACCATTAAACAGTATCATCACAACTATTGCCAAAGGCAGGGCTTTTTTGACTATATGGTTTGTGTCATCACACAACTTTTACAGTTTCACATATATTTTTCACCGTCATCATATTCATGCATTATATGATAACAAAATATGTTTGTGTTCAAATTCCCTCTTGGAGCACCAATGCTACCGGTGTTCAATCCAGCTGTTAGTGGTGCCAATGGATGTGCAAATCACACATCATAATTTATTATCATAGTGTCCAGCACTGTTTTGTATAGTATTTTTTTAACATAGAATTTAAAATCACATATAATTGAGACACATGTTGAGAGGCAAGCATGTCTCCAAGTGCCCCCCAACATTCAAAACACACACACACACACACACACAGAGTTGTGATTCCGGTGAACACAGCATTTATGCAAACTTCATTTCACGTCACTTGTAGGCAGGCTAGCTCTAAGTTGCCCATTCCTGCAGCCTATATAGCTGGCAGATGCAGTGAATAAGAAAAAAAGCAGGCTCCGTCCTCTCAGCCATAGGTGTATTTGGTAACAGTATTTTGCTCTGTGTGGGCTGGCTGAATGAAATGTTTTGGGATATTGTCCTACTAACCATCACAGGGGGCAGCATGTCAGCACACCATATACCCCAAGAGCAAATGGCTAGACAAGCATGGCATAGTTTGTGTGGCTCGCCATCACCATGAAATCCTGGTTGCATTTGTGCTTTATCCGCACTCAGAAACACAATATGCCCTGCATTAGTCTGTGTTCACATTATTGACCTGTACTGTGAGCAGACCTAGTGTGCAATTATGGACTATGCATACATAGCACTTCTGATACTGTGTGATGGAGGCTGCAACTAACACTGTCACTAGTCGCAGTCCCATGATCCATGCTGTCTCTGTTTTGCGTTCCTGCTTGTAACTTATTACTGTGCCCCATATTCTAATTCTGGCAACAAAGCTCACCGGCATTTCTGGCAGTAAAGAGCATCAGTATCTGTAGCAGGTGAGTCAGGCGGACCCTCGGAGCATGGGTTAGTGGGTCAGAACCTGGGAGGTGCTAGGGAAAATAGAAGGACCACACTGCAAATCAAATAAAAGAAGTTTTAGCCTAAACAATCCAAAAACTAAGTATTTGACTCCGGGAACACTTGTCATCCCTAGTGGTGAATGTCTATGACATATGTACGGAGGGCTATATTTATGGCTGGGACACAGGTGCCAACACTTATCTTCATCAATTGATGTATCCATGTCCGATATGAAAATGGTAACTCCACATTTTCAGCATTGTTATCACTGAAAACAAGATGCGGTGTTGCTATTGTGCCTTGTTGACACTATCGAATTATTAACCCGACAATCAATTGTGGTAGCATTGCCCAGTTTCATAATTGCAACCATCACCCCCCCACACACACACACACAATTGCTACGACTAGCATCCCAATCAGTTAAGTACCTACAATTCACATAGCTAGTCGTCTTGATGTGACTGGTTTTGTCATCATCTTAGCAGCTCCAGCCAGTCCCTTGTCCATGGATGCTGTCACTTCACTAGCAGGTTCATTTTGATTTCACTTTATTTTGTTCAGTGCTCAAATGTAGGCTTCAATGTAACACATTCATTGCAAGACTGCTCTGCACACTAGAGTGATGGTGGCTGAAGATTTCACAAGTTGAGCACTACACAAAATACGTTGCCAGTGAAATCTACTTCATCAGTGCACATCTTGTCAGCTCTTATGTGCCACCATTGTTAGACATTTTTCAGACGACCACCCCAGTCACTTACTATAGGAATACATACAGCTGTCAATTAGGTGACCTTCTGATGGAAGTGGCAACCAACACTGTCACTAGTCGTAGTCCCATGGTCCCGGCCATTTCTCTGTTTTGCACTATTGCTTGTAACTTATTACTGTGCCCCCACATTCTAATTCTGGCAACAAAGCTCACCGGCATTTCTGGCAGCAAAATGCACTATCTGTAGCAGGTGAGTCGGCAGGAGACTCTGAGTGCGTGTTAGCAGTGGATAACCAGCAAGATGTAGGAAAAAAGGGCCACAGTGAAAAACAGGGAAAATAGTAATAAACAAACAAAGGAAACCTTGCACTGCAAAAGACTGGACTTTCTACATTCATGTCCATAGGGGAGAATGCATATGCCATATGTGCGGAGGGCTGTGCAGGCAGGACGCGGGTGCCAGCACTCCTATTCAAATTCTGATATATCAGTATCCTGTCTGAGACAGGAAACTCAATATTTGTAGCATTGTTGTCTCCCGAAACAAGATACAGTGCTGCTATTGTATCTTTTGGACACCATCTAAATATCCTCCATGAAATCTAATATGGTCACATTGCCCAGTTTAATAATCATAGCCCCCCTTACCCAACCCCCCAACACACACACACACACCAGCATCCCATGATGCAAGCGATTTTGGGAGGGTCACCGAAAGATCCGATTATCAGCACCTGCAAATAGGACTTTCACATATCCAAAAATCACTTGCAACATAAAATGAAAATCACAATAATTGAGTTGCCGTGTTATTGTTCTAACTCCCATTTCAGTGCTGCTGTTCTGATTTCAGGATGCGTACTAAAATCCATGGTTGTGACATCTACATTCTCCTACCTAGTGGCCATTTCTATCACAGCTTGGGGCGGTTGTGTGTGCAGTGTGGCTGTCAAGTTGTCAGTGTGCATTGTATTTACTGCTGAAGGAACATAGGTGGAGTGTAGGACACGATGTCATGTATGCCCCATTTCCATAGACAACCACTGGTCCCAGCTGCTCACAGAATTTTTAAGAATGTGGTGGTTGTCACATCCATCACATTCTTACAGATCGGGTTTGGAGCTGGGATCATTCATTGATTGTCTATGGAAATGGCATACATTAAACCGTCTCCAGTAATCCACCTCGATTCCTTCCAGTACTAGATAACTACACAAAAAGTTGATTCCAGCAGTATATAGGGTTGCCACCTTTGGATGAGATGAAAACCGAATACTAAACCACACCCCTAACTCCACCCCTTTTATGACTTATGAGGGCATTGCTTGGACTTTGATTTGCTTGATTTATTCAGAATTGCTGCTGATATTGCATTGTGTACAACTTTAAAGTACATCATGATCATTATTTTTGGTTTGCTTGATTTAGATTTAAATATTTTAAATTTCAGTGTGTTAACATTTGGTGGAGTTAGAGATGGGGTTCAGGGGACTTTCCATCCTGTGTACACAGCTTAGCTGACACATTGAGTGACTACAAGGACACCTCTGACAACCAGCTATTTTGGAACAGGTGGCCTTTTCTGGTAAAACTCTTTCAATAAATAAATAAACTACACCAGTAATGGTGGACGAGCTGTAATTACAAATATCACCTGCCATTTTAAGATGTGCTACTGTCCTTCCCATTGCTCTGAGTCTAAAGCTATTTGTAATGTCACAGAAGTTTTTAAAAGTGGTAAGAACTACTCTATGCTGTTAAATACCCTATTTTATTTCCATATCGATCATACATACCAGATAGCATGATATATGATATGTAGCATGGAGGCAGTATAGCACAGTGGTTTAAGGCTCTGAGCTGCAGTTCTGGAGACCAGGGTTTGAATCCCACAGCTCAGACTTGCATACTATGTGACCCTGCACAAATCATTTCACTCCCTTGTTCTCCCAGGTTGCACCTGTAAACAAGCTTCAGCTTAGTGTGTCTATTCTGGTAAAAAAAAAAAATAATAATAATGTTTGATAAATTACCTAAATTTGCAGTGCCATCAAATCTAGATTGTGTTCCTTTCTCCTTTCCAGCTACTGCTCTCTCTCTCTCTTTTCCTTTTCTCATTTGTGTGGCTTAGCTACACTATTCTGTGCTGTTCATCTGAGATGCCTGGAATGGTCTTCCTGGAATATCCAGGTAGTATGAAAATTGACAGCAGTAACTACTGAGGAGAGAGAGGTGTAGTACTGCTAGAAATTAAATAAAATATTAGATTATTAATTTAACAACAAATGGGGTAACAAATATTAAAATATAGGACAGACCCTAAAAGAAAAAATGGTGAGCATTTAAAGGTATAAAAGAATTCCTTATCACAGCAGTCAAAGACCATACTCGCAATGCAGCCTAGAAAGGATTAGGTTGATTTGCTGCTAATGGTCTTAATAGCCCTACTTTACACCTCTCAGATTTACTGGCATACAAACAAAGGTTTGCATGACATCAGAATTTGTTTGTAATATGAACATGCAAATAAAATGGTGAAGGATTTAACAGAATCTGTTTTACAAGTATGTGAGCATTCAAAACGACTGAAAAAGTACTACCTCTGAATAAAACTGGATTAGCAGGTAAAGTTTGTGAAACACATTGTACAGTCCACACTGGACAAGAGGCTACCCTAATGTGGTGCCTGTCTGAATGTCTAAGGGTTTCAGAAAAATGAAGGTGTTAATTAAGGTGGTATTGTTTACCCTTCCCATGAATAATCTTCCAATTTGCTGGTGTGAAGTTGGAGGTGACAACTGAGCAGACAGGGACACATTTGGCTCTTTAAGTGCCCTACGCTTGAAGGCACTTCCTGATTAGCATGCACTGCAAGCAAGCACACTGAAATGTCAGATACTTGCTTACAGTCAGATGAGAAGAAAATGAATCAGTTAGTGGAGAATCTTACAGGTGCTGCTTGACCCACCATAAAAACCGAATTTGCAATGGTGAAAACAGGAGGACCGAATCTGGACCTAGAAAACCGAATCATTCGGTCAAAAACCGAGTAGGTGGTAACCTTAGCAGTATACACATGTGCTTGTTCCCAGCTCAAAATAGAAAGCTCTGCCCCATAGATCCCGCTCCCATGCAATTCCACTTGGATGTTGTTTTCGCTACTGCATCAGGTAGCCTCCTACTGCCTTTGCTCCATCACATTTGTGGAGTTAGGTAGTGGAATATGCCTGAGGCATCAAGGTTGCCACCATGTGTACTACTGTGTGACAATTTGGACGCAGCACCTAAATTCTGAAACTGTTATAGTATGCTTATTCTCAGACTTCAACTGTCAAGTTATGGCATGGAACATGTATTTCATACATGCATAAAAGCAAGCAGAGAAGGCACAGTGGTGTATCAGGTCTGGTCAACACAGCTCCTGTTACTACCCAGAAGCTGCAGTGCTCCCCTGCCATAGCATCCCCCCCAGTTCACATCCCTTGACCCTCTCTTAGACTACACCAACCACAGCTTATGCCTATATCTATCCCATGTCCCTTTTGAACACATCGACGGATCCTGACACCACCAAATGCCTGGCAAGGTGTTCCAGGTCCCCACAACCCTCTCTGTGAAGTTTGTTTATTTATTTTATTTTATTTATTTATTTTTTGAAATGTTTCACCAGGAAGGCACACTGAAAAACAAGTTGCTTGCCTCCAAATGCAACCGGGTTGGGGGTGGGGGGGTAAAATTGGATGAAGAATTAGACATACAGTTTAACATTTAACAAATTCAAGAAACTGGTTGATGGGCAGAAAACAGAGAGTGGTGGTAAATGGTATACAGTCAGAAGAGATGCCAATCAACAGTGGGGTACCTCAGGGATCAGTCCTGAGGCCAATCCTCTTCAATATCTTCATCAGTGACATTGCAGATGGACTGGAGGGTAAGGTTTGTCTGTTTGCAGATGACACCAAGATCTGTAACAGAGTAGATGATCCAGATGGGGTGGGCAGAATGAGAAGAGATCTGGATAAACTAGCAAAATGGTCGGAAGGGTGGCAACTGGGGTTTAATGCAAAGAAGTGAGGGAGGCAGTATAGCGCAGTGGTTAAGGATCTGAGCTGCAAATCTGGTGACATCTAGCAGACCAGACCTGGGTTTGAATCCCACAGCTTCCACTTGCATACTGTGTGACCCTGAGCAAGTCACTTAACTTCCCTGTGCTCACAGGTTGCACCTGTAAAAAAGCTTTCAGCTTAGTGTGTTTCACCTGGTTAAAATAACTAAATTACATTAAATTAAAAAATTAAAAAGTGCAAGATCATGCACATAGGGAAGAGAAACCTTGACACCACCTACAGGCTGGGAGGGGAGTTGCTGGCAGTCACAAGGGAAGAAAGAGACTTGGGCATCATCATCACCGATGACCTGAAATCATCCAAGCAGACCACTAAAGCAGTAGGTAAGGCTAGGGGATGTTGGGTGTATTAGTAGGGGTATCACAAGTCAGAAGAGGGATGTAATAATCCCTCTTTACAAGACACTGGTTAGACCCCATCTGGAGTACTGTGTGCAGTACTGGAGGCCACACTTTCACAAGAACATTAAATTAAGGCAGTCCAGAAAAGGGAAACCAAAATGGTGCAGGGCCTGCATCAGAAAACATATGAGGACAGATTAATGGAGCTCAATATGTATACCCTAGAGCAAGGAGAGAGGTGATATGATCGAAAAATTCAAACACCTTAAGGACATTAACAAAGTGAAAGAGTCTAATATATTTCAATATAAGAAAAATAGCAGGACAAGAGGACACAGCATGAGCTTAGAGAGCGTGCGGCCGATTAAGGGGTAATGTGAGGAAGTTCTTTTTCACAGAAAGGTGATGGATGCATGGAACAGCCTACCTCAGGAAGTGGTGGATATGAATACAGTGCAGGGCTTCAAACACGCATGGGATAGGCATAAGGGAGCAATACAGATGAGTATGAATAGATTGGACATTGACAGGGCAAAGGCTGATGGCACATTCGTAAGGTAGGAAAAGAAATGGGCAGACTTGAAGGGTCTTGCGGTCCTTATCTGCCATCAACTTCTATGTTTCTATGTATGTGGACACAAGACACAGTAAGATGCAGTGCTCACATCATAGTGAGTTTGGACTGTGTTCATGGGTTGCCACAGGCACTGGCTGTCTGCACTCTCCTGTGAAATTTAAAGTGCTTCAACTGTGGTGTTTATTGGCATTCAGCATTCATATTGTGGACCCTGTGTCATGTCCCAGCTATAACAGAGCATCACCATGGGCATGCCAAACATCATTTTGTATTTTCTTTATCTTGCAGCAAACTTAGGCTGTGGTCATTCATCTTCCTGTTATGCTTATGAATCATAGAACGCTATTGGTCTTTATGTTACTCTTTCAGTAACATTTTCATGCTCAACATATAATATTTGTGTACATTCTAAGTTGTTCATCTGTATACAGTGAGTTCAAGCATAACATTGCCTGTATTTTTTAGAAAATGATTCCCTCTGTCCCATTTATATTTCTGTTTGAAACTGTGGTTGGTGACTAAAGGGTGCATAATAGACAGAGTAATAGGTTGTTGTTGACTGCAGTTTGAAGACCTTCATTGATCTTATTCAGCCTTGGAATTGAGACTCATTCAAAGTGTGTCGTCATCTAATTGCTTTTGTCCTTGTGCTATCTTTTGCATTTTGTCACAAAAAAAAGGACTATCACACAGAGTAGAATTCTGCTGTTGACAATTTGAAGCACTTAATTTCTCTCATTGACTACCACTGAGACTCATTATAGGTCATTTATCACCTCATTGCTTTTGTTATTGTGCTTCATTTGTATTTTGTGTGAGAGAAGAGGACCATCACATAGACAACTGGGTGATAAGTATCCTGAGCTGAGCTCAACTCCACTACCACATCAGATGAATGGAGTGCATAGGAAGTTCTATGGCATCAATCTGACATGCAAAAACACACAAAATCACTGCCCTTTTTAGACAGCTACTATTGAAAACATGCACATTTTCAACATTTGCTTAAATAATCACATTCAAGATAAAATCAATTTATTAATGTTGTACGGTGCACTATAGACATTCACTGCTCTGTACAGACCTTACTGTGGGTCATCGTAGAGAATGGAAATGGCACCGCAATCTGCAAAGGGGTTGTATACAGATCCCCATCTCAGGAGGAGGGAATGGATATGGAAATGATAGAAGGCATCCTTAGGATGGCAAAGAAAGGGGAGATATTGTTGGTGGGGGACCTGAATATGCCTGATGTTAACTGGAGCACATTTGCTGCAGCCACATCCAAGAGCAGGACCATTCTTGATGCCCTACAGGTGGCATGCCTTAGACAGCTAGTGTTGGAAACCACTCGGGAGGGAGCAATCTTAGACCTCATACTCTCAAATGGGGACAGTGAGAGGAGAGGAGAGCACAAGGGATGGGAGGGCCTCGGCACCCAACTAAGGATCTAAGGTTCGAGCAGACTTGATAGACCGTAAGGCCTAATCTGCTGGCAAATAGTATGTTAGTATGATGTCAGATCTAGAAGTGGGTAGCCATCTGGGAACAAGTGACCGCCAAACAGTGTGGTTCACGATAAACTCAGCTGCAGAGTCAAGCCTTTCAAAAGTGAGGGTACTGGACTTCAGGAGGGCTGACTTTGTCAAAATGGGAGAGTGCCTTAGAAAAGCACTAGCAAACAGGCAAGAAGGAGGGGTGGAGCAACAATGGGGAAACATCAAAAATGCCATCACAGAGGCAACAAGCCTTTGTGTGAAGCAACTAAACAAATCAAAACAAAAGAAAAAGCCATTATGGTTCTCAAAAGAAGTGGCGGGAAGGTTAGGGAGAAAAAGATAGCATTTAGGAAGTATAAGGAAACACAGAAGGAGCAGGACAGAGAACTGTACCAGTTAAGGCAGAAGGAAGCAGGGAGGGAAGTCAGAATAGCAAAGGCCAAAACTGAGGAAAAGATAGCCAACACAGTTAAGAAGGGGATAAAACCTTTTATAGGTACATTAGGGAGTGTAGAAAGACAAAGGAAGGGATAGTGAGGCTGAATAGAATGGACGGTGGGTGGGCAGAGAGGGAAAGTCAAAAAGCAGGGATACTGAATGAATACTTCTGCTCAGTATTCACGTAAGAGGAGGAGGAGGGGGAGGTACCTAATCCAATTAACAGAAGCACTCTGGATAAGGGACTCAATCCCAGTCCTTTCACAGAAGAAAGGGTTCTTAAAGAACGCCTAAAACTGAAGGTGGAAAAAGCAATGGGGCCTGACAGGATTCACCCCACAATTCTAAAAGAATTAAGTGGAGAACTAGTGACACCACTGACTACCCTTTTTAACAAATCATGGGAGGATAGTGTGGTACCTGAGGACTGGAGGAGGGCGGATGTGATTCTCCTGCACAAAAGTGGGAGCAAGACAGAGGCAGGAAATTACAGGCCTGTCAGTTTGACCTCTTTGGTAGGGAAAATGATGGAATCACTTCTGAAGGAAAGAATTGTTGAGTACCTAGAGGCCAGTGGGGCACAGGACTCAAGGCAGCATGGATTCACAGCGGGAAGGTCATGTCAGAGGAATCTAATCGATTTCTTTGCCTGGGTGACCAAAGTAGTAGACCAGGGATGGGCTGTGGACATGGCCTACCTAGACTTTAGCAAGGCATTTGACATAGTCCCACACAAAAGATTAATAAACAAATTAGCCAGCATGGAAGTGTATCCCAGGGTGGAAGCCTGGGTAAAACATTGGCTGGACAACAGGACACAGAAGGTAATAGTACACAGAGTCCACTCTGAAGAAAGGGGGGTTACTAGTGGGGTACCGCAGGGTTCAGTACTGGGTCCAGTCCTTTTTAATGTCTTTATAAGTGACATTGCAGAGGGAGTGGAAGGAAAAGTATGCCTCTTTGCAGATGATACAAAGATCTGCAACAGGGCTGATACACAAGTGGTGGTGGAAAGGATGAGAAGGGACTTGGCAAGGTTGGAGGAATGGTCAGAAGTATGGCAGCTTGGATTCAGTGCAAAGAAGTGCAAAATAATGCACATGGGAAACAAAAACCCAGGGGAAGAGTACACAATGGAGGGGGTAGTAACAATAAAATGGTAAGGGACCTGGGGGGTAATCATATCAGATGACCTTAAGGTTAGCAAGCAGTGTGAGAAGTCTGGGGGGATACTAGGATGTATAAGGAGAGGCATCACCAGCAGAAAACAGGAAGTTGTTATTCCTCTGTACAGACAGTTGGTGAGACCCCATCTGGAGTACTGCGTCCATTTCTGGAGACCCCATCTCTGCAAGGACATAGACAGGAAGGAGGCAGTTGAGAGGAGGGCAACTAAAATGGTGCAAGGTCTGCAAGAGAAGCCATCCGAGGAAAAACTAAAGGAGCTTAATATGTATACACTTGAGGAAAGGAGGGAGAGGGGCGAGATTGAAACTTTCTCAGTACCTCAGTGGAATCAACAAAGTCCAAGAGGGTAGCATCTTTCAGAAAAAGAGAGGTGCAAGAACAAGGGGACACAATTTGAAGAAAGAGTGGGGGATGGCTCAGGGGCATTGTGAAGAAGTATTTTTTCACAGAGAGGGTGGTGGACGCATTGAATTGCCTTCATGAGGAGGTTGTGGGGTCTAACACTGTGGGAGAATTCAAGAATGCATGGACAGACATAAGGCAATTCTGGTGGGGGGGTAGGAAGAAATAGGATGTTGGTTAACTAGGATCTGCAGCTTATCCAGTAGGTAGGGAAATGTGCAGACTAGGAGGCCCAAGCGGTCCTTATCTGCCGTCAAAGCCTATGTTTCTATGTTTCTGTGTCACTGCCATTGAACCTTCAGCACTGAGGACAGACCTGTAGTGGGTGAGGTGTGTGGTGTAATGGAGGAACTTTAGCATGAAGCTTGTTAATAACATGGTTTTGTGAAAAGTGCCGTTCGCATCTACTCCCATGTTACCGGATCACTGCATAAACATACAGTTAGCCATCAAATGTCAGTACAAAACACAGGCACACACCACACATTGATGTAAATCTACATACACAAATTACACAGAAATTTGACTGCAGAAAAGGACCACGCGGTCCATCTAATCTGCCCTTACATCCTCCCCTGCTACCCCGACTTTTTATACTTCCACCCCCTTTCCCTACCCCTTATGTCTGTCCCATGCTCTCTTGAAGCCCTCCACCATTTCAGCTCCCACCACCTCTTCCAGCAGTCGGTTCCAGACTTCCACCACTCTCTCCGTGAAGAACTGCCCTCTGACATTACCTCTGTATCTCCCAACTTCTAATTCGAGGCTACATCCTCTCGTGTTTCCTCCCTTCTTCATTTTAAACAAACTTCCTTCCTTCACCCTATTTATTCCCATTAAGTACTTAAAAGTCTCAATCATACCCCCTCTCTCCTAGTCTACAGTGGGTACAGATTCAGCTTCCTCTATCTTTGCTCGTATGGTATATCCCATATCCCTCGTACCATCTTGGTCACTCTTCTCTGCACCCTCGCCATCATTTCACTATCCCTGCATAAGTGTGGTCTCCAGAACTACACCACATACAAGGAAGTAAGTTGCCTTAGTGTTTTTCTGGCCCGGTGCATCACTGCACACTTTTTTGTGTTAAATTTTAGTTGCCAGGTTTCTGACCACTTCTCCAGGTCCTGCCTCATGGCCTCCACTCCCAATTGTGAATCCACCCTATTGCAGACCTTAGTGTTGTCCACGAACAGGCACACCTGACCCTCCAAACCCTCTGCTAGATCACTAATATAGATGTTAAAAAGTAGCGGTCCCAGCACTTACCCCAACTGCACCCCACTGGTAACTGGCTGTTCCCTGGAATGTGTCCCATTTACCACCACTGTTTGACACCTTCCAGTCAGTCAGTTCGACACCCACCTAGTGATTTTGTGGCCCACACCCAAAGTGTCCAGCTTATTCACCAGCCTTTTAATGCGAACCGGTGTCTAAGGCCTTACTGAAATCCAGATAAGTCATGCCCATCGCTCCTCCCTGGTCCACTACCTGCGTCACCCAATTGAAAAACTCTATCAGGTTAGTCTGGCAGAACATACCCTTAAGCCATGCTGCCTTTCATCCTGCAGACCACTGGCCTCCAGGAATTCCACCAGTCTTATCTTTAGTAATGTTTCCATTACCTTCCCTACTGTTACCTTACCTTCCCTACCACTGAAGTGAGACTAACAGGGCGGTAGTCCCCACTTTATGCACTTTAGGATCCAGACCTCCACACCACAATAACAATCACTCAGGTCAATAAGTTTTGAATAAACCAATAGTCACCAATTTGAAGTATGTTTGGCCCAGCGCCCTATGCAACTTTTTTGTGTATTGTCTAAAGAGATTCGCAGTTACAGCTCCTTTGCACCAATTTCTGTAGTCAGACCAGAGTACAGGTGAAACCTATCTAGAAGTTCAAGCAGTTGCAGTAAATCCCATTGTCCAAGGAGATTCACAATTACAGTTCCCTTATGCTGATTTCTGTAGGTCAGACCAGAGAACAGAGTGCTAAGTTCACCCCTGGTTGTCTGGCTCCTCCTACCTCTCGCATGCTCTTATATTCTCCACTCACAAAGATCCTGCAACTCTTCAACACAACCTTCAACTTGGTTTCAGTTCTGTAGAGACATGGTTTCTTAATCATAAACTGGTCCTCAATGACAAGAAAACCAAATCTATGCTCTTCTGCAGCTCTGATAACCCACACAAGCTACACCACTTGGCTATCTCCACCACCCAGGGGGACACTCTAGATCAGGTGGGCACCTTCAAATACTTAAGGATACAGCTTGACCCTAATCTCGCCTGTGGACCTCATGTAGATAATGTAGCTAAAGCTACTAATACACGGCATGGTCTTCTCTACAAACACAGACCACACCTCATGCCAGAAGCTTTGAAGGTTGCAGTATTGAGCTCTGTGATCTCTGTAATAGACTATGGGTCTCATAATTTATGGCTCGGCCACAACCACAACCCTTAGACGCCTCTCAACTGCCTTAAATAAGGCATGTCGGCTCATCACTGGTGCTCACCGTCTCACCCTCACATGTGACCTGTACACTCAGACTGGCTGGCTCCAACTATCAAACTGTATAAAGTTTCTCACCTGCTCCATGGCGAAAAAAGTCAACCTTGGCCTTGCACTTTCTAGGGTCTCAACTCTGTTACAACAACAAATTAACAAATGGTGCCTTCGGAAATCCACGCTACAGCTACTGAAAGTCCCCCACTGTCACACTTCACAGGGACAACGCTCTTTTGCTTATCGAGCGCCACTCTGGTTCAATGGCCTCAGCCCCACCATCTCCTCTGCCCCAACAATTGGTATGTTTAAAACTAGGCTCGGACTATCTCACTACCACAGCTCCTGTGACTGCCCAACTTAACCTTGTTTCTCCACTTCCCTTCCTGCTCTAGGTGTGGTCCCCCACCCTCCTCACTGGATTCCCACCTCACATCTTGGTATACCCAATGCTGCACTTTACCCTCTCCCACCCTTCCTACATTCCTTCCCCCTCCTCTTCCCTCTCCTATGACTCTGGTACTTCTTATCTGTTGTCTATTTTCTCTGACAAATGCCGCTGGCTGCCTTGCTTACAATGCTACCCTTGAATTATATTAATCTGTACTCTGTTTGCAATGTCCACATTGCTGTAATGTCTGTCTTGATGTTCCCCATTAATTTGTATTTCTCTGACATGGAACCTTTGTAAAACAGCCAAGGCTCAAAGGTATTTGTAATCCTAGACTTGATAAATAAATAAAATAAAAGAGTAAGACTATGCTCTTTGCCTATCGACAAAAGAGGAGGCTAACAAAAGCACCCACAATAAACTGCAAGTTTCGCTCTCCATCCTCAAGTAAGTGTCTGCATTCCGATATCCAGGAATCACTATTGACGAATCCTTTTGCTTCGACGAAGACATACTCAACCTCACTACTGCCGTCAGTAGTAAGTTAGGTGCCCTCTATTGTGTTCAGTTTTGCCTTACAACTGAGACTAGGCTCCCAGTGGTTAGAGGGAGTATTCAACCAATCCTTGACTATGGAAACATGTAATATGGTGCTACCTCCGACACCGGACTATGCAGAGTACATACTTCCCTCAGTAAAGCCTGTAGATTCATTCTTGGTGCTGATCGCCTTATGCATACATGCATACTTTTTTATTAGGAAAAAATGGCTCCCTCTCCAAGACCAGATCAAGCTTCACTTCTGCATTCTATGGAAGAAGACCCTCCTTGGACTTGCAACCCCTCCCTTACAGGCTGTATTCCGTCCAGCCCTGGCTGAGAATGCCACTAGAAGTGTCTCTGGACATGCCCTAGCTGTGCCTTTTAGAAAAACGGAACAGGGACGGTAAGCATTCACTCTAAGGGCTCCCACTCAGTTAAATGGACTCCTTTTATCTTCTACCAGCCTCTCATGCCTTAGCCATTTCAAAACTGACCTAAGAAAATCAATCTTGCCTCCTGTGCAATGCTTCTGCCATACTTTGTGCTTGGCAGATTCTTTCTCTCCTATCACCTGGACCTCCCCTGGTGCCCACTTACTACTGAGGCCTCAATGCCACACCACCCTCTCCTCCTTCTCTAACTCTCTCAAGTTCCCTTACCCACTTAATTCCCTCTACTGCGCCCACAGTTACTTACCCCGTCGGCCCTGTCACTGTCCCCTACTTATCTCCTAGGTCCACACCAACATAGATTTAGGCACAATGCTAGTGCTGCCTCTACTATCTCACCCCCTATTATTAAGTCGCCACCCACTAACCTCTGCTAGATGAATCCATTGCCTGTACTTATTGACAATAGCACTGTATCTCCTTGCTTTGGGATGTGATCCCTTAGTTCTGTAGCACCAGTTGCTTGAATTTGTGTTATTGATTGCTTGCCTTATGGTACTGTATACTCTATGTACTGAAATGTTTTTCTAATGACAGTGCTTTCTAGCAGTGAATGTTCACCTCTTTCCTCCAGTACTTGTCTCCCCCCACCTTTCTATGTATGACAAGGATACTTTGGAAAGGAGATTTTAGCTCAAACTTTGTAATCCTGATTTCACAATCAATAAATAAAAAAAAAACTACATACAAATATATCTGTACTTCAGCAAGGCCTTTCTTTCAGTACCACATGGGAGGTTGGGTGGAAAGTTGACATACATGGCGGTGGAGACTAAGGGCCTGATTCTCAAAGGCTCCGGCATGGCGCAAGGTGCCTGCGTCAAACAGTACATCCTGGAACTATTCACAAAGGCAGCCTGTGTCAACAGGAGACTGCCTGCCCCAAATGGGGCTTGCACTATCCCTGCGTCCAGAGATGGACTGCGACAAGGCACAAGGGGCACTGCAGCAGATGCAAGCTGCTATAGCCCAAAAATAGTATTCACAAACTGCACCCTGAAGACAATTTTCTAAGAACCCTTAGACCAGCCAGGGCTGATCTAAGTGGACTTAAATATAGGTCCCCTGGGAGAGCTGTCCTGTCAGTGGTGCTGCATGTACCACCTCCCCAACCCTAATGTGCCCCATATGGGCCACACTGCAACCGGACCCCCATCCACATCGTGCCCCATAGATCATACAGTGCAAGGTCTCCTGCCCAATCCCCAATGTGCCCCTGATGTGCCTGTAACATGTCTATACATGGTGCCCCCCCAGCCTGGATCCTGGTGCCCCCACCAGTATCAAGCACATGTCACCAACCCTCCCACTGGTGACCCATGGCCCCCACCCAGGCAGGTAGCTCCCCTCCGTAAAGTAAAATTAGTGTCCCAGTTGGGGACCGGCCGTGGAGGTGTGCAGAGGGCTGTGACAATCCATTGCTCTGTCTGGGGCTGTGGAGGGCAGCTACCTGCCTGGGTGGGGGTCACGGGTCACTAGTGGGAGGGTTAGTGGCAGGTGCTTGGTACTGGCATGGGCACCAGGATCCAGGCTGGGGGGCACTATGTATAGACATGCTACAGGGCACATCGGGGGCGCATCCTGACTTGTATGTGATCATCACTTGTATGCCATATGGGGGCATGATGTCAACTGGGGCTTGGAGACATCCAGCTGGTGCTGCATGTTACTTGCAGCTAACCCTCCAGTGCACCATGTGTTTGCAGCATGGGTGAGGGTGTCACAACTGTAGGGACCTAGGTACCAGGACTCCTCCTGTACCAGAATCTGGTGCAGGGTCCCTGGTGCATGGGGCTTTGGCGCAAGCTGCAGTTTGCCACAGCTTGTGCTGGATGCAGCCCCATTTGAGCACCCGGACCCAAGATGGATTACGAAGACTATAAAAAGTGACTGACTCAAACTGAGCCTACCCATTCTTAAAAATTCACTTGCTACAATGCACATTCAGTTACCATACCATTCACTCGACAGTGCAATGGTAATGTGAGAATAGAATAATAATAATAATTTTATTTATAAGGTGCCTTTCGATTACCAAGGGGCTGTACATAAATAACAAATCAGAACAGCAAAAGAAAAAAAAACATTAAAACATACAATTAAAACAAAACAATCATAACAATCAGTGTTCTAAAAATGCAGTTTCCCATAAAAAAGTCTTCAGACCTCTCTTAAAGCCCTCCACAGAAGTGCACTCCCACAACCGACAGGGTAGAGAGTTCCAAAGGGTGGGGGCTACATACGCAAATGCCCGAGCACCTGAAGATTTCAAATTTACCCTTGGAACCTCTAGCAACCCCTCGTCAGCCAACCGGAGTGATCAATTTGGGTGATAAGGAACCAGAAGTTCTTTCAGATAGACTGGGCCCATATTGTGTAGAGCTTTTAAAGTCAGCAAGCCGACTTTAAAGGTGATCCGCCACCGAATTGGCAGCCAGTGTAGTTCGCGCAGCACTGGAGTAGTGTGACAGGATCTGCTAGAACCTGTCAAAAGCTGGGCTGCAGTGTTCTGCACTAGCTGCAGGTGATGGATTTCAACCCCAGAAAGCCCTAGGTAAAGGGAGTTGCAATAATTCAAGTGCGAGGACACGAAGGCATGAACTAACGTTGGTAGGTTGGCAGACGGAACAAGATGCCGGATGCTGGTGATGTTCCTAAGATGGTAAAAGGAAGTCTTAACGACTGCCGACACCTGTGAGTGCAGTGTCAGCCCATCGTCAAGAACCGCCCCCAGGTTCTGCACCTGTTCAGAGGCCGGGAGAGAAATGCCTCCAAGAAAAATTCTGGAAGGCGCATCAACACCTGACCCCCCTATCCGATGACCCGGGACCACAACCAGTAACTCAGTCTTATCAGAATTCAACCTCAGCCAGCTAGAATTCATCCACTCCTGGATTTCGGTTAGACAGCTTTTAAAGACCGAGAGTGCTCCAATCCGGCTGGGGGCAAAAGAAAGATATAGCTGGGTATCATCTGCATAACAGTGAAACCTCAGCCCATACTTCCTTACAATGTCTCTGATGGGTAGCATATACACTGCAAATAACACAGGTGACAATACTGAACCCTGGGGCACCCCACAAGACAAAGCAGTTGAATCTGAGGAAAAAACCCCGGAAACAACTCTCTGTGCTCTTCCAGTGAGGAATGATGAGAACCATCTTAAAGATCATATGCAAAGGTCTAAATAGTACTGCTTCTGCATGTTATAGCATTGCAAAAGGTATGTGGAATGTAGTGTGCCACAATTTGTCCATTAAAAGTTATTTTTTCATTGATTTCATTACCGTTATTTGTTGTGCTCGTTCCCAGCGATTGTACTTCACTTATTCAGATGCAGGGCGACGCAAATGCTCATTTGCATACAGCGCGGTGATGTCATTAGGTGTGTGCCCCATTTGACAGCCGTGCTAGTCCGGTGTTTCCCGCCATATTTCTGTTTCATTCATTAATTCAATCGCTGCATATATTTTTATTTCTACACGGGTATCAGGTACTTTTATATGTTAGCAGCTGAATTTTTACTAACATAGTTTTAAGAAGCTTGTTTGGCTGCTTCAAATCGGGGAAGTGATCACTGTGTTTTTGCCCGGTACTGTAGCTCGGCTGTCAAATTGACAGTAGTAATAGTAACCCACGATGTCCGCATGTAATTTGTCAGTGATCAGTGTACTTCTTTTTTTATCAATGTCTGCCTATCTTGTTATATGTCTCTTCACCTGTTGTGGTAAATGTTTTATTTGTATTTAATTCATACTGCTTCCTGCGTTATGATTTGGAGCTTCTCATAATGGGATCCTGGTACCCTGACATGATTCTGTCTGTACAGTCATACTGGGTGTTCACAGCAGAAAAAAGTAAACTGTCTGCATTTATTTCACTACCAATTGCAACCCATGATGTTTCCATGTTTCTTTATTGTACAGAAAAATGCCGTGAATCGCCACTACCAAAAAGGACCTGGCAGTAATTCTGCATAACCAGCACACATAACTGAGCAAAATATTTTAAATCTTCGTACATGTTATGAACATATCTCTATTTGTCTGTGCAGCTTGTGACAAAGGAACTGTCAGCTTAGTTTGCGAACTGCCACCTCCCGTTATTTTCCAGTATGATTCTGCATGGATAGTAGTCTGTAGTGACTAAAATGCACTGAAATTCTTCTTTTACTCACAAAATTAGTCACTGTTTAGCATTTCATCTTTCAAAGTGACACCTGCCTGCAGCAATCAATGGGGCATATGTTAATATTACATTCTGTGACTGTAGTTCTGTTTTTTTATCTGTTGTCCTCTGCTCTTTCATTTTCTTTCCTTGTGTCACAGTATATTGCACAGGTGTAAGTCTCGTTGTATGTCTTATGTCATATATTGATACCAGTCTGTGTTTCAAACCATGTTGTCTAGCTATGTCCACCCCTCCAACATCCAATTCACCATGCTGGTGTGATTCATGCAGTGATCACCTTCTGTGTTTGTTCCTAACCTGGTTTCAGCATGTTATAATAATTAGTTTTGTACAACAATTGTCAACCTCATAACGCTTATTGTACCACTTCATGCAGTGTCACTTGTAATGTGCAACTGTACATGTATCATGATACCAGTAACGGTGATGCACTGTATGTTCCTGTGATATTACACTTTCTGTCACTGACGTTACAAGTCATTTGGACATCTATTCCTGTTATGTCCCACACCAATGCAGTGTGTCACAATGATACAATTATAACTATAACTATATGTCACTTTATTTATATTTTTACAATATCATAAATGACATAAAATACCACTGACATGTTAATCTGATACAATTTCAGTTTGTTACCGTCTATCTCACCTTCCCCCCAGGGTCGCCCTTAAAAAAGACACTTATAGTATCAATGGGCCTAACGTGTCAACAAAAATTCAATAAATAAATAATATAATAAATTCCTCAGTTAATTGCACATGTCACTTATTGCAAGCAAGTTATGCGATTCTATGAATCTGTGTGACAGATTGTATTACTTAGTCGTGCAGTACGTATCCTAATGACATGATTGTGCTGCATTCCACAGTAGAGTCATATCTTGCCATAATCCATAAGAACATTTAGTTACCAGAAATGAGAGGCAAATTTATGCATATAGGAGCAAAGAATCCCATGACAGAGTATTACCTGGGTGGAGTCCGAGTATCTGCTTCAGAGGGGGAGAAGGACCTGGTAGTGATGGTCACTATTGACCTGAATCACTCCACACAGTGCAAGAAAGAAGCAAAGGCAAACAAGATGCTGGGATGCATAGCTAGGGGGATCAGAAGTAGGAGAGATGAGGTTGTACTGCCCTAGTACAGGTCACTGGTAAGTTCACATCTAGAGTATGGAGTTTAGTACAGGTGCACACACCTCAAAAAGGACATTAACCTGATGTAGAAGGTACAGAGGAGGGCTACAAAGATGATAGCAGGTCAGCAGGGCAAGGCATCTGAGAAGAGGTAGAGGGCACTGAACATGTACTCCCTGGAAGACAGGAGAGAGAGAGAGAGAGAGAGAGAGGAGACATGACTGCGACATTCAAGTACCTCAAAGGAATAAATAAGGTGGATAAGGAGAGTATATTTTAGCTGAGTGACAACCATGTCAGAAGGTGGCACAGTCTGAAGATGGAGGGTGGGAGGTTTAGGAGGGAGGTCAGGAAGCACTTCTTCACAGAGCGGGTGATGGACACTTGGAATGTGCTGCTGGAAGAGGTAATCTCATTGAAGACAGTTGGCAGCTTTACAAGGGGCTTGGATAGGCATAAGGGGAAGGTAAGAATCATTGGTAGGGAGGATGGGAGGAGTGGGGAGGGAGGGCAGGGACATTAGCTCAAGCTGTGGACCCTGCAATACGAGCAGACTTGATAGACCAAATGCCCTTCTTCTGCTGGCTTCTTCGTATGTTTGTATTGGACTGCGAAGTGAGGAACTGAGGCGGCAAGTGTAATATATATACAATGGTACCGAGTAAAATTGCTATTGTCAAGAATTCTGTATTGTTTCATAGTTTCATAGTTTAGTACGAGTTCAGTAGGTATTTCTACCTTTTAAGAACACGCCACCTTTTTATGGGTGGAAGCTAAATTTTAGGTCACCATTGTAATTATCTAAATTATTTTTAAATGATGTTATAGTTTCAGCGGGATGAAGATAGGGAGGCATACCAAACTGCCCTAAGGGAAGCAGGTAAGGCAGTAAGGCAGGCAAAGTCCCAAACTGAGGAAACACTAGCACGAACAGTAAAAGAAGGTGACAAGACTTTCTATAGATACATTAGTGAAAGGAGAAAGTCCAGAGGGGGTATTGCTAAGCTTAATGGAGAAAAGGGAGCATGTGAGGAGGAGGACCCTGTAAAGGCATCTATCCTAAATAGATACTTTTGCTCAGTATTTACTGAAGAGAAGGTAGGGCAGGGCCCACAGCTCAGCATCATGGACACAGGGGAGGGAGGGAGCACTACTCCTTCACAAAAGAAAGGGTCCTACAAGAGCTTGCTAAGCTCAGGGTGGATAAGGCAATGGGACCTGATGGCATACATCCCAGGGTACTTAAGGAGCTAAAGGAGGAACTAGCAGAGCCATTAGCAGAATTGTTTAGTGAGTCTCTGAGCACAGGAGAGGTCCCAGAAGACTGGAGAAGGGTTTATGTGATCCCCGCCCACAAGAGTGGTAGCAGGAGGAGGCGGGGAACTACAGACCAGTCAGTCTTACCTCAGTAGTGGGCAAGATTATGGAGGCACTCCTTAAGGAAAGGATAGTGCAACACCTGGAATCCATAGGGGCACAGGATCCAAGACAGCATGGGTTTACAAAGGAAGGTCCTGTCAAACTAATCTCATAGATTTCTTTGACTGGGTAACCAGAGTGGTGGACCAAGGGAGCAGTTGATGTCGCCTACCTTGACTTCAGCAAAGCTTTTGACACTGTTCCACATAGAAGATTGATAAATAAGCTAGGTAGGCTCGGGTGGTCAGAAGTTGGTCAACTGGGTGGCAAACTGGTTGACTGGCAGAAAACAGAGTGGTGGTAAATGGTATACAGTCAGAAGAGATGCAAGTCACAAGTGGGGTACCTCAGGGATCAGTCCTGGGGCCAGTCCTATTCAACATCTTCATTAGTGACCTCAAAGATGGACTAGAGGGTAAGGCTTGTCTGTTTGCAGATGACACCAAGATCTGCAACAGAGTAGATGATCCAGATGGGTGGGCAGAATGAGAAGAGATCTGGATAAACTAGCAAAATGGTCAGAAGAGTGGCAACTGGGATTTAATGCAAAGAAGTGCAAAATCATGCACATAGGGAAGAGAAACCCGAAGCCACTTATAGGCTGGGAGGAGTTGCTAGCAGTCACAAAGGAAGAAAGAGACTTGGGCATCATCATCACTGATGACCTAAAATCATCCAAGCAGACCTCTAAAGCAGTAGGTAAGGCTAGGGGGTGTTAGGGTGTATTAGTAGGGGTATCACAAGTCGTAAGAGGGAGGTAATAATCCTCTGTACAAGACATTGGTTAGGCCCCATCTGGAGTACTGTGTGCTGCATTGAGGCCACACCTTCACAAGGACATTAACCAAATTGAGGCAGTCCAGAGAAGGGCAACCAAATGGTGCAGGGACTGCATCAGAAGACATATGAGGACAGATTAACGGAGCTCAATATGTATACCCTTGAGCAAAGGAGGGAGAGAGGTGATATGATCGAGACATTTAAACACCTTAAGGGCATAAACAAGGTGAAAGAGTCTAACATGTTTAAATATAAGAAAATAGTAGGACAAGAGGACACAGCATGAGATTAGAGGGAGGCCGATTAAGGGGAATGTGAGGAAATTCTTTTTCACAGAAAGGGTGGTAGATGCATGGAATGGCTTACCACAAGAAGTGGTGGCTATGAATACAGTGCAGGGCTTCAAACAGGCATGGGATAGGCATAAGGGAGCAATACAAATGACTATGAATAGATAGGTCACTGACAGAGCAAAGGCCGATGGCACATTTATAAGGTAGAAAAAGAAATGGGCAGACTGGATGGGCCTTGCGGTCCTTATCTGCCGTCAACTTCTATGTTTTCTATGTTTCACTATTAACCACATTGGATGGTAGATTGTTCCAAATATTGACAATCCTTTGTGTGAACCAATTATTTCTTTTTACAGTATTATTGGAAGTACCTTTAAGTTTTAATGTATGAGATCTAGTTGTTTTGTTATTTTTATTCTTTTCTAGGCCTATAGTTTCTAAAATTATGTCATTCTGGAATGCTTTATAAGTTAGACATAAATCACCACGGTGACGCCTGTAGTCCATTGAATAAAGATTTGTTGCTTCTAATCTACTTTCATAATCTAAATTATACAATCCATTTATTTTCTTAGTTGTTTTTCTTTGAATGTTTTCTATAAGTTTTTTGTTTTTGATTAAGAATGGTGCTACTACTGAGCTACAGTATTCTAGGTGGGGTCTAACCAGCCTGGTATATAATGGTAATAAAACTTTAGCATCTCTGCTTTTAATATTTCTGAGTATACAGTTTAGTATTTTATTCCCTTTTTTAACAGCTGAAATTGTATGAGTATTGAAACTAAAGTCATTAGAAATAATAACACCTAGATCTTTTTCATGTGTAGTTTGTTCTAAGTAAGTATTGTTTATCTTGTATGGATAACAAGGGTTGTGCTTTCCTAGATGCATTACTTTACATTTGGTCTCATTAAATAAAAGACTTTTATTTAAGGACCAATCAACTAAATGATTTAAATTTTTTTGCATTTCGTTCATGTCGTTCTGATGTTTTATAATACATCCCATTTTGCAATCGTCAGCAAATTTTACTAACCAACAGGAATTGTTAAGAGGGCGTATTGTGGATATTAGGATGTTAAATAGGGTTGGGCCCAGTTGACCCACGTTGTCCTACACAAATAGGTAACAAAACCGGTCCTACGATCCATTACAATACTCAAACACTGTACCAGTGAACAAATACTTCCTAATATTTCCCACAAACGTTCCCCCTACACCTTCAATTCGTGCCTCTTACTTCTTACATGTACCTTCCATGAGAAACTGTGACAGACGGTCATGTATCAAGATAAATATATCATGATTCCCTGTGACTGTACATTTCACCTCCACACCCACATCCAGTGTGCTAAACACATCCATTTTTGGTCCATGTACTACAATGTAAATCATAGTGCACCGTGTGCACCACTAGTCTTTTGGCTACTAGTAAGAGCACACAGTATTTTGCGTGTAATAACAGTTCCGATGACTGTTGCATGGCATCCTACATGTTTACCTCATGGACTAACAGTGCTTATATACTAACAGGTTCCAGCATCTTATATGACTTTGCCAATTTTATTTTATTTTATTTATTTAAAAGTTTTACCAGGAAAGACATACTGAACAGACTACCGCTCGATTCCAGATGCGTCCTGCAGTAATTCATGATTAACACTCCACATTTACATTTCTCTTTGTAATATCACTGAATCTTTTATGCTATTATTTTTCTGTTCCTCCCTGTTTTCAAATCAGTGTAGCAATAAAGCACTGTTGTGCTGTGGGATGCAACAATGGAAAAGACTACAAACGTAGTTTTTACTGATTCCCAAAAGATCCCAAACGACGAAAGCAGTGGGCACAGGCTGTGAAGTGTGCTGGATGGCAGCCTATGGACCATACTGTTATCTGTGCTGATCATTTCACTGATGAGCAGTTTGCTATTTCACAAACTCTTTTGGATATTACTGGTTTCATCCCTGGTCAATGAAGACTTAAATTGGATGCTTGCCCATCAGTTTCTGCTCATAACTCCATAAAGCCATCACGAACCAGCACTGCTGTTCAAAAAAGAAGAAGACTAGAGGTATATTTCTCATATGTATTGTATTACCTATGTATCATGTAATTCCATACGGTATTGCAATATTTCAGTTTCTCAATATTTCTTTCAATAGGTTCTTGGACATCTTGGCTTGCTGCCTTGTCAGTCCTTCACTGCAAGTACCGGTACACAATCCATCAACTGTGAGCAACATGAAAATGCATAAAATACATCTTCTGGATCCTGAGAAATGCCAGATGTTGCACCACAGTCACTACCACCAACAATTTCTGACAGCGATATTACTGGTTATCTGACAGACTCAGGATGTCAGACCTCACGTACTGTGAGTATTAGTGTCCCTAAATAAGCACTACAGGTTGCAAGGTTACATGCACTGTATGCGTGAATAAAACATTGATTTGGGTATCCAGTTGATTTTGCTATTGGTCAGGTAGAGAACTGAAAAGTCTCACCTACTGCTTCCTATGTGTCACAGGGAAATGTCATAGTGGCAAATGTCATGCTCATATAGTAACATACTGACATACTAAAATGACTGCAGAATAGGCCTAACAGTCTTTGGAGTCTGCTCTCTTTTCAGCGCCCACATTGAGGGCTGATTTTGTTGTCCTTCCATTTTCCTTTGTGTTATGCTGTCCCCAGTCGCACGTGTCCCACCTGCATTGGACCTGGTCATTCCCCGTACCTGTCCAATCTCCTTTTAAACCTGGCCATAGTCTCTGCCGCTACCAGCTCCCTGAGCAGTGCATTGAATTTGCTTCACCACCCTTTCAGTGAAATACCACATCCTTCTCTCCCCTCTGAGCCTGCCCCATTGTAGCTTACACCTGTTTACTGTCATTGTTGCCTCCTCTTCCTTTGGACAATCCCGGCTGTGCACCCCTTATTGATCCCCTTTGTAAGCAATAAGACATGACAGTGTTTTCATAGAACTGATTTTAAAAATGTTAAAATCTCTTCCATGCTCACTCCTGGAGTGTCTTACTGCTCATTGTTCAGTCACAGTAGCTGCCTGCAAGCCATCCCATCTCTCCTGTTCTCTGTCCGATCCCGACTCTCTCCATTGATCCTCTCCTGTCTCTGTAGTCTGTCTCCCGATTCCCATCCCTCTCTCCTCCCAGGCTGGCATCTGTGTCTCATTAGCGATTACTAGTCATTCAGTCATCCAGAGCCCGGCATCTTATAATCTGTTCTTCTCAGTGCATCCTCCTCCCAGTGCCGTCTGCGGTTCTGGGATGTTAGCAATTGAAGAACAATGGCGGCATTTGCAAATGTCAGCCTTCTACGCTTCATGATGTTAACCTTTTTATTGATGTTCTTTTTTGTAACCCATGCAGGGAACATATTCCATGCATGGTGAGCTTGATCTGTGATTTGCTGGTTTAGCCTACCCATTTTATAAATGTACGGAAAGACCTCTGTCATGTTCCCCCTGTCCACCCTCTCATCCAGGGTGTACATGTACAGATCCTTGAGCCTCTACTGATAGGTTCTCTACCCTAGGCCTTGGATCACTTTGGTTGATCTCCTTTGGACCCTCTCTAATGGTGTAACATCCCTTTGTAGATGTGGTCTCCAAAATGTCACACATTACTCAAGGTGTCGGCTTAACCTAGCAGTTGTACAGGTGTAGGATCATGTCTGCCTTTCTGAAGGTAATCCCCCTGGCGATTCATGCCAGCATCCTATTTTACTTTGATGCTGTCCTCCTACAGGTCTCTGACTATTTCATTTTGATATCTACCACTATCCCCATGTCCCTTTCACCTTCTGTAACTTTAATTTTGTCTCCTTCCAGGGTATGCCCCAGGCCGTGATTTGTGACTCCCAGGTGCAGAACCTTGCACTTCCCCTCATTGAATGTTACTTTCCTTTTTCCTGACCAACTTTCCAGTACCCCACTTGCTGAAACCCAGAAAGAGAACATCCACCGGCCTACCCTGGTGTAGGGCCGTTGTTACCAAGTCATACCAATCCACAAGGTTCTTCTGGCATGAAGTTACCGGGAAAAAGCCATGCTGCCTATTGTCCAAATACCAGTTTGCACCAGTAACCCCCCTATCCTATCCTTGAGGACACCCTCCATCATCTTGATGACCACTCCCTTTCCCCAGTCTCATGAGGAACCCTCATCTGCACCGCTCCCATCCCTTCGTCCTGTTTGACCATGCTCCACCAGAAAAACATAGGCCCTCCAGTACAACAAACAGTAAAAGAAGGTGACAACAGTTTCCACAGATACATTAATGAAAGGAGGAAATCCAGAGGTGGTATTGCTAAGATCGAAGGGGATAAGGGGGCATGTGAGGTTGAGGACCATGTCAAAGCATCCATCCTAAATATATGCCTCTGCTCAGTATTTACTGAAGAGAACAGCTCTGCACCATGGACGGAGGTGGGGTGGGTAGTACTCCCTTCACCAAACAAGACAAAACCTGAAGCAACCTACTGTATAGACTGGGAAGGTGGTTGATGGCAGTCATAAGGGAAGAAGGAGAATTGTACATCATCATCACCGATGACCTGAAATCACACAAGCAGACCACTAAAGCAGTAGGTTACGATAGAGGGATGTTGGGATGGATTAGGAAGGGTAGCACAAGTTGGAAGAAGGAGGTAATAATCCCTCTTTACAAGACACTGGTTTGGCCACATCTGGAGTACTGTGTGCAGCACTGCAGTCCACGCCTTCACAAGGACATTAACCAAACTGAGGCATTACAGAGAATGTCAACCAAAATGGTGCAGGGACTGCATCAGAAAACACATGAGGACAGATTAATGGAGCTCAATATGTACACTGTAAAGCAAAGGAGGGAGAGAGGTGATATGGTCGAATCATTCAAACACTGCAAGGGCATTAACAAGGTGAAGGAGTCTAACATGTTTCAATATAAGAAAAATAGCAGGACAACAGGACACAGCATGAGATTAGAGGGAAGCCAATTAAGGGGTAATGTGCAGAAGCTGTTTTTTACAGAAAGGGTGCTGGATGCATGGAATGGCCTACCTCAGGAAGTGGTGGATATGAATAAAGTTCAGGGCTTCAGATAGGCATGGCATAGGCATAAGGGAGCAATACAGATGAGTATGAATAGATAGGCCATTGACAGAGCAAAGGCCAATAGCACATTTATAAGGTAGAAAAAGAAATGGACAGACTGGATGGGGCTTGCAGTCCTTATCTGCCATCAACATCTATGTTTCTATGTTTGTTGATGCAGCAAATGTGACCAGTGACAACACAGTGGCAAACGGATTAGCATGAACTAATATATGTACATCTCATTTTGGGAGTACATCATGTTTATGAGCATGATTTCTCATTTCTTTCAGGAAACTCAAAACAAGGCAACACAGACTACAAAGTACATGCCCCAGGGTCTGGGGAAAACAAAGTTCTCAAGAGGTATGCAGATGCTGAACCTTGGTATAAGCAGTGGTGTGCAAGTGTACATACCAGAGAAGAAAACAGTTGTTGATGCTGCTACACAGTATTGTGCTCCCCATGAAAGTGAGGAATATGTCAATGACAGTACCATCATGTATGGAGACACTGACGAGGAAGACTCTGAGGAAGACTTCAAGTATGATTCTGATGATGATCCAGAATGGACAGTCGAAGATTTCATAAACACTGACTCTGATTCAGACAAGGAAGACAGTGTTAATGATAAAACCGATATGTAAGGAATAAACAAGACGGGTACAGAGGGGCTGTTCAAAGTAAGGGAGGCCATGATATGAGACTGGAGTGAGGAAGGTTCAGGAGGGAGATGAGAAGACACTTTTTTACAGAGAGGGTGGTTGCTGGGTGGAATGCGTTACCTGCTGAAGTGGTATGCAGTAGAAGAGTGGACTGCTTCAAACGAGGATGGGACAGGACAAGGGGAGGGTTAATGAAGGGGAAGGGTGGAAGGGAGGGGCAGCTGCAGAATAAGGGGTGCTAGCTGCACATTCGAGCAGACTTGTTAGACCTCTAGGCCTTTATCTGCTGGCAAATTTTGTATGTTCGTAAGTGTTCAGTGCACCCTGGTTACAGTTTCTTGCAGCTCTTAGCAAAAACAATAATACATTCCACGGCACTACACATTAACTGGAGAACTGCATAACATGTGGTCTTCAGCATTATAGTTTTGAACCCTGCACAGTAACAATTCTACATTGTAAACATGGATGCACACCTGAAGTGGCACACTACCATTTGTGTCTGCCCATTGTAGGTAGTAGAGCGCACAAAGAAAGGGAGGTTATTGCCTACAACAACCGACTAATGAAGGACATCAGACGACTATCTCCCACAGAGCAGACATCATCTCTAGAATCCTTCCACAAGGTTCTGCTTTATTTGCTCCAAAACTTACACATTTCTTCTATGACAGTATGGAGGCATGGTAGGTTGACATCACATACGTATGATATGCATACTGTTCTTACTTGCTTGTATCACAACTGCATACAGACAGATAAATGGGGTGACTAAAATCATACAAAAGTAGTTGATAACATCGCTGCTATTGTCTTCATTGACACATCACATGGTGTACTGAACCCCTTATTTGAAGCAGCGTATTACAAATGGATATCAGCCAATTGCAGTATCTGCTGAGAACGGGTGAAAGTATGTCGCAATCTCCATGGGGTGGGTGAGGTTTCCACAGAAGTAGCTGAACTGCCTCTTTCTATTTTTTGTTATTAATCAGGAAAATGATTGTAGATATGGCCTGATGCTGACTGACTGTGCACAGCCACTCTGAATGGATAACATTTATTCTTTGTTACAGACTGCTTATATCAGCAATGCATTTTAATGAGAATTCGAGCCGGCCTCAAAGAATTAAAAATGATGGACAGAAGCAGTGGACAGTATCATTTCCTAAATCCAGAGGAGGAGCAGCGACAGTGAAGGAAGTAAAAATGCCAATCACATATGGTAAGTGCCATACTTTTATAGTGATATAGTCATGGCACATTTAAGACAATGTGGCACAGGAGGTGGCATCCTGTAACTCAGCACTGCCATCCAAAAGGGAATGTGAGTTTTGAACTGGTAATGCGTAGACTTGAGGCACCTGATCCCAGACCTCGAGCCACACCGGTGACCCCTGTTTGGGAATGAGCATAGGTCACCAGTGGTAGTCGGGGTGTGAGGAGAAGGATCATACAGCCTAAGGACTTATCTCCTTTTCAGGGATTGTGGGTTTTCACCTGTCTGTGCCGACCTGGACCCTAGCATGGGCTGTGTGGTTTGGGGGAACAACAGAGACAGTACAAAACAAAAGCAATTTCATTAGACAGTGTGTGTGTGTGTGTGTGTGTGTGTGTAACAATGACAACCATCTCTAATGAAGGCAGAGGAGCTATGTTATTAGAGAACTACATTTTTAACATTATTAAAACAATTAACTTTTAAAAAGAGAATATATGTTTTTCAAACAACGGTAATATAGTGGCCCTTTTCTAAGTGCAATAACACCCTCCAGGGTGTGCGGTATTGTGTCCTGTGTGGTATAAGGCACTGTGCGGTCCGGCACAGTACAATACTGCACAGCCAGTCAGTTATTGTTGCTTACACAATGAAATGTCTCCATATACATTTACATTATATTTGTTCTGTCATACACAGCATATACGAAACAGTTAACAATTGAGGTTTTCAAGATGCGTGAGGAACATCCCAGTTATCGCATGGCGAAAGATGCCATGCCACAACGTTCCATACCTCCTCCACTTTCATCACGATTTGAGAAACAAGATAAGGAACTGCTTGTTGAACAGCATCGCACATGCTTCAACAAGCCTGGAAATGAAGGTTAGTATTGATGTATAAATCCTAACGAGGGCACAGTTCCATTTATCAGTAATGAATGTAATATGGTCCACTTGCCATGCCCGAAAGTGTTTTGCACTCTGGGCAGCTGAACTTTCCTGTGTATCGGTGCCATGTAAGTTAACACGACACCAGCTGATGAAATGAAAGCGACATCATGCGCAACACTGCTTACAAAACTTGAAAAGTGGCATGGGTCATGGTGTGTTTCGGTCCTCTTTCTTTTTGGTTTGTTGTTTCAGTATGCTGCCTTGAGGCTGGACGGGCTCCACACTGAGCAGCAGACATTGTCAAGAGTGTGAATGCATGTGGCCGTTGCTTAACTGTGTCCTACCATGTCTACAATGCATGAGTCCCGCCATGTACTCAGTTAGCCTCCATTGCAAAATATGGGACCCAGTACCCACACACACTCTAATTTCTAATTCAGCGTAACAGTGCATTGTGTCTCGAGTTGTGTATAATTATGGTACTTCATGACATTGGCAGTATAGTGACATAAAGACCATACAAACAAATGGTGCAGTACTGTTATATAGTATATGGTTAGGGCTTATTATGAATGGAAAGCCGTGCCTTTCAAAATCTTGTTGTAGGACAGTTCAACGGTCAAACAAGCTGTTGTACTATTGGTCTGACTTCACATCGATAGTACAACAACTTTTTTACCTTGCTCTGCCACCTGATTGGCTCACTCAATGCTCTTAGGAGAAAAAAAAGTTGTGTAACATGGCGGTGCGATTAAGTGAGCGCTGGTCGGGGGACCCTCCTCGTTTTGACACAGAGAGCCTCATAAGGCTCCATATCACAAAAGTGAATCACTGTTATTTTATTTTTAAACCAAGTGGTGATGAGCTAGCGGTACAGGGTCACGCAGAACTGAGTCAGAGTGGGACAAGCATGAGGGAGCCAGAATGGGAGCAGCATGACTCGACATAACAAAGGTAACCGTAAACTTCGGGGGGAAAAAAAAAAGCCAGGAACCATATACTATATAATATAGTGGATGGTTAACCATCCACAACTATGGCTGTCTTTCCATCTCGGTTGTTGAAGAAATCATGGAGACCTCTCGAGCTTTGCTCTCGAGGTCTCCATGATGTCATCAACAACCTCGATGGAAACACAGGCTTGTTGTGTATGGTCACCCATCCACTATTCTATATGTAGTGTATAGTGGATTGTTGTTCTGTATAGAATTCCATACCTTTCAAAATGCTGTCGTACCACAATTCCAAAGTGATGGAATGCTGTTCTACCCTACTGTGGTACAACAGCATTCTGAAACCACTAGAGACTGCATGAGTCAGTTTAATTTTGAAAGCAAAATAACTCACAAAACACATTTTTAAAACACTACTCTACACTATAACAAATACAGGATGAGAAACTCTATGCACAACCTGTGTGTTTTGCCACCTCGTGGTTCTGATTCCCATGGACCTCTCGAGCTTTGCTGCCAAGGTCAGAGGGAATCAGAATCACTGTGTGGCAGAACACTCTGGTTCTGCATAGTTTGCCATCCAGTATTCTCTATGTTTGTGAGTTACAGACCCACACATTTTGCATTCACAGTTTTGGAAACCATTACACACCTCATGCCTGCACCTGTGAACAGCAGTTGTGTGACTTCACCAGTGCCAGAATATTGAAACCCATGCAGCATCACAGTGGTTTTCATAGTGTCTATATTTGTCATCCACAGGTGCAGAAAAACTACAAGCACCAACAGAAGAGTGAGCAACATCACATTCCGAATACTGTACGACAGCGCACGTCAGCAGCATCAAATGACAAAGCATATCACAGCACCAGAAAAGACATCTTCCTGTGAGTGTGTGACATGTGTAATGGACAATAGGTTGTCGTGTGTGTCTTCATCCAAGATTATTCCTTGCAAATGATTGTTGAACATTACATGGACATTGTTAAGCAACGTAAACTATATTTGAAATCCAATGAAATAATTCACAATCACTAATGGTACTGAATGTGTTCTTGTTTTTATTGTTAGTAAAAAAAAAGAAGTTCAAATACTTTTATTTGTGGAACTGTTACCTGTGACATTTTAAAATTAGAAATAAACAGTTGAGCAACAGTTGTAGAAGCAAAATGAAGTTTCAGCGATGCTTCAATAGTTACTTGCTGCCCTAGGATGAAAGAAAAGAACAATATTAGAGACATAATCAGCAGGGCACTGATAACGTGCTTACATCTATACATGGTCAGATATCTATATATGCAATGGTGGTGAGGATACCATTTGTCAAATAACAGAAATATGTTTGTGTGTGCAAAACTACATTGAGAATATTGCATTTATCCTCACTGTATGTCATCTATCCATACAGCAGGTGTACCACTGACAGATACTGCAGTTCAGTGTTGCAACACATGACGTACTGATTGACTGAAGCAAGCAGTAGGAACTACCAGCTACAGAGCATCACATACACTTGCAATACATTCACTTTCAATCCCGTTCTTTCCAACAGCAGAACAGTTTACAACAGGAAGAAGCAGCACCCGTACCACCCATTGTGAATCCCATGGTCACTGGATACATCACGACCAAGGCTCTTACTACCTACACATGGGCTGCCAATGAACTCTCCTACTCTGTCACATGGACAAGAACCACCAACTTCACTTCACCCCAAACCACTGCTCACCGGACCGTACTATCTTGTAACGTCATGACTGCTGATTGCCAAGCTAGCAGTTGAATTCACTTGACCACTTGCACACAGTGAAGCTGATATGGTAATGCTATGAAATAGTATGCTCTGGTCAGCAGTTTATTTCACTGAAGTGGAGCAGGTAGTTGCTGTTGTTGTTGCTGAATACTGTTCATGTCTGTGTTGCTGTGGAGGGAGAAAGTTACAGTGAAGATGTGGAATGCCAGATAACTAAAACTGTTCTGCTGCGTGAAAGATGTGCTTGACACTGGCTGTTGTGGGACTATATGCAATTGGCTCATGATGATTACTACAGCAAATCAGTACCTACTGTTTGACTATGGTTAAGTGCAGTATCTGCCTATGGTGTACCTACTGTGTGGATAAACAACCTACAGTGAAGATGAATGGGATATCACAACTGTGAGCAATATTTATCTTTTTCTAGCCATTGTTTAACCAGGAGACAGACACTAAGGTGACAGCTTGTTGACAGGTGCACGCTGTTAGCACAGGGAAGTTAATTAACTTGATGGGGGTCGCATGGTACGCAGGTATGGGATGTAGTATTGAAACACATGTCTTCACATCTCAGTTTCAGAGCATCACATCAGGGCACCACTGTCTCCATTTGCCAATTGCTATCCTCACGATCATAGCATACTGGCATATCTATACATATCTCTCTCTCTATATATATATATATTATGGTAGCATGGTAGTGCTACCATAGTTAGGGGTTGAGGAGCCATTTCTATGTTAAACCCAAAATTTTGCACCTTAATAACTTTGCAACCATTTAACGGATTTGCCTGAAATTTGGAATACATGATCAAGAACCACAGGCCTTGGGATCTGCCAAGTTTTGTACTGCTCGGATATACGGCTGCGGAGTTATTAAGCGTGATCTGTGTGCGCGTTTACGCTTTTCTGGAATTCTAAGGTCGCGCCTACAGGTCGTACGGTTTGTGCGACCGGTCCAAAATCTTCAGGAAGCATGCGGCCAGGGTCCCCAATGTGCCTTTCGAAGATTTCATGAAAAAATATTAAACGGTTCAAAAGTTATTCAAAAAACAGTTTCCCATTATAAGTCAATGGGAAAAGTTAACAAAAAGTTCGACAGTGTCGCAAATGCACTTTTTAGTGTCGCAAATGGCCCTGTTAGTGTCGCAAATCTGCCATCTTGTTTTCAGTTGGTGATCAGAAAAATGGTTGGCATTTAAAATTGAGACCCTCTAGCAACTTAATTCTTTTTGTATTCACCTAGTCGGGCCCTGAGGATGCTAGCCATGTCTTTATTTTGGGGTAAAACACCCCAGAAATATGTTTTTCAAATTTCTGGAAAAAGTAGTGTCGCAAAGTAGTGTCGCACTTGCGAAAGTATCGCATAAATTTTATAGAGCTTCATAAATCACGACACTACTTTGCGACACTATGCCCAAAATGACAGTAATTCTTTGGCACTCCGCTGCAAAAGAACGGTTGGGAGTTTTAGGCTGAAATTTGGAGGGAACGCAGCTGACATCTCACAGATGTGCCTTTCAGTGTTGTTTTGAAAAAATATTACATGGTGGCAAAGTTGCGGCACTCCAAAGTTGACGGTTTTTCCCATAGGATAACATTACGGCGCCCAACACATTGCAGAAATCCTTTGGCACCCTGCTGCAAAATAACGGTTTGGTCTTTTTTCCTGACATTTGGAGGGAAGACAGCCAACAGCCCACAGATGTGCCTTTCAGTGGTTTGGTGAAAAATATTACAGGGAGGCAAAGTTATGGCGATCCAAACTTTTCTTTTTCCCCATAGGATAACATTACGGCATTCGCCACGCCTTTCAGGGCCCGTATCTCGGAAACGGTGTGAGATACGGACTTTTCGTCAGAAAATTTCTTAGCCCCCTATTGGGGCTAAGATACAAATTAGCTAGGACAGTTGTAAATAATATGACTTTTAAATTTTTTTTCTACTTCATACGGTTCCTGAGATATAATGTATTTAGTATTCCAAGATCTCATTTTCTTCGCCGATACTCATTATTATGCACACATTATTTGTACTCACTGTCTTTCTCTATGCAGGTTTTGGGGAAAACCAGCCTGTGCGCTTACATTACTGTTACTGTTGCCCTTTCCGCTTGTGGTTCTGTACCCGTTTCACTTACCATTGACGTCACGCCACCATGTGTGTTATCCTTTTGCGTTTCATTTGGTTGCATTTCTGTTATTTTTGCCATTTCTGTCTACAGTACTGTTTCTCTTCTGTTTCACTTTGCATCACCATGCCCATTGACATTTCCGTTTGCAGGCACCATGTTACTATGTGACAACACATCACGTGGCAGACCATTCCCGCTCACGCCACCATGTGCGTACCCTTCTGTTCTCATTCGCGCTTGTGTTACCATGTGCCCATTGTTATCATTTCTGTTTGCATTGCTGTCCTGTTAGTATGCCACAACACATCATGTGGAGCGCGGGCCCTCTGACCCGTGCTCCCATCATCGATAATTAATTGGCCCGGCTCCTGCCGCTGCATTACATTCACTATTTCTCGCTATCATTCTCAAAATAAGAAATTAGAGGCAAAAACTCCATTTAATGCATTAGTTAGGTTGTTCCACAGTGACAAAAGTGAGAAAATTCGCTGTTAGGGTTGAAAACCCCCCTTGCACCCCCCACCCACCTCCCCAACCGGCATTGTGGGGTGCATTTGGATCGTGGGTCCTAACTCTCACCCCCATTTTCCTATACTTCTGCTGCTTTACACATGTCATGGGGTGAGAGTTAGGGCTGATGATCCCAATGCACACCCCAATGCCACCACGTGCGTCATCCTTTGCGTTTTCATTTGCGCTTACGTTTCTGTTACTTTTTTGCCATTTGTGTGTACCGTACTGTTTCTCTTTCTGTTTCACTTTGCATCACCATGCCCATTGACATTTCCATTTACAGGCACCATGTTACTATGTGACAAGACATCACGTGGCACACCGTTCCCGTCTACGCCACCGTGTGCGTTACCCTTTCTGTTCTGATTCATGCTTGTGTTACCATGTGTGCCACTGTTAGCATTTCTGTTTGCGTTGCTGCTCCTGTTAGTATGCCACAAGACATCATGTGGCGGGAGCACTGGGCCCTTTGGGCCCCACACTCCCGCCACCGCATTACATTCACTATTTCTCATTATCATTCTCAAAAAGAAGGGAAATTAGAGGCAAAAAACTCCGTTTAATGCATTAGTTAGGGTTGTTCCACAGTGACAAAAGTGAGGAAATTCGCTGTTAGGGTTGAAACCTACCGAATTCACCCCCAGCACCACACACACACAGACACACACACACACATTCAAGTGTGGGGAGGACCAAGTCAACACAACCAATGACAGACATCCAGCAGCAGGTGACAGAAATAACAAACAATTGTCTAAATGTACTAGAAGACATCCCCACCCACCTGACCAGGTACTGCATGCTCAGTGGAGATCAACAGCAAAACTGAGGCCATGTACACCAAACGTACACATCCCTGATTGCAGCTGCACACAATGTACCACACTTAGTAGTTGCATGGCCTTACCTACCGATGCCCCACACCACACCACAACTGGTACTGTGCCGTTATTCAATATAAATGCTGAAGGTGCATGATGACAGTTGTAGAAAGGTTGCAACACTAGTGAGTATACATTAATTAAGAGAAGCACATAAATTAACTACAAGACACTAGCATGCTCAAGATAAAAGTAGTGATACATTTAGTAGGTGATTTACATAGTAGTATATTTACTGCAATGGTTTACTCAACATAGAGAGGCTGATGTAAACGTATGGAAAAACATTGCCTGTTCAAAGCTGTGAAATTCGTACTGCCAGTATCACATGCATTCTTATTGAATAACGGCACAGTACCAGCTGTGGTGTGGTGTGGGGCATCGGTAGGTAAGGCCATGCAACTACTAAGTGTGGTACGTTGTGTGCACTTGCAATCAGGGATGTGTACGTTTGGTGTACATGGCCTCAGTTTTGCTGTTGATCTCCACTGAGCATGCAGTACCTGGTCAGGTGGGTGGGGATGTCTCGTAGTACATTTAGACAATTGTTTGTTATTTCTGTCACCTGCTGCTGGATGTCTGTCATTGGTTGTGTTGACTTGGTCCTCCCCCATACTTGAATGTGTGTGTGTGTCTGTGTGTGTGTGGTGCTGGGGGGGGTGAATTCGGAGTTAGGGTTTTCAACCCTAACAGTGAATTTCCTCACTTTTGTCGCTGTGGAACAACCCTAACTAATGCATTAAACGGAGTTTTTTGCCTCTAATATATATATGCATACACTTTGTAACCAGTCTTACAAAATTATTCCATGACAAATGTTTGCTGACATTTATGACATTGTCATGACAGTTGAAACTGTTCAACGGTTTATTCAGTGATGCTCAAAGTTGTGCAATACATGATGTGAAGGTGATATGCCATGTTACACACATGGCATGATTCACAATTCTCATCACAGGGTGCACTGAACTTCTGCCTGAAATAATAGTATGCAACAGCGCTTGCAACAAACAATGAAGCGGGAGATAATGACATAGACAGTGTGATGGAAATGACAACTGAAAACACAAAAGCAGGCTGACACCACCCCATGCCCAAACATGGTCTGCGAAATGGGGCGAGGCGGTATGTGGCTGGTGGAAGCTGGGAACTCTCCAGAATCTGAATTCATACACTTCTCGGACACTGACATTTTCTAAGTATCCTTATACCATCCGTGGTGGTTGATTGACAAGTCAACACCTACACCCAGAATATGCCCATTATGATGATTAGCAATATATCCATGGTGGTGTACCGGTCCATCTGACAACTCTGTTTTGGCAGGATACGTGTATGTAACAATGAATTTACACTGTTGGTATACTGGTCATGCACCACCTCTGTGTCATGTATGTCCCACATGCTGAACAACATGAAGATGTTGTACTCATCACCCAGTGATAGTTCATTCAGTGCCAGGTGTGATGGTGTGCACAGTGTCATGGTTGCACTGAGACAAGAAATGTCTTGGTGTGGTTAAGTGGGCGGGACAATACCTGCAAAGGTGGTATTGCAGTTCCAGTACACCATCAGTGTAACTGAATTGCTGCATACACATAAAAGACCATATCAAGGTGATGGTATGGACAGGTACACCACTGTAGATCAATACAGTAACAGTCCTCATAACGGGCATATTCATGCTGGGCAAAGGGACAGGTACACCACCATGCAGAACTGTATTAATACTCATAATAACGAGCACATTCCTGGTGAATTGACCAGTGGAGAAGTAGGAATATGTTAATTAATTATCATAATACCGTGCATATTTGGGGCGGTTGGAAATATCCAATCCTGTGCATGAATGTGCTACTGTTTTTGCACATCCATAGGGCCCTTTGCTGAATCAGTGCCACAGTGTGCAGTACATGTTATTTTGAATGATAATCAATGTGCTGAACCACTACATTGTTTTCTTGTTAATGGCTCAATCATAGCAATGTTTTTTCAGAGAGACACACGGTATTGGGTGGCGTAAGAGCAGAACACCAAGAACAATGCACGCCACCTTGCTGGCACTGAGCCCACAGCAGACCATAGGTTGATGTCATCATTGGTGCATGGCACAGGTCATGGCTATAGTGCCATATTCACCACTTTATGTAAGTACCAAAAAGGGTACCATTGTCAGAAACCCTGCCAAGAATGACATTAGTGACATTGTTGGTCACCACTTGTCAAACGACAGCCTTGCCACAGTGTGCCCTGTGATGCACTGTTAATGTCTGCTGCTGCCTCCGTACCACACACAGCAACAGTGTGATGTGTTGCAGCGTGACCTTACACCACCTTACCGCTGCTGTCTCTGGATCTTTTAAACATGAATGACAATGCTACACTGTCTTTATCTCCAATATTTGTAATCTGTCTTGTTGTACTGTGTGCATACCGTAGTGGTACTTTGGTTTTGTGTTTGTTACCATAGTGACTGTATGTTCAAATCCATTGCTGCAAAGTAGTGTGAAACCAAAAAATGTAAACCTGATCTCCTAGATGTGTCAGTAAAAATTGTGTTAATGCATCTTGAATATGGTGCTTTTTTCAGCTTCACATTTTGTGTTCCTTTGACATTCTCACAGTAAATACTACTGACGGTTCCTTGGTTCAACTGTTTTGATAACTCAGGCATACGTTACGTATTCTGCTCTACTTTGATCAGGAAAAACATTGATGTACAGCTCCTTTGTGTACCTCCGCCACCAAAGTGATGAAACACAACTTGTGTCCAGTGACATGGACATAGTGATAGTTTCATTTACATGATCATCTGATAAAATATTGTAATTCTTCAGCCCGGTGGCACTGAGGGCTGAGGCACTGGATGGCACACCTCGCGCCACGCCAGCAGCCAGGGTTCCGGAACGAGCAGGAGTTGCCGTAGGATAGCAGGGGAGGAGAGGAATTGAGCATCCGAAGGACTGCTCTTCCCCTCCGGGAGGGGGGTGCACACTGGTCAGCATCTGACTGCCCCCTGATGGAGGCCAGGGGTCAGGGACACATGCCATACATTGGGGAGGAACTGAGGGCAGATACCTGGACGAGGATGCACGCAGACACATGTGCAGCCACAGCCACCGGCGTCATTGCATGCCCTCTGTCTCTGGGGAATCCAAACAGGGAAAAAATGGCACTGGTTGTGATGGCTTGCTGGTCATTTGGCAGGATGCCCCAGCTGTGAGGGATCACTGGAAACTGGATCCTGTGTAGGTGGAGATGGGGGGGTCTGTACGCCATCCCACCATGGGTGGCAAACTGAGGGGATATACAGTGTAGCCCCAGGTGTGAGCCAGGAGTGATCTGGATGGCGGCCAGAGGAGGAGGCGGTGGCCTGGACATGACTGGCAGACCGGGGACCAAAGATGAGAAAAATGAACAACGGCAAAAAAAAAAATTATTGTAATTCAAACATTACCATACATTAGGAACTATACCAAAGTATGAACAGTTACTTTCATTTTATGTGACCACATGACCAGTTTCATTAACAGTGGGTGTCAATGACAACATTTGCCAGTATTGAGTACAGTCATTAGTCTTATGGTTGACAAATATTAAGATGGGTGACAGGTGTCGGCTGCGTGGCACCGAGCAAATGGGTTCACTCTGCATGCTGGGCACTGTGCTTTGTACACCAATCATGGCTACCAGGAGCAGATACCGACAGGGAAGAGAGTGTACAAATGTCAATTTGACAATTCCATCCCATGTGCGGTCAGCATGAGCAGCTATGCTTGTATTGGGCATGTGATTCAATATCCACGGTGTCAGTACATATGCACTGCATGCCCACAACTGACCACACCAAGAAGTAGCAGATGTGACAGTAAATACATTAGTGAAAAAGAATTCTACAAAAATACCACATACCATTGTGTGAACTAGGCATCGTGGAAGCCCTTATAGGAGTCCGATGGGAACTTGGCCTTTATAGTAGTCACTGCACATGCAGGCAGAATTTTTCTGTTTTTTTCTCCCCAGGCATTGCCACACCCAGTAAACAAACCTTTGCTATGCCATGTATTGAAGAAGTCTATGGACAAAAGAATAGAAAACAAGCATTTGTCAATGCCGAATGTTTGCTTGCTGGCATTAGTAGTGTAGAAGTTACAGAGCTGCATAATAGGAATGGCAGCGAAGTATTGAACTGAAGCCAACCCGACCACCACCCTGCAGACAGTGACAGGCATTGGGGTGTACCTTTGGGTCGTCAGGCATGACGACCACACCATTTCACCACACCCCACCCTGCAGACACTGACAAGTGTCACGGTGTGCCTTGGGGTCTTTGACCCTTATGCGCACCCCATTCCATTAGGAAATACGGTGAGATGGGTGCGGTATAAGAGAATGGGGTGAAGTTTGGACCGAAGAGTCTGAGGCACACCTTGATGCCTCTCACTGGCTGCAGGGTGTGGGTGGGGGTGGAATGGTATGAGCATGACAGGCAAGAATCCCAAGTCACACCCCTGATGCCTGTCATTCTCTACAGGGTGGGGCGTTATGGTCGGAAACCCTAATGCCTCAGGCATTCGTTGGTATTTTCACTCCAAATTTTCAACATGTTTTTGTGACCCCCACCTCATGAACAGTGGCAATATCAGTTTGTTAGCCGAAAACTGCTTTTGCACAGCGACTATGACATTTGGCACCACAGGTGCAAAAACACATTCCGAACAGGATGTGAAAAATGACAGCGGTACTGTTCATGGGAGGTGTAAAAAATGGCAATGTTGAAAATCTGCTATGAAAATCTTAAAAAAACTGGTGAAGTCACGAGCGTGCGTAGAAACTGTGCAATGTACACCCGTAATGTAACTAGTTTGGGAATTTTTTTCCAGCAGATTGTTAACACAGGCGCTTTGGGACCTCCAATCATGAACAGTGTCAGTGTGATTTTCTTTATCTGTCCCGAACAATGATTTCACACAGCGACCACGCATTTCTGTGCTGAAAGTGTGAAAACACATTTCGGCCATGTGGAAAATGACAGCTGTACTGTTCATAAGGAGGTGTGGAAAAATGCCACTGGTGAAAATCTGGACTGAAAATATTACAAATTCATGAACTTACGAGGGTTCATGGAAACTGCTCAATGCTCACTCGTAACACAGTCATTTTATGGAGTTTTGTCACCAAATTTTCAACATAGCCATTTTAAGACATCTGCTCATGACCAGTGTCACTGTGGTTTTCTTATTCTGTCCCAAACATTGTTTTCGCACACCGGGTGAGGTGTGAAAAATGGTAGCTGTACTGCTCATAAGGAAGTGCAGTAAAATGGCACTGTTGAAAATCTGGTGTGCAAATATTACAACTTCGCAAACTTGCCAGCGTGCGTGGGAACTGCGCAATGTGCGCTCCTAAAACAGTTATTTTGGGAATTTTTACCAAATTTTCAACATAGTCATTTAAGACCTCTGCTCATGAACCGTGTCACTGTGATTTTCTTAATATGTCCCGTACATTGATTTACACGACTGCACCATTGTGCGCTACATGGGGAAACACATTTGGGTGAGATGTGAAAAATGACAGCTGTACTGCTCATAAGAAAGTGTGGTAAAATGGCAATGTTGAAAATCTGGTGAAATATTGAAAATTAGCGAACTACAGCCTGCATAGGAACTACGCAATGCGCTTGTAAAACAGTCATTTTAGAATTTTCCACAAATTTTCAAAATAGGCTTTTGAGAGCCCACCTTATGAACACTGGCAGTGTCATTTCATTAATCATTCCGGAAAGGTGATTTCGTGCAGTGGCTGCGAAATCATCCCTCGGGCCCGAGTAACGCCATGAGACAGCATTCATGAGAAGGGGTCCCAAAAACCCCATGTTGAAAAATTGGTGCAAAAATTCAAAAAAATGCCTGAGATATGCAATAAAGTTGAAAAAACCCTATCTATCCCATTACACAGCTTACCGGTATTTCCTCAGTTGCAGTCGGCTTTGAAGAGTGCAGGACGTGTTTCGGTCACCGAAGATCGTCACGCCGAGCTCCGGAGGTAAGTATGGGGTGAGGTGGGGGTGTGGGGAGGCAGGGTGCACAGTGGGTGAGGCGGGGTGGGGAAGACACAGCGAGGGGCCACTTTTGATTTTCAGGTTTTGTGTTTTTTTATGACGACCACGCGGGACGTTTTCCACGCTGGGGTGGGCTCCCAGTGTGGCAGAAGGACGGCTGGGGGTTGTGGAGCCGATGGGGGATTGGGCACCCGTGTCGGCCATGGCATCTGTTGCCACGCTGGGGTGGGCTCCCGGCGTGGCACCCTGTACTGGGGGGAGAGGAGACACAGTGGAGCTGACAGGGGATTGACCACCCCCGTTGGCTATACGACGTGTAGCCACACTGGGGTGGGCACCCAGCGTGGCATATGAAACTGTGTTTCGGGGGTGCAGCACAGGCGATGAAGTTAGGGCACCCCGTCGGCTACAGTGTGTGCGTGGGGGCAGCAGGCAGCATGTGTGTGTGTGTGTGTGTGTGTGTGTGTGTGCGTGTAGGGGGAACGCGCATAAGCAGGCGATATCTGATCGCTGTTCACTGAAGTGTAGCTCCCCCTTTCAACTGTACACCACTGCATTTTGGAGCTGTCATAGACAGCTCCAGCAGGCATTGGAGAACTGCAGCCGTGCCTGCAAACACACTGACTGAATTGGAAGAGGGCTGACACACCTCCAAAAACTCGGATGATGGCACTATGTTTCTTGCACATGCGTGCAAGCAAACATAAAAATGAGATGCATTGTAATGCAGAACAGCTGACCCTTTCAATTGAAGCACTGTAGTCAATGACATCACTGTATTTTGTCACTTGTTCACTGCTAACTTCACTCTCTAACCATTCACAACTTGTGAGAACAGTGGATCATGAGATGAATCCAAGTCAATATGTAATTGTTAAACACAAAAGTAGTGATTCCACAGAAGTAAAATTAAACAATGAATGCCTTTGCTTCTGTTGTCAGTCAGACTGGGGCTGACAATCGTTGTACTGCATGAATCAGTGCCTGTGCCACTCGTGCAACCAATGTCATTGTGATATAATGGAAGTGCTGGAGATAAAAATGTCTCTGTTTCCGAGACACAAGATGTGCGACAGGGTGGATACTCCTAAAGGGAAGCAGAGCATGAAGAGAGACCTCATGAGGTTGGGAAAATGGGATGTGTTTCAGCAGCAAGGCTCTATTGACACTAAGTGCCACAAACATTGGCCTTCTGCTTAAGAGGTGCACAAATCAAATAGCCTACCACAAGAGGTACTTGGAGCAATCTTAAAATGGAGGGTGCAGTGAGTGTGATGGAGCAATGTTCAGGCACTGACCAGATAGGGTAGCATGCCACAAACAAGAACCGGTGATATGAGCATAGTGGTCATCCCTATCGGTGTTCTCAGATGCCATGTAAAAACTCCAACCTGTCTGATTTATTGTGTAATCAAATAGTGCCTAGTGATTAAATTACCTTGGTGTCTCTCCCCAGTGTCACTTATAAGGACAGGAAACAGAACAGGTCACAGTATGGAAGCTGTAAATGCATAGCTAGTAACAACACTTTCTTCAGGGTGTACTCTGTTTACTATTACCTTCTTTGTCATCATGACATGACAGATAAATAACAGGGGTAATGACCTTTGACACTGTCACATGCCGATGTGACTATGTGAAATAAATAGCTACAATCAAAGTAGGGCACGTCCACACCCACTAAGTGGTGTTCAACAGTTGTTACTGAGTCATAGCAAGGAATTTCATTTGCCTCACATAGCATGTATTTCTTTATTGTATGTTGTGACACGATATGTCCAGTGACAGTAAAAGTATCTTTTTCTGGAGCAACCGGGGGACGGTGTGGGTATACAGATGGTAACCAAGTGAAAGTGCAGCACATTAAGCTGTCAGTGCTATTTGGAATGAATGTGGGACATTTTGAATGTTAAATGGGAAAATTCCACTACTGTTCAGTCAGGGGCATCTCTTGGCGACACAGTGGCTTGCTAGGTAGGTGAGCAGAATGTGAATGAGATGGCTGTGCAGAAGGTCAGGGAACTCGTTACATCCCCGACTACAGATCATTTGCAAACAGATATTTTCAATATTTATTTATATAATGACACAACTGCATGGTGTGATGCTAGAACCCACTGCCTTCTCATTGGAGAGTGTGCTACCTGCTGAGCCACTGACACCAATTTACACTGCTTCCATGGTACCTGTTTTGCTCTTGTCCGCTGCCCTATAGAAAGTCAAGAGTAATGTGTTTCAGAACTGAATACATAATCTTACATACCACTGATGACACATAAACAAGTCTGTACTTTCCTAGCTCTGCCTTGCTCACACTATTGTGAAGAGTTATCAAATTTGCAGTCTCACACTAATAACATACCATGCTCTAGTACCATAAGTTGTTCACAAATGGTATATATTTATCCAGTTACTACTTTTGCAATTGTTTGATAAAATATGCAATGCCACATTGCTTTGTCCAACTTCAGTTTTATTACTTGTTTCAGTAGCCTTTAGTTGGTGAATGGACTATGTAACCTCCCCCCCCCCTTCTGCGGACCCTCCACCTCCATTCCCACCGTTGCCTATGTCTGCCTTCAGCACCCATACCATCTCCCTAACTTTGTCCCATCCCAACTTGAAACATCTCACTGTGTTACATGAAATCAGCCCCCGCCTGGTACAGCATTCCATTTACTCACCACTCTCTCAGCGAAACAGTGCCTCCTCATATCCGTCCTAATTCTTCCCTCTCCATTCTTACACTGTGCCCCATCATGTCCCTTCCAATCTTCATTTTAAACACCCCTTCAGTATTTTCTTTGTTCACCACCCATACATATTTGAATGTATAAATCATTCTCCTACCAGTTGTCCTCATGCAACCCTTCCCCCACTTGAAACCCACCTTCATAGCTACATATATCTCTCCAATACTATTTGCTCAACTGAAACCTGTCACATGCGTATAACTCACTGTTGACCCAAATACTTCCACAGTGTGGCACCAACCCATAATTCAGGGTGTGGCACCAGTCCCTCTTCTATCCTTTCTTTCATCATGCTAGTACAACATGGTAGTGGAAGTACCGCAGAGAATGCCACTGACCACCAAACCTACTCACTGTGCCCACCCAATTCCTGTAACCTCCCTTTCACCACCTTGACAGTCTCCCCTGCCAAGTCAGTTGTACCCACAAGTAGTACTATGTGTACTTTCTTCCTGCCATTACAAGCACACTTACTACCTTACCTGACCCCTTTCAGTATGGAATCCCCGAGCAGTAGTACCCCCCTGCCCATGTCCTCTAACCCCTCCACTTTGTCCTTTCTTCTTCAGCAGTGTCCACCCTGTCCTGTCCCTTCAGTACCCCATCTGCACCATCTATGTGTTCTACAAATTCCCCTACTGTCCCACCTCACCATTGCCACTGACCTGCACCCCCCGCTCTCCTTACCCTTCTGCCTCCCGACCTCCATGCTTTCCTTATCATTCCCCCACACCACCACTGCTCTGTGACTACTCTGATGCATCCGCAGTTTCCGATTCTGAGCAACTATTTCCTGCTAACCTCTAGCTCTGCTCAGCTCCACCTTCTGCCTGCCCTGAGTCATGCCCCCTACTACACCCACTAGCGGTGCACATTTCCTTCTTCTCCCTGCCCTGAGTCTTCCTCCCAGCAGGACATTTCATTGAAAGAGTTTTTTCACAGTGAACGTTGGTGAATACTCACTCATTTCTTGGTTCGTTATCACCAATGGGGCCATCCAGCTCGAGGTACTCATGCAAGCATGACATGAGGACATCCTCATCAAGGCACATGTTTTTAAATCCTTGAACATCGGTGATGCAATCTACACCGTCCATTTCTGCAAATTTTTCTGATACAGCTGAGTAAAACCAGCAGCATCTATTTTCACGCAGGGTGGGCATTAATGAACAATTGCCACAAGTACACCTGATAGGCAATAAGAAACATGGTATTACATCAATAGATATTTACTTGGAAAACAACATTCACTAAATTCATATCAAATGGAGACATACATAACATATATGTTTTCTGTGCATGACACTGTACACCTACTTCAGTGACAGAAGAAAAGCAGTGCACAGATTGTACGACTGAAAGTAGAGTAGATCAAATGAAAGTTGCACAAGGCATAAATACATACATAGTTCAATGTAGTGTTTTGCGACCAAGGACATGGTCCATGTTTACTGATGTGGAGAAGTAGCCAGGATATGGTTGTGGGAGGGAGAAGTACAGTCCTTTAAGGACTTTTATTTTAAAAATTCATGGTAGGCATGTGCATAGTGAAATCATCATTTTCAGAAAAATAGATCAGGAATGATTGACACAGCTACAGGCAGACCACAAGCAATGGAAAAAACTGCACCTTGACACAAAAGAAGAGCAGTCAGCTATTCAGAAATGTAGCCTGCAACCACCTCAGGCTGACATACACAAAACATGTTTGTGCCAGCAGTGCAGCCAACAATGGTCTGGTACCTGGCAATAGGGGGCATGAGCCCAATGGCAGCTGGCATATCCACAGAAATTGCATTCACAGATCAGTGCCAAACATATAAATTCCAACAACAGTCAGGGGTGGTGGAAGTGTGCTTAGAAGTTGCCTCAGGGAAATGATTGGAGGCAAAATGGGTCTGACCATGTCCCTAGCCTGGAAGTACCAGCTGATAAGATGCCTTTTCATAGAGGTCTACTGGCACCCCAACTTGATCGAAAAGATTGACCATATGATATCATATCAAATCCCCAACCCCCACATCTCCAATGCTACCTGTGCTTATATGTGCCAATGACAGATCCCTGATACCTCCACATCCACAATGCACTACATTGTTTAACATCGACTGCATGTCAAGAAAAGAAGGCGACACATATAAATGTTTTTTGGGAATGCCCAAAGCTAAAGGATTATTGGGAGGGGATCTGTAATATCCTGGGGGAGGTTTTCTCATTAACACAAGCCTTGAGCTTTACAAATCTAATTTTAGGGGTCCCTCCTTTGGGCCTGGGTGCCTCCGACGCCCTATATTTGTGGGCTATACTTATCGTGGCAGCACACAAAACCATAACACGCTCCTGGCAGAGACCGAGTTCACCAATGATACAGAGTTGGGTCGCCACAGTTCAGGAGATTTCAGAAATGGAGGAGATAACCTACAAACTAAACCAAAAAAACAGGTTTATACATAAGAAGATGGACACAGTGGTTCTTGTGGAAGGATATACATCCAGAAGTCTCCTTCTGATGTGATCTGAAATAATTAGAGGGGGTCGGGTTGGGAGAGTGGGGGGATGGGCCAAGAAGCCACGGGACTAATAGGATTCCCTGTGGACCTATAGTGACAAGAACATCTTAGTGCATTATACTTTTCATTGAAAGAAAGAAAATGTTGAAAGACAAACCAGAAAAATCCTAAAAAGTCTGTACTGGAAAGAGGTAATTAATCATAGTACCATAGAATAATGGTAACTTAACCTGATTGATTGAGAAGTCTGATGGAGATAAATGTATTTGTACCCATTTGATGTCAATAAACTTGAGTATAAAAAAAAAAAAAACATCGACTGCATGTCCCCAAATCCAGATGCTGCCCATATCATGAATAATTACACACCATGTCCAGGAGTAAAATGTCATGCAACACCATACCACACCACCTGCTGTCACCGCAAATTCTGTTACATGTTATGGGGACACCACATGTTGATGTTATATCCCTCCCACCGTACGATTTCTCCTCATGATGGTCTACTTGTCCCCCTCCCCACTTTTACATCTCCCACCATTCAAAACCAGCACAGCATACAAGTTACTTCAGCGACTGCCAGACCAACTCAACTGCCATTCAATGGTATAGCATATTCGCCTATACTGTATACATTGTGGTCACTGAAAGTTCACTACAGTGGCCAGCTCAGGAAGAGAAATATGGTCAGACTGATTGCAGGATACCTTGTTCCAGGAAAAATGATGTTGGAGTGACTGTGGGACACCACACCAACCAGAGGTGAATTTGTAAGATAGCGGGGGGGGGGGGCCCACACCAACATGTGGTGGATAAATAACCAATGTGACAGCAGGAAGCCGAGTGTGACCGCTAGAACAACAAGAGGGTGCCTACTGTCAGACATCAAAAGCCTGCATTGTGAGCACTATACCAACCTGACAAATGGTTCCATCCCATGGATTGAGGATAAGGGATTGCTATGATGTGCGGTACAGTGGCCCATGGCTGCCTTCAAAAATGACCTCCAGGTGTGCACAGTCTTTGACATACAACATGGGTGGCCACAAACAACTGGACTTTGACATTGGGACATGCAATACAATAGGCTAAAGGGTGTCTGGAACATACGTCCTTTTGCACAACCACTGTCTTAGGCAACTCAACCCTATCTACACAATGATACGGCAAGAATATGCAGTATGCAGAATTCGTCAAAAAAATATGTATTACAGTATGTGGTACATTACATTGCAGCAATGTGCATAGAGTATGCCAACAAAAATATGAAATGTGGGCTTATTCTGGTCATGTATTGTGAACTGTTTGGGACAATTTTTTGACAGCTGTCAGGATGCCAATAATATTTAATTACCATTGAGAAAGCTCCATAGCATCGCTCTCACTGCTGCTCCTCGTTTCCTCGGATTCATCGGAATCAGAAGCCCCAGGATTAGAGATGGCTGCAAGGGGTTCACCACTGTAAGGAACAACATGAAGGACTGTGTTGCCAGCTGTACAGGACAATGCCAGCAACTTGTTCTCCTCATCTGAAGACATTGTCAAAGCAGTGCTCTCTTACTCCCACTCTTACACTGACAGATGCCTACCTAATGACGTCATCAAGAATGACGTTCACGAGCAGTCGGGGATGTGCAGCCCGAAAGTAAACAGAGCGTGAAGAACAGTAGCGGGCACAAATTAAAAATGAAATAACGCATAACTGAATAAACTGAGAATGAAAAACACTGCACAGAACAGAACAACTAATGGTAGGGAACACAAAAAAAGTATGATGTACCAACAGAGGACAAACTTTGCATATGATCTTTAATAAAGTGGAGGGGAGAGGGCAGAGGGTGACAGTGAAAAAGCAATAATGCTGAACGAATACTCCTGCTCAGTACTCACAAAAGATGAGGTGGAGGTACCTAAACCAAACAATAGAAGCACTCTGGATAGAGGGGTCAATACCAGTCCATTCACAGAAGAAAGGGTCCTAAAATAACTCTTTAAACTGAAGGCAGACAAAGCAATGGGGCGTGATGAGATTCACCCCAGAATTCTAAAAGAAATAAGGGGAAAACTAATGACACCACTGACTACCCTTTTTAACAAATCTTGAAAGGATGGTGTGATACCTGAGGGCTGGAAGAGGGCAGATGTAATTCTCCTTCACAAAAGTGGGAGCAAGGCAGAGGCAAGAAACTACAGACCTGTTAGTTTGACCTCAGTGGTAGGGAAGATGATGGATTCACTTCTGAAAGAAATAATAGTTGAGTACCTAGAGGTCAGCGGGGCAAAGGACCCAAGGCAACATTGATTCACAGCAGGAAGGTCATGTCAGACAGAATCTAATAGATTTCTTTGACTGGGTAACCAAAGTAGTAGACCAGGGAGGGGCTGTTGATGTGGCCTACCTAGACGTTAGCAAGGCATTTGACACAGACCCACACAAAAGATTAGTAAGCAAGTTAGACAGCCTGGGAGTGGGTCCCAGGGTGGTAGCCTGGGTAAAACACTGGCTGGACAACAGAACGCAGAGGGTAATAATAAACAGAGTCCACTCTGAAGAAAGGGGGGTTACTAGTGGGGTACCACAGGGTTAAGTACTGGGACCGGTCCTCTTTAATGTCTTTATTGGTGACATTATGGAGGGACTGGAAGGAAATGTTTGCCTGGTTGCATTTGACACAAAGATCTGCAACAAGGTTGATACGCGGGGGCGGGGGTGGAAAGGATGAGAAGAGACTTTGCAAGGTTGCAGAAATGGTCAACAATCTGGCAGCTTGGATTCAATGCAAAGAAGTGCAAAGTAATGCACCTGGGAAACAAAAAACCCAGGGGAAGAGTACACAATGGGGGGAGGTATTAACAACAAAAATGGAAAGGGACCTGGGGGTAATCATATCAGATGACCTAAAGGTTAGCAAGCAATGTGAGAAAGCAGTAGGTATGGCTGGGGGGATACTGGGATGTATAGGGAGAGGCATCACCATAGAAAACAAGAAGTTGTTATCCCTCTGTACAGACAGTTGGTGAGACCCCATATGGAGTGCAGTGTCCAGTTCTGGAGACTCCATCTCAGCAAGGACATAGACATGATGGAGACAGTCCAGAGGAGGGTAACTAAAATAGTGCAGGGTCTGCAAGAGAAGCCATATGAGGAGAGACTAATGGAACTTAGTATGTATACCCGCAAGGAAAGGAGGGGGGGCACATGATAGAAACTTTTAAGTACCTCAAGAGAAGCAACAAAGTCCAAGAGGGTAGCATCTTTCAGAAAAAGAAATCTGCAAGAACAAGGGGACACAATTTGAAGACAGAGCGGGGACAGCTCAGGGGTAATGTGAGGACGTATTTTTTCACAGAGAAGGTGGTGGACACATGGAACAGCCTTTCTGAGGAGGTTGTGGGGTCAAAAGCAGTGGAGGAATTCAAGAATGCATGGGACAGACATAAGGCAATTCTTGTGAGGGGTTGGAAGAAATAGGCTGCTGGTTAACTAGAATCGGCAGCTTATCCAGTAGGTAGGTAGGGAAATGGGCAGACTAGGTGGGCCAAGCGATCCTTATCTGCCATCAAATTCTATGTTTCTATGCTGAGGCAACTGTGGTGCAATTCCAACATGTTGTTCAGTTGGAAGGAATGCACTGAGTCATTTTCTCATAGCAAGAGATCTGCAGGTCTATGCCCACTGCAGCTCTAAAAACAGAGCACACATGCATAATGAAGCAATAATTTATTTATTCATTCTTCTGTTTTCCTCCGCTGCAGGGTGGCTGGCAGGTGCCTTCGAGATCTTCCCCTTGAGAGGGCTCACATCCACCTGTGATGGTGTTGTTCTCTCCTGACACCCCCCCAGTGAGTTCCCAAGGATTTCCTCACATGGTAAGGCCAAAGAGGGGAGGCCAGGCCCCCCGGTGCATGCAATCCAGTTGCCAGTGGTTGAGCTGAGGGTTGGGAGCATGGGCTGGGCTTCATGTAGCCTGACAGTGTCTCCTTTTACCATGTTCTCCCCCCGATTAGTGGGGCACGCACGTCGACATATGCACGTGCAAGTATGTGCACACTGCAGAGTCCTGCAGCCACCTCCCATTATTGGACAATACCTGTCCATTCTGTGCTCCAGCCTCCAACTGGGGGCAGTCATTGAGTGGAACTACCAAGCCACCCTCCCTGGAAGAGGAGAGCTGTCTTACAGTTCCTCAATCCTCTTCCTCCTTGACCGACTCCCTGTGACCCACATTCACCACTGAACATGGGTCGCCAGTGTGGCAGGAGGTAAGGCAAATGCCTCAGCCCTGCATGCCACCAGACCAGCCACAAAGCAGTGTTTTATTGAGCCAGAACCAACAAGTAGAATACAAAAAAATATGGCAGAAGCACCTTTATGGTGAATGGTGCGCTCGAGTTTGCTTCTGGCTCACTCAAGCTATAGAACTGCGGAATGATTGCAAGTATTGCAGACCGATGTATTAGATTGCAGATGGGAATTCCACAGAATTGTCATTCCACAGTTCACATGCATCTTTCTGCAATGCAGCCAGAAAATATTATGGAACAAGGTCACAATTCACAGAGCACATTTGAAGGATTTAGAGTTCATCAAAGTCAGAATTTCAGAATAGGTCATTAAGTTTGGGAACTCAGAATTTGCCATTTCTGCTCAGCAGGTGAGAATACATTTTGCTAGGTAAATGATTTTTGTTGTTCTTATCTACTATCAGGATAACATTTTTTTATCATTTTACAGTAGTAGACATGTCACAAACAAAATAACATGTCACAATGATGTACTAAACCAGTGAGAGAGCGGTTTAAACAATGCTTGACATCATTACAGTGCAGCTACACCGCAGTCTTTTTTTCTTTTATCTGCAGTTTTTCGGTTTTGGTCCTATTCCCCATTGGCCTCGAGATGTCGAGCCTCATCACTCTCACCTGCGACACTCTCCTTTCAACTCCACCATCGGATTCTCCTCTTAGATGGGACAGAGGGGGTGGGCTGGTCTCCCTCTCTAGACAACCTATGGGTAGAGAGGGGTATAGTAGGCTATGGGGAGTCCAAACTAACTGGGCATAACTGCAGACAAGGACATTTGTTTGTGTTGTCACCCCCCCCCCGAGGACATCTGCACTAAGGATCCAGTGCACACTTGTGCACACAGCTGCATGGCACCACATGGAGCTGGGAGAAATCCTGGCATCCCTGGCACAGTCTAAATGGTTTAAATATGAGGCAGTGAAAGGCTGAATGCTCAGATATTTATAAAAAGTTTGTATTTGTTAAACTGAAGTATCCCCATACTAATGCAAGCTGTTTGAAATTCATACACGGACTTTTTGTGGCAGAGGTCACCCCAGTAGCTCAGGGGCATACATAATTGGTGAAATTATCAATGAAATGAAGTAAGAAAATAAAAACTTTTTTACAGAAACCATTGATATTTGCTGTAGTGTCTGCCTTCTCCTGAAACTTGTGTGCTTGTCCATTGCACACCACGCTGTGCACACCAGGGAGGCTTAGTGGCATTTTCCTGTTTTTAAACAGTTTTTTTTTAATAAGCAAACACTTGAAGAGTCACTGTTGACCCTACACTGTGTAACACACAAGTTTCAGACTAAAGTTCCAACACATTGTCTTGTTTTTGACATGCAACATTTTCTCATTTTTTATCCACTTTCGAGACCTTCAACGCCATCTAGGTTTTACTTATTTTGAGACTGAGTTTGATAAAAATGGAGGCGGTATCTCACAAATCTGGGGTTGTGAGCCATGAATACACTTGTTTTCATGGTACAGAGAATTCTATATTCATTGATATTTTGAATTATTTTTACCAAAAAGCACTTGAATTATCAACTTTTCACCGAATACTGTTGACTACGTAGGTTACAGACATAATTTCCAACACTTTCTTTTTTAGTGTAAAGTTCACTCTTGCATTTCCCATTTTCTTGCTAAGCCTCACAAAGGCATGAGTGTAATTTTATAAAAGTGTAGTTTCTTTTTATCCACATTTTAGTCCTCTAAACACCTTAGATCGTTTTCAGCCTATATCATGGTTTAAAAAACTTTGTTCTCTGATAGGAACATTTATTTGGCTTAATAATCCTCCTAGAATAGCCTGGGATAAACGTATACTCATTAAAAATAAAGGTGGTTTTAATTTACCTGACTTTGTTCTATATTATTTGGTCAGCCAAAAAAATAAATTTTTTAGATGGTTTCTCTTTAATGATTACCCAACTTCATACAGGCCTATCTGGTTGGATATCAAAAGAGGGAAACTCTTGAAACATATTTCCTTGGATTCAGTTTTTTTATAACTTTCAAAACTCTTCCAAGTAAACTAAAAAAATTAGTTATAGGGAGTTTGTATTGGATTTTGACCAATTCTGCAATTATTTACAGATTTTCCTTTCAAAAGATATTAATCAACCTGTACTACATAATGGCAATTTCAAGTTAAACAATAAAGGCAGGATTCTCAAAAGGGATGCGCTCAGCGCATCCAAGATGCACTGGTGCATCATCGACTTGTGCACTGGCACGATTCAGCAAGGGGACCGATGCACCAGTGCATCCCCTATGTGCCAACATATTGCAGATGCACTGCATACCACCCATAATGATATGCCGTGCATCTGGAGGGGCTGTGAAGGGAGTGTGCCAATGCATATGGGGCAAAGCCCCATTCACAGCCTGACCAGGAGGTGCATCTCTGGGGCAAGTCCGGAGATGCGTCTCCTAGAGATAAGTCTACAACAAGTAGACTTAAGTCACTTGCCACCCACAGGCAGGCTACCATACTGCAGACAGCAGCAGCATGGTAGCCAGCCCATCCAGGCAGTCCACCATGCCCCCTTGCCCACATCCCCATTATATTGCCACGCTCTGTGGCAAATATGTTGAAAACAAACCCTCCTCCCTGCCCACATCCCCATAAACCTGCCGCTCTCTGCAGTGATATTGTTGAATATCATAATCCACCCTCCCCACCCTGATCTGAACAGAAATCCATAAGCCCCCCCGGTAGCTCAGCTGACCTCCTCCCACCCACTCAGGCACCCCCAACCCACCCCACTGCCCCATCCCAGCTGAATCCCACCGTCAGAAGGCAGCACAACCCACCCTCAATCCACCACGGCTGCCTGGCAACACAGCTGTCTGTGAATGACAGCTACTGTAATACTGTAAGTCCATTGGTTGACAACATTTCTTCATCAACACCTGTAGTATCTAGGTTTTGGTCTGCCAAATAGGAATATTTATCTTTAGATTGATCAAAAATCTAGAAAGACTTACATAGGTATATCTCAGATGATAAGCTTAAACTAATACAAATCAAAATCTTACAAAATGCTTATTATACACTACTCAAATTATATAAATTTGACCTTCTGGAGTGTGTTTTAAATGTGGGACAGATAATGACTCTCTTTCTCATATTCTATAGGATTGCCCACTGATTATTCCCTTCTGGTCAGAAATTAAAACTAAAACATGCAACCAACTTGGTCTAGCCAAATACTTTACTTCTCAGGAATGCCATATTGGGAATTTAAGTAACATCCCTTCAGCAATAGCGAAACAGCAAATTAGCTTGATTGCTTTAACAGCCAAAAATATTATTATTATGTAACCCCCCATCGGTCCCCCTTGTTTAACTAGCAGGGCCGCCCCTCTCACCATATAGCATCTAGGGTTAAAAGAGAGGGGTTGGGATTTATAGAACAGTTCATCTTACTCTGATTTCTTTCTAAGCCTGCTATTACAGACAGGCAACCAAGTGTGGCAACTACCTGGCACACGCCTGGTGGGACCATTTACCATGGCCAGCAACCCAGGTCCCTGGGAGAAAACATTTTCTCACAGTTATGCTAGGTTTGCACTTCTGGACAGGGGCACCCAAGTAAATCCAGACACAGTGGAAGCAATAAGAGTGCTGTCCAAACCAGGTTGGGGTTCTAGAGTGTGGCTTTTATTCACGTAACAAAGTAGGAATAATCACAAAGTGAAGATGGGCCACCACAGGGCTACACATACTGGTATTGTTGATCACTGAGGTACAGGCATTCCTGAATTCCCATTTAACATAGGTATTTTGAACACACACACACAGCGAACTCTCAGGTTCTGAAATGGAGAATGGCACACATGGCCAGTTACAGCTACATTTCCTCTTGACTAGGCACACACGGCCAGTACTAGGACACTTTCCCATATTTCATGAGGAATACTAGTGGCACCCATGACCACCAAAGAGTACATACAGGATCACAGAGAATCCAACCCACATCTGGGTAATTATTTCCATCAAGCACTGGCCAAATGCACTGAATGAAAATTGAACTGGTGCCCAAACTGAACCCGGAGAGGTAAACTGGTTACTCGGGATAGGGGGTCTCCCACCTTTTACTTCCAAGTTTATACTCGGCCATTCATCTGGTTAATAACCCCTCACAGAAAACTTGTAGATGCTGTCTTGAAATGTTTTTCACACTTAACATACTACATGACTAAAAGTTCTGTACTTGGACGGTCTCTCTCTAGACTCCAACGTAGGCAGACACTTTCAAAACAGAAACAGTCTAGGTGACAGGGTCCCTTTGTCAGAGAAAATTCACTAAGGAATGCTGGTGCCTCTCTTGGGCTGAACACAAAAGTACTCACAGTTTCTGATGTTGTCACAGGCAGCTTCACTAGACAGACTGGGTGAGGAGGTTGTCCCTGAACCCTGAAGATTGCCCCCATCCCTCCTGAGATGGGGCAAAGGAAAACCCACTTGGAACAGTTTCCACCACTTCAATCACTGCCTTCTATGTTCTTCTTCGAGGGTGAGAACAAACTACCCAAAACACAGTGGCAGCTCTCTGACAGAGCTAAAAATGAGGAGCTGCCTAGCAGCTGCAGCCTCCTCCTGGAACTCCACTCTACAGACTACTGAACATTCTAAAGCTATCTTCCTTCAGTTAGCTCGAGTGTGGCTTATGCTGCTGCAACAGTTCTAAGATTACATCATCCTCCAGCTCAGCTGAGACTGAAACCAGAGAATGACAGTGTGAAACCCATTTAACTGGCATTTCACTAGCTGCCTTCCCTGCCTGCCACTGATTCTAAGTGGGATTCTAGTAACCCCTGGGAACAAGGGGGTTACACCCACCCTCGACCAGGAAAATGACTACCCCAGTCATTACCTACCCAGCGCCAGACCATCTTACCCTATGTGCTGACTATGTGGAGGTAGCGATACCTTCTCCCCTACCTGTGCCAGGCACAGGCAGACAATACTAAGGGCCCAGAGGCCACTGGCTGATGCATCAGCTCCTACTCTATGATCTTACTATGGAAAACCAGTGGCTCTGGAAAAACTGTCCAGAGCATAGCCTGACAAACCAGAGCTGTGATCCCTACTGCAGATCAGGATCACAACCTGTCTATCCCCCTAACCCTCTAGGGAATACCTATCTAACCAAAAACTTATCCAAAGGAAGGACCTCCCCCCAGCCCAGGACACATGCAAACCACACACAGAGCTAACACTATACCCAAGCATTACACTCCTACTATCACCCACACACTAACACCTGAGGAAGGAAAAACCTGGTTAAACACCTGTTAACCAATACTTCTACAAAAACTCTTCAAAGCAGGAGAACTCGGATGAATTCCCACATCCTCTTCTGGTCTTCTTTCCCTTCTTCTTTAACAGGAACCACCTGAAAGAGAAAGAGAGAGAAAACACACCCCAAATCTGCAAAATACGCAGTATTACAATAACCCATATCATCAAAACACTGGAGAATCCCCAAAATATTTTTCAGAAAAAGTACAAAAGTACAAAACAGTAGAAACTATCAACATAATGTACAATGCACCTTTTGGGGATGGAATGCCCTAAATGTCCCTCCTAGTGATAACAGTGCCCGAAGGCAAGGTCCATAAAAGAGTCTCTCTTGAGCTGGAGCCCAGTGAAGCACAGTTCTTGAAGTACTGTAAATCCAAGTGGAGAGTCTTTGTGGACAGTTCAACAGTCTGTAGTCTGCCAGGTGTAGGATGTGTATTGCAATGCCAATAAAGTAAGAAAGGTCTGGACTTACCAGTCCCTTGAAGAATGAAAAAATTTATATCACCTGGATCTCGAGCCGAAGACTCTCCCTGGCAGCATTTTCCAGATACAACTGGGTGGAAATCTTCCAGAAAACAGGATGATGAACTGGAAACTGCTGGGTCGATGTCATCTAGGAGATGGAACCTTCAAACAGGAAAGGAACAGCTGGGTTGATGTCATCCCAAATCCCAGGCGATGAATCAGGAAAACAGTTGGGCTGATGTCATCTAGGCTGATGTCATCTGGAAGGCCAAGCGATGAAACTGGAAAATCACACTGCAAGGCTGACAAATCTGGAGGCACCTTGGATCCCGGAACACCAGACTGGTGGAACAACATGGGTACGGCAATGGCTGGATGGCAGACACTGGCTACCACTGCTCTGCTTCCTTGAAGGTAAGCATGGGCACATTCACAGGATGATGTTAACATTGAGGGTAGTACCACAATGCATCAGGTGCAAGAATTATTACCCCATCTGGGTGCTCATTTACATTATGGAAAGTCTTGTTTCCTTTATCATCCACATAACGTACAGTGTCTATGAACAGTGTCCTGCCCAACTTCCAAAACTTGAGTTTGTCTCTGAAAACTTTGTGTCTGATATATTGAGTTGCAACTGGATGCAGGTTTTTGGTTGCCTCTTCCACTAGCCAGGCTGTCCTGTGTTTTTCAATCTCCACCCAGACTCTCCGAGGAAAGGTAGGAAAGGTCCACCCATAGATGTCATTGGCCTTCCTACGGACCAGTCTTTTCTCCTTACTGCACTTCATCAGTTTATGACCCTTGGCCTGGCTTGGGGCAGCCAGTCCTGGTTCTGCCAGTGTCACATACTAAAAGCTACATAGAACTTGTACCTGACCCTCCTTCTGAGGGCAGGGCGGTGGATTCACCAACTTCTCCTTCTGGTTCCTCCGAGGCAAGAGCTTGAGGCCACATACTGGGACCCTCTACAGAGAAATACACTTCTTCCTCCTCCTCTTCCTCACTTAGGATCTGAGCCCAAGAGTGAGCAGTCGCCTTCACTTCCGAGACAGTCCATTCTTCACTGGGTGTGGAGGTAGACACCTCCCAATCTAAGAAACATGGAAACATAGAAACATAGAATTTGAAGGCAGATAAGGACCGCTTGGCCGACCCAGTCTGCCCATTTCCCTACCTAATGGATATGCTGCAGATCCTACAGTAGTTAACCAACAGCCTACTTCCTCCTACCCCAATCCCTTGAATTGCCTTATGTCTGTCCCATGCATTCTTGAATTCCCCCACTGTTTTTGACTCCACAGACTCCACAGGAAGGCCATTCCATACATTCTCAACCCTCTCTGTGAAAAAATACTTCCTCACATTACCTCTGAACCGTCCCCCTTCTAGTTTCAAATTGAATCCCTTTGTTCTTGCACATCTCTTTTTCTGAACGATGCTACCCTCTTGGACTTTGTTGATTCCCTTGAGGTACTTGAAAGTTTCTATCATCTTCCCCCTGTCCCTCCTTTCCTCGAGGGCATTCATATTAAGCTCTTCAAGTCTCTCTTCATATGTCTTCTGGTGCAGACACTGCACCATTTTAGTTGCCATATTCTGGACAGCCTCCATCCTGTCTATGTCCTTGTGGAGACTGAGTCTCCAGAACTGCATGCAGTACTCCAGATGAGGTCTCACCAGCTGTCTGTACAGAGAGATAACAACTTCCTGTTTTCTACTGGTGATGCCTCTTCCTATACATCCCAGTATCCCCCCGGCCCTCCTTACTGCCCTCTCACATTGCTTGCTCACCTTTAAGTCATCTGATATGACTACACCAGGTCCCTTTCCATTTTTGTTGTTGGTAGTATCTCCCCCCCCCCATAGTAGATGCTTCCTCTGGGTTTTTGTTTCCCAGGTGCATTACTTTGCACTTCTTAGCATGTGAATCTAAACTGCCACATTTGACCATTCCTCCAACCTTGCCAAGTCCCTTCTCATCCTTTCCACCCCACCTTGTGTATCAACCCTGTTGCAGATCTTTGTGTTGTCTACAAAGAGACATACTTTTCTTTCCAGTCCCTCTGCAATGTCACTTATAAAGACATTGAAGAGGACTGGTCCTAGAACTGAACCTTGCGGTACCCCACTAATAACCCCCCTTTCTTCAGAGTGGACTCGGTTTACTATTGCCCTCTGTGCCCTGTTCTCCAGCCAATTTTTTCCCCAGGCTACCATCTTGGGACCCACTCCAAGACTGGCTAACTTGTATAATCTTTTGTGTGGGACTGTGTCAAATGCCTTGCTAAAGTCTATAGGCCATGTCCATAGCCCTCCTGATCTACTACTTTGGTCACTCCAGTCAAGAAATCTATTAGATCGTCTGACATGACCTTCCTGCTGTGAATCCATGCCGCCTTGGGTCCTGTGCCCCTCTGGCCTCTAGGTACAAAACAATTCTTTCCTTCAGAAGTGATTCCATCATTTTCCCTATCACTGAGGTCAAACTAACGGGTCTGTAGTTTCCTGCCTGTGCCCTGCTTCCACTTTTGTGAAATGGAATCACATCTGCCATCCTCCAGACCTCTGGTACCACGCCATCCTCCCACGATTTGTTAAAGAGGGTAGTCAATGGTGTCACTAGTTCTACCCTTAGTTCTTTTAGAATTCTAGGATGAATCCCATCAGGCCCCATTGCTTTGTCCACCTTCAGTTTTAAGAGTTCTTTTAGAACTCTTTCTTCTGTGAATGGGCTGGTATCAATCCACCTATTCAGAGTGTTTCTGTTGTTTGGTTTAGGTACCTCCCTTTCTTCACTTGTGAATACTGAGCAAAAATGTTTGTTTAGTATCTCTGCCTTTTCACAGTTACCCTCTGCCCCTCCTTCCCCTTTATTAAACCTCACTATCCCTCCCTTGGTCTTCCTTCACTCCCTGATGGACCTATAAAAGGTTTTATCCCCCTTCCTAACTGAGTTGACTATCTTTTCCTTGATTTTGGGCCTTTGCTGTTCTGACTGCCTTCCCTGCTTCTTTCTGCTTTAACTGATACAGTTCTCTGTAATGCACCTTCTGTGATTCCTTGTACTTCCTGAATGTTATCTTTTTCTCCCTAACCTGCCCTGCCACCTCCTTTGAGAACCATAGTGTTTTTTTACATCATTTTGTTTATTTGCTTCACACAAAGGCTTGTTACCTCTGTGATGGCAGTTTTTATTATTCCCCATTGTTCTTCCACCCCTCCTTCCTGCCCATTTGCTATTGCATTCCTTAGGCACTCTCCCATTTTGGCAAAGTCAGCCCTCCTAAAGTCCAGGACCTTTGCCTTTGTATGGCTTGAATCTACTGCTGTGTTTATTGTGAACCATACTGTTCGATGGTCGCTAGTTCCCAGATGGCTACCCAGTTCTACATCTGTGATCCTCTCTCCATCTCCATTTGAGAATACCAGGTCTAAGATTGCTCCCTCTCGAGTGGTTCCAATACTAGTTGTCTAAGGCATGATCCCTGCAGGGCATCTAGAATGACCCCACTCTTTGATGTGGCAGCAGCAAATGCACTCCAGTTAACATCTGGCATATTCAGATTCCTCATCAACAATATCTCCCCTTTTTCTGCCATTCTAAGGATACCATTTATCATTTTCTTGCCCATTTTCTCCCCCTGAGATGGGGGTCTGTATACAACCCCTGTGCAGATTGTGGTGCCATTGCCTGCCTCCAAGTTGACCCACGGTGCTTCCTCTCCTCCCTGTTTACCCCTTTGTTCTGTTGCTTTGATTCTTTCCCTTGTGAGCTACTCCACCTCCTCTTTTATCCTCCCTGTCCCTCCTGTAGATAGTGTACCCTGGTATGTTTACATCCCAGCCATGGTTCTGTGTGTACCATGTTTCTGTGACTGCCACGATATCCAGATGTTCCTCTTCCATCAAGGCCAGTAGTTCAGGAAGCTTGTTACCCAGACTATGGGGGACTGGTACTCATTACTCTCCATTTTGATTATGGCTTTTCCTCTTGTAGCCCCATCCCTGCCCTTACTGACTTTGCTTTCTCCATTTACCCCAGTCCTGCTGCCTACTGACCTTTCTACCTTGGTCTGTACCTCATTTAGTACCCTGTTTTGGAGGGGGAGGCTGGGAATCCCCTGCTGCTTATCAGTGCCTCTCCCCTTGGCTAGTTTAAAAGCTTGCCAATGAAGCATTTTAACTGATCACTGAGGAGACTGGTTCCTTTCTGGGACAGATGCAGACCATCTTGCCAGTATAGGTGGGTATCCCTCCAGGTGGAACCTCAGTCCCCAGTGAAGCCAAAATCCTGTACTCTACACCAGTTTTTCAACCATTCATTGAATTGCATGGTGTGGAGTACCCTTGCCTCACCCATGTCATAGACAGGCAGCACCTCTGAGAAGGATACTGTATCAGCTACTTGTCTAAGGACCCTCCCCAACTCCACAAACTCCTCCTGCACTGCTCTAATCCCATGCATGGCCAAGTCATTTGTCCCTAGGTGGGCAATGACATCCAGCACTGTCTTCTGTGCAGCTGCTGTCATGATCCTTAGAATCCTCTTCCTGACCCTCCAAACCATGGCACCAGGCAGGCACCTTACTTCACTTTCCCTTGCCCTCCCCCAGTTCTATCCCCCTGATAATTGATTCCCCCACCAGGAGCTGCTTCCATTCCATGCTGTGTCCTGTGTCCTTCCTGTGGGCCTCCCTTGTGATGGTTGCCAGCAACCTCAGTCTCCACCATGTGTGCCTCCATAGGGGAACTATGCTCCCCCAGAATGGCGTATGGATTGTGGAGTGGTATGTCTGAAGGGGTGCTCCTCTGTTCCACCACCCTCACCCTCTCTGAGCCCACTGTGGTCCAACTGCTGCTCCTTCTTGGCAACCTCTGAGGCAGAGGGGCCGAGGTGGTGGAGCTAGTGTTCCCTGTGTGGAGGGGAGTGTTTCTGTACTCCTGTACAGTTTGGCCCAGAGATGGGCAACCTCCTCCCTCAGAGCAGAGAGTTGCCTGCAAATAGGGCAGCATCTCAGCCTCCAGAAAGTCTCCTGGAAGACTGCTGCCCCACAGCCAGTGCATTGTACTACTCCCCACATGTCTGTCTTCTTTCCAGTTTACCCTGTGTAATTGTTTTTGTTTGTTTGTTGTTTTTTTTTTGTTTTCTAAATAGTGTGCACTTTTACTGTCAATGCAGTGTGCTGTGCTGGTAAGGATATGACAGTTGTATGCTATCAGAGGAAATGATGTCAGAACCCCTGGTATAAAGGAAGTGACACCAAGGGGGTTGGGGTGAGGGGAAGGAGGGTTGGGCCTAAGCCGTGCCCTCCAGAAACAAACTACAAGCTCTGATCTACCACTGTGTTGAGTGTTGACCTTCCTTTTAGCAAGACAACCTGCACAATGAGTTAACAGAGAAAATACCCAGCAAAGGAAAAAAACAGAAAAATCAAGCAGTTTAGCACAACACAGGTAAGCCTCCTTGACCCAATACAATCTGGTGCTGTGTGCTCTGAAAGCAGTCAGGGGAAGACAATCTCCCCCACCTGAGGCTCTGTCTGGATTCAAATACACAAACTGCAGCCTTTGCTATGAGAATTAATCGGCCACCACCACCAATAAATTATTTAAAAATAGTTTGATGCAAACTGTCACAGAATACTAGTAGACAGTCCAGTTACTCACAAGGGAAAAATCAAATATGCTGTATTTCAACCCTTCTGAAGTTACTCACAAGATAAGCGGTTTTGCAAACCCACTTCTTGATTTAAAAACTAAAATAATTAAACACAAAGTGATACCAAGGTAAGATTGTAAAATAAGGAACACCTCCCTCAGGGTTAAGCAAGAGTGAGATTTGTTGCAGATTTCTAGACCAATATAGTATCTCCCATGCAGCTCTCAGTTGTTTCAAAGCACACCCTGTTCCAACCTCAAGAAGATGGGCTTCTCGAACCTCATCCTCTCCATCGAGACTAGGGCTAGGGCCCTCTCTCCATGGATCCACTGACTCTCCCTCTGCACTGTCCATCTGCGATGCAGGTGTGGAGACATCACGAAGACTCTGCTCTGCCAGTACATCTACACCCTCTTCCTTTGTGCCACACTCTACTGGGCCTCCCCCAGCAGGTTCAACCTGGTGCTGTGTGCTGTTACTTGCAGGATCTTGTACTGTTGTCCAGGTGGGAACCAAATGAATCTTAGGTGCACTAGTTAGACCTTGCTTCTCTAAGCACCCTGAACAGTGAGGAATCATGAATACGTCCCTTCCAGCCTTGAGGCACATTTTATGTATACTCTTACAGGGTATCCAGGAATTGCAACATGAGGAGAAAAACTTCCAATGTAGAAACATTGCTTTATTTCTTTAAGTTTGGTAATCTCTTCAGCTATCATAGCCTGGGTATGATCTGGGTAGTGGGATGGTCCCGAAGCCATGACTGTAGATAAACACACAAAAGTTCACTCTTATTACTGAGTTCACTTAACTTGGAACAGTCTCACAAAATTGCTCCCTGCTGCTGTGTTTACATTATTGCCCCACTCTGTAATGGTGGCGGTAGCACTCCTGGCGCATCAACAATCTGCATCTGACTCAAGCCACTGCGCATCCGATTTACTGCATACTGATAAATTTTGCTCAGACTGTACTGACTGCACTACTTTTCTTCCTCAGCACATCTATATGATTTTCTAGGACTTTACCATTGGCTTTCAATCAGTTTTACTTGCTTAAAGTCACTAAAGCCACAGTATTTCTTGAACAGGATTGCCTGTTTATTGCAGCCTCTCATACAACTCACAGTCTCTCTAATTGCTCAGAAAATGATACTGTTGCTGAATCCATAATGCATGCTCACAGTCTATTGCTCAGAATTCTTGCTGGGTTTTGATTACTTTACAGTCCTTCTTTGCAAAACAATCTCACTGTTTACACACAGATCAGCTGGCTTTTGAAAATCACAACACAGTTTAGGCTCAGTTTTGCTGAATGGAACTCACTGAATCAGTAGCTGGCTTTTTGATGGAAATCTCGGCCTAAAGCCGATCTTGGAAAGCCTCTGGGTCAAAGCTGCCTGGCAATTCTGCCAATTGTCTCTACAAGCACCACACTTTCTCCCCAGTCGATCAGATTATGGGCTGAGCCCGATTTACCACAGAAAACAGTCTGTCTTTACAGAAATCAAATGTTTACAGTCACCGTGATGATTCTCCTGCTACCAGGTCACACACCACTTGCCTCCTCACTCTTGAATACTGGGCAGCACTCTGAAGCTGACTAGGGGTGGAAATGATTGCAATCTCACCAATCACTCAATGCCATGCAAGTGATCATTGAGCAGGCAAAATTAAAACTGCAGAACAATTTTTTTTCTCTCAACTGTAACTTCACGGCAGGAGCACCATTTTTAAACCATTTTTCTTGGCTAGTTCTTTAGTGATTCCCCCAATTCACACTGCAAGCATTTGAAACTTTCAGGACACAATTGTCTCTTTGTTTCCCACAGTTCACAATAATTTTTCCTGTCACAAGTTGAAAATTAAAGCTGGCAAACGTTCTTTTTGATGCAGGACAAGGGGCGCACACAATCTGGCTTTACAGCTCCTTGGTAAACAGTACAATCACAGCAGCACATGAACATCAGGCACACAGCGGCACATACGGATGGCACTACTCTGGGCAAATCCCTTATGGGCAAAGCTTCCGATTTTGGGCTACCAACTGCCAGACAGACAAAACACTAGCCACAACCTGAGCAAACATCTCTTGTTTTCTCTCAAATTCAAAACACATCGTTGGGCGAGCCCCCATTTTTGTAACCCCCCCCACCATCTCCACTTGTTTAACTAGCAGGGCTACTTCTCTCACCACATAGCGTCTAGGGGTAAAAGAGAGGGGTGAGGGTTTACAGAATAGTTTATCTTACACAGATTTCTTTCTAAGCCTGCTATTACAGACAGGCAACCAAGTGTGGCAACTACCTGGCACACACCTGGTGGGATCATTTACCATGGCCAGCAACCCAGGTCCCTGAGAGAAAACGTTTACTCACAATTATGCTAGGTTTGCATTTCTGGGCAGGGGTACCCAAGTAAATCCAGACATAGTGGAAACAATAACAGTACTGTCCAAACCAGGTTGGGATTCTAGAGTGTGGCTTTATTTACGTAACAAAGCAGGAATAATCACAAAGCGAAGATGGACCCCCACAGGGCTACACAAACTGGTATTGTAGATTACTGAGGTACAGACATTCCTGAATTCCCATTTAACATAGGCATTATGAACACACACACACACACACACACACACACACAGTGAACTCTCAGGTTCTAAAATGGAGAATGGCACACATGGCCAGTACTAGGACACTTTCCTCTAGACTAGACACACACAGCCAGTACTAGGACACTTTCCCATATTTAAAGGGGACGCAGTTAAACGGGACATCCGCATAATCGGGACGTCCCTCTGGGCACCGAATTTGCTTCCATGTTATCCTATGGGACAGGTATACTTTTAATTGGGATGGTCATTCCGTTTTAATGGGATGATTATCAGCCAAGGCACATGTAATTATACAATAGACTGCATCTGTCAGTAGCCATTAGCAAGCAATTTTTTTTTTAATTTAGTTTTTTGTTTACCGGGTAGGTGCACTAGCCATAACAATGACTATTTTCAGGCACGACCCGGGAGGGTACAGAGCAAACAACAGAAAACAAATTTCAGTACACACAAATTACAATACATAGTAGACAATAGCATATCATGTGAACAGTGTCAGCAGGCGTAAACAACAAAGTAGGGTAAATACATAACAGTGTGAAAATACAGCAAAAATACCGGTAGTTATACATTAAATCATAGCTACTTAAGAAAATAGGGGAGGAAAATACAATGATGGCTATAATCAATGAAATAGCCAATATCGGGTAGGTGTAGCAGAGAAAATATGAGGCAAGAAAGGTGGAGGGTGAGATAGGGTAGGGCTAAGAGCAAGATAAGAGGGAGAATTTAGTTGATTTAAGGGCAGTAAGAGAAAGTAGGAGCAAGTGCGGCCCATTAACTGTGCAGGGCATAAATAGCCAACACTTCAGGTCAGACAGGTGTTAAAACCTTATTCCAGTGCTTCAGAAATGTGTTGGAATCACTTTGGAAACCGAACTCCCTTGCAGAACGTCCTCGCTGACATTGAGAGACCCCCCTCACATGACATCACTGAGGTAGAAATCTTGGTCAAACAGATTTGTGCCTCACTGAAAATGGAGGCACTTGAATGCCAAGAAACTGCCTCGAAAAAGCAAAATTTGTACCTGATGATGGGACCAGATTCCTGGGGGATATGCCTGTGGCCTTGTAATCACTGCAGGATCCAAACAGTGTGGCAGAACATCCTCGCTGACACCCAGAGAAAACTGACAACACGAAGGCACTGGATTACTGTGGGATTCGCCTGTGGTTGATGTGATTGATGTAGCAGATGGGCAGAACAAGACGGAGGCACTTGATTTCAGAAGCCTCACACCAGAGAACAACAAATGAATTACCTATGCTCTGCAGATAAGTGAATTGCTAGCTAATCGCTAGCTGATGTTAAAGGATTTTAACTGCTTTGCTTAGATAAAACTTTAACCACACAAAGAAGCCACTTGCTCTAAGAAGAGCTGCAATCACAAACATGTTTTTGTCAGTTTGTCACTGTTCTCTGATATTGTATGTTGTTTTGTAATGCTTTTAATGCCTTTAATGATGTGTTACTCTTGTGCTGTGAATAGCTTTATGTTTTGTATGTTTGACAATCGGCTGCCATTATAAAGATAGCACTTCCCTTAAATGGGACGATCGCTTAATGGGGATGATTCTCATGCCACGGAGGCATCCCCTTTAAGCGGTTTCTACTGTACTAGTGGCACCCATGACCACCAAAGAGCACATGCAGGCTCACAGAGAATCCAACCTACGTCTGGGTAATTATTTCCATTAGGCACTGGCCAAATGCACTGAATGAAAATTGAACTGGTGCCCAAACTGAACACAGAGAGGTAAACTGGTTACTCAAGATGGGGGTCTCCCATGTTTTGCTTCCAAGTTTATACTCTGCCATTCATCTGGTTAATAACACCTTCACAGAAAACTTGTAGATGCTATCTTGAAATGTTTTTCACACTTAACATAATACATGACTAAAAGTACTGTACTTGGACAGTCTCTGTCTAGACTCCAACGTAGGCAGACACTTTTAAAACAGGAAACAGTCTAGGTGACAAGGTCCCTTTGTCAGAGAAAATTCACCAGGGAATGCAGGTGCCCCTCCTGGGCAGAATACAACAGTACTCACAGTTTCTGAAGTTGTCACAGGCAGCTTCGCTAGACAGACTGGGTGAGGGGGTTGCCCCTGAACCCTGAAGATCACCCCCATCCCTCCTGGGATGGGGCAAAGGAAAACCCACTTGGAACAGTTTCCACCACTTCAATCACTATCTTCTATGTTCTTCTTCTAGGGTGAGAACAAACTACCCAAAACACAGTGGCAGCTCTCTGACAGAGCTAAAAGTGAGGAGCTGCCTAGCAGCTGCAGCCTCCTCCTGGAACTCCACTCTACAGACTACTGAACATTCTAAAGCTATCTCCCTTGAGCTAGCTTGAGCGTGGCTTATGCTGCTGTGACCGTTCTATGATGACATCATTCTCCAGCTCAGCTGAGACTGAAACCAGAGAATGACAGTGTGAAATCCATTTAACTGGCATTTCACTAGCTGCCTTCCCTGCCTGCCACTGATTCTAAGTGGGATTCTAGTAACCCCTGGGAACAAGGGGGTTACAATTAAAAACTAGAATGATCACCAAACCCCTTCTTTGATGGAATGGAGGAACAATATTTTATCTAACTTAAGAACTGAAAAGTTCATGGCATGAAGTTGTAGCATGAAATACAGTTAAGGTGGTTTTGCTATCAAATGGGGTAGATTTGATTTAATATTTATTTCTCAAGCTCTAGCACCTAATAACCATATCTTTAACAGTATGTTAAGCAGACCAATAATTTACTCATTCTCTAATTTCTTATCACTAGATTTTTCTTAAAATATGCACTAGGTTAAATGCTGTCAATATACAGTACTGATTGCATTTAGTCACTTAATAGCTGTAATTTTCTATAAGGTCTCAAACAATATGATCATTACATTTACATGCTGAGGATGGGGTATCTAGTTGGGGAGGGGGGAGGTTTAAGGGTTGATGACTCTTTTTTCCTTCTGTATTATGACTGATGCAATAATAGCCTAACTGTACTGAACTGGAAATATTTCTATAGCATCTTTGTCACTTGTTTGTTATTTTTTTGTGGTGTTTGTTATGATGTGCAAAATCTGAATAAAGATTATAAAATTAAAAGGCAGGACCCAGAGGGTGATAGTAAATGGCATAAAATCAGAAGAGAGGGAGGTGACCAGCGGGGTTCCACAGGGATCAGTGCTGGGTCCAGTTCTTTTCAATGTCTTCATAAGTGACATCAGAGTCCAGTCCAGAGGGGAAAGTATGCTTGTTCTCAGATGACCCCAAGATCTATAACAGAGTTGACACACAGGAGGGGCTAGATAAAATGAGAAATTACCTAAGACTACTTGAAGAATGGCCTAGGGTTTGGCAGTTGGGTTTCAATGCTAAGAAGTGCAAGATAATGCACCTGAGACACAGAAACCCAAGAGAGGAATACAGGATTGGGGGGGGGGGGCAAGTTCTAGCCACCACAAGTCAGGAGAGAGACCTGGGGGTTATCATATCTGATGACCTGAAGTCAGCCAAACAATGTGAAAAAGCAGTGGGGAAGGCAAACAGAATGCTGGGATGCATAGGACGGAGCATTACCAGTAGGAGAAGTGAACTGGTGATGCCACTATATTGATTACTGGTGAGGCCTCATCTGGACTACATCTCAGGAAGGACATAGGCAGAATGGAAGCAGTCCAGAGAAGAGCAAAAAAAAAAAAATGATACATGGACTGCACCACAAATCTTATGAGGAAATACTCAAGGAACTAAACAGCTATTCACTGGAGGACAGAAGGGAGACAGGGGATATGATAGCAACTTTCAAATGCCTTAGAGGAATAAACAGGGCACAGGAGGTGAGCTTATTTCAGAGATAAAAGTGCACAAGGATAAGGGGGTATAACATGAGTCTGAAGGGAAGGAGGCTTAGGGGGAATGCTAGGAAGTATTTTTTTCACAGAGAGGGTGGTGGATCCATGGAACAGCCTACCAGCGGAGGTGGTGGAAGCAAAAACAGTACAGGGATTCAAAAGCGCATGGGATAAGTGTAAAGGCACCCTGCTGTACAGCGGAGCAGCAGAAAGGCAGTCCAGATAAGAGTAGGGATTGCCAAACCAAGTAGGGAAATGGGCAGACTAGGTGGGCTGTATGGTCCTTATCTGCTGACAGATTCTATGTTTCTATATTTCTATAAAAAAAAATAAATCAATATTTTATGTCCTGATTTTCAGTGGATCTTGGAGGTGGGCTCTGGCTCCCCCTTCGTGGGGCATGCATCTGTTTGTAGCCAGCATCCCCATCACCAGAAATGCCACCTGGACCCCATGGAGCCTGCCAGTTCCATTTTTCTCCCCATCCTACAGTGGCTGCTCGCACACGTGTGGAGGCACAGGCATGCTGCAGTCCCACAGTGCCCACCCTTCATGTCACTCTCCATCTTGTGCTGCCTCCATGCCTCCCTCGGGGGTAACTATGTGGCAGAAGTGGTAAGGACCCTCCCTGGGAGAGGGAAGCTGCCATGCAGCTGCAGAGTCCTGCTCCTGTCCCCCCGGCTGACCCCAATGACCTAGGCTCATTCCTGAATCCAGGTCACTGGCATAGTGCCAGATCTATTGGTCCCATCCAAATTGCTTGAAAAAGCTGTGGCCAATCAAATAATCAAATTCCTCACAAAATCTAAGGTGCTTTCAGATGCCCAACATGGTTTCAGAAAGAACCATAGCACCTCTGCTGCTTTGCTAAAACTCACCTCTGATGTTGTCTCAAATATGGACAAGGGGTACCTTACTGGTGCCATTTTTATTAACCTAACCAAGGCTTTTGACCTGGTTGACCACCCCTTGCTCCTGCATGGGCAGCTTAGTATGGGGTTCTCCTCTCCAACTGTAGACTGGTTTAACAGCTACCTGTCTGTTAGATCTCAAATGGTGAAATTTTACTCTTCTATATCTGACTGTGTGTCAATACATGTTGGGGTACCCCATGGCTCTATCCTGGGGCTGCTTCTCTTCTCCTTATTTATTAACAATGTTCCTGGTGCCCTGGTAAACTGCTCATCTCTCTTATATGCTCATGATCTCATCATCTATACCAGAGATACCAAAATTGGTAACCTAAATTCTGCCCTCTCCTCCGACTTTAAGAACATTCAGAGTTGGCTCCACAATCATAAATTGGTTGTAAATGCCAAGAAAATGAAGGTCATGCTTCTAGGCTCGGTTGCTAAGCTCAGAACTGGTTCTTCATCCCTTACTGTACATGACTTAGAAGGAACCATACTTGAATCCATGTCATCTTTCAATTACCTTTGGATTATTCTGGAACAATCCCTGGATTTTAACCTACATGTCCAATCCACCTGCAAAGCAGTAAATAATAAGCTGGTGGCTGCTTACAAGACAAGTTACATGCTACCGCCATATGCTAAACTTGCCATTGCCAAGGGAAATACTACTTCCTACCCTCACCTACTGTGCTCCTGTCCTTGTGGCTGCCCAGAAAACATCCCTTCTAAAGTGGGATGCTACTTGCAATAACATATGCCAGTGCGCATCTTCGGCCACACGATTAAAGCACCATTGTCAGCTATATACCAACCTTGGGTGGCTCTCTTCCTCTTCTGCATCTAGGCATTACTACCTGGTCTCCCAAATTGATTCTATCTTTAGGGTAAAATCACTGAAATCTCTGGATGAGCTACTCATCCCTCTAACCTTTGCTCATGGACTTCAATCAGTTGACAAGTCGCTCTAAAAAGTCCCTAGATGTCATACCTCTAAAGGCACTAGTGCTTTCAGGCATATGGCACCTCATTTTTGGAATACTCTTCCCCTGGCGCTCAGGCAGACTGAGTCCCATAAACAATTCAAGAGTGAACTTAGGGGTTATCTATCGAGTACTGACCCTTGTACTTGTTTTGACCCCACCTGATTTAATATTGCGCTTTTGCCTACTCCTCAGTTATGACACCTGCACTTGCCGTCCTACCTAATCTCTGATTTGTACTTATCTGTTCCTTAGGGCCTCTACTTCTTCCTCTACCTCTCCCTTTTCTCTTCTTGCCACACTTGTGTTCTCTTGTGTTTTTCTCTTATCCACTCTCTACCTCTCTCTTGTTTTCTGCCCCTGCTGCCTCTACTCTTACCTTCCTTCTATTCTTTATCCTCCTCCTCCTCCTACTCTGTCTGGTGTAAATATCTCTACCTGCCTCCTTCTTGATATTCTTCCTACCTACCTACCTACTCTCAATATTCCTATCTTTAATGCTACAATGTTCAGTTGTTTGTACAGTATCTTGCTTTCTGCAATGTTTAATTAACTGTACTCTTCTCCTTGCTGTTATTCTCTGTACGTCTCAAACTTTATCAGGCATTACATGTAGAGTACATTACATTCGTACTACCGACTGCTTCTGTTACTGCACCTTTGTTAGTGCTAATGTCTTGCATGTTCTATACAATGACTGCTACCCTGGAATTGTATCTGCTTGAAATTGTTTCTGTATTTGTTTACTATGTCTCTGTACTCTCCCGGGTTGTGCATGAAAATAGTCATTTTTATGTTTGCTTGCACACATGTACAGGAAACATAGTGCCACCATGTGAGTTTTCGTAGGTGTGCCTCCCTCACTTCCAGTGCCCTGCTCCTTTTTGCAGGCGCAGCTGCACCGCATCAATGATTGTCCAAGCTGTCTATGACAGCATTTCAGATGCAGTGGCGTACATTTCTGAGAAAAACACCGCGACAATTAGCGGTGGTAATGTGTAGGCAATTTGCATACTGCCGTCAGCACTATGCAAATTGCCTACACATCGGCACTGCATTTGAACTGTCATAGACAGTTCATCCCCTCCCTCGAACATGTAGGTAGCATGCTGGGAGCCCACCCCAGCGTGCTCATGTGCTCCTCTCCAGCCCCACACACTGTATGACTGATGGGGGTGCCCAATCCCCCGTCAGCTCCACTGCCCTTCCCCCCAAAATCAAACTTCCTGGTGCCACACTGGGAGCCCACCCCAGCGTGGCAAAAGTCTTGCATCGCATGCATGCTGGGAGCCCACCCCAGTGTGCTCATGTGCTCCCCTTCACTCCCACACACTGTATGACTGATGGGGGTGCCCAATCCCCCGTCGGCTCCACTGCCCACCCCAAAAAGAAACTTCCTGATGCCACGCTGGGAGCCCACCCCAGCATGGCTGAAGTCTGTGGCCCACGAGGGTGCCCAATCACCTGTTGGCTCCATGCCCCCCCAACAAACTCGCAGGTGCCATGCTGAAGCACACCCAGCATGGCAAAAGTCCCATGTCATCTGTAAAAAAAAAATAAAACAAAAGAAAATGGTCCCTCATTGACTCTCATGCCCCTTCCCCATCCGCACCCACCCTCTGTGTACCCCACCTCCCCAAACCCCCCTCACCTCATACTTACCTCCGGAGGTTGGCGCAACGATCTTTGGTGGACCAGGAACATGTCTGCACTCTTCAAAGCCGACTGCCAACTGAAGAAATGCGGAGAAGCTGTATAATGACATGAATGTTTTTTTTTTCAACTTTGATGCATATCTTGGCCATTTTGGGGAATAGTTTCACCATATTTTCAACATGGGGTTCTTGGGACCCCACCTCGTGAACTCAACTACTGTCATTTTGTTATTTGGTCCCAAAAGGTGATTTCAGAGTCACTGAGTGGAACCACCTTTCAGGACTGAGTAATGAAATGACAGTGTCATAGTTCGTGAGGTAAGCCCCCCAAAACCCTATGTTGAAAATTTGGTGAAAAAATTCCACAAAATGACTGTTTTAGGAATGTGTGTTATACAGTTGCTACACATGCTCATAACTTCAAGAATTTTTACTATTGTCACACCAGATTTAAAACATTGCCATTTTACCACACCTCCTTATGAGCAGTATAGCTGTCATTTTTCACATCTTGCTCAAAATGTGTTTTTGTGCAGGTAGCACACAATGGCGCAGTCAGTGTGCACACCCAATGTTTGGGACAGATTAAGAAAATCACAGTGACACTGTTCATGAGCAGAGGTCTTAAAATGGCTATATTGAAAATTTGGTGACAAAAGTCCATAAAATGACTGTGTTACGAGCATGCATTGTGCAGTTTCCACACACCCTTGTAAGTTCACGAATTTGTAATATTTTCAGTCCAGATTTTCAACAATGGCATTTTTCCACACCTCCTTATGAACAGTACAGCTGCCATTTTTCACATCCTGGCCAAAACATGTTTCTGCACTTCTGGCGCAGAAATGTGTGGTCGCTGTGGGAAATCAGTGTTCGGGACAGATTAAGAAAATCACAGTGACTGTTCACGAGTGGAGGTCTCAAAATGCCTGTGTTGACAATCTGCTGTAAAAAGTCCCCAAACTAATTACATTACAGGTGTGCGTTACGCAGTTTCTATGCACACTCATGACTTCACCAGTTTTTTTTATATTTTCACTCCAGATTTTTAACACTGCCATTTTTTACACCTCCCCATGAACAGTACAGCTGTCATTTTTAACATCCTGTTCAAAATGTGTTTTCGCACCTGTGGTGCCAAATGGCGTAGTCGCTGTGCAAAATCAGGTTTCAGCTAACAAACTGATATTGCCACTGTTCATAAGGTGGGGTCACAAAAAAAACATATTGAAAATTTGGAGTGAAAATACCTATGAACGCCTGGGGCATTAGGGTTTCCAACCATAACGCCCCACCCTGTATAGACTTGACAGGCACCAGGGGTGTGACTTGGGATTGTCATCTGTAATGCTCATGCCATTCCACCCCCACCCACACCCTGCAGCCAGTGGCAGGCATCGAGGTGTGCCTTGGACTCTTCAGCTCCAAAGTTCACCCCATTCTCCTATTCTGTACCCATCTCACCTTATTTCCTCATGGAATGGGGTGAGCATAAGGCTCAAAGACCCCAAGACACACAGTGACACTTGTCGGTGTCTGCAGGGTAGGGTGTGGTGAAATGGCATGGGCGTTATGCCTAACGACTCAAAGGCACACCCCAATGCCTGTCACTCTCTGCAGGGTGGTGGTGGGGTTGGCTTCAGTTCAATACTTTACTGCCATTCCCATTATGCATCTCTTTAACTCCTACACTACCAATGCCAATGCCAGCAAGCAAACATTTGGCATTGACAAATGCTTGTTGGCTAGTGCACCTACCTGTAAACAAAAACTAAATAATAAATATTGTGTCTAGTTTCTCAACACTCAGCACCACTGGGCTCACTACAAAAGTGTATTCTAAGACGGTCATGAACTGATGTGTGTCAGTTTCCTAAAAATGTAGTTAATTGTGTGAAAAAATAAACCCCACATACTTGAAATTACATTTTATTTTAATGATTTAAATTCTACATATTTCTCAGTAAACACACACTGTAGCAAAGCATCACCATTGGTCCAAATGCAAACTTGAAAATTCCATGTTTCAACTTGTAGCCATTGTATGTGCTACAAGTGAGCAAAATAGCCATAACAACATATTTTACATATTTATAGCCTTCTCAAACATTTAAACTGCCCAACCGACTAAGATCAAATTTATAGGATCCAGAGATGTTTGCTCCAACTACGCATATGCTGAATTTCAGTTGATTCTGTTCAGAATCAGCGGCAGCATTAAGGTGCAAAGACTGGAACTTAACATAGAAATGTTTTTGCAGTCCTAATTATAGGGATGCTACTGTGCTCCTTTCTATGCCAAAAAAGCATTCATGTACCAGTTAGGGTACAGTTTAATGTCACAAAAGTAGGGAAATGTGGCATTAAGGTTTCCAACCCTAACTCTCCACCCCTAAGAAGTAAAATGACAAGACTGCACCAGCAACCACAGACAGCCATCATCAAGTAAGACAAACAACTGTTTACAGATGACACAAACGTAGTAGCACTAATGTGACACCTTCATGGATTTGCATACAGTATGTGGTATACTGTGAGTAAAGCGACCAAATATGGGCACCGTGTCAAAACGGAGACTCATATTGGGCGCTATACTCACTGGCTACCCTGCAAGGGTAGCGACGGTACATGACTGCTACAGTAGTGTATGGCGACAAGAAGGGGGGATAGTGAGGGGAAGGGGAGGGACAGGAAATGGTTAAGAGGGATGGGTGTACCTGCTGCCACTGAGCTAGCTGTGTGGTGTGGTGGTGTGGGTGGCTAGCTCAGGTACAGCAAGTACAGGGTTCGGGACCAGGTGCAGGAAGATTTTGCGGCGGCCATGGCACTTTATTTTTTTTTTTTGTAGGGATTTTGCCCCCTCACTGGCATGCACCCCCCTGGATTTGAGAATCCTTATTTGGGGGGTGCAGAGGGCTTGGGCTCGGGGGCATAGCCCCCCCACAAAAACTCTTTTTCTAATCTGGATGTCTGGTCACCTGAAAGTGTATATCGACGATTTGCTTTTCATAGCTATACACTCACCATAATAGTGACCGCTATTCTGCGATCACTGTTATGACATGGAACCCAGTATGTGGTATGCACACCACGACACATATACATTCACTTCTGACTGCAGATGGAAATCCATGATACTCAAATCGCAACACTACTTTTGTGTGCAGAAGTACAGGCTCCTGCAGCCACAGATACAAGTCCACAATATCAAAATCACAAGAGCTTTTTTATCTGCAGAAGCGCAGGCCCTTATGAGGCGTGCACTTCTGTAGCCAAAGGTACTCATCCACACTGTAGGACATGCACACAGTTCTTTTTGTAGAAGCACATGCTCCTGAGGGGCTTGCACTTCTGCAGCCATGAGTTTAAAACATACACGCTGACCTCTGGCTTTAGAAGCAGTCACCATGAAAACCATTATACAAAAATTGCAACAGTACTTCTGTCTGTGGAAGTGCAGGCCCCTGTGGGGCCTGTGCCTTTTCAGCTTCAGGTGTAAGATATTCATACTGGCTTCTGGCTGTGGGGCCTGCACTTATGAAGCTGCATGTAGAAAACCATGCAGTAGTGGATCCAGCTATGTAATGTGGTATCATCCACTGGCCCCTCAGGCCAGCAAAAAGTAGATGTTTTAAACCTAATCTGAGCTTTAGAAGATAACATTTTACTTTTTTCAGTGAATGTAACACCCCCTAGACAAAACTGCTATCCCAATGAAAAATTTATAGCTCCACTGCTGAAACCATGATACTCACATTGCAACGGCACTTCTGCAACAAGAGGTACTCATGCATGCTGTATGATATACACACACCTGTGCTTATGCAGCTGCAGGTACAAATCCATGAAGGTAGCACATCGATGCTACTGCATTTGTGTCATCTGGCACTGTCATTTTGTTAATCAGTCCTGAAAGGTGATTCCACACAGTGACCGCTAAATCACCTTTGGGGACCAAATAACACCATGACATTGTCTGAATTCATGAGGAGGGGTCCCAATAACCCCATCTTGAACATTTGGTGCCAAAATCCCCCAAAATGGCCAAGCTATCTACCTAAGTTGAAAAAACCCTATCTATGCCATTATACAGTATACCGGCATTTCTTCAGTTCGTGGTTGACTTTGAGGAGTGCAGACGTGTTTCCAGTCCACTGAAGATTGTTATGCCGGGCTCCAGAGGCAAATATGGGGTGAGGTGTGCTGGGAGGTGGAGTGTGCAGAGGGTGGGTGCGGTTGGGGGAGGGGGCAGAGAGACTCATGAGGACTGTTTTCTGTTTTTACAGGTAAAAAAACGCAGAATGTGGGATGCTTTGGGCATGCTGGGTGGGCTCCTGCATTCTGGCACACCTGGGTGTTTTAGGGGGCTGGAGCCGATGGGATTGGGCACCCTATCGGCCATACAGTGTGCTGGGGGGGTGCGAGCACACTGGGGTGGGCTTCCAACTTGCCACCTGGCTTTTTGTTTGGGGGGCTGGAGCTGATCGGGATTGGGCATCCCTATCAGCCACACACAGTATGATTGGGGATGGCAGCATGAGAGGGGGGGATTGGGCACCCCTCAGTACACAACAAATTTTTGGGGGTCATTATGCCAATGGGATTTGGCTACCCTGTCGGCAAATTAATTGGTGAGGGGACATACTGATGGGGGATTGGGCACCCCCAGTGTCAGCTGTTATGGGGACTGTGAGAAGTGGACAGGTCTGCCATGTTTATTGAAATGTTATACCATGAAAGGCATGCCCTGCAATGAGGGGGCACTCCTCATTGCAGCGGATAAAATGTTTCAGGTTGGTGACATGTTTTTGCACTACTGTCACAGACAGCATGCAGTCTAATTTGTGCCACAGAGCCCAGCCCGAAAAAGCAGTGGCTCCACTGGCTACAACACGACCGCATCTCCAAAACCTGCTATTCCAAGTTACTGCAATGTTTCTTGCACATAAAAAATGAAAAGCAACAGTCAGCTCTCTGATTGATGCCTCCATCAATCAGTTTGATGACCTGTCTTGAGCAGACAGTTAATCGAGGAGGTAGTGTCTCTTATAGATCATGAACAAATATTTTTATTTTTTTCATTATTTCGGTATTTTCCTAAAGTGTTTTGCTGTTTACATTAATTTCACAATGGTTTGTAACATGTTACATTTCCACTGTACCTAACAATCCAACTTTTTGTCTCTGCATTCCTGGATGCACTAGCATTGTTGTGTTCAGACTATCTGCAAGGCAACAATTCCCCTAAGGCTTCTCACATTAAGCTTGCAATTTGCACCGAGTCACAAAATATAGAACTTTCTCAATATAAAGTTGCTAAATTGTTTCCAATAAAACCATACATATTAACCCCAACATTTCCCAATAAGGCTTGTTTAGGGGAACTTTTTTCTTATTGTCATCATTTTACTGTCCATTTCTTGCTTGTAATATATAGAATAATACATGGGGGGGTGCATAAAGAGAATATGATAACTGGCTTTTCCTTCCCCCCCATCAGGAAATCCATGGCATAATTTGCCACAATAAAGGAGTGTTTATTACAGCAAACGTGTACCATTTCCCTCACTCTGCTCATGTGCCTGCCGTAGCTCTTACTGTCCCACCACTGGCTGCCTTATCTTTCTCCCAGACACTAAATCGCCATTCAAACTTGGCAGTAAATGTTTTTTAGACAGAAAATCTAGTACAGAAAAAGAAACTTAACTTAAAGCTACTGAGTGAATAAAAGAAATACAAAAAATTTTAAATAAAAACTTAAGGGTGACCACAGACTGCACAGTAAAACTGGATTGTGGCCGCACAGTAATGGGTTTTTATTTTATATAATTGCTCTGGTGAAAAAGGAAAACCCAGCAATTATTTAAAATAAAATATGGGGTGGTGTATTTAAACTTGAAGTTTACACACACCCTTGGTGTTAGATCCTTTCACAAACCCCTCGAGCTTCACTTTAGCGGTTTATGAGGCATCCAACACCTCGGGTGTGTATAAACGTCTTGTTACACACACCACCCTATGCTGAATTCTATATAATTACTGGGTTTAGCTTCCTCCTACAGGGAAACCCCTCATGTAATTTGCCATTATAAAGGAGTGTTTATAACGGCAAACACACACATGTTTACCTGAGTCTGTGCATGCACAAGCCATGGCTCTTCTGGGTTTTCTCCGCTACCCACTCTGCCTCCTCGCCAAAACCGCACTGCCACTGTGACTCAGCAGTACGTTACTTGAAAAAAACACTCTCTAAAAAAGTAGCGGACACACAGAGCAAAACAAAATAGCAAAAAAAACCTTAACTGCCATAAAGCGATCACGAACCATTCTAAAAACAAACCGGCCACAGCATAATGTCATTTATTTTATATAATTGCTGTGACGAGAAAGCCAAACCCAGCAATTATATAAAATAAAATATGGGGTGGTATGTAAACTCAAATTTTACACACACTGGATGTGTTGGATGCCTAAATAAACCACTCAAGCTTCACTTTCAGGGTTTATATAGCATCCAACACATCCAGTGTGTGTAAACTTCTCGTTACACACACTAGTCCAAACTTTATGCTATTTTTAATGCACACCCACAGTGTGGAATGCTACATAAATTTCGAGAGCAAAACCAGATGGGTTTATCAAAGCATCCCACACCAAGGGTGTGCATTAAATTCAAGTTTTGTACTCCCCCCATGTGTTGCTTTATATTATTGCTGGGGGAGCACTTTCTCACCTGCTTAGTAAGAAAAAAAATGTGTGGTCAGTTCATGGTGCTGCTGTTTATAGCAGTAAAGCAGCACTGATAACCCTGTCCAGCAGAAGTTTGTGATCACTTACCCCCCTGCTCCCCCCCCCAAATCCTTTCCCTCTGTGCTTCTGTTCTAGCCTGGCGTGTTACTAGGGGAGCTGCAGCAGTAGTGCTAGTTCAGCTGTGGTCAGGTTTAACTGCCATGTTTTCTTTCACTTTTTTTTCTGGTTTGTTTTTTTGTTTTATTGAAGCCAAAGGACCCGACCTGGAAGTACAACAAGGAGGAAAACTGAAGAGGGGGAGGTAAAGTAAATTGAAGGTGCCCTCTCAATATGTCTGGCAGTGGCATGGGTGGTAATGGTAGAGTGAGTTTGGCAGAAGTTGACCCATGAGCAGAACAAGGGAAACCTGGCACATGGGCCATTATGACCCATGGGTTATAGCAGTGAATTATAACTGGTTTTCCTATGGGAGAAAACACTCCCCAGTTATTACAATTTATTTATTGCAAAAATAAAAAAAGGCTGCCTGCTTTTATGACTCTTTTTTTCTTTACATCTCCTCATTTCATTTTCAAGGCGGGCCAAAGGGGAAGGCCTCACAGAACAATATAATGTGCCATGTTGGTGTCCTTGCGGGGATGCCTAACCAACTAGAAGACCAACATGGCACATAAAAAATGCTTTGGTTAGCCGGCTCGGTGGTGCTGAGGGTTGAGGCGCTGGACACCACATCTCGCGCCATGCCAGCGACCCGAGTTTGGGAACGAGCCCGGGTTGCTGGGGGTTGGCAAGGGAGGGAGAGGATTGAGCATCTGGAGGACAGCTCTCATCTCCCAGGAGGGACAGGGGTCCCTGTACAGTGCTCGACTGCTCTCTGGTGGAGGCTGGAGACACAGCAAGCGCCAAGGAGCAGAAGTAGGAGTGGGGGAGTGGCAGACATTGGAATCAACGCCTTGATGTCAGGGTGCTGGCCACTTCCCAGAAACAGGGGAAAATGCATCTCGGCTCCGGCAGAGACGGAGCACCAGATCTGGCCCCCGATTTGAGGCCGCCCTCCTGGCATCCTCCCGACCAACATTACTGCAGTGTTGGGCAGTTGGGGCCCACTTTGTCCCCACCCAGGGGGTAAACTGAGGCTACATGGGTGAAGGAGGACTGACCAGGTAGGAGCAGACCGCAGGGGGATGACTCCTTGGTGCTCCCGAGGAGACCAGAGCCGAAGTGGAGAAGGAGGAAGAAATAAGAAAATAACAACAACAAAAAATGCTTTGGTTGTGTTGCCGCCCTGATGGGCCAGGTTCTGGAGGAATAGAGCTGGGCAGGCAACAAGTGGTGTAACAGGTCCCTGACTAAAACAACTCCTTGCTGTCTCAATCACTGCTTATAAAGCCAGAACAAGGTATACCACTGTCTGATTACAGGGCACGGTATATCCCTGTCTGTTTTGAGGGTAAATCTATATCTGATTACGGGATATATTCCTGGTGAACAGAAGGAGGGGAAAATTAAAACAAAAAAAACAACAATGTTTTGGTTTCTTAGGATGAAACTAAAAAACCAGCCCCATAGCACTGCATTACAGACAGTATTGATGACTGCCACAAAACACACTCAGCAGGTCAGGCCCTCTGCTCCAACAGTGCCAACCTCAGAGTGCAATAGTGTGAACAGGTAACAGACAGGGTAACCCTCCTGTCTATTTTTGGGTTTGAATCACCTTTAGTCTCAAGTTCTGGGGGGATTCAAACTGTGAACCTTATGCTAGTATACCCAAATAACAGGCTCAGATACGTACCCTCTTAAGGGATTGTGGTACAATCTTTCACCAGGGGCACCCAGCCAGGCTTCCAAAATGAACCCTTTTAACTCTATAAGAGACCTTAGGTATATTCTTACCTTTTTCCAAGCTTAGTAACAACATCAAGCTGTTGAACAGTTTTGTCAGGCTTAACCCCCTATATGTCATATGCAAAAAGAACTGGCAGACACCCAGGCAGTCTTTCAAAGAAAAGGAACTTTACTAAAAGTTGATAAAAATATGAAAAATGTAAACACATAACAATATATCAAAGAGCTCACAATCACATAAAAGAACAAGAGAAAATTACAAAGCAAAACACCTACCACAATACATTTAGATCTTTGCTATCTAAGGTATTACCTCTGGAAGTGTGTTTTAAAGTTAGATCAGAGAGCTGTGTCTCTCTAGAGTCCCAAGATGATATGACATTCATTTCAGACACGAGTATCAGTTTAAGCTCTATGTCTCCACACCCCTTCTGTGAGTTATCTAGCTCTTCCTTTTAGAATCAAAAAAATACAAATATGATTTCTTATTAAGAGGTATATTAAATAATGTGACATTAGCAAAAAAAATTCCCAAATTATGAGTCTTTGATCAACCAGTTTCTTTGAGGTTTACAACCCTGCAGTCCATCACCCAGGTGTGAGATAGCCAACAGGAATCAGCTAACTGATGTCCTGTCCTGATGTAATAAAATGTATATTTCGTTTCCAACTTCAAAAGCGTGAGATCATAAAAAGGCCATAAAATGCAATTTTTCAAGGAAGTTAATTATATTACAGAGATCTCCTGGTCAGTGTAATATATCCTGTGATTTCAGGTGCTGACACCTTGTAATTTAAAAGGGCCAAATCTCACAGACTAACATTTTATACACTGACCATTTATTTATACTACCAATATCATACAATAATCATAACCAGCTGGCCAAGCGTCACAATCCTCCTCACCTAGACTGAATTTGGGGGCTCTGTCTCCTGCATGGGATGAGCTTCCTAAGTCAGTTCACTCCTCATATAGACGCAACAAGCCGTCTACGTTCTGATTGGTTGCTCCAACCCTATGTAAGATCGTCATGTCATACCCTTGCAAGGCAAAACTCCATCTTAATAGTCTTCTATTAGTTTTTCCCATTTGTGTCAGCCAAACCAGGGGATTATAGTCAGTTTGTGCCTCAAAATGCTGCTCATATAAGTATGGATCTCACTTCTTTAGGGCCCAGACTATGGCAAGACACTCTTTTTCCAAAGTAGAGTAAGCCTGCTCCCTGGGAAGTATCTTTTTACTCAGGTACACTACATGGTGATCTTTCCCTTGGTTGGATGTCTGAGGCATCAGTCTGGACTATAAAGAGTCTGCTATAGTCAGGACTTGTCAATACAGGAGCACTGCACAGTGCCTCCTTCAGTCTGGTAAAGGCTTTTTCACAGGCTGGTTCCCAGCTAATTTTCTTACATATCTTTATCTTTACCAGGCCAGATAGGGGAGCAGCCAGGGCACTGTAATTGGGTACACGTTTCCTATAGTACCCTGCTGTCCCTAGAAAACTTCTGACCTGCTTCTGCATTTCTGGTCTAGCCATGCCTTGAACACCTCTATTTTTATTTGGTTAGGATGGAGCTGCCCTTGGCCTACAACATGCCTGAGGTATGCCACTTCAGCCATGGCCACCTGGCACTTCTCAGCTTTGACAGTGAGCCTGGCCCTCTGTATCCTGCCCAGCACTTCCCTAAGGTGGGACAGGTGTTCCTCCCAGCTGGAACTAAAGATGGCAATATCATTCAGGTACCCCACGGCGTACTCCTCAGCACCATTTAACACCTGGTTCACCAACTTTTGGAAAGTGGCCGGGTATTCTTCATTCCGAAAGGCATTACTTTAAATTCAAATAAGCCAATTGGAGTGATGAAGGCTGACCTCTCCCTAGCTCTATCAGTTAGCACTACCTGCCAATACCCCTTTTTCAGGTCAATAGTCATAAGGTATGTCACCCCTCCCTACTTGTCCAGAAGTTCATCCATCTGGGGCATTGGGTGGGTGTCTGACTTCGTGACTGCATTCAGTCCATGATAGTCCACACAGAAATGTGTTGAGCCATCTGACTCGGGCACAAAGACTGTGGGATCTCTGGATTATCCCTAAATTCAGCATTTCCTCCACTTCCCTCTTAATGCCCTTTTGGACAGCCTCTGAATCCCGATATGCTATCTGCCATATGGGTGTCTGTGTCCCTGTCTCTACATCATACATTGCTAAGAGGGTTAGTCCAGACTTGGCGCTAAACAGTGGGGCAAAGTCTGCTAAAACCTTCCTTACTTCCTGGTTCTGGTCTGGGGCCAGCTGGGGTGACAATTTAATTGCCTCCACAGAGCACTCCCACTTGCTTTCTTCCAGCAAGTCCAGAAGGGGGTCTTCTTCATCCGTCCCCTCCCCAGGACTACATACTGCAAACACCATATCAGCCCTATTAGCATATGGCTTCATCATGTTGACATGGTACATTCTTTCTGTATGTGTTCTGTCAGGTAACTCTATGATATAGTTCACATAATTTACCTTTCTAACTACCTTGTACGGTCCTGCCCACTCAGCCTGCAGCTTGTCCTTCTGGACTGGGATAAGGACCATGACTTCCTGACCCACTGTGTATGAGCAAGCTCTGGCTCTGCTGTCTCACCACACTTTTTTTTCTGTTCGGCAGCTGCCAGGTTGCTCTAGGCTTTCCCCATAAGCTCCTTCAGCCTTTCCCTACACTTAAGGACATAATCCACTATGGGAGTTCCCTGGGTGGTGTGCTTGCCTTCCCAATCCTCCCGGATCAAGTCTAGGGGTCCATGTACCCGGTGTCCATACAGGAGCTTGAAGGGGGAAAATCCTGTCAACTCTTGGGGCACCTCCCTGTATGAAAACTACAGGTGGGAAAGGTATTTCTCCCAGTCCCTCCCATGCTGTTCAGCAAACGCTTGGAGCATTGACTTCAGTGTACCGTTAAATTTTTCCATAAGTCCATTGGCTTGCTGGTGATAAGGTGCCGTGTGCCTCTGCACCACCCCCCACTTCTCCCTCAAACATTTCATCAGTTCCGATATGAAGACCCCCCCCAATTGGTGCTAACCTCCTGTGGAAACCAAACACGGGAGAAAATCCCAAGTAAGGCATCTGCCACTTTGTCTGTCCTCAGTGAGGATATGGCGACTGCCTCTGGATACTGGGTGGCATAATCCACCACAGTCAGGATGAACCTCTTCCCAGAGGAGCTGGAGGTATTTAAAAGCCCCACAATATTCATTCTCACCCTCTGGAATGGATCCTCCACTATGGGCAATGGAATTAGGGCAGCTTGGGTCTTCTTAACTGCCTTCCCTATTTCTTGACACTGGTGACAAGACCTTCAATATTCCTTCACTTCCTGGGTGAAGTTGGGCCAATAGAAATTCTGGGCCAATGACTGCTTAGTGCACATGATTCCCAGATGACCAGACAAGGGAATATCATGTGCAATCTTGAGCAACTGCTCACAATACCCCTGGGAAACGACAAGCTACCTGCCTATCACCCCCTTCCTCTGTCTTAGCATCCTGCATATACATCAGCCCATTTTCCCAATAAACCTTATGTTTTCCATCACTTTGCTGTGCTCTGTCAGAGTCTGCCCAAGCTCTCAGCCTCTCTAGGTAGGATCACTTTTCTGAGCAGCTGCAAACTCCTTACACATTCCCAAGGCATGGGACAGGTCTCCTTCAGTCTCTAAACTAGGGTCCCTAGCTCTAGCATCAGGGTATTCAGGATCACTGTCATCCCTAATCTTCTGATAATGGGTCACCCCTCCTTCTTCGGAATAACCCTCCATAGCTGTTTGGTTAACTGCTACTGGGGAAATTTCTACCCTCCTTTCATTAGTCTCCATATTAGGAGACACAGGCTGGGGAACCAGCCTCCCAGTGGTTTCCACAGTGGCTTCTACGGGGTTCAGGGAACTACAATTTTCCCTTGCAGCTTGGCTATGGGTAACTGCACACACCATCCCTGGTTTGAGATTGTTGCCAAGGATGACATCAACTGCTAAAGGTTTGGCTACAGCCACCTGTTGCACAGTTCCCCCTGTTTCACCCCAGTCTAGGAGAACACTAGTGAGTGGCAATGTTTTCTCCTCCCCAGTGAAGCCTTGTACAGTTACAGGTTTATTGGGTATAAGCTGACCAGGCTCTACCAGATCCCCTTTTACCAACTTCTGGGATGCCCCTGTGTCTCTTAAGCCTTATGTCTGTACACCATTCACAGTGACTGGGTGCATATGTTCCCTCATGTTCACAGGCATGCTTCTGGGAACACACAAACAACCCATTTCTTTCCTAGCCCCATTTTGCGTATTGCTCATCCTTTTGGGACACTGTCTGGCAATATGCCTAGTTTCTTTGCAAGCCCAACATTCATTTCTTTTCTCAGAAAAATCTTTTCTTTGAAACCTGGGGCTAACTGGTTTCAGTGGAAGCAGTGAGGGTTTTTGCTGCCCTGAAGATGTGTTTTTCCTTTCTGCACTGCCACGCCCACCTCATTCGCTTTCAGAGCAGGTCAGCTCTTGGCCTAGCAGTCGAGAGTCCAGCAGCCTCTTGCACTGTTTTTGGTTCTTGGTCCTCTAGCCAGGTTTTCAGTTCTGCTGGGCATGCCCCCAAAAAAGTGTTCTAACAATATAGCATTTTCAATGTTATCTACAGAGTTTACTTCAATTTCCTCCCACCAACATTTTAAACATTGATGTTGTATCGTGGCTAGCTCCTCGTAGCTTAGTTCAGGGCTTTCCTGAGCTTACGGAATTTAGCTCTGTATACTTCTGCAGTTAAAGCAAATTTTTAAAAAGTGCAGCTTTAAGTTTGCTGTAATCATTACTGTCCTCATTGTCCATTTGACCCAATGCATCCCAAGCTTTCCCGGTAAGTAGCAGGGATAGCTGGAAGCTCCAGGACCCTCTAGGAATATTTGCCTGAAAACAAACTTTTTCAAAGGAATTTAAAAAGGCATTCATATCCTCCCCCTCTTTAAATTCAGCTATCAATTTGGAATTTAATTTGTAACCCAGTCCTGTAGTTCCAGTTAAACCCAAGCTGCTTACCTGCTCTGGTGCTGGTGGTTGGAGTCGTAGCTTCTCCAGTTCATGTTGCCTCTGGCGCTCACTCTCTTCACGCGCTCCTTCTCACCATTCTCACTCTGCTTCTTGCTATTCTCACTCCACCTCCCTCTGGAACTCCAGCTCCATTCTGTGCAACTCAATCTGCAGCCTGATTGCTTCTGGCTCCAGAATGCTGGTGACCTTCCCCTGCTGCTGTGGCCCTTCGCTTGCACTGGCCCTGCTGTCCTCCTCACTGGATCTGGACCCTGCACTAGCCGCTAGCCCCTCCATGCCCAAGGTTTGGTCCTTTACAGTCACAGTCTGTGACTCAATGCTCTGGGCATGTGCTGCCATCAGAGCATCCATGAGGTTCTGTTTACTGCCTTCCCCTCATACTGGACTCCTCTGTCCTGGCACAACTGCCTCAAGTAGTCTGCAGTGTACCCGCTGTAGTTGGAAGCCATCTTCTTCCCTAACTATGACCACTCTAACTTGCACTTCAGAAAAAAAAAATAAAAACAGATAGGAACTTGACTGTAAACAAAATGATATAATTCTGTTTTCTCTTTTAAAAATAAATCACTGCCTTATTTTGCAAGTGAGCTGTACAGTATTAAGCTGGCACACTAACAGTTAAAGCTTGTGTTACCAAATTTTTATCGCACCGCTGCCAACCAAATCTATCACAAAACACACTCAGCAGGTCAGGCCCTCTGCTTTCACAGTGCCAACCTCAGAGCGCAATAGTGTGAACAGGTAAAATACAGGGTAACCCTCCTGTCTGCTTTTGAGTCCGAATCACCTTTAGTCTTAAGTTCTGGGGGGATTCAAACTGTGAACCTTATGTTAGCATACCCAATGAACAAGCTCATATACATACCCTCTTAAGGGATTGCGGTACAATCTTTCACCAGGGGCACCCAGCCAGGCTTCCAAAATGAACCCTTTTAACTCTATAAGAGACCTTAGGTATATTCTTACCTTTTTCCAAGCTTAGTAACACCATCAAGCTGTTGAACAGTTTTGTCAGACTTAACCCCCTATACGTCACATGCAAAAAGAGCTGACAGACACCCAGGCAATCTTTCAAAGAAAAGGTACTTTACTAAAAGATGATAAAATATGAAAAATGTAAACACAGAAAAATATATCAAAGAGCTCACAATCACATAAAAGAACAAGGGAAAATTACAAAGTAAAACTCCTACCACAATACATTTAGATCTTTGCTATCTATGGTATTACCTCTGGAAGTGCGTTTTAAAGTTAGATCAGAGAGCTGTGTCTCCCTAGAGTCCCAAGATGATATGACATTCATTTCAGACACAAGTATCAGTTTAAACTCTGTGTCTCCACACCCTTTCTGTGAGTCATCTAGCTCCTCCTTTTAGAATCAAAAAAATACAAACACAATTTCCTATCAGGAGGTATATTAAATAATGTGACATCAACAACAACCCATTTCCCAAATTATGAGTCTTTGATCAACCAGTTCCTTTGAGGTTTACAACCATGCAGTCCATCACCCAGGTGCGAGATAGCCAACAGGAATAAGTTAAATGATGTTCTGTCCTGATGTAATAAAATGTATATTTAATTTCCTACTTCAAAAGCATGAGGTCATAAAAGGCCATAAAATGCAGTTTCTCAAGATTACATTACATTACAGAGATCTCTTGGTCAGTGTAATGCATCCTGTGATTTCAGCTGCTGACACATTGTAATTTAAAAGGGTCAAATCTCAGACTGACATTTTATACACTGACCATTGATTTATACTACCAATATCATAACAATCATAACCAGCTGGCCAAGTGTCACAATGACTACTCCAACAAACTGAGTTTTTTGAATGGCCCTGGTTGCGTATGGTATGGGCCAGCCAGGGCAGAACTGGATGAATATCTCACTGATGGCTCTTCTTTTGGGAAGTAGGGTCACCAAAAGTGTCCCTGGGACTGCCGCAGTGCTCTAGTGTAAACTTGGTGCCGGGTGGTGGCAGCTGAACAAAGTGGATATAAAGATTTTAAAACAGCAATAAATGCAGGCAGCCTTTTTATGTTGGCTCATGCATATGCAGCCAACTATATTGTGGTAGTAGTAGATTTTGAAATGAGTGTTGTTGATTACAATGCAGGACACGCATCAGTAGGTGCGTTCCTCATTCCCCAATCAGCCAGCAGCAGGTGCTGACATCATGAATCGCTAATGTGGCTACCAGATTTAACAAAAGGTCTGCTGCAATGAGAGCGAAGCTCTCATCCAGCGTGACCACAACACGCCTCCTGATGAGCACACAACATGGTGGCAGTGACTGCTGCCACCTCCTGTCACAATGCTGATGGGGGAGCCCACTCTCCATTGGCATAATGACCCCCTCCCATTTAAAATGTATGCTGAGGGGGTGCCCAATCCCCCTTGGCATCATGTGCCCCCCCAACAGTTTTTCTTTGCCGACGGGGGCCCAGTCCCTGTCAGCATTTGTTCTCCGTCCCATTTATTTTTCTGATGGGGAGCCTACTCCCCATTGGCATAATGTCTCCTCCCCGCTTTTGTTCTGTGCCGTGGGGTGACCAATCCCCTCAGCTCGTGTACCCCCTTGGTATGTGCCAATGGGGGTGCCCAATCCCCCTTCGGCTACTGCATCTCCCCAAAAAAAACACTTAGGTGGCATGCTGGAAGCCCACCCCAGCATGCCAAACACCCTGCAAAAGAAAAACCATCCCGCAATGGTTTTTTTTTTTGTACACCTGTAAAAAAGAAAACATTCCCTCGCAGTCTCCCTGCCCCCTCCCGCAACCTGCGCCCACCCTCTGCGCACCCTGCCTCTCCTCACCCCCTCACACCATACTTACCTCTGGAGTCCAGCGGGACAATCTTTGGTGGACCAGGAACACGTCTGCACTCTTCAAAGCTGACCGCGAACTGAAGAAATGCCAGTAAGCTGTATAATGGCATAAATAGGGTTTTTTTCCACTTTTGCATTACCTCAGCCATTTTGGGGATTTTGGCAACAAATGTTCAAGATGGGTTATTGGGACCCCTCCTCATGAATTCAGGCAATGTCATGGTGTTATTTGGTCCCAAAAGGTGATTTCGCGGTCACTGTGTGGAATCACCTTTCAGGACTGATTAACAAAATGACTGTGCCACTGTTCATGAGGGGGGCTCTCTAAAAGCCTATGTTGCAAATTTGGTGGAAAAAATCCCAAAAATGGCTGTTTTATGAGCGTGTGTTGCGCAGCTTCCACGCACGCTCGTAACTTTGTGAATCTGTAATATTTTCACTCCAGATTTTCAACATTGGCATTTTTCCACACCTCCTTATGAACAGTACAGCTGTCATTTTACATATCCTGGCCAAAATGTGGTTTTGCATGTCCGGTGCAGAATAGCGCAGTCGCTGTGCGAAATCAGTTTTCGGGACAGTTTGAGGAAATTATGGTGACACTGTTCATGAGAAGAACTCATAAAATGCCTATGTTGAAAATCTGATGATGAAATTCCATAGAATGTCTGTGTTACAAGTGTGCATTGCGCAGTTTCCATGCACCCTTGTAACTTCGCAAATCTGCAATATTTTCATGCCACATTTTCAACACTGGCATTTTTCACACCTCCTTATGAACAGTACAGCTGTCATTTTTCACATCTTGCCCTAATTGTGTTTTTGCACCTGTGGTGCACAATGGCATGGTCATGGTGCGAAATCAACATTTCGGACAAATGAACAAAATCCCAGTGCCACTGTTCATGAGGGGAGGTCCCAAAATGCCTATGTTAAACATGTGGTTAAAAAATCCCCAAAATAATTGGTTTATGGACGTGTGTTGCACAGTTTCTATGCATGCTCATGACTTCACCAATTTTTCATATTTTCACTCCAGATTTTCAACGTTGCCATTTTTTTACGCCTCTTCATGAACAATACAGTTGTCATTTTACACATCCTGCCCAAAATGTGTGTTCATCCCTGTGTCGCCAAATGGCATAGCCACTGTGTAAAACCACCTTTCAGCTAACAAACTGATTGTGCTGCTTTTCATGAGGTGGGCACACAAAAAGCCCATGTTGAATATTTGGAGAGAAAATACCAACACACGCCTATGGTGTTAGAGTTTCCAACTGTAGCACCCCACCCTATAGAGACTGACAGGTGTCATGGGTGTGACGTGGGATGATCGGCTGTATTGCTCACGCCATTCCACCCACACCCTGCAGCCAGTGACAGGCATTGTGGTGTGCCTTCCACTGTTCGGCCACAAAGTTCACCCCATTCTCCTATACTGCACCCACCTCCGCATATTTCCTTATGGAATGGGGAAAGTATAATGCCCAAAGACCCCAAAGCACAATATGACACTTGTCAGTGTCTACAGGGTAGGGTGAGGTATAATGGCATGAGCGTTATAGCTGACGACCCAAAGGCACACCCCAATGCCTGTCGGTCTCTACAGGGTGGGGGGTGGGGTTGGCATCACTTCAATACTTCACTGCCATTCCGATTATGCATCTCTAACTCTGGCACTACCAGTGCCAATGCCAGTGAGACAACATTCAGCATTGACAAATGCTTGTTTATCTGTGAGATAAATATCTGCAAACAATAAAGGGAAAATGCTCAAAGCAGCAATAACATCCCCTAAACAAGTCATATCTGCGAAATGATGGGGCAATGTGGGAAATGAGAAGCAAGGTATTTCTTCCCCATCTCCACCAGTGGACTCAGACCTGTCAGACTGAATTCCCTCTCTCTTATGACCTTTTGTGCCAGCTGCTGCTGTCACCAGTCCCTGCATGCAACCAGTCAGCTCATCAAACAGCTCTTGCCAAAAACAAACAAGCATTTGTCAATGTCGAATGTTGCTTGCTTGTATGTGCAGTTTAGGTATTTGGAAGTGATAGTTCCATGCCTTCCTCCCAAGACATGCACTGTGTCTTTCCATTCAGTATTCACAGAAGAGTGGGAGGGGCAAGGGCCACAGCAGTACAGCAGTTGCCAAGGGGGTGAAGAGGTGGACAATAGTCCATTCAAAGGCAAAAGAGTCTTGCAGGAGCTCACTAAACTGAAGTTGGACAAAGCAATGGAACCAGATGGCATACACCCAAGGATATTAAGAGAACTGTGAAGGGAGATAGCAGTACCTCTGGCAGCCATGTTCACTGAGTCATTCAACATGAGTGAATTGGAGGAGGGCACATGTGGTCCCTCTACACAAGTCCGGCAACAGGGACGAGGCAGGGAACAATAGGCCGTTCAGCTTCACCTGAGTAGTGGGGAAGATCATGGAGACAATGCTTAAAGAAAGGATAGTGGGGCATCTAGAAGCCATCAGAGCCCAGGACCATATACAACATGGATTCACAGTGGGGACATCATGTCAGACAAATCTGGTTGATTTCTTTAACTGGGTGACAAAGGAAGTGAATCAGGGTGGGGCAGTGAACAACGCTTACCTTGATTTCAGCAAAGCCTTTGACACCATCCCACATAGGAGGCTGATAAACTAGCTGGGTAGGCTAGGCATGGGGAAAAGGGTGGTAAACTGGGTTAGAAACTGGCTATAGACAGGAGGCAGAGAGTGATGGTAAATGGGGCAGTATAGGAGAGGGGTGACCAGTGGGTGCTGCAGGGATTGGTCCTGGGGTCAGTCCTGTTCAGTGTCTTCATTAGTAACATTGCAGAATGGCTGAAGGGACTTTTTTCACCAAATTTTTAACGTAGCCATTTTAAGACCTCTGCTCATGAACAGTGTCACTGTGATTTTCTTAATTTGTCCCAAACATTGATTGCACACACCGACTGCGCCATTGTGCGCTACATGCACGGAAACACATTTTGGGTGACATGTGAAAAATGACAGCTGCACTGCTCATAAGGAGGTGTGGTAAAATGGCAATGTTGAAATTCTGGAGTGCAAATATTAAAAATTCTCGAAATTATGAGCGTGTGTAGGAACTGCGCAACGCTGACACTTGTAAAACAGTCATTTTTAGGAATTTTTTCACCAAATTTTCAACATAACCATTTTAAGACCTCTGCTCATGAACAGTGTCACTGTGATTTTCTTAATGTGTCCCATACATTGAGTTCACACACCGATTGCGCCATTGTGTGCTACATGTGCGGAAACACATTTTGGACAAGATGTGAGAAATGACAGCTGTACTGCTCATAAGCAGGTGTGGTAAAATGGCAATGTTGAAAATCTGGATTGAAAATATTGAATATTCGCAAACTTCCGAGCGTGCATAGGAACAGCACAACGCATGCTCATAAAACAGTCATTTTTGGGAATTGTTTCACCAAATATTTTACATAACCATTTCAACACCTCTGCTAATGAACAGTGTCACTGTGATTTTCTTAATCTGTCCCGAACATTGATTTCACACATCAACTGCGCCATTGTGCGCTACATGCACGGAAACACATTTTGGGCGAGATGTGAGAAATGACAGCTGTACTGCTCATAAGAAGGTGTGGTAAAATGGCAATTTTGAAAATCTGGAGTGGACATATTGAAAATTCATGAACTTACGAGCGTGCGTAGGAACAGCACAACGCATGCTCGTAAAATAGTCAGTTTTGGGAATTTTCTCACCAAATTTTCAACATAGGGTTTTTTGGGGCCTACCTCATGAACTGTGGCACTGTTGTTTCATAAATCAGTCCCAAAGGTGGTTTCCACGCGGTGACCACGAAATCACCTTTCGGAGCCGATTAACGCCATGACAGTGACAGAATTCATGAGGTGGGGTCCCAAAAACCTCATGTTGAAAATTTGGTGAAAACATTTCCCAAAATGCCCGAGATATGCAGTAAAGTTGAAAAAACCCTATTTATTCCATTATACAGCTTACCGCATGTCCTCAGTTCGCGGTCGGCTTTGAAGAGTGCAGACGTGTTCCGGTTCACGAAGATCATCGCATTGGACTCCGGAGGTAAGTGTGGGGTGAGGTGGGGGTGTGGGAGGTAGATGCACAGAGGGTGGGCGCGGGTGGGGGAGGGGGTCAGAACAGTCTGTGAGGAAGTTTTTTCTTTCAGGTTTTTTTTTTTTACTTGGACAACGCTGGACTTGTGCCATGCTGGGGTGGGCTCCCAGCGTGGCAGATGGAAGGCTGCTTGGGGGTGGGGGCAGTGGAACCGACTGGGGATTGGGCACCCCCGTCGGCCATAGAACCTGTTGCCACGCTGGGGTGGGCTCCCAGCATGGCACCCGATAGTCTCGGGGGAGGAACAGTAGAGCTGAAGGGGGACTGGGCACCCCCGTCGGCCATACAGACTACTGCCATGCTGGGGTGAGCTGCCAGCGTGGCACCTGGAACTCTGTTGGGGGTGGGAGCACAGCATAGCCAATGGGAGGATTGGGCACCCCCGTCGGCTATACAGTGTGTGTGTGGGGAGAAGCATGTGCATGCAGTATGCGTGCGTGTGTGTGTGTGTGTGTGAGGGGGGGTGCACATGAGCACGTGATCTTATCGCTGCTCACTGAAGCATAGCTCTCCCTTTCAACTGTACGGCCACTGCATTTTCAGCTGCTGTCATAGACAGTTGCAGCATTGATTGGAGAACTGCGGCTGCACCTGCAAACATACTGACTGAATTGGAAGAGGGCTGTCACACCTCCGAAAACTTGGATGATGGCACTATGTTTCTTGCACATGCGTGCAAGCAACATAAAAATGAATTGCTCTGTGACTATCCAAGAATCTCACATTTGAACTGGGGATCTAGCATGGTTGCAAAAATGAACCAAGCTGCCCCTTCTGGAATCTCCCTGGTTTCCTCTAAATGTCTCTTCATTGATCCTTTTCGCATATGCACTGCTTGGATCACATGACTCAGAGTGGCAGTGGACATACTTAGATCACAGGTGTTGCTCTCAAATGGCCTAAGTATTCTCACCATGTCATCAACCAGTGATCATTCATGTTGGCCTAGGACTCCCCCAGTGTTGCACTCTATTACCATGTCATGAAGTGCACGCTTCTGATCTAGCAGTCTAGACAGCATCAGGTGTGATGAATTCCATCTTGTACTGACATCCTGTGTCAAGCAGTGTTGAGACAGACCAAGGAGTTGTTGCACTTCTCTTAATTGGTTAGTCACCTTTACAGACAGATTTTACTCCTGTCTTCCTCTCCTGCCTCCCTCTCTCCCTCTCCCCCATCCTCCACCTCATGACCTTGCAGCAATCCCTTCCACTCTACCCCCCCACCTTGTTATGCCCACTCTGGATTATCCGCAGTCAGATCACAATAATCCTCCCACCCTCCACCCCTTATCCAATTGCACTCCCCTATGACAATACTACTTATGGCTGCTACCTCACCCACCATACTTACTCCACTAACCCCTTCCCACCTGTTCCTGACAATGCCTCTGTCAGCTGCTACTTCCTCTCCAACTGCACCTAGCAACATAACAACTTGGCCACTGCAAATTGCTGATATATGTATGTCTGCTTGCTATGAGTTTCTGTCTGAAACATTCTGTGTATTTGAGGAAACTGAGTACTCTGTTGCAGCTTGTACTATACAATCATCTCCCAATTCTGAGCTGTATAACTGCCTTTCCATTGTGTATTCTAATTGTATGTCTTCTGTATTGTATTCAGTTCTTTGACTTGGAGCCTTTGTAAAACAGCCTCTGACTCAAAGGTTGTGATTCCATAACAGAAATAAATAAATACAAATAAATAAAGAACAAGGAAAATTATCACGGGTGGAGCACGCTGTGGAGACAGTCTTGCTAGCCTCAGTACTGTGATCTAGCGCAGATATGACCATTAGATTCAAGGTGTGGCAAAGCAATGAAGGCTGACAAAATTCCCATCAGCAACTCCTTTCACCATAGTTGCCCTATTATCTGTGATGAAAAAACTGACATGTAAATTGATTTCAACTGTCCATGACTGCAGGAAGCCTTTTTTTTTCTTCCGTATTCTCTGTTTATGCCCCCTTACTCACTGCCGACATCCTCCTTCCCCTCTGCAGGCCGTTCCACTGCACCTCCACCTGTGGTCATCCAGGTGGTGGTACAGCAGTGGGACAGGCACCCCACCCTCCCCAGAGAAGGCGAGCAGCCTGTGGGCACTCAGTCCCACTTTCCCTAGCTGGCCCTCTAGCTGCCTGAATTTGTTTCTGAACTCAGGTCGCTGGAGTCACAAGCAATAGCCCTACCACTGTGCCGGTGGGCCGGCCACTGCAGCATGTCTTGAATGAATTTCAGGATGTTCAGTGACATGTGATCTTTCTCCATTAGCCCATATCTTAGAAGAGGAGATCTGGAGTGACTGCCTGATTGTAAAGGGATGAAGGGTGAGCCAGTGAAAAGGGAGAGAAGAAGAGATCCACAACAGGAGACACAGATTATTTTTTTAAACTTTCATTTTTGTCCCCTTCTCTCACCGTGGCTCCCCAACCCAATCATCCACCATCCTTGGGACATAGCTGAGGGGCCACTACCCACTGTGGCTGGGTTGTCATGATTCCCCCAAGCCCCCTATGGAAGCCGTGCTCGGTCAGCAGTCCTCGTGCCCAGTAGGTGGTGTTGGGTCTGCGAGGTGCTGCAGGTCATCATCCCGCCATCAGCAGTGTTTACCGCTGTTTGAAACCCCAACCCACAGCACACCATGGAGGAGGTGGTCTGATGCTCACACTTCATGCAAACGGACACCATCAGGGAGCATCCCCCACCCATAACTGCTGCTCAAGTCGCACCACCACCTATGGTCAACTAAGTGGCGGTGATGTGGTGGAGCAATCTGCTTACCCTCCCCGGAGGAGGAGAGCATCCACCAGGACTTTCAATCCTCCTCCCCCCCAAGTGAGCCCCCAAGTGGCCCTGGCTCGTTCCTGAACTTGGGTCACTGGAGTGGCAGCAGATGAGGCATGAATTCTTCTGCCCTCTACATCACTGGGTCAGCTGAGATATAAGCTTTTGCATACACCAGTGTGTGGCCAAGAAGAGATATGTATGGAGTTTGTACTGGTCCAGATGTCTGAGGTGCAGTGCAAAATTCCACCCACAGCCTCTGAGAGTGGTGTGGCAATTGTCACTCTGACACCCTCGTCGATCTCTGGCAGCACAGTGTGTGAAAATGTGGATCGTGATGGGAGCTGTTACCATAGTTGCAAGTGCTGCAGAAGTCTGCGACCGCCAGTTTATTCCACAAGTGAAAAGGGTAGCAGATCCAGCGCCATCACTTCACCTATGAGCTGCATGATTTACTGAACTGTTGGATGGAACAAATAGTACTTGGTTCTGGCTTGGAGCACTTCCCAAAAATAAATAATGTTTTTATGTCTTAAAATGAAACTAAGGAGCAGCCCCACAGCACTACAGTAAAGACAGTACTGCTAATTACTCCAGAGTTTTTGAATGGACCCTGCTTTTTCAGGAGCAAGTAAGTGAAGATAGGATTGAGCATCCCATAGATTGCTCTTCTGTTGGGAAGTGGTGGCACAGACAATGTCTCCATGTGGGACTGCCGTGGCACCCTAGTGTAAGCTGCTGGTTGGTAGCAGCTGAGCAAAGTGAATGAAAGGATTTTAGATGAGCAATAAAGGCAGGCAGACTTATTTATTTGTGAGATAAATAATTACAAGCAATAAAGAGATAGAAAAATGATGAAGGCAGCAAAAACAGTTCTCTAAGCAAGCCATATCTGTGACACGATGGGATGATGTGGGAACCGGGAAGCAAGAAGATTTGGGGAATGTTGTTTTTATAGGCTTTTTGCAAAAGCAGAGTTGTGAGTGGTGCACTGTAAACTGCACCCAGTTTCACAGCCTCCTTGTTATGAAGTCGTAATGTGAGAAACAAGTTATTAACACCCACTCGCTTTCAATTTACCTTGGGGCTAATATAGCTGTGTTTCTGTTCAGCATCCATGCTGTTTCTAAGATGCATGATAATAACATATTACTGCAACAAGTATAGAGGTTGTATCTTGGTCAGTGTATTTAACTATATTATAATGACGGTGTGTGCATTAGGCACTGTGGGAAAGTATAGGGGAAAATACATAGGTTAACTTTATGAAGAAAAACAGTTAGCAAAAGCAGATTTGAAAAACTACATTTCTATTTTTATGTGGTTAACTCATATTTGTACCCAAGTAAGGGCAAGTTAAGCTTGATGAAAACAAGCTGTTAGATGTGTTCAGGGTCTAGTGTTGAATGATGAGGCTCAACAACATCAGCAGCTGTGCTAATCATCCTCTATGATGGCACACTCATTGGAGGGCAACTGATGCATCTCACAGCCAACTGCGCCAAGGGAGGGGATGAGTGCACGTTCTGCACCCAGTAGCCTAATGGATCAACCTGAAATGTCTCAACAGACCGCAAAATAGTCGTTTAAGATATTTTCCACAGAAAAAGACTGTGACTGTGTCCTCTTCTGATGCTGTTGACATGAGGATGTGCTGAGTAGTGCCCACTCACTCCCATCAGTGCTACTGTCAGTAACAGGTATTTCTCCCCATCTCCACCAGTGGAACCAGACCTGCCAATTTGAATTCCCTCTCAGTCATGACCTTCTCTGCCAGCCACTGGTGTCTCCAGTCCCTGCATACAACTAGTTAGCTCACCACACAGCTCTTGCCTAAAATGAATCACTGTGCATCTATTCATAGCCATATGAAGGATCTCAAACTTGAACTGGGGATCCAGCATGGTTGCAAAAAATGTGGCTGTGACTATCCAGAACTTTTGCAGACCTTGCATCCAGTTCAGCTTGCAGCTGCTCAGTGAGCACAGCTCCCTGTTTTCCTCTACATATCTCTTCATGGATGCTTTTAGCATGTGCACTGCAGGGATTACCTGACTCAGAGTGGCCATGGATGCTGCACTCAAATGGCTTTAGTACTCTCACCATGGCGTCAACAAGTAGGCGCTCATGATGGCCTAGGACTCCTCCAATGTCACATCTATTGCCATGTCATAAAGTGCACGCTTCTGTTCTTGCTGCCTAGATGCATCAGGTATGATGAATACCATCTGGTGCTGACATCCTGTGTCAAGCAGTGTTGAGACAGACCAAGATGTTGTTGCACTTCTCTTAGTTGTTTAGTCACCTTTACAGAATGATGAACCTGATCACGGATGGAGCACGCTGTGGAAACAGTCTTGCTAGCCTCAGTACTGTGATGCAGTGCAGATGGGTATCCTGTGATAAGGGTGCTTGCTATTGAGCACACACAAAAAGGGCGACTCAATGGCAGCACCTTATCAGATGGCTACTGGATGGGGGGGGTGACTGCAGGTATAGCGACATCCTGTTGCTATATGTATACACACTCACATGGAGGGGAGGGCATGGCAGAAGGGGAGGGAGGGTTTGTGTGGCATGTTGAGGCAGTGGGCTGCTGAGCTGCCTCACTGCGTGGTAGGTGGGTCGCAGGCTGTAGTTGCTAGGGTGCTTGGTTTGGGTCCAGGTGTGCATACATTTTGTTGCGCCCGGCCTGAAATTTATTTTTTTAATTTGCACCCCCCCGACATGCACCCCCCTGGAGTTGAGAATCCTTTAGTAGGGGAGTGTGGGGGGGCACAGCCCCCTGCATAAACATAGAAAATGCAAGTCCCCAGCACCCTTTTACCGTGTGCTAGGGTGTACATCGGCAAAATTGATTGTCGCCGATGTACATTCACCGTAACGGAGATCACCTTTGTGTGTTTGCCATTATCACATAGATCCATGCAGATGTGACCATTAGATAGAAGGCGTGGCAAAGCAACGAATGCTAAAAATAATGAAGAAAGTAAGTGCTTAACTCTTGAAATTATTAATACTGATCACACTAGCATTTAGTACAGTTCATTATTGTACCTGTTCAAGCAGCAATTTAACCTATAATGTAAGAAGCAAGTGGCGACTATTCCAATATAACACAATTCATCAAGAGTTTAGCGCTTACATTTTTCAAGGAATTACAACAAAAAGGCTTTGTATTGCCCTTTTTGTAATGCTTGGCCACTGATTATGCATGTTCATATGGAAACAAATCCCAGAGATCATAAGCAAGATGCAGAGGAGAAAAAAATGTTTTCAAGGGCCAAATCAAAATGTCTTAAAGTCTCTAAGTTCGATACTTGAAAGATTTACACTGCCACAAGCCCTGGGTGCACTGAACACATGGTGCATGGGGCTTGTTGCAGTCCAGGGCCAGCAGTCAGGATTCTCAATCCCCTAGCCCCCGTGTGCCGCATGCCACGAGTTAGACCAACTTTTGCTGGTCTAACTTCTTGGACATTTTTACAGGGTTTGCACCAAATATTTGGTGCAAGCCACCATAAGAAGGTAAAGTGCTGCAAATGTGCACAACCTTTAAGAATCAGGCACAAGATGCATCGGTGCAGTTGGCGCAGTGCAGAGCTTGACATGGGGCTTGTGCAAGCCCAGCGTCAATCTCTGAGAAACCTATAAATTGTTGGCTATATTAACAAAAAGTGTGGAAAGGAAATGTTATTGTAGTTATTATTACGCTTTGAGATGAGTTTAATAGAGAGACATGAATTAAAGTAGACTAAGGAACATACATAAAATGAGTAGTCTCAGTAGTGGTATAATTTGTTTGATTTACAATGCAAAGGGACTGACTTATAAGTGATGGTCCATGGTGATACAGTGCTTAGATACATTTCTCTTTATGGAATATGGCTATAGACTGTAACTGTGTATCTTTACCATTTAGCGCACTTTTGATGAGGCAGATGTCTAAGATAAAAACAATCTCTTGTACCTTTAGGAGCTATGATTCATTTAACAATGAACTGACAAGATTGTATACATATAACAACCACATGACACCCAAGTATGGGGACTTTGAATGTACATTTGAACGATTTTGTCATGCTGATATGAATAGTTGCAACAATAATGATTTAATTCTTGCATTAGACTGTATAACTAACTGTACCTCATTTAAATGATAGGAAAAGCGACTGTTGATGTGAAGATTCAGAGTTACGCATATTTAAAGGGAGAGATCCATATATAGTATAAATTCTAACACGTAATGAACTAATATCTTATTTTATGTATTTACCCATAGATCCTAGCCCCTGAGGGAGCCCACACTAGGTAAAACATTAGGCATGGTTAGGGAATCATATTGCTATACCTTTTGGAATAAAAGAAGTTGAAAAAATTACATCTTGAAGTGTGGCTTGATTCTTAGACCTAGTACTGTTTGAGTCTTATGCTATCCAGCCCCAATTGAATTACTATGAAGATAGATTGAAAGGGTGCTCACCCATCTCTTGACTTTTGTGTCGCTTTATAAACATGACATGTTTCCAACCCTCTCCCCCCTGAAGAAGCAAAAGGAGAACACCACACAAGCAACCACAGACAGCCATAATCTGATAAGACAAAGTTCTGGATGACACAAATGCAGTAGCATTGATGTGCTACCACTGTAGATTTATGTCTGTGGCTGCATAAGGGGCCTGTGCTCATGCAGCCACACCTGTGTGTGTGTATGTTGTACTGCATGCAAGAGTATATGTGACTGCTGAAGTTCAGGCCCCAAAGGGGCCTACCCTTCTCTAGACAGAAGACCCCATGAGACCTGTGCCTCTGTAGTCAGAGTTATATTGGCACCAGCCAGAATGCAACACAGCAATGCTGCAGTGTATCACAAGTATTCTGTGGTATGCTGCAGGGAACAGTGTAATTAAATGATAGTTTAGCTCTTTTTCATGGCAGTATTTTTTGACATGTCATTTCCTGCAAGTTATTGCATAACATTGTGCTTAGTTCTGCTGTACTCATGCACGCTGTATGAGGTAATTAGCTAAATGGCATGATTCATTACTGTATGCTTTTCTATATGCATCTGCAGAACTGGAAAACTGCTATCCCCTTGAACAGAACATAGAAACATAGAAGTTGACAGCAGATAAGGACCACAAGGCCCATCCAGTCTGCCCATTTCTTTTTCTGTCTTATGAGTGTGCCATAGGCGTTTGCTCAGTCAATAGCCTATCTATTCATACTCATCTGTGTTGCTCCCTTATGCTTATCCCATGCCTGTTTGAAGCCCTGCATTGTATTCATATTCACCACTTCCTGAGGTAGGCTGTTCCATGCATCCACCACCCTTTCTGTGAAAAAGAACTTCCTCACATTACCCCTTAATTGGCCTCCCCCTAATCTCATGCTGTGTCCTCTTGTCCTGCTATTTTTCTTATATTTATTTATTTAGTTTTTATTGATCGGGCAAGTGCACTAGGCAGATTCTGCCTATTTTCAGGCAAGACCAAGGGGAGGGGGATACAGATGAATGCCAATTGACCTTGAACCAGATTAAGCTGTTGGTGGTATTTTTAGTGAATAGTATATCAAAACATGTTAAACTCTTTCACCTTGTTAATGCCCTTAAGGTGTTTGAATGTTTCAGTCATATCACCTCTTTCCCTCCTTTGCTCTAGGGTATACATATTGAGCTCCGTTAATCTGTCCTCATATGTTTTCTGATGCAGGCCCTGTACCATTTTGGTTGCCCTTCTCTGGACTGCCTCAATTTGATTAATGTCCTTGTGAAGGTGTGGCCTCCAGTACTGCATGCAATACTCCAGATGGGGCCTAACCAGTGTCTTGTAAAGAGGGATTATTACCTCCTCTTACAACTTGTGATACCCCTACTAATACAGCCCAACATCCCCCTAGCCTTATCTACTGCTTTAGTGGTCTGCTTGGATGATTTCAGGTCATCTGTGATGATGATGCCCAAGTCTCTTTCTTCCCTTGTGACTGCCAGCAACTCCCCTCCCAACCTATAGGTGGCTTCAGGGTTTCTCTTCCCTATGTGCATGATCTTGCACTTCTTTGCGTTTGACCCCAGTTGCCACTCTCTGACCATTTTGCCAGTTTATCTAGATCTCTTCTCATTCTGCCCACCCCATTTGGATCATCTACTCTGTTGCAGATCTTAGTGTCATCTGCAAACAGCCAAGCCTTACCCTCCAGTCCATCTGCAATGTCACTGCTGAAGATATTGAAGAGGACTGGCCCCAGGACTAATCCCTGAGGTACCCCACTTGTGACTTGCATCTCTTCTGACTGTATACTGTTTACCATCACTCTCTGTTTTCTGCCTGCCAACCAGTTTGCCACCCAGTTGATCAACTTCTGACCCACCCTGAGCCTACCGAGGTTATTAACAGTTTTTACATCCACTGGTGAAACCATTATACCCACATTGTGACAGCATTTCCAGCTGCATAACTGCAGAACCCACAGGGACCTGCCCTTCTGAAGACAGAGTCAGTGTGTATGTCTTACACCTCTGGCTGAAGAGAGCAGGGAAGGGGTCTACACTTCTGCAGAAGAAGTAGTGTTGCAATTTTGGTATCATGGATTTTGTGGTGCCTGCATTTCTTGAGCTAGAAGTTGGTGTGTATATCTTTTTTTTTGTAGATTCCTTTTACTTGGTCCAGTGGACCAGGGCATCTCTCAAAAGTGCCCACTCAGCCATTGACTCTACTTCCCACCTGAGACCACCCTCCTTTGGGAACACAATTACTGAGCACCTCCATCTGAGAGGACCTTCCAGACCCCCAGATCACCCCCACGGGAAGGGCCCACCCTATCTACCTGGCAGCCTTTCTGCAATTAGAAGGTTGGTCATGGTTGGGGGGGCTCGGGAGAGCCAGTGGAAGGGTGATCCAGTGTTAGGGATGTGGCTAGGCTCTTGGAGCCTTCGTCACCTTCCTGGTCTTCAGGGGTGTTTTTAAGTTCGGTTCCCCCTGGAGCGTGGATGTGCAATGATGTCCAAGCACTGATGTGCTGATGCTCCACCCCCTAGTTATGGCACTGATTCCATGCGAGGCCCTTGAACTCCATCAGGGGCTGCTAAGAAGTGGTGCAGGTCCTGTAGCCACCCCAGGAGGGAAGGGCAGTTCTCCAGATGCTCAATCCCTTCCCTCCCTAGCTGACCCTTGATGGCCCAAGTATGTTCCCGAACCTGAGTCAATAGCGTGGCATGAGGTGTGGTATCCAGCACCTCAACCCTCTGCACCACCGAGTCAGCTTGGTGTGTATTTCTTACACTTGTGGCTGCAGAAATGCAGGCCCTTCAAGTGTGAGTGTATGTATTTCAGTATACACAAGTACCTGAGACTACAGAAGCTCTGCCCCCATTGGGGTGTGCACTTTTTCAGAAAAAAGAACTCTTGCAATCTGGGTATTTTGGGATTGTACCTGTGGCTGCAGTGGCCTGTGCTTCTGCATATACAGAAGCAGTGTGTTGTGATTTGAGTATCATGGATGTGTATCTGCATCAGCAAGTGAGTGTGTGTATATCTTGCAGTGTGCATGCTGCAGATACAAAGCCACAAAGGTAGCACATTAGTGATACTGTATTTGTGTCATCTGAAACATTTGCATGTTATTTGTCTTACCTGATGATGGTTGTCTGTGGTTGCTTGTGTGGTGCTGTCCTTTTGCTGCTTTGGAGTGGTGGGGAGTTAGGGTTGGAAACCCTAACACCACATTTCTCTACTTTTGTTATATTAAGTTGAACCCAAAATGGTGTGTTAATGCAGTTTTTGCAAAGAATATAAATATATATGTATGTATGTATATCTATATGTGTGTGTATATATATATATATATATATATATATATATATATATAAACACACACATAAACATACATGCAGTATTGAAAACAGACTACAAACATACATTGTGGAAAATAGATACAAAAATGTTTTAATCAATGGATGGCAAAATATTGTAAAGAGCATTATAATGCTCTAAAGTGATTTTTATATTTGCTTGCACGCATGTGCAAGAAACATAGTGCCATCATCCGAGTTTTCGGAGGTGTGTCACCCCCTCTTCCAATTCAGTCAGTGTGTTGGCAGGCACGGCCCCAGTCCTCCAATGCATGCTGGAGCTGTCTATGACAGCTCCAAAATGCAGTGGCGTACAGTTGAAAGGGGGAGCTACTCTTCAGTGAGCCATGATCAGATATCGCCTGCCCGCGCGCAGCCCCCACACACACACACACACACACACACACACACATACACACGCACGATACCGGCGTGCTGCCCCCCACGCACATTGTATAGCCGGCGGGGTGCCCAATCCCCGTCGGCTGTGCTGCTTCCCCCTCCCAAAGCCTTCCACATGCCACGCTGGGTGCCCACCCCAGCGTGGCAACTCATGTATAGCCGGCGGGGTGCCCAATCCCCGTCGGCTCCACTGTCCTCACCCCCAGGTACAGGGTGCCACGCTGAGAGCCCACCCCAGCGTGGCAATAGATCTATGGCCGGCGAAGTGCCCAATCCCCTCGGCTCCGCCCCTCAGCCGTCCTTGTGCCACGCTGGGAGCCCACCCCAGCGTGGCCAGCGTCCCATCGTCGTAATAAAACCTGTAAAGAAAAGTTCCACGCAATCTCCCTGGCCCCCCTCCCACAACCGCACCCACCCACTCAAGCACCCTGCCTCCCCACCCCCTACCCCATACTTACCGAGCTCAGCACGACGATCATCGGTGGACCGGAACACGTCTGCACTCTTCAAAGCTGACCGCGAACTGAGGAAATCCCGGTGAGCTGTATAATGGGATAGATAGGGTTTTTCAACTTTGTTGCATATCTCAGGCATTTTTTGGAATTTTTGCACCAAATTTTCAACATGGGGTTTTTCAAACCCCTTCTCATGAATGCTGTCACTGTCATGGCGTTATTCGAGCCCGAAGGGTGATTTCACAGTCACTGTGCTAAATCACCTTTTGGGACTGATTAACCAAACAACACTGCCAGTGTTCTTAAGGTGGGCTCTCAAGAAGCCTATTTTGAAAATTTGGTGGAAAAATTCCCAAAAATGACTGTTTTACGAGCGTGCATTGCGCAATTCCTAAGCACGCTCGTAAGTTCGTGAATTTTCAATATTTTCACTCCAGATTTTCAACATTGCCATTTTACCACACCTTCTTATGAGTAGTACAGCTTTCATTTTTCACATCTCACCCAAAATGTGTTTCCACCCATGTAGCGCACAATGGCGCAGTCGGTCTGCGAAATCAATGTATGGGACAAATTAAGAAAATCACAGTGACACTGTTCATGAGCAGAGGTCTTAAAATGGCTATGTTGAAAATTTGGTGAAAAAATTCCTAAATATGACTTTTTTATGAGCGTGCGTTGTACAGTTCATACGCACGCTCGTAAGTTCGTGTATTTTCAATATTTTCACTCCAGATTTTCAACATTGCCATTTTACCACACCTTCTTATGGGTAGTACAGCTGTCATTTTTCACATCTCACCCAAAACGTGTTTCCGCCCATGTAGTGCACAATGGCGCAGTCGGTGTGCGAAATCAATGTATGGGACACATTAAGAAAATCACAGTGACACTGTTCATGAGCAGAGGTCTTAAAATGGCTATGTTGAAAATTTGATGAAAAAATTCCTAAAAATGACTGTTTTACGAGCGTGCGTTTGCAGTTCCTATGCATGCTCATAAGTTTGCGAATTTAATATTTTCACTGCAGATTTTCAACATTGCCATTTTATTACACTTCCTTCTGAACAGTACAGCTGCCATTTTTCATATGTCGCCCAAAATGTGTTTTCGCACATGTAGCGCACAATGGTGCTGTTGGTGTGCGAAAGCAAAGTTTGGGACAGATTACGAAAATCACAGTTACACTGTTCATGAGCAGAGGTCTTAAAATGGCTATGTTGAAAATTTGGTGACAAAATTCCACAAAATGACTGTGTTATGAGTGAGCATTGCGCAGTTTCCACGCACCCACGTAAGTTCATGACTTTGTAATATTTTCAGTCCAGATTTTCACCAGTGGCATTTTTCCACACTTCCTTATGAACAGTACAGCTGTCATTTTTCACAACATGGCCGAAGTGTGTTTTCACACTTTCAGCGCAGAGATGCGTGGTTGCTGTGGGAAATCATTGTTCGGGACAGATAAAGAAAATCAGAGTGACACTATTCATGATCGGAGGCACCAAAATGCCTGAGTTGACAACCTGCTGTAAAAAATCCCCAACCTAATTATATTACGGATGTGCGTTGCACAATTTCTATGTACTCTCGTGACTTCACCAGTTTTTTTTTATATTTTTACTACAGATTTGCAACATTGCCATTTTTTACACCTCCCCATGAACAGCACAGCTGTCATTTTTTACATCCTGTTCAGAATGTTTTTGCACCTGTGGTGCTAAATGCCGTAGTTGCTGTGCATAAGCAGCTTTCGGCTAACAAACTGATATTGCCACTGTTCATGAGGTGGGGTCACAAAAAAACCATGTTGAAAATTTGGAGTGAAAATACCAACGAATGCCTGAGGTATTAGGGTTTCCAACCATAACGCCCAACCCTGTAGAGAATGACAGGCATCAGGGGTGTGACTTGGATTCTTGCCTGTAATGCTCATACCATTCCACACCTGCAGCCAGTGAGAGGCATCAAGGTATGCCTTGGACTCTTGACCCCAAAGTTCACCCATTCTCCTATATCGCACCATCTAACGTATTTTCTAATGGAATGGGGTGCGCATAAAGAACCAAGATCCAAGGAACACCATGACACTTGTCAGTGTCTGCAGGGTGGGGTGTGGTGAAATGGCGTGGCCGTTAAGCCTGATGACCCAAAGTCACACCCCAATGCCTGTCACTCTCTGCAGGGTGGTGGTGGGGTTGGCTTCAGTTCAATACTTCACTGCCATTCCTATTACGCAGCTCTGTAACTTCTACACTACCACTGCCAATGCCAGCAAGCAAACATTCGGCATTGACAAATGCTTGTTATCTGTCTCCTGATAAAATATTGAAAATGGGACATCCCAATGCACCTTTTTGTCCTAAGTGCATGACTCCTTCAGCCATTCTGTCATCCCATATGTTGTGGTTCTGTCTAAATATTCTATCTGTATGGAAAGAAATTCATGCTAATTTACTTCTCATTTATTTCATTTGGGAAGATACATCAAAGCTGCTTTCTTACAGCAGCCTTGTCTTTCAAGAGGGCCGTACTTAAAAACAGGAAAAGCACAAACTCTCCAGCCTATAGAGGATGTCTTCATCGGATGTGATCAACTACTAACAACAAATGAATATGTTTTATGCTTTTAGATCAGTTAGCTCTCTTTAGAAAGATTTGGGAACCCTTTTTATCATATAAGAAATAAGTCCATACTATCATAATTATATTCCTAATTGCTTATATTTTACAAACACTATTATTTTATTCTGCTATACATTAATATATAGAATAATGAATGGAGTGATGTATATAATGAGAATTTTACACACCTGAGGTGTGGGATGTTACATAAACCATGAGGTAGAAGCTTGAGGGATTTATCTAAGCATCCTATACCAAGGGTGTATGTCAAATCTGAGTTTTACACACCACCCCATGCCTTATTTTATATAATTGCTGTAAAGTTCTCAGCACAACAGTTATATAAATATGAGACAGCTGTACATTGTTCTCGAGTAGTTGCATGGAGATGAATAAATTTGATGCAGCAAAAGTTCTATGGAGTTTGTTGAAAGAACATTTGACATTTGTACTGAGTTTTTAAACAGAAATCTCCAGCTGTAGTTAAAAAAGAAAAAAAAAACACTGTTACCTTGGTAGCTGTGTTTACGTAAAGATCTGTTGCATGTGACCTGTGAACAGATGGATTGGGGAAGGGGGATACTAGATTCTGTGATGGATGAAAAAAAGTCAGTTGTGTGACAGGATTGTGAAGAATGGATAGGTGATTTGTACAGTTGTACTAATTATGTGAGAGAACTAGCCATGGTTTGGTTGAAGAAATCGTCTGCTCTCAGGTGATGAAGTGTATACATGAGGAAGGGAAGAACAACCGGCACATATGCGGAGCAAGGGGAACCTGGCACGTATTCACCATTATAACTTGCTGGTTATAACAGTGAATTATAACTGGGTTTCCCTATGGGGGAAAATGCTCCCCAGTTATTATAATACTGTTACCAACAGCTGTTGCAGCTGTATCAGTTATTGGTGTTATTATGTCTGTAATATACTAAATCCTGTAATATTTTTGTTTTTGAAAATTCAAATAAAAAATGTATATTACAAAAAAAGAAGTTTGCTGAGAGGTTGTTCGCCTTGGCACTGGAGTTTTCTGGATGTTTGGTGTGTTGGTGGACAGCTCAGAATGTTTTGCTTTCAAATTCCTCTAACTTACAGGTGGGTTAGGGTTCAAGTAAAAAAAATCTTCAACCACACTTGAGGGGCCTCACAACAGACATTATCACTAAATACTTTACTGAAACAACTGATGCAAAGTCAGAACTTAAAGCATACAAAAGGCTGTTGCAACATGTTGGGTTAAAGCCCCAGCACAGCCTAAAACTCAGACATCACATTTATTTATTTAATTTTTGTTGACCGGGAAAGGAGGGCTAGATAATTCAGTCTTGATCTGTTAGTGGTATGTTTAGTGAATCGGGAAAGTTTGGCCAGGACACCAGGGAAATTCTTCTACTCTTTTCATGAAGTGCCATAGGATCTTTGACATCCACCTGAACAACCATCAGAACAGGCAGACAGGATGTCAGTTCAACATCTCATTGAAATATGGCAGCTCAGGAGAGCATCATCCTCTCACATGCTACACAACAGTCTCAGAATTTTACCCTTGATTCCTCACCTGGGGCTAGAACCCACAACCTTTTGTTCTTCTGGCCTGAGAGACAAGTGTGCAACTTGCTGAGTCACTGACACTATATTAAAAACAAAACAAACAAAAAAAACATTTCAAAGCCCAGCCCTGACACACACAGAAAATCCTGAAGTTGGCGTTTAAAAAAAACATGGGATAATAATTAATTTTACCAAATAATCCTGCATCTCCTTAAGCCTATGCAGTACAAATACCATTCTCTGTGCTTTAGCCTGAGAGCCATACATGCAAAGTTACATGCACCTACCATCATTAGACTGTTTATCCCATTAATTAATCGACATCCAATAAATTGTGTAAGATTGTTAGAAAGGTTGACTCCTGTAGTACTGATATTTAAAATAATCCCTAAAAAAGTGAAAACAAAGCTGTATTTGACTTCTGAAATGTATTACATAAAGCAAATGAGAGTGTCATATACTCCTTCTCAGAGTATAAAAAAATACTCCTTGGCCCCTAAGAATGCTGGAAAAACCAGCAGAAACAGAGGCCTTGATGCCAGCACTCCATTAGTTGAGGCAGCAGTGCATGGGTATTAAATTACTATTTTGATAGCTTTGGAGGTGTGTTTAATTGCCATTTACATAATCAGTTCTGTTTTTCTAACTAAAAGCCTGGAACATGCACTACCTGCCCTGCCCAAATCCTGTGCTCTCAAAGCTCTGCTGGTGCTGCCCTTTGTGTCCTGGGATCCTGCTGCTGTCCCCTATTACTTGATGATATAAATGGTTTCCCCTCTCTTTAAATACTTTTAGTGCGCTGGTGGCTGTTTTTATGACTGTGGGCAGAGCCTTCAGCCATCTTTCTGTCTGTAGCTTGAAAATGGAGGAATGTGGAACACGTTTTTAGACATTTCAATGTATCCTTTCTTAACTATACATCACTATGCCAAATGAAATAAAATACTCCTTTCTGTTTAGAATGTTGGACACAGCACTAAAGCTGCATATCAGATGGCCATTTATGAAACTGAAACAGCTTGTTAAATATTGGTTGCCTATTAAACTGGAGATTTGTTTACCCCTTCGAAATGCAACAACCTGCACACTTAAATACTTAGCATTTAAACATTTTCTTGCTACTAACTTTAGCTGGGCAACTATTGTCTTTCAAGAAAGATTCATACCTCATAAATGTCACCTTTCTCAGGGACAAATGTAGAAAGATTTATGCTGTTTTTATGTTTGCTTGTACACAGCGCAAGAAACATATTCTGCAGCTTGTGCCAGATAGATTCTGGAGTGCGGCACTGTTGTGGCCAATACCGCACGGCATTTTGGGGCATGTGTGATATCTACCAATAATGGGGACACAGCCAGTGACACTAGTTTGGAACCTTGCCACCAACCTGAAAGAAAATAGCCGCAGCCTGATGTGCTCCCCTGACACGCACGCACGTGACATTGGCATAATGCATTCCCACCCCACACACTGTGGCGCCAATGGGGTGCCCAATCCCCATCAGCTCCATTGCCTCTGCCCAAACAGCCTTCCAGCTGCCCATGCTGGGAAGCCCACCCCAGTGTGGCAAAAGTCCCACGTCCAAGAAAAAAAAAACCTGAAAGAGAAAACCTTCCTGCTGACTGTCCTGACCTCCGGTCCCCCACCCATGCCCACCCTCTGTGCTCCCAGCCTCCCCACACCCTCACTCACCCCATACTTACCTCCGAGTCTGGCGACTGATCTTTGGTGGACTAGGAATACGTCCTGCACTCTTCAAAGCCGACTGCGTAACTGAGGAAATGCCGGTAAGCTGTATAATGTGATAAATAGGTTTTCAACTTGATGCATATCTCAGGCATTTGGAATTTTTTCTGGAAATTTTCAACATGGGGTTTTGGGACCCCATCTCATGAATTCTGTCACTGTCATTTTGTTACTCGGCCCCGAAAGGTGATTTCGTGGTCACTGTGCAGAACCACCTTTTGGGACTGATTTATGAAATGACAGTGTCACAGTTCATTAAGGTAGGCCCCCAAAACCCTATGTTGAAAATTTGGTGAAAAAATTCCCCAAAATGACTGTTTTATAAGCATGCGTTGCGCTGTTCCTATGCCCGCTTGTAAGTTTGTGAAATTTCAATATTTTCACTCCAGATTTTCAACATTGCCATTTTACCACACCTCCTTATGAGCAGTACAGCTGTCATTTTTTACATCTCACCCAAAACATGTTTCCACGCATGTAGCGCACAATAGTGTAGTCGGTGTGTGAAATCAATGTTCAGAACAGATTAAGAAAATCACAGTGACACTGTTCATGAGCAAAGGTGTTACAATAGGTATATTAAAAATTTGGTGAAAAAAAGTCCATAAAAAGACTGTGTTACGATCGACCATTGCGCAGTTTCCACGCACCCTTGTAAGTTCGTGGATTTCTAATATTTTCAGTCCAGATTTTCACCATTGGCATTTTTCCACACTTCCTTATGAACAGAACAGCTGTCATTTTTCACACCATGGCTAAAATGTGTTTTCGCACTTCCTGCGCAGAAATGCGTGGTCGCTGTGGGAAATCACTGTTCAGGACAGATTAAGAAAATCACAGTGACACTGTTCATTAGCGGAGATTCCAAAATGCCTGTGTTGACAATCTGCTGTAAAAATAATCCCCAAACTAATTGCATTATGGGTGTGCGTTGCACAGTTTGTACACACGCTCGTGACTTTGCCAGTTTTTTTAATATTTTCCCTGCAGATTTTCAACATTGCCATTTTTTTCACCTCCTCATGAACAGTACAGCTGTCATTTTTCACATCCTATTTGAAGTGTGTTTTCGCACCTGTGGTGCCAAATGGCGTAGTCACTGTGCAAAATCAGCTTTTGTCTAACAAACTGATATTACCAATGTTCAAAAGGTGGGGTTCACAAAAAACCCATGTTGAAAATTTGGAGTGAAAATGCCAACGAACGTCTGAGACATTAAGGTTTCTGACCGTAACGCCCCACCCTGTAGAGACTGACAGGCATCAGGGGTGTGACTTGGGATTCTCACCTGTAATGCTCATACCATTCCACACCCTGCAGCCAGTGAGAGGCATAGGCATCGAGGTGTGCCTTGGACTCTTTGGCCCCAAAATTCACCTAATTCTCCTATACAGCACCCATCTCACCGTGTTTCCTGATGGAATGGGGTGAGCATAAGGGCCAAAGACCCCAAGGCACACCATGACACTTGGTGTCTGCAGGGTAGGGTGTGGTGAAATGGCGTGGCCATTATGCCTGATGACCCAAAGGCACACCACAATGCCCGTCAGTCTCTGCAGGGTGGTGGCGGGGTTGGCTTCAGTTCAATACTTCACTGTCATTCCTATTATTCAGCTCTCTAACTCCTACACTACCAATGCCAATGCCAGCAAGCAAACATTCGGCATTGACAAATGCTTGTTTCATTTGTTTTGTATATTTCTTGATGCATTTTGGAGTGGGGGTATTGTTATATAATATGAAGACCTATGGGGCCAAGGATCATATAGTAATGGGCATGGAAGTAAATCAGAGACTCAGCGGTTGGGGTAGGTATGAGTGTTGAGGTTAGTAATGAATAATTTATACTGTAACTCATCATTGGACTGCAGAAGTTTTAGTGGGTTGCAGAGTCTTTTAAGAGCATATAATAATTGGTCATCAGTTTTTTCAATGGAGATGTCCAATTATCATTTTCTGTAATAACTGGCCGGTTATGATAGCATTCATGTGCACAGTCATTGCTGTGACCGTGTGCGAGACAGCAACTGTGTCTTCGGTTTCCCTGAAGCTGCGCAGTCGAAATCAGAAGTAACTCTGCAAAACTTGTAATTTCTGTTTAGGCACATAAAAAATATAATAAAGTGCTTACTTTATACAATCGGATCCTATGATTTGAAAGTGGCAGTCCAACTCATAAATAACATCAGAAACATGATGGCGCTCACAAAAAGCATCAAAGAAATATATAAAAAAGTTGGAAGCTCATTTGCTATTGGGGGACATTAGTGGACTGTTAGTGGGATAACCCTCTCACTACTGCCACCCAACAACATAACTTCCCTCATGTTTCTGCCACCCAGCCTGACCACAGAATGAACCTCCCCCCACTGCTGCTGGAAAGGGGGTAAGGAGAAAATTGATGGGCAGTAATTATATAAAATAAGGCACAGAGTGATGTGCTACTCGAATTTAATGCACATTCACATTGTAGGATGCTTGTATACACTCGTTGAGCTTCGCTGTCAGGGTTTATCCAGCGTTCCACACCTTTGGTGTTCAATAAATATAGAACAATATATTGGGTTGTGTGCTTAATAAGAATTTTACACACACCCAATGTGTTGGATGTTACATAAACTCCAAGAACAAAACTCAAGGGGTTTATTAAAACATCCAGCACTGAGGGCATGTGCAAAATTCGAGTTTTACACACAACCCAATATTTTACTTTATATAATTGCTGGGTATCATTTTTCTCGCCACAGCAATTGTATAAAATAACCAGATGTCTCTGTGCAGCCGCAGCCTGACTGGGTTTTAGCGGGACCCATGGTTGGACGTGGCTGCTGAAAAAAGTTTGCATTTTATTCCCATTTTGTTTTTCAAGTAGCCCAGTTTTAGCATTTTTAGCCCAGCACATATTTTTTAAATGGACTTACTGCTGAGTCAGAATGATAGTGCAGTCTCCAGTGGTAAGCCAAGGTGTCCGATGAGAGAGGGAAGAGCGGTGACTGGTGCATGCACAGGACAAGGGAAACCGGTGTGTGTCTGCCTTATAGCAACTTCTTTATAATGACAAACTGTGGACAGGTTTCTCTTAGGGAAAAATGATAGCCAATTACTATATTCTTGTGACACACCATCCAATGCATTATTCTCTATCTGTTCACTTCCAGTAGACAGCTGAATATTTCATTTATTGCATGTTGATGTGCAGGTGATCACTTTCTACATTTATAATAACATATGTGTTTGTGTAGTACAACAGTGGGTTTTATTCTTTGTTTTTCATGCTGGCAGTAAAAAAGAATTCAATAAAATTCTGGGATTGTGATGTTAGAAACTGCCAACTACTTAGGAGTCCATTATACTTCAATAAGAAACTAATGATATTTTTCTCTCAAAAAAACAAACAAACAGATAACTTCTTTCAGCAACACACTTTGCATTTTATATGTTTTTACTATTGTGGTCAAGCTGTATGATTTTACAATTTCCAAAAACAGTAATACGCTTCTTTTTTCTCCTTCCCAAGTAAAACATGGTAGGTAGAAAATATGACCTGCTGTAACAAAACAAAAGATCACATGTTATGAAAAATCACACACACACATATACAGTGTATATATATATATATATATATATGTAATAGATATACCACTCTGAGGTGTGCGGTCACGCTATGATATATGCATCGGTGTGCTGCTATAGGCGCATAAGGTCGCGAGGGCCGAGTATCCACTTACAGTGTGCGATATCAGAGCGCTAACGCACACCTCAGAGTGGTTTATCTATCTTATAAAATGTCACAATTGTTTTGGAGGAGGATAAAAGTGCAGGTGTGCGTCGCGATCTGATATCGATGGTCATGTGATGCTCATCATCCAATAAAACAACAACCATTTCCCTACCCATTTTATAATTTTATATATATATATATATATATATATATATACACTAAGGGCTGGATTTTCAAAGACCTTTGAATGATGCAAGGTGCTTGCATCAAACATGTCTGATGCAATTGGCACCTTGCATCAAAGGTTGTGGCTTTCTCTATTCAGAAACGCAGTCTGCATCTGAAGTGGGAGGTGCTGCACCAAAAGGGCACAGTGCCCCCCCTTGCAACATAAATTAGGGTATGCTAGGTAGCAAGGGGGCTTGCACCATGGTGAGGCTGCACCATCCCCTTTTCTGCTGTTCTGTACACCCTGCCATGAGTGCAGCAAGGGGCTAGATATAGACCAGCAACAAGCTGGTCTAAGCCCCTTGCACCAGTGTTCCACACTGTGGCAGCTAGGTTGGGGGGCCCTGAAATTTGGGTCCAAGAATGGAAGGGGCATTGGGTGCCATACTGGGAGTTGGCGCAGGCTGTGGGCAGTCAAATCCATGATGTGGTATATGGCGGGGGGGGAGATTATAGAGCAATAAAGCCAATGACATGGTATTTCGGGGGGGGGGAGACACACAGTACCATCACCTGACATGGTCACAGCCCTGACAGTAGTCACAGAACTGCTGCCAGGTCTGTGCCTACATCAGTCCATGGCACTGCATGTTCCTGGCCCCCCATGGTACAATGTCACTGGCATTATTGCTCTATAAGTGGCACCTCCGCCGGGTACCACATCACTGATTTGACTGCCCACAGCCTCCCCACCTCCCACTATGGCACCCTGTGCCCCTTCCACACCAGAACCTTTCTGTCTAGCATGGCTGAGCCCTCCCAAACCATCCCAGCTCCTTTAGTGTTGCGCTGAGCGGGAGAGGGGGCTGAATCCCTGCAGCATTTTCCGCAGGTGTGCCAATTGTTCAGCACTAGCCTGTGGGTGTGGCAACTCCAGAGTTTGTGCTGCAGGGACCCCACTTTTTCCTGAATATGGTGCAAGGTCCCTGATGCAGTCGAAGTGCACCATAGCCCTAGATTTGCTGCAAATTGCAGTGATCTGTGGACTTTTTGAAAATCCTGCCCTAAATCTATAATTTTTCAGTGGAAGAGTCATTCTCTTGTCTATAAAAATCTGAAAACAGTTTTGCAGTTTCCCATTGAACTACACTCTGAGTCTTGCCAGCAAAGATTTTCTGGCTTCCTAACACAAAGATTCTATTGGGTTCCTTTTTTGCTAGTAGCTGGCAAAATACAAATACAATGATGAATAGGTAGGTAGGTAAAGAAACAAAACAAACAAAATGATTATCGAGGCATCTCAAGATGCCAAACCTTCATTCCTGTATACTTTCTTACTAAGCACATGCTCTTTAACAACAGCAATGACAGCACTTCATAGCCATGTCAAGCCAACACCACATGGCACAAAGAAGCTAGAATAATACCTATTTAATGCAGACATCATGATTTTTATTACTCCCCTAGTTGTAGTTTGGTTTACCCCGTGCCGGTTACTGCATTGGGACCAAAAGTAGTTTAATTGACTTCTTGAAACCAAACTAAATTCATAGGGGTCAAAACTGAAGCAGAACAAAGTTTGCCATGTCCAGCTTCTCTCACCTTCGCCATCATATATTGCTCCTGTAATCCGCTCATGCTGCAGTACCTGTTGTGCAACATTATTCACAGTCATCATCTATTAGCCGGCATCCACAAGACCTGAAAAGCTGTAGCTTTCTGTGGCCTGCAATGTCTTCAATACTGTTAATATTTGATCAAAGCCTTACCCCTCTGCAGCACTTTTTATTTGCTGGACACATGGGGCAGGATGGGTGTTCAAGCCCTAGATTAAGGACTCGCCAGAAAAGTCATCTGCTGGTCTAACTCCTATCTCAGGGACAGAAGTCAGACAGTAGCATTGGGAAAGTTTTCCTCATAACCAAGGACTCTGTCCTGTGATGCACCTCAGGGCTTGGTTCTGTCACCCACGTTCATGGTGTATGTGCTGCCCTTGGGTAAGATCATTAGGCAGTATGTTAGTAGTAGTATAGGCTTGGGTTTCATTGCTATGCTGATGATACCCAACTCTACATGCCTTTTGCACCCAGGACACCGGGTGCTGTTGATGTGCTCAAGTGTCTGGCTGAGATCCAGAACGGGATGTAATTGAGCTGATTGAGACTGAACTTAGAGAAAACTGACGTTCTAGTGACAGAGCTGGGTCATAGAGTGGGAGTGGCAGCTACTGAGAGGGAGATCAGGCTCTAGCTCAGCCTATCTAGGCTGTTGGCTGCCACTAAAGTTAAAAATCTGGGAGTCATTTTGGATGAGGGGCTGACACTTGCAGCTCAGGTGTCAACAGCAGTCTGGCATGGCTTTTACCACCTATAGAACATCAGCTAGATTAAATTCCTTATCCCTCTTGGTGATCTGGCCACATTGGTACATGCATTTGTTGACTACTACAACAATCCTTACCTTGGGGGGGGACAATGGAAGTATGCTGTGATGCCTACAGGCATTGCAGAATGCAACTGCTCGACTGCTGATGGTCCTGTCAAGGTCATGTCATGTTTCTCCGGTGATGCGTGATCGGCATTGGCTGCCAGTCAAGTGAAGTATCTCCTTCAAAGTTGGACTTCTAGCTTATAAGGCCCTACATGGGCTGGACCCAAGCTACTTGGCAGAGCTCCTGTATCCTCACATACCTGTGCACCCTGTCCGTTTCACTGAGGAGAGCCTCTCGGTAGTTCCTAGGGCAAGGTTGATGTCCTCCGGGGACCATGCTTTTGAAGTGCAAGTCTGGTCCTCTGGAATTCCTTGCCCAGAACTCTGAGGGATGCCCCCACAGTGGAGGCCTTTAAGAGGGGCCTGAAAACGTTTTTATTTGGTCAGGTGTTTGGAGTTTAATTTTCCTTGCTATTATCATCCTTTACATTTACATTTTCTTATTTGTAATTTTATTTAATGCAATATTCTGTTGCTCTCACTTATTTTGGTTGGGTTGTGTAAAGTTGGTTGATACATTTTCGTGGATCGACGGATCGTTGACAAAATATTTGTCGAACGACCCGACAGTGAAACCAGCAGGTCGACTGCAGTTTGCAGTTGGCTGCCGGTTTGCAGAAGCAGCAAGTGTTTTCTTCCCGAATCCCCACACATGGGGCGGGGCCCCCCACCCCACAATTAGGATTCTCAACTCTGAGTCAGAGCTTTTTGGGGGGGGGTGCAGGACCCCTGACAGACAGTGTTGGGTTCCAGTGGGTTCCCTACAGTGATGTGGCACTGTTGTCGCTGTAGGGGACTCTGCTGTCGAAATGTCGACATCATGCCTGCATACCCATTTTCATTTTGTTACTGTATATTATTGGAATGGCACCCTGAGCCTCCAAGGAAGGGTGCCATATATAAAAACTACTACTACTACTTAGAAGTCTTTTTTGGGCATGGCCAGGGTAGAAGACTAGTTGTAGACCAACTGGTCTTTGAAATTAAAAGTATTGATTGCTAAACATTAAACGCTCAAGTGTGGTGACTGCATAAGGCTATCCTTGTCTACAAGTCATCAGGTCTACAATTATTCAACAGCTGTGGTAGCAGCTTAACTAAATGAGCTCCTTAGGGATAGTGGGGAATTTCTGGAGTGCCAATTAGCCAAGAAATTGTGTGAATGATTGGATGATGGAGGAGGATATTGTGTGATTAGAGAACTGCCTTGAATCTGCAAGCCTGAGTTTTCTGTGGCCCTGTCCACACTACATCGCTCGGGCCTGGTAACGGATATAGACCGTTATGGCCGGGAAGCGGTGCAGTGCGTCCACATCATGGCAGTGTCCGTTATGGGACTGGCACTGCCGGTCCACACTCCGGGAGCCAGGCAACCATTACAGCGGTGCCCGATCCCACAATGCAGCTCGCGCTGCACTTCGTGCCCTGCAGAGGACCATTACTGCCTGTCTCACTACCGCCGTAACGCTACTGTTATGACTGGTTTACATCATGTTGAAAACCACCTCATATGTGGTTTCAACAACAGTTATGAAAATGCCTTCTGTAACGTTACAGGTGTAAACACAAACTGTTGCAGTAACAGTTTGGGTACTCTGTAATGTTACAGAGGCGTAGCGTGGACAGGGCCTGTATCAGATGGGTTTCTAATACTGGTTCACATTCTGTTTTTGTTCCATCTGTACTGGTCTTTTAGTGAATTCACTGTGTGTTTCTGCTTTTCACTGTAGTGCACAGTACCATTTTAGAACTGTGTGATGTACTTTATGTCCTTGTTAAAGAAGTTTAATAGTTTTCACAATGCATTCATGTTCTGCTGTGGAACTCTGTGAACCAAAAGGGACATAAACTACGTCATACAGTTCTAAAATGGCACTTGCCAGCAGTGTGCTAATCAGAAACACCCACGGGGCCTGATTCTGCTATGGGAATTTTTTTATCCCCCAATGGCCTTGGGGGGGGGAAGATGAGCAGAGCGTAGGAGACGCCCAAGAAATGAGGCCAATGAGGGGAAGGTGGGCAGGATTCAGTAATGAATGGTGAAGATACAAGGGAAGATCAAGAATTAGGGTAGGTACATAATTTTCATATCTTCCCTTGTCAATCTTCACCATTTATTACTTTTGGATGAGTACCAAGCCCCCTGAAGGAGGTCTAGCACAGCCCTGAGGGAACAGGGCCCTCAGCCTCCTGCGGCTGGAAAACAGAAGAAAGAGACCCTGGCCATATTAGACTGGAAAGTCTAAGGCCGAGGAGAGCTAGGAGGTGTCCCCTGAAGATGAGGGGATGGAGGAAGCCCCTGCAAAAGCCTCCTAGCCCTGCTGGAAAAAAGGCAGATCCCTCAGAAGGCAGAGCGGATCACCCTACACTGGACCAAGAGTGACAACCTCAATAGATGAAGCCACGCCATCCATCTAATGCAGATTGCTGTCCCCGCGGAGCTTAGAAGCCACCTCATTGGCGTCATAAGATGCCCTTGCTTGGTGCCTTGCCAATTCCAGGCCTATGGCAGAGAGGGTAATGGCTTATCGAGATTGCTACTAATCAGACATCAATGCTAGCACCTGAGCCATCATTGCCCACAAGTGCCTGTTGTAGGTAGCATGGTGTGCCTGATGTGATGCAATGCATAACATTGCATGAGAAGAAGAGAAAATTCTTCTCCCGCACCAGTCGAATTGTAGGGAATCCGTGTCCGGTGGTTGGTAGTGCACCAGGCGCTGACACCCGGAAGGGGTCTCTAGGAATGTCAAGCCCGAAGGAGGGTGAGGGAGAGAACCTAGAGACTCCCGTGGAGCACAATACCTCCTCCTGCAGTCTGCCGGGGCTGGGAAAGGGTCAGCTGGAGACTGCCAGGTGCGGATAGATGCTTCCTGGAAGGGAATAGACCAAGATGGCCACCACCAGGTGTTGGGCACTGAATTCACTGAGAAATTCACGCGTCTGCCACTCGGTATTGTCGCATCTGACAAAAGAGATACAGAGATCCAGAACCATCCTCAATAGGAAGTGCTGATATTCAGTGAAATCAGCGTCAGAAGAAAGGTGAATGGTAGGTTCCTCTCCCTCCGAGGAGGGAGTCGAGGAGATTGGGGAACTCAACTGTCCAGAAGACACCTGCAGCGGTGGGGACAGGCAAAAGACCCATTCATGCATGTACCTAACATATGATGGAAAGGCCACTGTAGTGCCTCGAAACGTCTCTCAGGATAAGGCCTCGTAGGACCCACATGGCCTGGGAGAAAGGGGGTGGCTGCAGAGGAATGGGAGAAGGCCACCTATAGGGAGGTACCTGTCCTCTGCCAGGGCTCTGGAATCCAGGAAATGGTGCCTAAGCTGGAGGGATCCCTGAGATCAAACCAGGTCGCAGGGCGAAATCCTGGGGATGTGAACTCCGGAAAAGCCCAGATGGGGAATCTCCCCTGTGATGCACCTGGGGTTGCATGAGTCCAGAAGGGCAACCCTCAGCACTGACACTGGAGGGAACCCGAGGAGGAGAGATGGAGCTCAGTGCTGTGGCTCCTTCCTGCACCCGCAGGGGGGCAGAGGAGTGTCACCGCCTGTCTCCTGACCGCTAAACCCCTCAGACTCCAAGGACGCCCTCCTCCTTGACCCCAGCGAAGGAATCCCCTGATCCAGAGGCCTCCCAAGGGAGGCTGCCAATGCTAGGGTCTCCAATCCCCCCTGGAAAGGCACAGCAGAACCAAGGGTGGCAGCTGCCGCAGCCCCCCCCAGAGGAGACAACCCCCTCCCCAACCCCAGAGCTGTCCTCCCCAATGGACCCCATGGGCTGCCTGACATCGTAACCCACAGAGATCTCTAATTCTGAGGAATTGGGCAGCCATTCTGGGTCCACATCTGAGTCAACACCCTCTGAAGAAGAGTCAACCAGCAAGACCTCGATACTGGCCACCCTGAGAACACACTGAGAGATGGTGCCGTGAATGGCGCTGGTGTCCCTAGCAACACCTGCTGTTCCCACCGCACCACCCACAGCCCTGGAACCCAACATGGACCCATCATCAGCCCTGACTGGGCCCCCAGTGCTGCGTACAGTGCCAGAACCCAAAACAGTGCCACTGACAGAACCATGCAGGGCACTGGCACTGCAAGCGGCACTGAAAACTGAACTGGCACCGCCTCGATCACTGGCACCGTGAACAGCACCAAGATCTGAAATGGCACCGTGAGGTGGTGTCAAGGGTCCACTAGTGCTGGACCCAGCAACCGTGGGCTGCGACACTGGGGGAGTCTGCACCTCAGGAGAGGTGACTGCTGAGGCAGTGTCAATTACATGACCCTGGGAGAGGCCACAGCTCCTCTGATACCAGAAAAGAAGCCTCCTCCTAGGCAAGACTTGAAGATGAGGAAGCCTCCTCCTCACCAGACCGTATAGGGCTGGGAGGGGACCCAGAGGAAGGGTCTAAAGACCTGGCCTGGGAGGCCCGAGAGTGACGTTGTTCTCTGAAAGTTGGCGGGGCCCTGATGACTTTAAATGCGCAGATTTCCAGAACACGGCAATCTATGGAAAAACAGGCATCTCATCAATCCATATCGTGGTCAGGTCCCATGCACTGCAGACAGACATCACGCTGGTCTGAAACAGAAAAATGCCAGCCACAGGAGCACAGACGCATAGGCGCACGGCCCGCTTTCGACTTACACTTGGCTCCCAAACCAGACATGATGTGAAATTAAACAAAACACAGCAAAAGATCCCTGCACCGTTAATAAACAAATGGAACGAACTTACTGGCTAACGGCGTTGTGTTGAAGAATCGGGATGAGGAGTCAATGAAAAACAGCATCAACAAACATAGGCCTAATGGCATAGATGAAATACTGAAACTTGCGCAACAGGTGCATCCTCAATGGAGGGAGAACCAGAACTGGGATGGAGGAGGAGAAGTCTGCAGCACCTAAGGCTGCCCGTCGTGCACCACGCGGTGCATCACTCTCATGGACGGTGCCATCAGCACCGACTCCTCCCTCCAAAAAAAATAAAACCTCCAATAGTAACGGCTATGCGCTTCTGGCTCAGACCCAACAGTAATGAATGGTGAAAACTGACAAGGGAAGATCTACTACAACTACATCTACCACAACCACACCCATTCACACACAACAACACCACAAAAGTAAACAACCAGAATACAACTATATACACTGAATGCAGGTATGCATAAATTAAATGAAAAAGAAGGGAAAGGGGAGGGGACACAGAATATACAGGAACACAAGGTGTTAGCAAATCAAGCTGTCCAGTGGGGGGGGCAAAGTAAATGGAAAAGGGATCTGTGTCACTGCTGCATGCTGGATGGTCCTGGCAGGCTTGCCTCCAGGATGGCAGCCACCCTCCTAGTCTCTGAGATGAGCATGGCCTGCTGCTCAATTATCATCCTCTGCTGCCAAACAAGGCATTGCAGGAGGTCATCCATGCCCTCTGACTCCTCTGGCCTGGTTGCCCACAATGATGATCGGCATGGACCTACAAGAGGAAGGGGGTGCATGTGAGGATGGGAAACCAGCCAGAAGGCATACTACAGCCACAGGTGGCTATACAGGGATGGACAGCATGTCCTGAAAGCCATGCCCATGTGGTGCTGAGGAACGCAATGGAAAGAACAACCAACAGGTGCCCACAGGGCAGGCCTGGAAGACACAGGCAACAACCAAAAACCCAATAGACATGGAGATGTCAGGCCCCAACAACACCATGGCACGGATGACACCACCCAACCCAGCACTGGGGCACAGGAGCATCACAATTCAGGCACGGGGTCTGGCCAATGGCCATCCCATGCCAGGGACAAACCATCCCACAGCAACTGCAATACCACAGGGCACACACACCAGCTGGGGTGGGCTGCCAGATGCCACCACACATGGACCATGTACTGCAATGCATGCGGTGCCCTGCATCTAGAATCCGCACATGCCATGTAAACAGCTGAACATGGACATCGGCTATTGGAAAAACTGTATGGCAATGCCATCTGTGCATGCTGACACTGGCCCATACTGCAACCCCCCCCCCCACAGCCACAGTGTACAGTGTACAGCAGCCAGACAGCCATACACTGGGAGCAGTCTGCAACACTGGTGAGCAACACAGCAGAATGCCACACCAGCCATGGTATGATGCTCATTGCCGGTAACCCGCCATCACAGTCAATGGCAGACCAGTGAAGGAACCACACTTAACCAGAAGCACAGCACAAATGAAAACAGATGTGTACTCACGCAATAGGCCCCTGGCCTCAGGGCTGCTCTCCTCCGCCTGCTGAGGCATGGATGGCAACCTAGGGTGCTCCGAGTGGTTTGCCGGGACCACTCCTGGCCCCCCCTCTCCCTGGCCTGTGCTGCACGATCTGCTCTACAGTGGAAAGAGGTGACAGCTGCATTAGCGCAAGACACAGCATATGCCATGATAGCCACAGCAAGATGCGCCCAACCCCCAAAACACTGTACACACAGAGCAGCCTAGGGACACTGTCTGAACACATGATACACCCACACAGAGGCCCCCATGGCCCACTGAGCATGCGCCAGGCACACAGGGCATGTAGGCATGGTGACACTGCAGTGCAACATTGTGACATGCAGGTGCAAAGCGACAGGATGCACACACAGCTGTGTAGGCAGACATAGCTCCCAGGACACAGCCCCCCTCACCACACTGATGTCAGCTGCAGGATGGTCCCATTGCATGTCCCCCCACCTGCATGGTCCAGACCTGCCACTTACGCCATGGCCAAGTGTCACGGCTGCGCACGGCACGACTGCAATGTAACCCCCATGGACACAGCAACATGTACCATGAAAGCACTGCGACAACCATGGGTAGCACCTGGCACCTGTGGCAACTGTGCCCCCCAGACACCCTGTACCATAGTGCCACCCAAGGGGCCCACACCGTATGTCCCAGAACCAGTGCAACATGTGTCCTACCACCTGGCACAACAGCACACCTGGGTACAGATGGTGACACACACACATGCACGTGCTCACACAAACACACACGCGCACACACAAAAACTGGCAGACAGATAGACACGTAACACATGTGTGTGCCTTGTGATGATACCTACCTGACACTGGCACCATTCCATCACACCCTATCCTCGTGTAACGGTCCAGCTGCTGGCATTGCCTGCAGCACAGATCTGTGTAGTGGTGCCGACACTTCTCAGTGTCCCCTTGAGATGCCCATCCATTCTGTGAGACGGCGTGCAATGAAGGCCCACATCTGGCATCGTGGGAGGTCACCCTCCCTGACCTTTCCAAACAGGCATCGGTGCCTGTGCTGCACCAGCTGCTTGAGGTTTGCCATCTCAACATCCCCCCATCACCTGTCCCTGTGCACCACCGCACGCTGCCTATGCCTCCCAGACATACTGTGGCACAGCTGATACTCTCCCCTCAGGACCGTTCTGTACTGCCCCTGTGTTACACCCTGGGACCTCTAGCAACATGTGCAATAGCGCCACGCGGTCACATGGCATAGCATGGCGCAAACCGGAAGTGGTCTCACTGTGCATGCATGACCCCACCACAACCATGGAGTGGCATGCGAATGCATGCACATGGCACCACGCTGTATGATGTAGCATGGTGCTACAATGCACAAAGCTTGGTTGCTAGCATGTTACGATGGTAACACGCACACGTGTGGAAGTCGCGCTATGTCACATAGCACTGCGCTAACAGGACAGCGCAGCACAGGATACCCACATAGCCCGGCACTAGCCATTTGCACGGTGCTAAGCGCATTGCCCAATGCTAAAATGGCACATATTCAGACAGCCTATGTAAATGAGGCAATTGTGTATGCAAGGGGCAAACAGTGTGATTAGCATATCATTACCAGCTCATTTGCATGCCTAACAGGCATGATTGCCCAGCAGGGCTATTTAAGGGCAAACAGTGCTCCACTTATGTCATCTATAGGGACTGCAATACTCAGCAGATGCCACAGCTGAATTAGCCTGACACAGAGAAGCATGTCTCAGGAGGCAGAGCAGCAACAGGCAGGTCTGTACATCAGCTTGGAACATGGTTGAATGAAACTGGGATGTGAGTAGTCCCTGGTCTGCACTGTACACACATGTGTACGGCCACGGAACATACATGGGACACAACACATGACTGCAGGCCCACATGTTAGCATGATACTGCTTAGCAGTGTACATGGGCAATGTGCCTGTTGGCCAGCTGACTGGAGCGAGTGTTACGCCTGTGTCTACATCAGCATACCTAGCTGTGAGTGGATGGCCTGCACATTGTTTTTTCCATGCACTGGGGTGGGGTAATGGGGGGAACACATTGGTCTACATGTGCCCCAGGCCGTGAGGCACCCATGTGATGGCTGGTGCATGCAGTATAGCCGCAGTGTCCATTGTGACACATGCACATGCACTGTGCACACAGGGGTGGCCATGTCGCATGGTTGCAGTGTGTGCTGTACCCTATCATGTTGAACAGGGCCTGTGCTATGCCGCTAAAGGACGTGCATTGCAGGTGTCTAGGGTGGCATGCACATTGTGTTCTGCTTGTGCCATGCAATGTAGTCATGTCACAGCATGTGACCTGTGTCCCTCTACATGTCTCTCATAGGTTCTGCAGCATGGCAGGAATGGATCCGTGCCCATAAGTTCTCCCAGGATGAACTGAAAGCTCTGGTCCATGGAGTCAAGGAGCGGGAGCAGGTGCTACGTGGCCACAAGTCAACCGATGCTGTCATGAGACAAATTTGGGAAGAGGTTACGGCAGGGGTCAGTGCTGTTGGAGGCCGGGGACATACTTCAGATGCCATTAGCAAGAGGTGGAATGACCTGCTGTGATGGGTCAAGGAGGAGGAGACACTATGGCTCCATGAATGCCTACGGACTGGAGGAGGGCCATGGGCCATGCAACAGCATCAGGGGGATCCATTGATGACCCTGGTGGCCTCTACGCTGTGTTCCATGTCGGTTGGTGGTGTTATTGGCAGGGGATGTGAAACACCACTCACACCACCCAGAACAGGTCGGTTTCCTCCTGTATGCACCATACGTGGCATGGTGCTGGAGGAACACTGTAGGACCGATACATGGTTTGCACTATGGGGGTGCTATAATGTGCACACTGTACACATGAGGCTGCATTGCATGCATCCACTGCCTGTGCAGGGCTTTCACCACAGCTGTCATTCCAATGCATGTGCACCATGGTAGGGGGTGTGTGCATGGGGCCATAGTCTGCATCAACAGGGACTGCAATGTGTGGTGTGCATGGCTGTGGTGTGTGTCATGCAACCTAAGGTGTGCATGTACAGGTGGTGGTTGTGGCATACTGTGCGTGTTCTGGTCAGTGACTGTCCTTTCTTGTTTCACAGCAGTGGGTGCACATCATGCAGCATGCCAGGTCGTGACTGGGACAGAAGACGTGGTGCAGGAGGCAGAGGATGACACCAATATGCCATTGACCTCAGGACTGGGTGCCATGTGTGGAACCTTAGCAGCAGCACATGGGTGTCAGGCCGCAGGACATGGGTTACACCTGCCTGTGGGGGAGGACGACTCTGGGACTCAGGATGGCGGGGTCTTGCACTCTGATGACATCCTAGAGGATGCCCAGGTGGTGGATATGAGTGGTGGCCAGGTGATCCTCGTGACAGTCACTAGTAACCCTGTGTCAGATGGCTCAGATCAGGGCTACTACATGCCTGTGGAGGGGACTGTGATTGGTGGCATAGGGGTGGGGCATGCTTGGGTCCACCACACAGGTGCCATTCGGGTGAAGGGCCATGTCACCATAGGCAGTCCTGTACAGCAAGTCTTGGGCCATGTGGGTGAGGTGTATGCACCGCTGGACATGTGGTGCCTTTCACGGGAAGGGGTGCTGAGCCCGCAGGGGACGCATCACACCACAGGGATTGTGCAGCACCAGAAACTACAGCAACCAACACCTGCACAGCATTCCCACCATGAACAATGGTAGGCACAACCCCCAGCCGGCATTGGCATTGCTACAACCATGCTGCCAGATGGTCAGAGATCTCACCCTCTGCTCCAGGCCACCCTGACATCCCAGCAGGAGGCCCAGATGGAACTGCATGCCTTTTGGTGTGAGATGCAGCATAAGCTCTTGCAGCTGTGGGAGACTGTGGCCTTGGGCTTTGCCCATGCAGACCAGTGGGCAGAGGACAGGATGGAGCACATGGTAGCCATGCTCGACAGTGGCTTTGTAGGTCTCACAGCTGCTGTGGTTGATCTTGCCACAGTGCTGCATGGGGTGCATGGTGGTCAGTGGGATGTGCAAGCGGGACAGCGTGCCCATGTCACACAGGCCCACCGGCTGGCCTCAAGTGGCCGCAGGGCTGGCACGGGCTCCAGCACCACTACATCATGTGCATCAGCCAGCACCCTGCGGTGCCGTGGCCAGTCACCCACCCTGTCTGGATCTGCAGGTCAGCCGGGCTGCCAGTGTACCACCATCCCAGCCTCACTGCGGTCCTCCCCAGATATATAATCGACACAGAGCACCCCTGGCTCTGTGTCCCACACACATGGTGCACGTCGTGTGCATGGTGGTAGTCACCTCAGATAGGCACAGCTGCCATGCACACAGATACATGGGAAACACCCACATGTGCACACATGCACACATACACACACACATATGAACACACACAGTCACACACTCACTGGCACGGTCACACATGCACAGCCATGGTAGCCCTTCCCACCCTGTCACCTCATATCAGGCACCTCCATTGACACACCGCTTTACCATGTCATGGCTGTCTACCTTGGTCACATATGTTTCCTGCACAGCACACAGTACACATTGCCATCCCACATACATTCACTTCCACTATGTTGTGAACATGCTTTGTTGGTGATCTTCACTATTTTATGGTTGTCTGCATGTAATAAAGTATTTGTCAATGTACTGTTCTGGTTGCTGTGCTGTGTTTATTCACCATCCTGTCTGCGACAGTGTCCTGAGGATGCCAGCCCTGTGCTCCAGGGCCCTGTGTGCCATTCAAGGATCTCTCCTCTCGAGCTGCTCTACTATCCCCCTGACCTCTGGCTCTGGGTCACTGTCAGCCTGTTCCTCAGGTTCAGGTGCCTGTATCCCACAGTTCATTGCCATGTTGTGGAGCATACAACAGGCTAGGATGATACGGCATACCTTCTGAGGCCTATACTGTAGGGCACCACCTGACGTGTCTAGGCAGTGGAAGCACATCTTTAGTGGCAGCGTGTGCATTATTGTACTGCTCCTCAGCCACTCTGGCCATCTGGGGTGCAGGTGTCAACAGCCAGGATCACAGGGGATAGGTGCTATCCCCTGTTGAGAAATGTGCACCTGTTAGTGTTGCTGTTCTGCTGTCTACCCCTTGCTGTGGTGCACCACCTGTGTTGCTGTCCTGACCCCCCTTCCTTACATACCTCTGCCTATCCCCACCCACACTGTGGTGTGTGTGTGCCTTGCATGCTGATACTCACCTACAAGGTGCTCACTGGGTATCCTGTCCTCCTCGAAGGCCTGACACAGCTGGGACTGGTGCCAGATGAAGGCATCATGGGCACTGCTGGGGTACTGCGTAAAGACATTGCTGATGCACCCTGTCACATTGCACACCACCTGGCAATTGATAAAGTGGTACCCCATCCTTTTCACATACACCTCACTGCCATCTCCTGGTGGTGCACGGATGGGGGCATGGGTGCCGTCAATGGCACCAAGTACTGCTGGTAGGTGCGCAACTTGATAGAATTGCTGCTTGGTTCCTCTGTGCTCTGCTGCTGTGCTGGGGAATACTATGAATTCACCAGCATGTGGCAGAAAAGCATCAAGGAACTGAGACAGGAGGCATGAAGTGGCAGACTGCGATACGCCTATGGTGTCCCCCGTTGGTTGTTGAAACATCCCTGTGGCTAGAAAGCACATCACTGCTGTCACTTTCTCCTTGACTGTCATGGTATGGCTGCATCTGGTGTTGGGCTGCAGCTGCTCATGCAGGAGTTCACGTAGCTGCCTCAACATTCCCCTGTTCATCCTGTACCGGTCAGTGATGTGCTCATCTGGTAGGGTCTCGAAAGAGACTCTGAGCTGGTACCACCTGTGTGCAGCATTTCGTCTCCTTGGCCATGTTGGCCCTGCTCCCTTTCATCCTTCTCCACTACTGCTGCCATTAGGTGCAGCAACACTGCATTGTTGCCTAGTGCCATGGTTACTTCCTGTTCTGGTTCCTCCCCCTCTGTGTTTTGCCCTAGGATGAGACCTGCCTTTTATAGGTGATAACTAGCACCACGCTATGTGTCACGCAATGTGGCCTTGTGTGGTGCTGTTGCTCTGAATATCCTATTGTGCATGTGTGCTCTTTTCTGCCCCCTCACTTTGCCCCTTGCATACATTATGGGTTTGCCCCGCTCTATTGCAGTTTGTGCGTGCTATCCACGCCTTTGAATATTGCAGTTCCACACTATCACTGTGCTTTTCCCACGCTAATGGTTTGTGTGCTGCTCTAGGCTTTGAATATCTGGGCCTGTATCTTTACTTATTTACATAGTACATATGTTTTAGAAATATCAAATATGCAGTATAGGAGGTAACACATTTAGTATTTCATTCCAGGAGGTTTCAAGTATATCAGCATCTTCGTTTATATGGTCCATGAATTTTTTGCAATATAGTGTGTGCTTAAAATAATTACCCTATTTATTCATTTCAAATCAGGAAGCTTGGCGGAGTTCCAGTTTTCTAGTATTACTCTTTCGGTTGTCATGTTGGCAAGGGCAATTATTTTATTTTCTTTTTTCCCCATTCCCAAATTTTCCACATCATTAAAAATAGATATTTCTGGGTTGAAGGGTATATCTGTTTTTATATTTTTCTCAATTTCTTTTATTTTTTGTTGCTGCCAGGTGACTAGTTCCTCACACTCCCAAAGCAGATGAAAATTATAAATGTTCTCCTTTTTTCATTACAATTATGCCAGCATATGGGGGTATAAGCGGTATCAATGTATTTCAATTTTTGTGAGGTTTTATATGCTCTATCCATGATCTTAAATTGGATGGATTCATATTTAACATTGTCATGTAAGTTTATTTGCTTGAATTCTAACATTTTTCAATTTGCTTTTATCCCAATTGATCTTCAATTCTTCTTCCCATTTTATTTTATATTTCTGGTGGTTTTTTTCAGCTTTTTTTGTATTCTTTTCTACAAATACTTTTCTCTGGGTAAATTTGAATAATGCAACTGAAAATACCTGGACTGTGAGACTGCCAAAAGCGGTGGGACAGGGTGGTTTTGATCGTTGGAGTTGCCGTTAGTGTGTTGTGCACATTAACATTCTTGCCATTTTAATTGAGTCCCTCGATGCGCCCTGACTGAGGGCTATTACATTAGGCTGCAAGCAGGAGAATTTGTGCTGCTATTTTGAGGGGACTAGTGCTTGTTAATTTCAAACGCAGGCACATAATTGTTTCTGGGGGTGAGACCTGTGCAGCTTCCAGGTCCAAGTAGGGGATTTATTGAATGCTCATGAGGCAGTGCAGGCGTGTGTGAATGCACTGAGGTAGGACACTGTGTCTAGCATGTGTTTGCATGTTAGCGTGGAGCAGTGGCAGTGTGCAGAGGAGTTTGCATATTTTTACTCAAAAATTAAAGTAAATTGGAGTATAAAATGACGACAGAAAAGGTGAGAACACAACGTTTTGTAGCCTCAGTTCTGACAACTGAGGGGGACTTGATGATTGGATGTAAAGGATGTAGAATGTACAAAATTGTAGAATTGGGGACTGACTATAATAGCTATGAATGTGAAAAATGTGAACAAAATAAAGAATTACATAGTAATTTAGGAATGGTTACTGAAAGGTTAGAGAACTTAGAAAGGAGTCAGGGGGAGTTATCAGAAAAAATTCAAATACTCTCCAGTTTAAATGTAAATGAGGAGGCTAAGGAAAAAGAAGGCTTAGAAAATGGATATGGGAAAAGGAAGTCAGATTTGTTGAAAATGAATAAAAGTCTGGAAATCATTTTGAGAATAAGAAAGCAGACACCATGCCCTAGTGCGCATGTGCGGGATTTCAGCTCCACTTTTCAACTGTGTTTTTCAGTTATAGTACTGCTCGGTTTTCAAAAGGCATAGTTTAATTTCGGCTTAAGAAATACACAACCTGAGTGCTTAGTTTATGGGGCATGCTAAAAATTGCACCTTGTGACTGCGCTCTGTTGCAAATGCATGTAGTCAGGATGGATGTGCTTCTGGAGGTCAGCTTACTTTCGTTCAGACAGCTTGGATATAAAATAATGAAAAATAAAAGGTAATGAGTAAAAATTATTACTTTTGGCACATGCAGGGGTATTTTACTTTAGTAATTTGTTTAGCAAGTGCCTCGGGGAACACTGACTAGAAATTAGCAAAAACGTTGGGACAAAGCTGACAGCGCACCTTTAAATAAATTGAAAAAACTTACATCCTGTGTAGAAAAGCTTACAATCATATGGATAAAAAGCCACCATGGTTGAATAAGAAAATATTAAAAATGTGCAGGAAAAAGAAAATAGTGCTTAATAAAATGAAGTTTAATGGATCAGAAAGTTCCAAACAGAGTTATAAGAGAGTACTGAGGAAATTAAAGAAAGAAATAAGAAATGCTAAGAAACGTTTTGAATTTAGACTAGCTGTGAATAAAGAAACAAAAGTTTTTTTTTGCCTATGTAAATAGCACTAAGGGTAGTAGGGGTACAGTTGGACCTTTAAATATTAATGGAGTCATGACTTCTGAACCTATAGACATGGCCAATGAATTTGGTAGAAGTTTTGGAGCTGTGTTTAGGAAAAATGATGTTGATATTGATAGGTGTAATATAGGGGTTTGTAATCTGGATCCTCAAAATATTATCACTGTAGAGAGGGTAGCTAAAAGAGCAAGGAGATTGAAATTGGATGGGATGGCTGGACCAGAGGGCATTCACCCATATTTTGTGAAGGAGTTGAGTGATGTGATGATACCTATTATCACTATATTGGGTCAAAAATCTTTGGGTGATGGTGAGGTGCCTGAGGGGTGGAGGTTGGCACATGTTGTGCCAATATATAAGAAAGGGAAAAGGAGTGGTGCAGGGATTTATCGTCCTGTTAGTTTGACATCAGTGGTGGTAAAGATTATTGAAGGGGCATTGAATGATGCTATTTATGAAAGTATGTCAAAGAGGGGAATTCTGGATAAGAACCAGCATGGTTTCATGCCTAATAGGTCGTGTGAAATGAACCTATTGACCTTTTATGAGTTTGTCAGCAAATGTGTCGATGAGGGAAATAGTGTTGATGTTGTAATGCTCAATTTTAGTCGAGCATTCGATACAGTTCCACATTATAAAATAATAGAAAAACGTATAAATATAGAAATCAGTGAAAATATTGTTAGATGGGTAGAACAATGGCTGAGAAACAGATTACAGCAAGTAAAGATTCAAGGATATCTATCTGATTTAAATACAGTATGGAGTGGAGTACCCCATGGGTAGGTACTGGGCCCATTGTTGTTCTGTATATTTATAAGCGATCTGAAACTATCAAGTAACAATAAATTAATTAAATTTGCTGACAATGTTAAAATTGGAGCAGTGGTAGATACGTTCAATGAGAGACTCATTTTTGGTCAAGATTTGTTGTACATTGTAGATTGGGCTAGAAAGAACGGAATGACCTTTGATAAAGATACATGTACCATCATGCACTTTGGTAGACAAAATATCAAACAGATCTACTATATGTATGATCTGAAGCTTAGGATATCGGAATGTGAGAAAGATCTGGGTATTTATGTCCAAACGGATTTAAGAAATGAAGTAAATAGTAGACAATCGTCTAACAAAGCAATGCAGATTGTTGGCTGTATTAGGACAGGTTTTCAATCAAGGAGCAGAGAGGTATTGATGCCTTTGTATAAACATTTGGTGAGGCCTATACTGGATTATTGTTCTACAATGGCAAGTCCATTATTGGTGAGGGATATTAAATTAATGGAAAGACCACAGAGATCCCTTACTAGGCTGATTTCAGGGTGTGAAAAAGAGTCATATGAGACTAGATTGGAAAGACTGGGGTTGTGGTCTTCGGAGAGTAGAAGAGAAAGGGGGGATTTATTGTTATTATATAAATCTCTGAAGGATGAGGTTATTAGAACAGAGTTGGGATTGGTGTATAAAGAAAAGACCTATCTATTGAGAAGACATGATAGGCAACTGAGTGAGGAATTGAGTAGGACTGAGCTAAGGAGGAGGTGTTTCAAGTGTTGAACAATAAGGATATGGAATGGACTGCCCCAGGAAGTGGTGGAGGCAGAAAGCCTGGATCTTTTTAAGCAGAACTTGGACAAGTATCTTGATGAAGTTGGTGGCATCCGCCACTATCACTGAATTGTGGAGAAAATCTTTATGGGCTATGCCTTCTGATTTTCTTATCCATCCAGTATGAACTCCAGTATGAACCCTGCCAAGAAGAATATTAAAGCCAGGACAACTACAAACCAGCCCATGTGCAAAATATTAACATTTTATTTATATAGATAAAAGCACTTACAGGCAAAAAGTACTGTAGACTGTAGACTACCCCCCAGAAAAATGCACAATGGCATTGCACTCCGTCCTTGGAGTTTTGTAAAAAAAATAAATAAATACATATTGTTGAATAACCAGAGTTATACCTAAAAATTTATTGGATTCTTTCTGATTTGGATTTGTTATGTGTTTGTAAAATTTACCCTTGAGTATAAGATATTTTAGCTATGCATTTTGTATTTGATGTTTATTGCATTTTTGTTGGAATAATTGCCATTCAATAAATACATCTTTTTTCAAACAATTCATCCAAATTTATTAAATGTAAGATTTTTAATTATTTTTTATTTATCCACATGGCGTTGTGTTTATTCCATATCTTAGTGTTCCCCATTGTGCTGGAGGTTAACTTATGCCAATATGTCTTGTATATTAAATTTAGATTTTTCTTTATTTAATGAACATTGACTTTGGGACATTTGTGGGACTCTGTCCATTGCATTGACTGTTTCATTTTTGCAGCCCAATAATAATGCATGGGGTTGGGGCATCCCATACCTACTTCTTTATGTACCATTATCAATTTGTCCCAGGCAGTTCTAGGGACTCTGCCTCTCCACAAAAATTGTTTAAATATTTCCTCAATTGTTCAAGCCATGATATTGGGATTTCTCCCAGTGTACCCTGATACAGAAAAATCAAATGAGGCATAACCATCATTTCAAAGCTTTGATCTTCACCCAAAGAGACAAAGCTTTATCTTACCAGGATCCCAACATGTTTGTAATCTGCTCCACGTAAATCATTAGATTGTGCTCCAGTGTTTTGGTAAGTTGTTTGTCAACTGTATACCCAAATATTTTATTGAATCATGAATTTTCATTTCTGCAATTAGTACTTTTGTATTGTTCAGATTATTTGTAATTAATATAATAAATTTGGACTTATTTAATGTATAATTTGACATTTCAGAAAACTTATTGAATTCCTGCTTTAGTGTGGGATAAGTAAAGTCTGGGTTTGAAATCATTATTAATAAATCATCTGCATTAACATTGAGTTTGAAATGGTTAACATTACCTTGTGTGACTGTTATTGATTTAGTGTTCTGAATATGGCTTATTAATGGTTCTAAAGTAATAAAATTGGGGAGAGGAGACAACCTTGACTCCATTTTGCATTTGCATAAGTTCTGATATAAACTGATTTATTTTGAGCACTGCTTTTGGATTTTTGCACAATGTATTTATAGCCCACATAATATACTTTGACCCCCCCCGCCCCATTTTTGCAATGTAATAAAGATGAAATACCAGTTTACTAAATTAAAAGCTTTGGATGCGCCTAGGGCTATAACAGTAGTCTCTGGATCTGTTTTCTTAACTAAGGAATTGACAGTCTGCATGTCTCCTAGTCCTTCAACTATGTTCCTATTTTTGACAAAACCTTTCTGGTCTATATGTAGTAGTAGGTAGTTAATCTTGAATCTTTAATACAATTAATTTAGCCATTATTTTATAATCACTATTTAAAAATACAATTAGTCTATAAATTTCAGGTTGTAATTTGTCTTTATATTTTTTTGGCAACAGTATCATATCAGCATTTGAAAAAGATGGTGGTAAATTCATTCCTTCTGCCATTTCCTCAGCTAATTTATGTATCCAGGGAAGTAGCTCTTCTGTCGCACTGTCATTCTTAATACTGCAAGGGTTGGGCACCTCCCTCTGTCCTGGAGTATATGGTGGTAGTCTCATCAGAGGAGCACATGCCTTACATCATAGAACCTGTACCTGCACAAGCATTGTTACCACCTCGGACATGGGACCTTGGAGTAGGAGCACCATGAACCAGACACTGGGGCACCAATAAAGCAAGAGACTACACAAAAACTGAGACCAGAAATGGAGCTAGGATCAAGCTGGGTGCATTTACTTTGCATCTTAGGTTCATAGCTTCTTAGGAGAATACGAGTCTATTAGCCATAGGCCTTCGTGACTCATCTAGTCTTAAGAAGAATAGAGTACAGTCCTATTTTCCATAAAATTGTCTAGTGCTGTTTTGAATGCAGTCATGGATTTGCTATGGACCACATCTGAAGTTGTTACACAGTCTAAGGTATTTCCCTTTCAATTACTGTTCCATACCACCCTTTCTAAGTACAGTAATGGCAGAAGGTTCCATGTTAAATGGGCAACTGCAAAAGGGAAACAGCAGAACAGTGCAGACACAAAGAGTGACTGGTAAATAACAGCGATCACCAAAATGGTGACAACACTGCTTCAATGAGTTTCAGTAGGGGGCTTTGCCCCCCCACACCTCCCTCTGTGGGGGGAAAAGGCCCCCGTAGCCCATTACTATATATATAATCTCTGCCTCTGTACCAGCATCTACTGTTTTATCTGTAAAATTGACTGTATGTGTTCCTTTTTTTAAGTCTTTTTGCATTGTTATTGTATTATGCAGTTCCACTGACATGTAACATGTTTCTAATCTGTATGGCTGAATGCTTAGAAAATAAAGTATATTTAATTTAAAAAAAATGACTGTATGAACAATAAAAATCTCACTTGCTTATTCTCAATGATTTTGTAAATACTGTACATGTATCTTGTATTTTGTATATTTATTATGTTCTACAGTCTATTGTAAAGTACTATTGTGCACTTATGTGTTGCTGTTAGGTATTGTTTCTCTGTACTTCCCCTTTTACCCTCCATGAGTCACCCCTGAAAAAGTGACATTCTGTCTCAGTGGACCTACTCAGATACCAAAATTCAAATAAATAAATAAATAATTAAATAATTAACTCGGGGGGCGGGGATGTAACTTGGGGAGGGGGAGAAAGCTGTAAGTTGCCATTTAGTGATTGCTGATTTTCCCAGTCGCTCTTTTTGCCATGCTGTTTTCCATTGTGATTTTGTGGTTGTACCATTTCATGGGATACCATAGCAGCATTGTCCATAGTACCCTCTGCTCCCAACAGGGGCTCCAATTTCCATCTCCACCATGGCCAAGGCAAATATACCTTGAAATACTTCCTGCATTAATGTTTCCAGGTTTACCCCCGCACTTAAGCTGCATACATATCTATATTCAAAAATGGATCTAGTACAATTACATGTATACTTTGTACATAACCCTAACCTTTCTATAGGTCCCTGGAGCCCTGGCACTCCCTTGACCATTTGTCTGTGACATGCTTCCTGGTAGGGTAATTACTATTCCTGGGCAAATTCCATGTCTGAGCATGTCTTATCCTGCCCTTGAAGGTCAATATTAAAGTAAACAGCATGTCAGCATTTTGCTACTAAATTAATGCTTGGTCTGGCCATACCTGCCTCCCTCTGACAGTGTAATGATAGCCCTAGTGGCCTCAATGCAAGCTCCCATTACTGTCCTGTCACATGGGTACTTACCAACCCCAGCTCTTGTCAGGTCCCCTTCTCCTGATGACTCTTCATTTGGCTACCTACTGGGAAAATACTCTAAACTATCAGGGTTTTCCATTATACTACAGGACATCTCTAATGCAAGGCTTATTTACAATTGTGCCCTTTTAATCAGCTGCTTCAATCACTCTTGGGCTATCTTCCAGCTGCTTCTGGTGGGAGTGGATCCCACAAGGATGCAGGCAACCACCATGGAGGAGTGGCCCTTGACGCTTCCTACTGTGCCGTCTGGTTCTCAGTCTCTCTGGAATTGTCAAGGCATTCCAAGGAGATACATCCTCCTGGAACCTGCTGGTGGAACTCTGGAGATCCAGACAGGGACCAGTGTCACCCAGACCCAGGGACCATACCACAATCCCTAGGCCTGCAAGCCCCTGCTTGGATCATAGCCAGAGGCTAGACTCCTTCATGCTGTTCCTTCTCTCCAGGAACCCGAGATCTATTTCATTGCTGCTTGCCTTCCCCTTGACAATCTGGGGAGGGATGAACTATGAATATTCATGACAGGGTTTATCACTTTTAGCTGAGTCAGAACACTCTGTATTATAAACATATAGGCATCATGTCTCCGAGCAAGCAAGGGGTCCCCTGGAGGACAACTCTCAGTGTGAATCTTAACCTTTCAAGAGCCCTTTAGTAACCTAGTGAACTGAGTGAAGAGAGAGCCTAGTTGCAATATGGTTTGGGTTGGGACTGTAAGGGACCTGTAACTACAGTATAATGTACTGGGAGCCCTTATTAACCATTGAATTCAAACAGTTTACAACTTATGTATGGCATTTTTATGATGTCAGGATCTTGTTAACCCTGCCTCAGTATGTCATAAGGAGAGCATAACAAAATGGAATGCTTACTACATTCAGAACTCTGTGGCTAGAAGGGTGATCACTGCCTTCTTTTTTTCCTCTCAGTCAGAGTACCTGCTGTGACTTTGTGTCCTCACAACCTATGATCTCTTGCACACATCATGGACGGCTTGCATTCATGAAGATGTTATGGTTACATAAGCCATGATTCCATGCCCCCCGTCAACATGTGGTCCTGCCCCCAACCAGCCAGATCTCTCTGCCCATTCCGGTTTAAAAATGTTGTATTTTCTGGTGCTAATCATTTTAAATTACTAGCAAGTAATGTAGTAACAGTGTTTTTCTGTTGTTTTTGCATGTGTTTTTCTTAATCCTGTGTAGTGTATGCAACTTTATTATTGTTTCAAATAAACAAGATATTTTGAGAACCCCTGGCCTGATTGTTGACTCCAGTAGGTAAGACTACATTAGTAACATTGTGTAATGACACAAACAAAATTAAAAATAAACAGAATCAGCATTTGTGTGTATGGCGCCCATACACTATGAAAGCTAATGGATGGGTACTGGACAATAATTACACCTCAATCACTTCTTGGGGTTTCCATGACAACAGTAAACCTCCTGAGCTGTGCTCTTGAGGTTTACCATGTTGTCATGGCAACCACTCAAAGTGATTACAGTGTGTTTATTCTCTGATGGCCATCCATCGTCCTCTATATTCTATTTCCTGGGGCAACATTTAAATGCAATCTTTATTTCAAGGGGCTTCCATAGATAGAGGCACTGTATCTCTAATTATTTTTCCCAACATTAATACCCAAATCCAGACTCCTTCCCTAATGGTTAACAGACCCAACCTCATTCAGACAATGGAGGGTAATATAACATGCCTTGTGGGACTAGAGGAGGATGGCTCACACAAGCACAGTGTGGCTATCTGCAGAATTCTACAGTATACCAGTGCTTCTTTGGCTGTCTTTAGAAGGAGACTGTGGTTGACAATGAGCCTCATTATAACCTACTCACCACCCTGATATCACAAACTTTATGAGCTGCAGAAATTCATGTCATTGAACACATTAACCCCAGAAACAACTTTCACAGATTTTAAAGTAGTGCAATGACACCAGCAATGATGCAGATTTGTGTTTTGTATATGTGTTAATCAAATACAATACAAGAAAGTATTAAAGTTTATAAAACAGCCTTGTTATAAATAAACTTACTATAGTTATCTCTGTTAAAAATAGTATTTCCATATAATACATTTTTTAAGAGTATATTCTATAGCAAGATAGTATGGTATACCCTCAAACAGCTTGTTCAAAGTGAACTACGTTAGTGTTTTAAAAAGAAGAACTGAATTAAACCTGTTAACCTTTTCTTCTTTTCATTTCTTTTCTCATCTCTTATTTTCTTTTAGAAGCTGTAAATACTGCATCAGTTCTGTTAATATGGAATCTTTACTGGCCTTTTAATAAAATCAGTGGGTGTTTCAGATTCACACACTGGAGCTATGTGCTATTTTGAAACTTGATCGTATAGGTTGTCCCCTACAGCCACACACTTCTATAACAAAACATGAATGTGTGAACAATGTAAGTGTTAAACAAGGACAGAACCTACATCATACAGTTATAAAAAGGTTTTTACCATCAGTGTATACACTACTGGAAATCAAAAATACTCACTGAATTTACTATAAGGCCGGTGAAGCTGGAACAAGAATGGAGCATGAACCATCTTTTGGAAAAAAACAACAGGGTCTACAGAAAGTACAAGTTTTCTGATTCAGTGCAGTTCTGCTTTAATTGATGTTATTTTTTAATGTAGCATTTAAGGTAAAAATGTAAAGACACAACATAGCAAACAGTACAATATATAGAACAGTTTATGGTTGCCCATATACAGCAAGGCTATGTTGCCATCGAGGGGATGTGATGATGTCATATAGACTTCAAGAGCGAAGCTTGAGAGGTTCATATGATGGCATCACATCCCTGAGATAGCAACACAGCATTGTTGTGCATGGGCAACCATACACTGTTTTAGATAGAATATGGTTCCCCAAACTGTAGAAATGTTACATTTCACAAGGTGTCATACCTTGCATTCATGCTACTGCTCCTTGTAGTCCTGCTCTGCTCCCAACTGCAGTCTTCACTGCAGTCCTGCTCTGCTCATGTCCCCAGTGATTTAGTTCCAGTGATTTAAAAGAACAAAGGAAAAAAAAATAGCAAACTGACAGTTTGGACACACGGAGCCAACTAAGGCAGTTCATGTCAAAACTATCTTAAGTGGCCAGTGGCCCATCCACTCGCTAACCAGCACCGTCATTTTAATCTGTTTGTTTTGGAGAAAGGCAAGGCAATTTTTATTTAAAAGGACGTCCAATCCCAGAGGCTCTGAGTGCTGTACAAAATAAATAAACAGATAAGAAACATGGCAAAATCAAATAAATAGTAATAAACATTCAATTCCATAAATTCTAAAATAACATAAGATTTACTGAGAAATTTAAAAACACAGATGGCCGGGAACTGAGGTAAAGACCTTTGCATATGGATCTCACTTAAAAAGCTAAGTTGGGGGAAAGTCTGGGTGAAAAGGAGGGCCTTGAATACCTCCAAAGACTGGGCCTCCCTGATCCCAAAGGGTAGTGAATTCCACAGGACGGGGCCGGTGACACTAAAAGCCCTGTTACTGGTTGTTTTTAACCTCATCCTGGGAATCACCAGGAGGCCCCTACCAGAGAAGCGGAGGGGACGGACCGAGAGAGAAAGTGTAAGAAGGTCCATCAGGTAATCAGGGCCCTGGCTGTGGTAGAGCCTTAATTAAATTTGTTAACTTTTTCTTCATTGCCATTTTCACCAATCAGGTAGCAGCTCAAGGGGGGAAAGTTGTACTATTGATGTAACGTCAGAACGATAGTACAACAACTTTTTTAACCTTTGAACTTTCCTACAGCAACTTTCTGAGAGCCTCTAATTTCAGCGCACAGCAACAGGTAACCATATACTCTAAAATAATATGGTTCATTACAATATGAACCTGGGAAACAATGCTGCAGTATGTTACTGTATATACAGTATATACTCATATACTGTGTAAATCTTATTTTTGATGCTAAAAATAGGCCCCAAGAAGGGGGACTCACCTAATCTGCAAGGCCAACCTATCTGTGGGGTTTATACAGTAATGAACTATTTTTTGCAACTGTGTAACCTAATTTTATTTCCAGTTCTGGCCACAAAAACAGATTCTATGCCTCATGTGAGTAACAAAACAGATTTTTCCATCCAATTTGGGAAGCAAAATAATGTCTGTAATTTTGCTAAAACTGTCAAGGTAAAGAGGAGTTGACTTAACTGTGAGGCTAACTTAGCAGTGAATACATACAGGGCCTGCTAATGGTGGTTTAGAAGCACACAAGTATCAGTAACTTTGGAGGATGGGATCATATTTAATATGTTACCTCTGTGTATACTAAATATCTGACTTGCTGTTACTGGGTTTGTTTGTGTTACCATTTTGGGAGCAAAAGTTTCCACACATTTTACAAAATGCATACCTTTCTTTTTAGATTAGCAACATTCAATGCTTATTTGTACTGTCCTAAAACTTACCAGTTCATTTGATAACATAATGGCATTCTGTAACTTCAGGCTGGTTACAAGCACTTTTTATAGACCAAGCAAAATCCCAATCCATGATTTCAAGAGATGAGAGTGATTTTATTAAATGATAATTAGGCAAATACAAAGTCATTGCTTTACTGTTATTGGAAAATACCAAATCTAATGTTTTTACTGTTGACGTCCATAGACTAAATATGTTTCTGTAATTCTGCTCTTATGTCTGGGCACATGAAACTAATATAACTGCCTGTATATAGAACATCAGAGCAGGAAATAGGTGATGTTATTAATCAGTGTGGCACCCACTGTCCTAAAACAAATATATTAAGGCAAAATATAGTATGTGTTACTTTTAGTGATACATGCAGATTCACTGTGGCACTTTCGTTGTAACCACAGAACTGTTTTTGCAGACAGACAGACAGACAGAACTGTACAAGAAGCACAGGAGCAACAGAGGACTATGTTAAAAGACAGTATTTTAAATGTTCATAATCATTGATGAGAGTATTTCTTGGAGTATAAAAATAAAGTTGGAAAAAACATCTGATGGGAAAGGCCGTAAAATGATTAAAAGGAACAGAAACTAGGCACAGGCTATATTGTGTACCTCTTAACTGTCTCTGATTTTAGGAACATCCCTGGTTTTGTCTCATAACTTTCCTTTGTCCCTTGCAAATTTAACATTTCTGTCACTGACAAGGGTGGATTTGGATCATAAAATAAAGCCACCTATTAGAGATACATTGCAATTATTATCGGGAAAATGCTATTTACACAAAGCAGCATAATGTGCAAAGCTTCTTGAGTTAATTACATTATTTTTTAGATGTGTCCTTGATATAGGTCCTTTGTCCTTGATTTGTCCAAACGTTGTCACAGATTTGTGAGGCAGGAGATTGAGAGGTATGCTAGACTGCTCTTATGGAGAACAGAATTTGCCATAGAAAAGGATGCTACGTGTTTTATTATGCCTAATAAAGAAGAGGAAAGGGTGGTCTGCTATAAACTTTGCAGGTTCTACATAACAGCGGTTCCCCATGATGACAGCAGAGGCAGCTGCTGCCTCGGTTCCCTTTTCATTTACCTCCAGAAAGGATTTGTGAATGACCTTTGACAAATACAAGTCCTTCCCATCTGATATTCCAGAGAAGTCAGCCCAGTGTGGACTGAAAGCATCCGTCATTCCCATGCTCTTTAGTGAGGTTCTGAGGTCATAGCTTTCCTCAAGCTTGAATCTTGGAAGCTGCACCTCCACTTTCATGTTGTGCATCGTTTCTGGATTGGTCCAGGCTGTTATTTTTTCATAGGTTAGTTCTCTTTCAAGCTAATTAAAAGTGAAGCAAAAAAATCATTTAAAAAGCTGTACCATTTTGCAAACAGCAATAAAATATATTTTGTTCTTCACATTCTATGCTGCTCCCATTGGTTTACTTGGCAGGACCACCTCCAGCTGTCGTCATGCCTCAGTACTGGAGGTGCCTCTCTGATGTGATGCTCAGGGGCCATAGGGAACTACATTATGACCACTGACTGCATTAGTTCCCTTGCACGGGGCCTTGCCATTCAGCTTTAAGGCTGCTGCCTTCCAAAAGCCAATCACTAGCTATAGGAATGGAAGTGTGTGAGGCTCTTCCCAGTGGCGGAGGGAGAAAGCCCTTGATGAAGTGTGGGAGGCATGACTGAGCATCACATCCCCATCCAGTGACTTGCATTTTTCTGGATTACTCCAGCAATCCTCATCATTGAGTATGCAGGGATACCCTACTGCTGGCACACCTGAGCACCAGCATTACTTCTTCATCCCCCGCTGCACTCCATGCTTAGCTTGTGACTGCACCATCACTTATAGTTACCCAAGTGGTGGAAGGGCAATAGGAGTCAGAGTGCTCCCTTCAAAAAGGACACTCAGTATAAAACATACTGAACATCATTTCTTTAAGTTGAGAAATGGGATTTGGGGAAAGACGGGTGAATTTTTCAGTGTCTTTCTATTAGTGTATAGTCTACAGAAGGGTCCACAAACATACATATTTGTTTATGCAGTTATTTTCTGCAAGGCAGTAGGATAGACCTACAAGCCGGAAAGACTTTCAGGCAGGTTCGTAGGGCTTGAGAACAGCATGTAAACACCTTTCTGCTTCCAGGGCTCTACTTCTGACATCAACGGAGTGAGGTGACTTAGCGTAGCACAGATACTTGAAAACTACATTTCCTAGCACATCTTGTGGTAAATCTCATGGCAGTGTATAATTTAGGTTAGCAGGAGAGGACAAAACAGGATCCCAAAAGGTGAAGGTCCATATTCCAGCAAACTGTAATTCCGCAATAATACATGACAAGGTGTTTTTGACGTGGCATATCGGCATGCCTCAGGTGTGTTGTGAGTTACAAAGCATCGCTGAGTGCCTTCAATCACCTGAGAAGTGCCATTATTTCACAACAAAGTGCACTCTGTGATGTCTTATTGAGTTTACAAAATAGGTGCAAATTTAACAATACAAATTTCAGGTTAAAATATTTTGTTATTGTAATTTCAGAAGGTATCCTTACATTACAGAGAAAATATCCACAGTAACATTCTGCAAGCAGAATTCATTTGTAATGCATGGGTGTAAAAGGTATAAAATAATTCAAAATCCTGCTTAAATCCACTGATGGACTGTTTACCACCCCGCCTCCCCCCATACACACAGGCCTACAACAGAAAGTAAGGAACAAGACATAACAAGGTGTGGTTTATGGGCTCATATGAGCAAGCCACAGGTGTGTAATGAGGCATGAGGCACTTGCACTGAGTGCCTTTAGCACCGGAGAAGTGTTCTTATCAGCTACAAACCCCACACCATGAAGTGTCGTATGCCACTTATAAAATGAGTAGAACATTTTCAAATGATAGTCTGGACATATTTTATTTTACAACAGTTTTTCTTCAGACAAAAGAAAATTTGAAAAGCTAACATAGTCCCAGCAGTCATTACTTTTTTTTTTTTTTTCATATTGTATTTATCATCCTGGCCTGCCAATGACATCTGCCCCCCCTTTCAGCCTGGCAGTCACCCCCCCCCAGACCCTGAGCCCTGCTTACTTGGCAAGTACAGGAAATCCAGGGAGAGCAGTGTACCGTCCCGCCAATGGGGACTTCATGGAGTTGGCAGACATTTTGCTTGCTTTTTTTGTGTCCCTGCTCCTCGCAGCTGTGAATGCACGTGCATGGAGACATGCGTGCATCATGTCGCCGCATTACTTGCCTCCTGTGGTCTGGTGTTGCTCCCCATCTTCCACTGGGGGCAGACGAGGAGCAGGATGACATGTCTACCTACCCTGGGAGAGGAGAACTGTCGTTGGACACTCAATCCTCTCCCTCCCCTGCTGACCTCCAGAGGCCTGAGCTCACTTCCAAACCCAGGTCGCTGGCATGGCGCAAGGTGTGGCATCCAGCACGTCAACCCTCAGCACCATCAGGCTAGCTACAATCATTACTTTCTAATGGAGATGGTATTTGGGCCACTAGACAGTAGTGGTGTCACACTTACAGTTATGCTATAGTGTTGCAGCGCCCTCTCACATGCTCAAGATTTTATTTACTTTTGATCATAACCCTGGCATTTATATTTATGATGTGCGCATCCATGCCATTCCTGCTAGGGTATTGTGACTGTACGTTTGAGGAAAAGGACAACGTGATTATAATGGAGCAAACTGCTGGTAGGCAAACAATGTCAGAAGGCAGTAAGGAGGGCTGGGGAGATACTGGGATGCATAGAGAGAGGCATCACCAGTAGAAAACAAGAAGTTGTTATTGTTCTGTACAGAGAGTTGGTGAGACCCCATCTGGAGTACTATGTGCAGTTCTGGAGGCCTCATCTCCACAAGGACATGGGCAGGATGGAGGCAGTCCAGAGGAGGGCAACTAAAATGGTGCATAGTTTGTACCAGAAGTCATAGGAAGAGAGACTAAAAGAGCTTAATATATATACCCTTGAGGAAAGGAGGGAGAGTCGGGACATGATAGAAGTCTCTAAGTACCTCAAGAGAATCAACAAAGTCCAAGAGGGTAGCATCTTTTAGAAAAAGAGATGTGCAAGAACAAGGGGACACAATTTAAAGATGGGGGGGATGACTCAGGGGCAATGTGAGGAAGTCTTTTTTCATGGAGAGGGTGGAGGACACATTGAACGGCCATCCTAAGGAGATTGTGGGGTCAAAAACAATGAGTTAATTTAAGAATGCATAGGACAGACATAAGGCAATTCTAGTGGGAGGCAGGAGGAAGTAGGCTGTTGGTAAAACTAGGATCTGCTGTTTATCCAATAGGTAGGGAAAGGTGCAGACTGGGTGGGCCAAGTGGTTCTTATCTTCCATCAAAGTCTATGTTTCTTTCTACGTTTCAATGAATGAGCTGATTGCTGAGTAAGTGACTTCCAATTTTGCAGTCAGCTTTTAATATTGTGGTTGGGTTCCAACTGTGGGGTTTGCATTGGGACAAGATTTATTTTGTCAAAAACAGAAAATAGCTTAAGTTTGTGGCCAAATGGAAAGGAGGGGGAAGGAGTGGAAATTAGACAAATGGCCAGCATTGCAGTGCATAGTGGTCATGGTGTGCAGAGCGGCAGCAGGAGATGTCGAGCTGCAGCTAATGACTTTTAACATGAGTGCAGTGCATCAACGGCCTTCGGTAAACATTTCTGATTAGACAGTGCAAGAATGGTCAGATTGTAACTTCAAGTGTCTGTAACATAAAACTGTGGCTGTATCAGTTGATTGCAGTGAATGGTAGTGTTTGAGAAATGGGAGAGTGGTATTTTTTTTACTGTTAGATTAAATACTGTTGTTACAGTACTAATATGACTGGCAGAAAATTTTCTTTCTGACAGGCATTGATCTCTGAGTGCGCTGCATTTTGGTTGGCATAAGTAGCACCAATTGCCAGAATATGTCCTGATAAGGACATGGCAAATGTTATCTCTAAGCCAACCAAACACCAGGAAATTTTCTATCTATTCTATTATTACATGGGGCTTCTGAGGCATAGATGAGACTGGCTTGTGGACATCACCTGACAGTGCGATAATCCACATTATCAACACTGTTAGGGTGACGAGGTCCACCATCTTAAGGATCATGGGGCATAATGGTCCCTTTTTCTGTGGGCACATTCCAAAAGTGAGCCATTTGCAAAAACAGCAGCACACAGTGGGCTCTGTAGCACAGCTGTTGTGGCATGCTGTCCTGCTCAGTCCCTGCGCAGTATGAAATTTGCCAGCTATTTAAGCAATAAGTTCACTCATCACTTGATTTAATAGCAGCAAAGCTGCTGTCTGTGTTGCCATCTGATATGTCATGGTGGCAGTCGGTCCCCCCCCCCAGTGCACTGAGGACGGTAATAGCGTATGATGAGGTCTGTCCGACTGTAGCAGGGAATGACACAGTATACCCATGTACCTTCTGTCTCTGCCCACACAGATGCCCAGTGGACCTCAGAGCACCCTCCACACAGTGAACCCATGGAACCCTTGGGACAGCCAGTGGAGACAGAGAGTGAGACACGGGACCCTGGCGGCTCCATCCCGATGAAGGTGTTGACTTCCTGGTCCTGTGTTCATGAAGGTAGAGAGCGCAAGGGACAATGACCAGTGATCCCCCAGTTTTGGCTCCTCTCTGTCCACTGTCTGTCTCACTGGAGGTGTGTGAGTGTTGAGTGGAAACAGTTAGTCCACATAGCGGCATCTTGCAGGGAATGTGGGAGACAAACAGTGAGAGAGACAATGGGAGCAGCTCACAGGTGCTGGTTGCTGCCTTTGTCTGGCTTTGCTGTCCTGTGGAATGCAGCAAGTTTCCATTGCCATCCTTGTTTCCGATGTGTTTTGTTGTGACTGTCGCTCCTGATGAGGTGTAGCCCCAAACACCGGGAACCTAGCAGGGGAAGTTAGCTCAGTCATGTCTGTGATTGGGAGAGAGAGAGAAAAAGAGAGAAGGGTCAGAACCGGTAGTAGGTGTGCTGTTAGTGAGCTGTGTTGGGGTGGGGCGACATGAAGGCCACCTTGGCCAGTCAGTACAGCAGCTGCTCCCCCCTCTTAGTAGGTGTACTTCCGGGAACACCAGAGTGACTGTTGACAGTGGGTGGCAAATGTAGTGGCGGAGCACAGTGACCTGCTGTCAGTCTTGTATGCAGCTTCTGAGTGGGGCATAATTGTGCTGAATTTACAGTCTACAGAATGATTTGGTGGTACAGACTAGAACAGCAGTTGTCCCATTGCCCATCACTGTTGCTACCCCCCCCCACACACAACACTCATCCCTAAGGATCAGTGGTATGTAAGTGAGAGAGAGGGAGAAACAGCAACACAGACAGGATCAGTATGTATACATAATTCTTTCTCTGTGTCTCTCTCAGTGTGTCTGTGTGTGTGTATGCAGAAGAAATGTGACAGATCACGTCAGTAGCGCATCTGTCACAGTTCTTGGTGCATAACTATAAGGATATGTATTCTTTTTCTTAAGGACTATTTTGCGAAGTGGCAGGATACAGTACATTGCTTGCTGTTTAAACAGTAAAAAAAAACACAGTTTGTGGTATTTTTTTTGTTGTTTTAACATAACCCATGTAATAAGTGCATTAACCCACTCCAGGGTGTGCAGATAATGTGGATTAAAACACATCCTGGGGCTGTGAGGGCACTTGGCCTGCAGCCTCGTGCCTCACAACACCACCAAGGCATGCGTTAATCCACATAATCAGCACACCCTGTCTGCGTTAATGCTTACTTATGAGTCATATCCTCAACTTTGTCAGAGGGTAAGCAGCAGAGATGTTCCTGGTAAGCTGTTAAGGATGGAGGTGATATTTCATGATCACCAGAGAAACACCAGAATGTAAAGCTGTTTATTTCAGTTTGTTAGTTTATTTTTGTGTGACAAGAGGGGATCATAATGGAAAGAATAATTAATTTTTATTAACTATAAGAGAGATTTTAGGGTGTAGCTGAAAGTTCTCGTTGAGTAAAGGTAACAGTCATGTATGTGATGTTAATCATGGGCCAGAGAAGTAGCCCATGAATTCTGTGTGTGATTTGCCCAGCTTCCAGTCCTACTGCCAGACCTTGTTTCACCTGTGCATTCATGAGGCAGTAGCATCAATATATTGGAACTTAATTAGCTACCCAGGAAGCACAACATTTCCAGCCCATTTTATAATCTCCAACTGTACCTGCTTTGTATATGGATATAAAAGATATTAGGATGAGGCTGTGTAACTGTAGCCTAGATTACAAAATCCTTAACTCTAGCCTTGCATTCATAATAGGTGCAATTATCTTACTTGTTCCAGACCAGTAGAATTATCACTGATATCCTTGGGTAGCAAGATGAGCATACTCAAGTCTCGATTAACATATGGAAGCTCAAGGACTTTAACTTGCATCTCTGCTATGAAACCCATATTAAAATCTGTGCTCAGGAACATCATCTGAACAGGTTTGCTAGCATTCTGTCAATCAAAAGAGAGAAAAAGATCAGTTTTTACTTGTCTAAACTGTATGTTGAATAATCAGTTTTTGATGCGAAATTCTAGTTCTGCCATGCAGATCCAGTCTGCATAATGAAAGTTTTCTGCCATTTGCCCCCAGTGGAATGTCACTTTTTGGACATGCAGTTTTTCAGGAAAGGTAAATGTAATCACTGACTCTTTGTCTCAATTTCAGTTTGGGCAATTCTGACAGCTGGTACCAGATATGGACTCTTCACACACGTGGATACCGTAATTAGTGTGACAACTGGGGACACTGGAACTCTGCAGCTGGTACAGCTCTCTGTGGCCCCTTTAACATGGAAAAAATAGACAGGGGATTTCAGAGCATTCCTTGAGTTCTGTGAACACAAGGCAAGCATGGTTCCTCATGAAACACAGCAGCAGGCCTAAAAGTATGTACGTGCACTGCTCCAGCAACACAAGTTCCCAGTAGCAATCTTGATGCACTTGGTAGGTGTAGCCTTTCTGTGCTAGGCATATAGCGACTCTGACCCTACTAACACTTTCACTACCAGAAAGATGTTCGATGGGTGGGCCAGGTCATGGGACAGGACTCAGGACATCAGGAAGGAGATAAGCCCTTGGGAACTGTTAGATTTCTGTTTTTTTTTAACCTACTTTATGCCACTAGGGATCAGCCAGGGATTTACCCCCTCTCCCCACATCTAAGCCTGGACCTGCCACCCAGCATGCACCCAGGCTGCACAGTCTGGGATGCCTGCAACTTGCCCCCTGTGGCTGGGCTCCCCAAAGGGAGAGTCTGAGATCCACCTGAGGCCCCAGCTGAGGCTTACACCTAGGACGTCATTTGAGTTGAGGTCCAGGGGCATCACTATGCTGCCAGCTCTAGGAATTTTAAATTTTATTTTCAGTTTCCGCTTGGAGGCACAGACATGCATTGACATCAGTGAGGTTGTGCATGCTCCCGCACATATCCCACAGATGTCCGCCATCCCCTCCATCCACTTGTGTTCTGGCTGGTGTACACCCAGTCTCCACTGGGTTTTACTCGCATGCCAGGAAACCACAACCCTTACCCCTGGAGGAGGAGAGCAGTCCATGGGACGCTCATCCTACCACCCCCCAGCTGGCCCTCTGATGCTCTGCACTCGTTCCTGAACATAGGTTACCAGTATTGCAAGCAGTAACCCTACCACTATATAGGCAGGCCAGCCACAGCTGGACTTCATGAGAGCACCTGGGTTATGCAGCTCACCATATAAGGGCTCTCTATTCCATTACATTTTTTGGGGTGTGTTGAATTGTGGAACTTGTGCTGGATTCAGCAGCACATGGCAAGAGTGACAACCTCCACCTCAAGGACACCTCCCTCCTGCTGGACACAATATGCTTATAGCTATATAAGTTCAAAACTAATGAATGTGGGCCACCTAAGACCCTAACCCTGCACTGAACAAATGTTAGCAACATCTGCCCATGACTGCATGTTAGCAACTACCCGATGGTAAAGCTGAGGGTGGAGAGTCACCTGTCTGCACACTGGGATGGGAGGATGGTGACCAGAGTTTAATTCTCCACAGTCCTTTGAAACGGTCTAGTACAAGGGATACATCAGATCACAGACTGGCTTTACAACAGCAGGCAGGTAACTGGTGCTAGGGCCCAGGGCAGCAAGGGCTCAAAATGGTATAGCACAACATAATGCATCAGGTCATTTAAATCTGTTTCTCTTTATAGGCAATTTTCACAGTGGGTCCAATAATCTGGATTATCAGTCACTCATACATATGGGAGGCTCACAGCAGGTCAAAGGTTCAACCATGGGGCACACGGCTTGGATTGTCGCAACAGAAGGCCATTATAAAATGATCAGAAAGAGGGGGAATGCGATGGCACCAGCTCAAGGGTATGGTACATTGATTGGGCCTTCAAACAAAGGCAAGGCAAGGCAATTTTATTTATAAGGTGCCCAATCCTGGAGGCCCTGGGTGCTGAACATAAATAATCAACATACAGCAGTAACTAAAACGTGAAATAAAACCTCATTAAAACCACATCAAAATTATTATACAGCAGCATCAAAATGTTTCAAGAGGTCAGTCTTCAAGGGACTGGCCAAAACCTAAGATAACATCAGCAGTCAAAAGCCAGATTGCAGAGGTGGGCCTTCGGCCTCCCCTTAAAGACCTCAATTGAGGGAGCCTCCCGGACTGCAGATGGAAGTGAGTTCCACAGAGTCGGCCAAGAGACACTGAAGGCATGATCTCTTGAGGTCCAGAGCTGAACCCCGGGAACGTCCAGGAGGCCCTCTTGATGAGGAGTGGAGGGAAACAGCAGAGGACACCAGTGTCAGGAACTCTGACAGGTAGCTAGGACCCAGCCTCCATAGGGCCTTGAAGGTGAGAAAACCCACCTTGAAAAGGACCCTCCACCTGACCGACAGCCAGTGCAGGACACGCAGGACCAGAGTCACATGATTGGATCTCAGAAGGCCAGTCAGCAACCTGGCTGATGCATTCTGCACCAGCTGCAGTCTGTGAAGGGTCCCTCCCATAACTCCAAAATACAGAGCATTGCAGTAGTCGAGCCTAGAAGTCACAAAAGCATGCACCAGTGTTGGCAGGTCTTCGGGTGGAATGAGGAGCTTAAACCGGGCAATGTTCCACAAGTGGTAAAATCCACTGCTGACTACAGATGACACTTAATCTTCAAAGGTTAATCTGCTATTAAGGATCATGCCCAGATTTTGTACCCGCAGAGAAACCACAAATGGAACAGACCCCAGAACAAGTCCAGAGTCAGCCTCTGGTGAGAGCCCATCATGCCCGTGACCAGGCTTGATCACTAGCACTTCCATCTTAGCTGGGTTAAGTCTCAGCCAGCTGGAAGTCATCCGGATTTTAGCCAGACAGTTGTTAAGCACATCGACAGCTCCTGATGTTCCGGGTGCAAAAGACAAATACAACTGGGTGTCATCTGCATAGCAGGGAGGAACAGGGTGCAGAAATACACTATTTTTAAGCGAAAAAGATGTTCCAGGACTAGAGGGCATGGGATGAAGTTGGAGGGAGGATGATTCAGAGGAAACATGAGGAAGAATTTCTTCACAGAACGGGTGGTGGACAAGTGGAATACCCTGCCAGAGGAAGTGGTGGGGGCTGAAACAATCACGGGATTTAAGAATGCATGGGATAGACATAAAGGAATTCTGGAGGTCAGGGGTAAGGGGCAACAGACTTCTTGGAAAACATAAACTGAACTTACAAGCTCAAATGGGCAGACTGGGTGGGCCATAGGCCCTTATCTGCCGACACTGTCTATGTATCTATGTATGTATCTATGTATTGTCAAATTATCTTGCCCAGGGGCAGCATATACACTGCGAACAGCATCAGCGACAAGATCAAGCCCTGTGGTACTCCACAGGACAGAGGCATTGGGGAGGAGGAGAGAAATTCCCCATCACCACCTGCTGCACCCTGTTCGAGAGAGAGGACTCAAACCATCTGATGACAGTACTGGTGAGTCCACAAAACTCGCAGAGCTGATCAAAAAGCATGATCTGGTCCACAGTGTTGAAAGCTGAGGAAAGGTTCAGGAACACAAGAACTGACCTGTCTCCTCTATCTCTAGCCCTGAGCAGGTCATAATGCACTCTCACTAGAGTAGTTTTATGGGCTATGTCCAGCCCAAAAACCCAACTGGAATGGCTCATAATTGTCCGAGGACACCAGGCGATCCTCGAGCTGTTGTGCCACCAATTTCTCAACAACCTTGCTCAAAAAAGGCAGGTTGGAGATCAGATGGTAACTGGCCAGGACGTCTGGGTCAAAGGAAAGTTTCCTTGGGAGGGAGAGTGCTTCTTTCAGAGCAACTGGGTAGACTCCCTCTGCCATCGAGCACCTGGCAATCTTGGGGAACACTAGGCCAAAGGCATCGACACATAGCATTAAGAAATGCATCGGTGCCAGGTCCAGTTCACAAAAGGTGTGCTTCAGCTCTAAGATCAACTTAGTCGCTTCAGAAATCTCCACTGGCCTAAACTCCTCCCAGGCAGACTGAGTGCCTCTGAATCTCCCAACCCAATTAATGCGAGGCAAGGAGCTTCCTGGAAAAATCTCCAAATGGATGGCTGCCACTCTGTTGGAGAAACACAGACCAAACTCTTCACATAAAGTGGTTGAAAAAGCTTTTTTTGGCCGAATACAGGCAGGAGGTAAAAGCCTGTTTACAGTCCGAAACAGCTGAGATGGTCTGTTTTTTCCCGCAGCAATTTCCCTGAACAGGAATTCTGCCTTCTTATGAGAAATTGCCCCCTGGTACTTAGCATAGTGAAAAAGTAGGGCCATCCTGTTCACCTCAAGCCAGGTCTTCCACCAGCAATGCTCCAACTTCCGACCCCTGATCTTCATCACCATGAGATCCCCAACAGACTAGGGGATCTCAAGTGAGAGGACCTGGGTCATATACAGACTGGTGTGATGATATCTAGAGCTTTGGCAACCACCCTGTTATAGGTGGCCACTGCTTCTCCAGTGCCAATCACACATGCTGCATCAACCCTAGGTAGGTCAGCTAATGTCAACAGTCCCTCTGGGTCCAAGCCCCTTGAGGGGTGATAGCTGACCATCTCCACAAGGGAGGGACTTTCAGGGGGAACCCCTAACCTGAACTCCATGGTGCAGTGATCAGACTACAACACCAGATCAATCTTGAGGTTGTCAACCTCAAGACCCAGCTGGAACACCAGATCAAGTGTGTGGCTATGTTGTTGGGTAGCAGCGGCAACCGCTTGTGACAGGCCCAGTGACTGCATCAACTGGAGGAGGTCGTAACCGAAACTCGAGGATTCATCATTGATCCAGGCATTGAAATCCCACAAGATTAAACACCTGGGTGAATCCAACACCTGGTTGATGACAAAGTCACAACCTTCTACAGGAATCCCCCCTCACCCCAGGAGGGCGGTAAACAAGGAGAATCCTGCAACCTGTACTTGCACCCCCACGTACAGCAATGCACTCAGAGGATCAGGTGTTACCAATTGGTGCACCGAGATGCCCAGGCTGGATCAAAAAACAATGGCCACTCCCCCACCCCTGCAATTCGTCCTAGGACAGTATGCCATGGTGTATCCAGCAGGGATGGCGGCCTCAAAAACTGGGCCCCCATCATCACCCAGCCAGGTCTCCATGATGCATGCCAGTCGACAGGAGAAATCAAGTCTGCAAAAATAGCGATCTTATTCCTCATCGACCTGGTATTGCAAAGCACTACTCGAAGAGGATTAGAGGATGCAGCCAGTCTTCTAGCTACCTGCCCACTTGGTCTGGTGGGAATCTTGGGTATGGAGACCAAACACATGAGGCCTCACCCTGGGCTTCATTTACACCCAGGGCGTCTCCTGCACCGGACAACCTTGATACTGCTCACCACTCCCTCCTCAGCTGTCCTTAGCCCTCGACAAACCAATCACCTCCTTGTAACACCGACCTCACTGCACCATCTCTCTGCAGTATCAGAAACTGGAAGGCTGGTAAAGGGGTGAAGGTCGTGGAGCCGAGAGGCAGTATAGGTGATATGAGGGAGGCTACGGCACCAACACATCTCTTGCCTAGCTAGACCAGTCCAAAAAAGGCACTAGATGTTACCACAGGAGCGTGATGATGAAAAAAACTCTCATATAAACAGTCACACACACCACTTACACCACCACACACACTCAGCAAACCCACAAATTAACACTAGATATTACAAGTGCTAAAGCAAACAACCAACACACATACACACACACACTTCCACCTAAACAAATTAACTACAACTATAATACACACCAACACAATTATACACCCCACTTACTCCATCCCACCCTCCCACAACTAACAACCTATACAACCCCCACACTGCAAATAATCCTTTCCACCCCACAATCCCCAACCAAATAAAACCCCAAATGCTTAATATTTAATGCACAAGAGAACCTAGAACAGGAGTGCCAGTAAGACTATAATACAGCCCAAGGGCAGAAGTCCACAGTTTAAAAGACAGTATACACCAAACAAAACCCTGGATAATTTGGTAGTGCACTTTAGCAGCAATAACCTAGTCACCCTTGGGGCCCCACAGTTGATTTACAAAATCAAGAGGTGCTTAGCTAGTTTGAAACACCTACTGCCAGTTATGATACTGTTGTGGTCATGGACCATACCACGACTGTGCTGGCATGGGTCTTGCAAGATACCGGCTATTGAAAAGGCACATAGGAAGGTAAATAGGGAGGTGTCCTGATTTACTCCCTCATGTAGTGTGGAAATCATCAAACATTACCACATTACTAGGATATGAGAGGCAGTATACAGCAAAGACAGTGTGCATCTATCAGGCATAGGCAATGTCATTTTTAATTCTGAAATTCAGGATGCTTGTGACCTTATTTTACAATTACAAGAACGTGCCCCTGGGGCATTACTAGGAGGATGTGTATAAGGATGCACATCTAAGTGGTGGTAAATTTGTGTAAAACCAACCTAAAGGAGGCCTTCTGGATGACAAGTTTGAGTCAGCCAAAGCTGAGTCACAGCCAGGCTGGAGGTGAGTCTCTGGGTAAGTATGCATTCCAAACAAGGGGGCAGTAACATGGTTGGGGCATGCAGCAGAATGCAGGACAAACAGGACTGGTAGTTGCAGAGTGTGATCTTGGGTGGCCATGCTCCTCAGAAAAGGTTCTGGAATTTCCTAAATCTGGCAGGGGTGGAGGAAGTGTCCCGTGGAGAGACATGCTCATGTGGGTTTGTCTAATCCTGTGGGCCAGAGTTCCTCCATATGCATAGCTGAGGGTCAAGCCAAGCTGAAAACATGAATTTGCTGCCTAGGGGTCCTTATTATTATTATTACTGTACGTATATATGTATATATTTTCAAGGTGATTGCTTGTCTGTAAATATCTCTTTTTTAAGACTGAGTAAAGCTGTGGTCATCTCTATCGAGAGACTGGTTAAGTGTCTTAGTTATGACTTAAGGGATCCATTTAGGCAAAAGTCTTGAGGTATGATAGGGTATTACAAGTAAACAGGATGGAGCAATGGTATTTTTCTGCTGTCACTCTTTATGTTTCTATGTTTCTACCAATCCTTCTCCCTGCCATCCTTGGGCTCATGTTGTCTGCTTTATTGTGCTTCCCTTCAATCTAAATTCCATTTTTTCTGTCTTTCTCCCTGCCTCAGTTATCTCACTTCTACCTCCTTCCAGCTACTGTTTCAATTCATCTGATCCTTGCAGTCTCTATTCTTACCTGTCGATCTTCTTCTTGGCAGCTGGCATTCACATTCCACCTCCCAGCAGTTTGGAGCAAACCTCCCATTTCCCTTTTCATCTCTCCATCTTATTCATCTGTTACATTCTCTCTGATAATCTTTCTCTCCCCCTCCTGTTATTGCTCTTAGCCTCAACCTATTCCTTACCATTCTCTGCCCTTCCACTCCTTTGTGCTCTGAATATCCATATTTCGGTATTTATGTGGCTTTGATTTCATCTCTTGCCTCACGTGTACAGTCATTTGTTTGTGTCCGACCCTTCTATTGTGTATAATTTGACTTTGCCCTAGGACTACACTGCTGTATAGCATCTCGCTTATTGTATCTACTTAATTCATGTACCTGTGTGCCTGATGTGTGTTATTTATGCATTGCATTATCGTTCCTTGCTGCTCTTTCATTATTATTATGTATCCTTTGCTCCTTCTCTGCAGATGGCACCTGGAAATGAGCTTTGGCTCAGTGTGCCTTTCCCAGTTACCGGATTGCAAATAAATAAATTCAATGGGACCCTGTCCCCCAGAAGGGTGAGGAGAAGCAGGGCTTCCTGGGGAGCTTCTCCATGCCTCTCTTCTTCTCTTCTAGAAAAACGCCTATCTCCTGCCACTGACTATTCCTCTCTAGGGGCTTGATTTTAAACCAGCCCTTAGAACAAAGCAAATTGCATTGATCTAGGGCTATGGCAAACTCCAGGTGTGTCAGGGACCCTGTGCTCAATTTCATAAAGGGGGTGGGGTTCCTGTACCAAAGACCCAGGAGCTGCTGCAGCCACAGATTTGTGCCAAATATTTGGTGCACTTGCGGGGATTGCCACAGGGATCTGGCCCCCCGCCTCCCCGCCTAGTGCAACACTAGTAAGGCAGCAATGGTGAGGAGTGACTATGTATGCCAGGAGGGGACATGGGTCAGAAGGAGTTCAGGTGCTGCTCAAGGGAGTGTTGGGGAGATGATGGAATAGCAGGGTGGTGATGTGGCACCTGGCAGTGAGGCCTTTTACAATGCTTGGTGTCAATCAGCTGAGACCACTTTGTGGAGGGTTGGCAGCAGGAAAGTGACCTGGCCACAGGTGGTCACAGCCCTGGCACTTGCCCCAGAGGTGCCATGATCCCCAACTTGTAGATGGGATACATTGGCTGCAGGGTGAGGGCTGACAGTGGTGGAGGGGAACATTCTCCAGGCACCGCAATAGTGCCTTGGTACCCAGCCCCCTGTGATGTGGCAGGCTGCCTCCCACCTCCATCGTTGGTGATTATGGCACCCCTGGGGCAGGCACCAGGGCTGTGCCTACCTGGGGCAGGTAATATTTCCTCCCTGCCAGCCTTCAATGAAGCTGTATGCGCTGATTGGCTGCCTGGCATTGTAAAAGACACCCCTGCCAAGTGCCACAGCTCCTGGTATTCTGTCATCTCCCTGATGCCCCCTTGGGCACCCCCCCATACTTCATCTGTCCCATGCCCCCTCCTGGTGGGTTCCCCCAATCACCACATTCTCCTGCAGTGGTGCAGAAGCCTCAGACCACCTCATGGCTGGTCTAAGCAGAGCTCTCTGTTACGTCCATGGTGGGGCTTGCAAAATTACAAAAAAGGGGATGGTGTAACTCTGCCATGGCACAAGCCCCCTTGCGATCTGGTCCAAGGGTGTTTTTGCCATACGTCTGGTGCAGGATGGCAAGGGTCAAGGCATCCCAATTTCGACACAGCCTGCATTCAAAAATCAGGCTTGCCACAAACTTTGATGCAAGGTGCCACTTGTGTCAAAGTTAGCCCTTTTAAAATTGGGCCCCAGGTCTCAGACAGCAATGCCTAGCTAGCATCCTCCCAGGCAAGGGCAGAGCCTTGAATATTTATGGTCAGGACCACTTGATAACCCAGAAGGCATGAAGAGAAAAACTCTAAGCTATTCTGTCTACAACTGAGGCTCAGCAGGAAACAGCTCTCAGGGACTAGGCAATCCTTCAAGTGCTTCCTCATAACCTGCCTTGAGTTTGGGAGAAGAGATAGACTGATTACATTGTATACAGTATGCAGTAAATTGAAGTAAATTTTTAAACCATTGAAGAAGAGCAAATGCTCATTTATATGTTGATTGCGTGCATGCGCAAGGAACATATTGCGGCAGCTTTCTCCAGAAGCAGGTTGTGGAGGCGCGGCACTGTTGTGGCCAATGCCCCCACAGCCTGTAAAAGCTGGGCTCGCTTCCCCCAATGCCGTGGCACACTGCTGCTGAGACTAGTTCAGCCAGCATGCCACAACTTTCTAACGTTTTAGCCACTGCAATCAGGGGCTGCCTCATCATTGCAGCATCAGCCATTCACTGCAATGAGGGAGTGACCCGTCATTGCAGGGCGGGACTTTGAAACACTGATAATGTTTGTGAACATGGGCACCCTATGTTCAATAAACTCTCCCTGCCGAGGTGTGCCCAATCCTCGGAAGCATGTGCCCCCCAACCATGTTTGTTTGCCGACGGGGGCCCCAATCCATGTTGGCTTCAGTGCCATAAGTTTTATGTTGCCAACGGGGGAGCCCACTCCCCATTGGCATTATGTAACCCTCCCTTATGTTGTCTGCCAATGGGGTGCCCAATCCCCATTGGCATAATGTAACACCCCCTCCCTTTTCTTGTGTGCCGTCGGAGGTGCCCAATCTCCCATTGGCTACAGCTGCCCCCCAAAAGAAGACTCTCTTGGCACACTGGGACCCACTCCAGCATGCCATATGCCCTGTATAATTAAAAAATGGTCCTGCAATGTCATTTTTTTTTAACCTGTAAAAAAGGAAAAGGTCCCTCAGCAGTGTCCCTGCCCCCTTCCCACAACTCGCGCCCACCCACTGCGCACCCTGCCTCCCCACACACCCTCGTCACCCCATACTTACCTCCGGAGTCTGGATCGACGATCTTCGGTGGACCGGGAACATGTCTGCACTTTTCAAAGCCGACTGCGAACTGAGGAAATGCCGGTAAGCTGTATAATGGAATAAATAGTTGTCTTTTTTTTAACTTTGATGCATATCTCAGGCATTTTTTGGAATTTTGGCACCAAATTTTCAACGTGGGGTTTTTGGGACCCCTCCTCATGAATTCTGGCACTGTCATGGCATTATTCGGCCCAGAAAGGTGATTTCATGGTCACTGCATGGAATCCCTTTCAGGACTGATTAATGAAACAACAGTGCCAGTGTTCATGAGGTGGGCCCTCAAAAAGCCTATACTTCAAATTTGGTGGGAACAATCCAAAAAATGACTGTTTTACGAGTGTGTGTGTTCCGGAGTTGCTACACACGCTCGTAAATTTACGAATTTGCAATATTTTCATGCCAGATTTTCAACACTGGCATTTTTTCAGACCTCCTTGTGAATAGTATAGTTGTCATTTTCCACATCCTGGCTGAAATGTGTTTTCGCACTTCAGGTGCAGAATAGTGCAGTCACTGTGGGAAATCAGTGTTCAGGACAGATTAAGAAAATGACAGTGGCACTATTCATGAGCACAGGTCCTAAAATGCCTATGGTGAAAATTTGGTGATGATACTCCGTAAAATGACTGTTACGAGCGTGCGTTGCGCAGTTTGCACGCATGCACGTAACTTCACGAATTAATAACATTTTCACTCCAGATTTTCAACATTGCCATTCTTCTGCACCTCCTTATAAACAGCATAGCTGTCATTTTTTCACATCCTGGATAAAATGTGTTTTTGCAGTTCCGGCGCAGAATAGCATGGTTGCTGTGGGAAATCCATGTTCAGGGAACATTATGAAAATGACAGTGACACTGTTCATTAGCAGAGGTCCTACAATGCCTATGTGGAAAATTTGGTGACAAAAGTCCATAAAATGAGTGTGTTAGGAATGTGCATTTGTGCAGTTTCCACGCACGCTCGTACCTTTGCAACTTTGCAATATTTTCACTCCAGATTTTCAACATTGCCATTTTGCCACACCTCCTTATGAACAGTGCAGCTGTCATTTTTCACATCCTGGCTGAAATCTGTTTTCACTCTTCTAGTGCACAATAGCATGGTCGCTGTGGGAAATTGGTGTTCGGGACATATTAAGAAAATTACACTGACACCGTTCACGAGCAGGGGGTCCTAAAATGCCTGTGTTGAAAATTTTGTGATGAAACTCCATAAAATGACCGTGTTATGATCGTGCATTGTGCAGGTTCCACACACCCTTGTAAGTTTGCAAATTAGTAATATTTTCATGCCAGATTTTCAACACTGCCATTTGTTCACACCTCCTTATGAACAGTACAGCTGTCATTTTTCACATCCTGGCCGAAATGTGTTTCCATGCTTCCGGCTCAGAATACTGCAGTCGCTGTTGGAAATCAGTGTTTGGGACAGATTAGGATCGAGCAACTGGGGGGAGTGACCGAGCTCAACTGAGCTCTGTTGGGACTGCTCGCGGATTTCTTTGTGGGCAGGAAAAGGCGGCAGCGCGAGCAGGAGCCCAGCACAAAAGGGCAGCCTGCAGTGCCGGCAGACACAGAACAAGTGAGTGAGGGAGGGAGAGTGAGTGAGCTCAATGGAGCTCTGTTGGGACTGCTGCGGATTTCTTTGTTGGCAGGAAAAGGCAGCAATGCATGCAGGCGCTGAGTACAAAAGGGCAGCCTGCAGCGGTGGGAGAAACAGAACGAGCGAGTGACACGGGGAATGAGCAAGCTCAACTGAGCTCTATCATGACTGCTGCAGATTTATTTGTGGGCAGAAAATGGTGGCAATGCAGGCAGGAGCCCAGTACAGAAGGGCAGCCTGCAGTGCCAGCAGAAATGGAATGAGCGAGTGAGATGGGGGAGTGAGTGAGACCAACGGAGCTCTGTCGGGACTGCTGCAGATTTCTTTGTGGGCAGAAAAAGATGCCGACAGATGCAGGAGCCCAGTACAAAAGGGCAGCCTGCAGTGTCAGGAGAGACAAAATGAGTGAGTGAGACTAGTGGAGTGAGTGACCTCAATGGAGCTCTGTTGGGACAGCTGTGGATTTCTTTGTGGGCAGGAAAAGATGGCAATGCAGACAGGAGCCCAGTACAAAAGGGCAGCCTGCAGCGCTGGCAGAAACGGAACGAGCGAGTGAGAGAGGGGAAGTGAGCGAGCTCAACGGAGCTGTGCCGGGACTGCTGCAGATGACTTTGTGGGCAGAAAAAGGCGCCAGTGCAGGCAGGAACCCAGTACAAAAGGGCAGCCTGCAGCAGCGGGAGACAGAATGAGCGAGTGAGGGAGGGGAGTGAGTGAGCTCAACGGAGCTTTGTTGGGACTGCTGCAGATTACTTTGTGGGCAGAAAAAGGCAGCACTGCATGCAGGGGCTCAGTACAAAAGGGCAGCCTGCAGCAGAGGGAGAAACAGAACGAATGAGTGAGAGAGAGGGAGTGAGTGAGCAGCTCAACGGAACTATATCATGACTGCTGCAGATTTCTTTGTGGGCAGAAAAGGGTGGCAATGCAGGCAGGAGCCAAGTACAAAAGGGCAGCCTGCAGTGCCAGGAGAAACAGAATGAGCGACTGAGACAGGGGAAGTGAGCGACCTCAACGGAGCTCTGTCAGGACAGCTGCAGATTTCTTTGTGGGCAGCAAAAGGTGCCAGGCAGGAGCCCAGTATAAAAGGGCAGCCTGCAGCTCTGGAACAAACAGAACGAGCAAGTGAGAGAGGGGAAGTGAACAAGCTCAATGGAGGTCTATCGAGACTGCTGCGGATTTCTTTTTGGGCAGAAAAAGGCGGCAATGTAGGCAGGAGCCCAGTACAAAAGGCCATCCTGCAGCCCCGGCAGAAACAGAACGAGCAAGTGAGAGAGGAGGAGTGAGCAACCTCAACTGAGCTGTGTCAGGACTGCTGCACATGTCTTATGGGCAGGCAAAGCCAGCAACGCAGGCAGGAACCCAGTACAAAAGGGCAGCTTGCAGCGGTGGCAGGCACAGAACAAGTGAGTGAGGGAGGGGAGGGAGTGAGTGAGCTCAATGGAGCTCTGTTGTCACTGCTGCAGATTTGTTTGTGGGCGGAAAAAAGCACCAACAGAGGCAGGACACCACTAAAAAATGTAAGCCTGCAATGTCTGGAGAAGCAGAATGAGCGAGTGAGAGAGGGGAGTGAGCGACCTCAACAAAGCTCTGTCGGGACAGCTGCAGATTTCTTTGTGGGCAGAAAAAGGTGCTAATGCAGGCAGAAGCCCAGTACAAAAGGGCAGCCTGCAGCACTGGGAGAAACACAATGAGCAAATGGGGGGGGTGAGCGAGTTCAACAGAGCTCTGTTGAGACTGCTGTGGATTTCTTTGTGGGCAGAAAAAGGTGTCAACGCAGGCAGGAGCCCAGTACAAAAGGCCAGCCTGCAGCGCTGGCAGAAACAGAATGAACGAGTGAAAGAGGGGGAGTGAGCTACTTCAATGGACCTGTGTAAGGACTGCTGCAGATTTCTTTGTGGGCAGAAAAATCCACCAACAGAGGTAGGAGCCCAGTACAAAAGGGCAGCCTGCAGCGCCAGCAGAAACAGAATGAGCGAGTGAGAGAGGAGGAGTAACCCACCTCAACGGAGCTCTGTCGAGACACCTGCAAATTTGTTTGTGGGCAGCAAAATGTGCCAATGCAGGCAGAAGCCCGCTACAAAAGAGCAGCCTGCTGCACCAGGAGAAACAGAATGAGCGAGTGAGACAGGCAGAGAGCACGACCTCAACGGATCTCTGTCGGGACAGCTGCAGATTTGTTTGTGGGCAGAAAAAGGTGCCAACGTAGGCAGAAGCCCAGTACAAAAGGGCAGCCAGCAGTGCCGGGAGAAACACAATGAGCAAGTGAGAGAGGGGGAGTGAGCGAGCTCATCAGACCTCTATTGTGACTGCTGCAGATTGCTTTGTGGGCAGAAAAAGGCGGCAACATAGGCAGGAGCCCAGTGCAATAGGCTAGCCTGCAGTGCTGGCAGAAACGGACCGAGCGAGAGAAGGGGAGGGGAGCGAGTTAGCTCAACAGACCTGTGTCAGGACTGCTGCAGATTTTGGGGCAGAAAAAGCTGCCAACAGAGGTTGGAGCTCAGCACAAAAGGGCAGCCTGCAGCACCAGCAGAAACAGAATGAACGAATGAGAGAGGAGTAGTGACCCACCTCAACAGAGCTCTTTTGGGACAGCTGCAGATTTCTTTGTGGGCAGTCAAATGTGACAATGCAGGCAGGAGCCCAGTACAAAAGAGCAGCCTGCAGCACCTAGAGTCACAGAATGAGCATGTGACACAGGGGCAGTGAGCGAGCTCAACGGACCAACGCAATCAACATTCGGCATTGACAAATGCTTGTTTTTGGTAAGGATTTGCATGCTTCAGAAGTATAGTGTATGAACTACTCAAAAGTATTTGTATTAAAACATTTTTTTTTTGACAGTTTTACTTTGCAGACAGTGAGGAAAGATTTGGATACCAAAAGCCTGTAGGAAGTCACCACAGTCATAAAAGGAACTTATTTCTGGAGATATATGGAGATATATAAAGATATTTCAGCTTTTAGGACATGTGGTTGGTCCTAAGATAAAGTATTAATGAAAGCTGTGTGTTTGGGTAAAACATGCAATTGTAACTGATGATTCCAATATAACTGTATAAATAGAGATCAAGACGAATTCCAAAGGTGCAGAAAAAAGATTAACTGTTTTTTTTTTATTTATTGCAGTGATCTTGTATACGGACAGATCATGAAAAATGATGATGCTATGAGATCAGCATTTGTCACAGTCATCATTTCCATAACATCATAGTTTTGATTGGCGGCCATTTAATGATCATGTCATATCACTGTTAATCACAGTCCCAATGTTGGTTCTGAAGACTGCATATGATCTCTGAACATATTTGATAGTGATTATTTATGATGATACATCACGATTAACTCAGTCACTTCACTACCAGACTGGCATTGCTTGTAAAGTGCTTTGGGATACACTGTGTATGAAAAGCACTATGTAAATGTAGCTTCTTTTTCTTCTTCTTCTTCTTCATCCTTTTTTTAGCTGGGTAGGTGGCACATTCTACTTAGTAATGTGATTAATATTAGGGCTATCTCAATGTTCAGCTCTTAAAGGGATATTTACAAAGGGGATAATTAGAAAGAAAACAGAGGAGGGCTTTGGCAGCTCTCGAAGTATTGCGTAATTCTGGGTTGGAACAACAGAGCAGACTTGATAGACTTTTAGACTTTTTCTGTCCTGTACCATCTGGGTACTGTATCAATTGCACCATGCCAAAAAAACAAGAAAAGTATGACACAAGGCACATTTGATATATTTTGTTATGTAAAGTCTGGGCCTTGAGTAACTTTGAAGGATAAATAAAAGAAACCTTTCTTGTCTGAAACCCCTTACAGAATTCTAAGTGTGCTGCATACATGCAGAATGCATGTCACGTGCCTAATTGTGCAGTGTTTGCATGCAGTTCACATACACTAAGTGAACCTATATGAACCAGGTCTAAAAAGCAAATCTGGTTCGCAGGCTGCAAGCTTGACAAGTGTGCAGCAGGTAAGGTGGTGGGAACATCTTCTAAAAATCACATTAGGTTTGAGTGTTGCAAGCTTGACATGAGTGCAGCAATTAAGCTGGTGTGAACATAATTTAAAAATCAAATCAGGTTCACATGTTGCACACTTGCCCTGTGTGCAGCAACTAAGCTGGTACAAATCTCATCTACAAAACACATCAGTTTCTATTTCTTATACTAGAGCTAGCAATTAGAGTCATGTGGGGGGGGGCTGGCCATGTGGGTAGGGATCGAGGTATTGCTGCTTTTGTGCTTACCACTTAAAGTCTATTTGTGTGGAAGCATTCAAAACTATGGAAAGAAAATAAGAGAAGTACAGGCCAGACAGAAGTAGTTTTGTGGGTAACTGTGTGTATATAGAGTTGGAAGAACCACATGTGTTTCCATTGGTATATGTGCTACAGTTCAGCTGTGCAGCTGAGATGAGATGGGACAAGAAAATGAAAAAGTATAACAGTGGCTTCAAGCATGCTGTATGTGTGCAGAGTATTCAGGTTTGTACTGAAGTACAAGTGAGCCATATGTGTGCAGTCAGTGTAGCATCATGGTTAAAGGCACTGAACTGCAAACCAGGAGATTTGAAGACCTATAGACCTGGGTCTGAATCTCATCAACCCCCACTTGTATATGATGAGATACTGAGGAACTCACTTAACTTTTATGTGTGCTGTTATTGGCGACCACTTGCTTTTTGCATGCATGCCACATGCATGCAGTCTGTTCCAGTTTAACATAAAAAGCATGCTTTCCACACTTGCTTACTGCACGCATGCCATATGCATGTAATCAGTTCCAATTTAACATCTAAATCATGCTGCAGCATGCATATCATATTGGTAGTTCTATGTGTGCAGCATGAAAACATTTCATATAATTATTTCTGTAAGGGAAGAACCCTTGTGCAAACGTCAGTGACCGATTTATCTTTTATAGTCTGGCAGACATTGCAACTTTTTTAAACAAAACTAAATTGTCACATACTGTACCTTGTTCAATCTGAAAGGTAATTGTTCAGTATTAGCCTCATCAAATTTCTGCTCCCAGTTGCCTTTGAAGTAGATGACATTCACTAATATAAGTGCGGTATCATCAGGAATGGCTCCCTTCTCCAGTAAGTCCTTGATCTTTCCTTCATGAAACAATTAAATATATTTAATATCCCAAAAACATAAACATAGGTGCACATGATTTCCCTTTTCCATGAACTCTCTGGAGACACATGTTGTATACCATTTCGCTGAACACCTTTAGAAATTAAACTCATGACCTAAAGATGCAAGGCATAAAGCGTTGAGCACCACTGTTCAATCAGCTGGCACAATCTGATTTGATTTGATTTCTTGGGTAATCTTTGCAACCAGCCCAAACAATGGAGGGTTGAATATTACATTAGAAAAAGCATACAAATATATACATCTATATATATCTATATATATATAGATATATATACTGTATATATATGTATTATATATATATATATAATTGGTAAACTTACAAATATAATACGAAAAAGTTAGATCCTAGATAATATACAATCTAAAACATTACAAGTGCAATGACTACAGCTTGCCTTTTCCCTTAAAGAGATCATATTTTGTCCAGCCTCGACTATCAAAAGTCACACTAACGGATGAAACACAAGCAATCATCATTTAACCATCAAGATATTGCATAAAGAGCTGGCCAAGTGGTGTGGAGGGCTAAGGTACTAGGTGCCTCATCTCCTTCCATGCTGACAATTGGGTTTGGGAATGGATGTGGGTCACTCTGAGGCTGGCTGGGAGATAGAGGATTGAGCACTCACAGGACTGCTGTCCTCCCTCAGGGAGGGGGCGTTACCATGACTCACTGTTGGCTGCCCCCTTTAGAAATCTGGGTGACATCACAAGCAAATTACATATTGGGAAGGGATCCCATGTTTAGAAAACCATGGGTGTCTCCATGGATGCAGAGTTCGCACCTTGCACTCATTGCATGTCTGTGGGTCCAGGGGAAGAAACAGTGGAACAAATGAAGGTCTGGGCTCTGTGAAGGTCCATCTATGTCCCAGCAGCCTACCCTGCTGTGGTGGTTGCAAGGAAACACTGGATTTGTCTGTCAGGGAAGAATGACCCCCCCCCCATGCCCCGCAATGTGGGGAAATCTGTGGGGTACCTGCTTCTGGACTCTGAATGAGGTAAGGGGATAACCATTGAACACTGGGACAGGACTGATAAGCTGCCTAGATGAATAAACACTTTGGGGGGGGATATTGCATATACAATGACTTTTCACAAGTTTGTGTTCTGATCTGGGACTTTCTCCATCACATTTGTCTACATAACCAAGGCTCAGTCATTTGTTTTAGGGAAAATAAGTCATGTAACTTATGCTGAGGACCATATACATTTTTGAAGATGCCTTTGGCCATCCTTTCTTTTTTGGTTCTCAGCCATTCTAATTTATATTTTTCCAACAATTCTGTATAACTAATTTCTCTGCTCATGATAATCCTAAATGCTAATTTCTGTACCTTTCCAGTTTGTTACATTAATGGTTAATGCCCCATGCCACACCATGGCCCCATATTTTCAAAACTGGTCAGTCTATAGTACTAAAAAATGCTATGTAACTCTGACTTAAGCCAGCTCTCCTTATGGCAGTTAAAAAGTACAGTTTAATGCTGGCCTTTTTTTTCACCATACTCGCAACGTGACAATCCCACCAAAAAACACTTTGAAAGGTGATCCCCTAAAAATGTTGCTTTCCAGACTTCCTCCATATTACCTCACCAAAAACAAGTGGAGGAGGTATACTGGTCCAGTTACCTTATTTTCCAAATTTAATTTCCTTCATTTTATCAGGATTTATTTGCATGTGATTTTTTTTGTGGTCGTGATTTAATACGTGTGAGGGCTTTCTGCACATTGCTTTCATTTTTCTCTGTAAAAATATCTATAACTGCTGCATCATTCACACATTTAATACATGGCCCCTTTGTATTCCTGTTCTTTATCATTAACGTCCCAGTTTGGTGCCCTGAAGGATGCCTCCACACACAAAATATATCCCCAGTGTGCACCCCTCTATTTCAATCTATTGTTCTTTCCATTTAGAAAATTGTAAGCGCACCTTGTAATACAGCTGGGCATCCCCAAACCCTTTAATTTTTTTCAACATGACAAATTTTATTGTTATTCCAGTTACAAGATTCAGCATCGCTAAAACCAACCAGTAGCCAAGTAGGACATACACAGAGAAATAACTCTTTGGAATACAAAAGCTGAGTGTGCTGGCAAATAATAGTAGTTCAGAGAGACCTCAAGGAATGAAAGTTACATTATCCAAAACATATATTGCATACTAGGCCTGAGCGATAATATAATAACAACAATATTGTGAGCTAAAGTACAAATCAATGAGTCAACACCAGAAACTCTATTCAAGATTTTGCTACAGATACTTCCAGGCAGGGCCGCAGTAATGGGGGGAAAGTGGGGAAGTTGTCCGGGGCCCCGAGCTCAGGAGGGGCCCACCTGAGGAGCTGGCATTACCCCTGGCATTAGCTGGTTTGAGAAACAGGGGCCCATTTCAGTTGACTTGTCCTGGGTCCCAAACCTCATAGCTGCAGCCCTGCTTCCAGGGGAGTAACAGGACACAGGGGACATTCAGTGGGTAAGCACCCTAAGTCAGTTGGTTGGCCGGAGAGGGGGGAATAGGACTGCACATTAATGTGATTGCAGGTAGGCACTCCACTTTTTCTGATGCCCATTAAGCTGACCTAGGTGAGAGTAGGAAAGCCTCTCTAGGATGGCTGCCTGCACCAGAGTGGACCTCCATGCTGGAAGAGGAGGGGATTGGGTTTTCTCCAGTGCATGAAGACCACACGTTTGGCTTCAATCACTGCTACCAGAGTACATTGTTGGACAGAGGGAGGCAGCATGTTTAAAAGGGTGGAGTCACAAAGCAGCAGCATTAGATTTGAATGGGTAATAGGGTGATCTACCACCTTAGGGAATTCCTCAAGCACCGAAGCCCAATAGGGAATAATCTTCAGGCATAGCCAAAGGACATGAGGCAAGCGGTTGACTGGTGACATCTTCAGCAAGAGGAGTGGCTAAGGAGGCCCAAAACCTCCAATTTGCCAGTCAACATTTTATGATCAATTAAATCAAACATTTTTCTATAGTGCATCAACACTTCTGTAACAAACTGCTCATTGTCCTGTGCTCTCTTGCTTAACCATAAAAATGAAGGCATCATCAGTGGTGGAGCTGCTCCTTAGGGAACCAAACTGGTCCACAGTCATCACCTCCTTTACACATTCTATAATTCATTTAAAGAAAATATTTTTCAGACATTTTAGACATAACACACATGAGTGACACTGGTCTAAAGTCCTAAGCTATGTCATGTGGAGTAGTTACTCTTGGAATGGGGATCACTTTGGCGTGTTTCCACTGTAGTGGAATTTTTCCATTAATCATAGACGTGGGTGCTAACAACCTAACTGGGTATTACATCTGGGCCTTATTTAACTGAATTTTCTTCATTTTCATAGCAACATCTATGATTTGTATTACATTCTTTCTTGGGATATTCCATTATTCTTTCTTATTTTCTGTGGGGTACCTATTTCTTACAAATATCACTCATAACTATATTTAGGTCTGTTACAAAGAGACTATGTTCACTCTCCATACTATAATCACAGGCCTGACTCCATTTTCCCACCTGCATCTATTTTTCTTTACCCAGAAATTATTTTTTTCCTTACCCACCATTTTTGTGGGTCACATTTTTTAACTTTTCAGCCTTTTGTTCATAATAATTTCTTCTTAGCCAGTTGTTTTCCCTATTTGTCTGATTTAATTTAGTAAGTTTCACCCTGTCATTAAGTTTTAATACTGTTTGTCTCAAATGGATTATGTTCACTGTGTATGCACACGAAACAAACATTTTGTTAGGATGGTGGCTTTTGAGGGGTGGGACACTCTCAGTCCAATACAGAGTAGTCTGCAAGGGGCTCATCTGTGCCACACCAATCATCAGACAGGCTAATCATGATAGTATTCTGGCTTGCTGGGTGGAAACTTCATGTATTTCAAAGGAAAGAGCCAACCTAATCATAGGTCAGCTCTTTCTTTTGATCTGTGCTGCCGCCAAGCAAGCACAGCTGATCTGTCATGATCAGCCTGCTGAGGAATTATACACTGTAACAAAGAAAACTGTCCATCGATGTCTGTTGCTGGTGCTGCAGGAACTGTCCCCCACTTCTGACCCTCCCTCTCATCATTCACGCCCCTACACTCTCACAAATATAACAATGACATTGGGGTGCCCAATTCCCAGTATTGCCACCTGAAATAAAGGAAACCATTCCTTATAGTTTTATATCTATCTATCTATCTATCTATCTATCTATCTATCTATCTATCTATCTATCTATCTATTTATATATTCTGTAAAATTGAAAACCATCCAGCAATGTCTGTTTCTGCTGCCACTTTTACTGTCCTCCTACCTGACCCTCTCACTCAGCACCCACCACCCCACACCCCCAGTCCCTTACTCAACCACTGGGGGTCTATCACCATAATCATCTCTGGACTGCAGACATGTCTTCACTCTTCAAAGCTGGACAATGAATTGAGGAAATCAGGTTTGTGGTTCAATGTATTTCTTTAGGGGTTTGGAACTTAGCGGCATAACTTGGCCATTTTTGAACATTTTTGACCCAAATTTTCAACGTGCCTTTTTGGGACACCACCTCATGAACAATGGGAGTGAAATTAGGTAAATCTGTCCTGAAAGGTGATTTACAGTTGCTGCATAAAATCACCTTTTGGGTAGGAGCTGAAAGTGTTCTCCAACTCTGTTTATTAGGTGGTGTCATAAGGAAGCTATGTTGAAAATTTTGGCATAAAAATATTGCAAAATAACAAAGTTATGAGCCTACTTTGATATTTGCAAATGTAGGCTCATAACATTGGTAATTTTCAATATTTTAACCCCACATTTTTAACATAGCCATATCTTCAGGCTCTACAATGCCGAGTTGACAACTAACTTATCAACTGGCATCACAGCACCAGGCTCCCTGTTGACTGCAATTTGCAGTCAGCAGGGAGCTGCACACAGCAGGATCTGTGTTTTCTTAGGGTGACCTTGGCCCCCAAACCCCCCACTACTAAAGATACCAACTCTGAGTTGGAGTTGGTTTGGGGAGGGGGTGCAGGATGGAGGAAAGTGTTGCCGTTTCTGGGCACGACTCCATGTCACTGTTGTTGGCAGCAACTTATGTCACTAAAGGGGTTTTGTCGTGGGAGATGCATACCATATCTTCACAGTGCCTCATGAATGTGACAGCCGTCATTCTTCAAATCCTAGCCAAAATGTGTTTTTGCACTTGTGGCATGAAATCATGTTTTGCAGTATTTTAAATGTTTTCCACCCTCGTTCATGAGGCGGGTTCATAAGAAGGCTAAGTGGGGTCATAATAAAAATTTCAGGGGAAAATATGAGAAAACAATGACGTTATAAATCTACGTTGCAATTTTTCAATGTGCGTGATGCTCATAACTGTGGTCATTTTTAATATTTTGACCCCAACTATTCAACATAGCCATTTTTTCACACCACCTCATCAATGTGGCAGCTGTTGTTTCTCAAATCCTACACAAAATGTGTTTTAACACTTACTGAGGATCATACTAAGGACTCATTAGGAGCAAAAGACTAGGACGCCCATCGAGCTCCTTAAAGTACATATAGTACATACTGTATATACACAACACTTGTGGCATAAAATGATGTTTCAGCCATCATTTTATAAATGACACCTGTCATGCTTAGAAGGAATGGTAATAAAAATATTATGTTGAACATTTGGGGTAAAAATGTGAAAAAATAAATATGTTATGAGGAAATTAATTGATCCAAAATGTACTCATAACTTAACATTTTGCAGACTTTGACCCCTAATGTTCAACATGTCCCTTGTGTTACCCTACTGTACCTCCTGAACATGCTATATGTCATTTTCAAATCTCCTCTGAAATCACATTTTGAATGGAATTTTAAAAATTCCACCTGTCTTGATTACAATGTTAGTCATAAAAAGACTGTTGGACATTTGGGGTCAAAGTGTGGGAGCCCACTTAAAAGCAGCTATTGCCTCTCAGCTGCCCTATTCCGGGTAATTACAATCTAACAATGTGTTGAAGTTGGACACCACTGAAAATGACATATAGCATCTCATCTGCTCTACCATGGGTAAATATATAGTGAAAATGTGTACAAGCAAGACCTGGTACAACAGCAATACTGGGGTGAACAATCGGCAGTGACAAATGCTTGTTTTTTTGAAAGTCATCAGTAATTCACAGTTTGTCCCCGCCTTGTTAAACTGTTTCTCTCATGAGTGCTACTTGACTCATTACTTCTTGTTAAGTAATTAGTAAGTTTGTTCAAGTCTCATCTGCACTATCTTGATTAACTCACTCAGAATGTAATCTTCCACTATTGTATCTAATATTTTTTGTATCCATTGTCCATTTTCTACACCAAACTTCCCCCTTTGTAGTTTACTGCCCTTTCGGCTATTTGTTATCATAACAGCATTGTGATCATTTTGGGAGTGAAAGTTCTTTAAATTTGATGGACTGCATATGACTAAGGAGGGAGTCAGTGCATTAAGGCAGAAGTTTGATGTCTTTGCAGAATATTTAAACTAGCAAATGGGGAGGGGTTCAGCACCCGAAATGTTGAATGGGAAGAACATTCCTCCCCCCTCAGCTAGTGGCCAAACAGGAGTTCGGCATGTTTGTAGTTCATTTGCATCATCAGGTAAAGAAAAAGGTCTGGCTCCCCATACAATACACAGTGGAAACGACGGACCTCACCCAACAATTAACCCACTGAAATCTGACCAATGGAAAATCATGTACACAAATGCTCACAGTCTGGGAAACAAGATCCCAGACCTGCAAGCAATAATGACAGAGGCTAAACTGGACATAGTAGCCATTAGCGAGACATGGTTTACCAGTAACCACACTTGGGAGACTTCAGTACCTGCCTATGTACTGTTCAGAAAAGACCGAGGTGCAAAAAAGGGGGTGGAGTGGCCCTTTATGTCAATGAAAATATTAAAGCTACAGAAATTCAGAATACACATAAGGAGCCTGAAGAACAGTGGGTCACCCTGGAAACAGGAAATGGGACAGCCATACTAACTAGGGTTGTGTACAGTCCTCCAGACCAGGGGGAGGACATAGACATGTTACTGTTAGAAGATATACAAAACATGACAGCTAAAGGGGAGGTTCTGATAATGGGAGACTTCAACATGCCAGATACAGATTGATCAATACCAGCAGGGACATCTGCCAGAACTAGACACATGGTGGATTCCCTGCAGGGGAAGGACCTCAAACAACTGGTACAACAACCCACAACAGACAGGGCTATCCTAGATCTAGTGCTGACTAACAGGGAAAGGATCACAGATCTGCAGGTAGAAGGTCACCTGGGGGCCAGTGACCATCACATGGTATGGTTCAATTTGGCAACTAGAACAAAATCATCCCATTCCAAGGCAAAAATATGGGACTTCAGAGTAGCTGACTTTGATAAGATGGCCAACAGAGTTAAGCTAGACCTGACAAAAAGAAATACAGGTGAGGGGGTACAGGCAAAGTGGGCAAGCATTAAAGATGCAATACTTGAAGCAACATCCCATTGTGTTAGTGAAAAAAGGAAGTGCAAAAGAAGAAGGAAACCACTTTGGTTCTCAAACACAGTAGCAGGAAAGGTCAGAGCCAAAAGGCTGGCCTTCGGGAAATATAAGAGACGCAGCAGGATGAAGATAGGGAGGCATACTGAATTTCCCTAAGGGAAGCAGGGAAGGCAATAAGGCAGGCAAAGGCCCAAACAGAGGAAACACTAGCACGAACAGTAAAAGAAGGTGACAAGACTTTCTATAGATGCATTAGTAAAAGGAGAAAGTCCAGAGGGGGTATTGCTAAGATCAAAGGGAATAAGGGGGCATGTGAAGAGGAGGAGGAGGTGGAGGACCATGTAAAATCATCTATCCTAAATAAATACCTCTGCTCTGTATTTCCTGAAGAGAAGGTAGGGCAGGGCCCACAACTCTGCACCATGGACACAGGGGGGAGGGAGGTGTACACTAATCCCTTCACAAAAGAAAGGGTCCTACAAGAGCTTGATAAGCTCAGGGTGGAAAAGGCAATGGGACCTGATGGCATACATCCCAGGGTATTAAAGGAGCTAAGGGTGGAACTAGCAGAGCCATTATCAGAACTGTTTAGTGAGACTCTGAGCACAGGAGAGGTCCCAGAAGACTGGAGAAGGGCTCATGTGATCCCGCTCCACAAGAGCGGTAGTAGCAGGGAAGAGGCAGGGAACTACAGACCAGTCAGTCTTACCTCAGTAGTGGGCAAGATTATGGAGACACTCCTTAAGGAAAGGATAGTGCAACACCTGGAATCCATTGGAGCACAGGATCCAAGACAGCATGGGTTTAAAAAAGGAAGGTCCTGTCAAACAAATCTCATAGATTTCTTTGACTGGGTAACCAGAGTGGTGGACCAAGGGGGAGCAGCTGATGTTGCCTACCTTGACTTCATCAAAGCTTTTGATACTGTTCCACATAGAAGATTGATTAGTAAGCTGGGTAGGCTCGGGGTGGGTCAGATGTAAGTCAACTAGGTGGCAAACTGGTTGTCGGGCAGAAAACAGAGAGTGGTGGTAAACAGTATACAGTGAGAAGAGATGCAAGTCACAAGTGGGGTACTTCAGGGATCAGTCCTGGGGCCAGTCCTCTTCAATATCTTCATCAGTGACATTGCATATGGACTGGAGGGTAAGGTTTGTCTGTTTGCAGATAACACCAAGATCTGCAACAGAGTAGATGATCCAGATGGGGTGGGCAGAACGAGACAAGATCTGGATAAACTAGCAAAAGGTCGGAAGAGTGGCAACTAGTGTTTAACGCAAAGAAGTGCAAGATCATGCACATAGGGAAAAGAAACCCTGAAGCCACCTATAGGCTGGGAGGGGAGTTGATGGCAGTCACAAGGGAAGAAAGAGACTTGGGCGTCATCATCACCGATGACCTGAAATCATCCAAGCAGACCTCTAAAGCAGTAGGTAAGGCTAGAGGGATGTTGGGGTGTATTAGTAGGGGTATCACAAGTCAGAAGAAGGAGGTAATAATCCCTCTTTACAAGACATTGGTTAGGCCCCATATGGAGTACTGTGTGCAGTACTGGAGGCCACACCTTCACAAAGACATTAACCTAATTGAGGTAGTCCAGAGAAGGGCAACCAAAATGGTGCAGGGACTGCATCAGAAAACATATGAGGACAGATTAACTGAGCTCAATATGTACACCGTAGAGCAAAGGAGGGAGAGAGGTGATATGATTGAAACATTCAAACACCATAAGGGCATTAACAAGGTGAAAGAGTCTAACATGTTTCAATATAAGAAAAATAGCAGGACAAGAGGACACAACATGAGATTAGAGGGAGGCCAATTAAGGGGTAATGTGAGGAAGTTCTTTTTCACAGAAAGGGTGGTGGATGCATGGAATGGCCTACTTCAGGAAGTGGTGGATATGAATACAGTGCAGGGCTTCAAACAGACATGGGATAGGCATAAGGGAGCAATACAGATGAGTATGAATAAATAGGCCATTGACAGAGCAAGGGCCTATGGCACATTCATAAGGTGGAAAAAGAAATGGGCTGACTGGATGGGCCTTGGCGGTCCTTATCTGCCGTCAACTTCTATGTTTCTATCAGATGACCCTATCTGAGGCAGTATATTCAGTTGCTCATACCATTCACTTTAGTTTGTTAAACTTATCACCACATTGAGAATGCTCTCACTTCTTATGCCTTGTTGTCCTATGTGCCTTAAATTTCTTTTACATGTGATTTTACAGATTGGTAGTCTGAGTCCCCATTATTACAACCCCACAGATCATGTGTTTTTCAAAGATCCTATCCAGAACCCAGTTTACATGGTCTACCATGTCTTAGTTGTTATTAGCAGAAGGGTGGTAAAACCTACCAGTAAAATAGAGATTTACACACTCTTGAAAGCTTGGGCATTTTCACCTCTGCCCACATCATCACATACTTTTCATCCTTTAGTTCCCTTAATCTTGTACATGGCACACTGTCACATATGAATTTCTAAGCACTCATAGCAAACTATGAGTTATTCCATTTGCAATCTCTTTTATGCTCTTACCATTGGTCATATAATCAAATGCCATTTCTTAGTCTTCTTAGTCTTGCCTAAGGGGAATCGTTCAAAAAAAAGCACCCACATGCATGCTTAGATCTACTTCCTTACCCTTATTAGCAATCCAGAAGACACACCATCTATTGGGTAAGCGCTCATTCGCCTTCTCAGCTCCCTTTGCTTGGAATTCCCTCCCCCCAAACTTACTGTCCTGCTCCACCCTATCCTCCTTCAAAAAAGAGTTTACCTCTTTCCTACTAACCCCCTCTTCTGCAATTGCTTTAAATAACCCTTATAGCATCATTAATGCCTATTCTATGTACTCTGATGGATGTATCTTGTAATCCACCTGCTCTTGTGTTCCTGCTATATATTTATAGTATATTAGTTATCCTGTTTATTTATATACATGTATGCTTAATGCCTGATCCATTTAAGTTACTTACCTGGCTTTTCACTGTAATAATTTTTGCAACATTGTTAAATCTTTCTGTATCCTGTATATTATGATTGTATTTATCTATTGTACTGTGTTCACCATTGTCACCCAGGTCACCACTAAAAAGGGACTGTACGGTCTCAGTGGACTTACCCAGTTACCAAAATTCTAATAAAATAAATAAATAATAAATAGTCAGCATAAGTCTTCCTTTTACTTTTTATTTTTACTTTGTGCTTTTATAGGCAACTTCCTGCTTCTATGTTCAACTTTGTGCTTCTTTGTGCTAATTGTACAACTATTTTAATGCATTTATTCTCCTTCTTTTCTTTAACAAGAATATGGCAATAAACAGTCTTGTTACACTTTATCCAAAAGGGTTGATTTATGTCATATTACCCAGCTTTTTACTTAATTGGTCTAGTTTCCATTTTTTTCATGGTGCAGTTGCCTAATCCATTCAATGTTGTTTTTTCCTTTTTGTTGTCTCATGTTCACCTTCTGTGGCTGACTGTCCTTATTGTACTTGCTGGAGAATGAACATACCGGCTGCATCTACAAGAGTTTTTTTTTTCTTTTGCAGTTTTAAAAAACTCTGCAGGATCTCCGTAACTCCTGAAGGCTCCTTCTTCCCTCTAGCAGCCCAGTCAACCTCCAAGCTGCTCAGGTGGTCCACTCACACAAAACATGCTTTACATATATAACACATTGCAACCATGTCCCACTCTAACCTGCCTATCTTTTCTTTCCATTTTGTACTCTGAAATGATGACATATTCAAGTATAATAGGCTTTGACTGAATCAGACCCCTAGAAGACACAGCGGAAGTGATGTGTCTAACTCCTTGAGGTGGGGGAAGGCTTGAAACAGGTTCTATTTCACAGATTGGAATTTGGCAATGGTCTCAGAAGGGACAGTTTGTCTATGCAGCTCTTTAAAGTCAAGATAATGTAAGGGGAAATGTGGCTTTAAGAGGTGGTGGTTGATAGGAGGAAAAAAAGACAACATTGGAATAAAAGAAGCCTGGATGATAGGTTTCAAATGTTTAACATTATCTCTCACACTGTATTTGGTAAGAGGCTGGTCCTTAAAGAAAAAAAAAACATAGCAAAGAACAAGTAGAGTACCTTTCTGTACAGTTTTCATTGTTAGTAGTTACTAAACTAGCTACAGTGCTGGCTCCAGTAGTGTTACTAAGTGTTACAATTTATTTAGGTAGTCAGTTATGTTCCATGCGAGACTTGTCATTTGTTGTACTTCTAGTTTTGGGATTTCCTCTCCCAGAAAGAGAGAGACCATTAGTTAAGGTGAATATAGCATAGATTATTACAGTCTAACAATGATGTTATGCTTAAGACTTTCTGACTGTAAACTGGAAAGAAACTGGACCCAGAAAACAGGAGGGGCTGCATCTCAGTTGGGTTATGACATTAAAAGAAAAACAAAAAAACAAAAACAGTCACTACTGGTACCAAGAGCAGGGAAATGAGAAACAATACAATCAGAAATGTAAACAACTGGCTACAGAAATGGTGCTTAGAAAACAATTATAAATGCCTCCAGCACTGGAAACTATTCATGAATCAGCACCAGATGTTTGCCATACAAGGATTACATCTAAGTAAAAAGAGGAGTCATATGTTGGGAAATTATACCAGGAACTACACAAATGGGCATTTAGACTAATTGGGAAGGGTAAGCAGGGCTCCACCAAATAAACCAAAAGGAAAATGGCAAGCCCAATGAAAATACATAAATATCAAAACAATTACTAAAGTGTAAACTGATTAATGCACAAAATTTGAATATCCTGAAAAGGATAGAGTCAGAAAACATAATGAATTCAGATAATATAAATGTGGCTGAAATAACAGAAACCTGGTGGAGCATGGACATACTATGAGGAAATAAATATTCCAGGATATGTATTACATCACTATGATAGACCAAAAAAGGGGAGGGGAGTATCAATTTATATGAAAAAACACAATTGAACATAGTGAATTAAAACTGAATACCGAATACAGAGATTTGGAATCCAGATGGGCTCAATTGAATCTAAGATCTAAACATGGCCTGCTATAGGGTGTATGTTATAGACCATCAAACAGTGATGAAACCTATAACCAACTTCTAATGAAAGAAATTGACATCATGGCAGAAAAAGGGAACATAGTAGTTATGTATATCTAAATTTACCAGATTGTGACTGGAATAGTATGACAATAGGACGTGTCCTAGAACAAAAGTATGTGGATATATTTATTAATCAAGGGCTTAAGGCAGTTCGCCACATCACCCACAGGGGAAAATACCATTCTGGATGTGGTGCTATCTGACTCACCCCAAAAATATAGAATGTGAAGCTTAGAGAAACACTGGGCAACAGTGGCCACCATATTGTCGAGGTCGACATTAATATGGAAAACAGTGGAACACAGCCTGCACAATAACTGGGAACAATAGAAGGGCAGATTTGGGGGAAATAAAGGATTAAGTTATAAGATGGGGCTGGAAAAAAATCTTTTGGTACCCCAGATGTTAAGGGGGAAACTGGGTCGTCTTAAGAGACAGAGTTCATCAACTTGAAAGGTACTATATACCAAAAAAAAAAAAAAACTAAAAATGTTATAATGGCAAGGGTCAAATTCCACCATGGTACAACAGCAAGGTTAGAAAGCAGCTGAAAAGGAAAGTTAAAAGTTTAAATAAACAGAAGGAAAAACAATCTGAGTTGAACATCGATAAATACAGGATTGTGCTAAAAAAGGCAAAAACCATAATTAAAAGGGAGAGGACACAGACTGAGTTTAAAATAGCTAACAGTAAGGACAATTCAAAATCCTTCTATGTATATATTAACAGTAATAAGGATTCAGATAAACTACTGGCCCGATATTAAGGAACAATAAGGAAATAAATGACCTAAAGGAAATGACAGATACATTTAATGATTACTTCAGGTCAGTTTATCTCCTAAATTGAATAGCTCCATAGAAAATGAAAGTAAAAATGAGACTAATATTAATGTGAACACGTTTGTGACAGATGATGTGGGGAAACTACCACTTGAACCAGAAATTACCGAGGCAGCAGGTCCAGATAGGTGACATCCTAGATTATTAAGGGAAATAGCAATGGGAAATTGCTGAGCCCTTAACAAATACTTTTAATAAATCCTTTCAGAAAGGAAAAGCACCTGATGACTGGAAAAAGGTCATAGTTATAGCAATACACAAAAAGCGTATCAAAATGAATGTTGCAAACTATCGGCCCATTAGTTTAACTTCTGTGCCAGGGAAGCTGAAGGAAAACTAATACAAAAAGAGTTAGAAAGGGACATTAGAGATAAGGGCCTTGAAGAAATATCTCAGCATAGCTTCAGATGTAATAGCTCATGCATAACAAATATGCTGTCATTCTATGAAATAGAAAATTCCAACCTAAATATCAAAGTACCAATGGATATAATATGCCTAGATTTCTAAAAAAATACATCTGGCATTGTCCCCCATTATATAGTAATAAATAAATTGAAGGCTGCCAATATTAAGAACAATGTAATAAATTGGGTACTACACTGGCTACTGGGAAGACTGCAATCAGTCAGAGTAAAGGGTATGCTATCTGAGGAGGAGTCAGTCACGAGTGGGGTTCTGAAGGGGTTCGGTGCAGGGGCCAGCCCAATTTTCCTTTTTTATTGCTGACCTCCTTGCTGATGTAAACAGTTTAATTATTAAATCTGCAGACTACACCAAATTGAATGGAATAGCGAACAGTATGGCCAGCAGAGAAGTTATTACCAAAGATCTTCAAAAAATAGAAGCATGGAGCTTAAACAATGGTATGTAATTCAATTATGATAAATGCATAGTCATTAATTTGGGAAAAACAATATTAAACAGGTGTACAATCTAAATAACAACATTCTGAAGCAGGCTGACACTTAAAAGGATTTGGGGATCACAATAAACCAAGATTTAAGAATCAACACCCATAGTAATGAAATAACATCAGGGACAAACAGATGTATAAAAAAAAATGCACCTTCATAACCAAGAACAAACAATGTATCATTCCTTTATAAAAATCATATATCAGACCAACTCTGAATTATGGTTCACAAATTTGGAGCCCATAATATATTAAAGAACTAAAACAAATAGAAAATGTGCAACATAAAGTCATTAAGATATCCCAAGGCTAAAACATTATTACTACCAGGATAGATTGGAGGCTCTTGGTCTCTTCTTATTGGATGAGAGAAGATGGAGAGGAGACATGCTGGAAATGTATAAAATACAACAAATACAATACAATAACTTATGAGTACCATAAATCTGGAGATATAGAAACATAGACTTTGGTGGCAGATAAGGACCGCTTGGCAGACCCAGTCTGCCCATTTTCCTACCTACAGGATAAGCTGCAGATTCTAGTTAACAAACAGCCTATTTCTTCCTACCCCCCACAAGAATTGCTTTATATCAGTCCCATGCATTCTTGAATTCTCCTACAGTTTTAGACCCCACAACCTCTTCAGGAAGGTTGTTCCATGCGTCCATCACCCTCTCTATGAAAAAATACTTCCTCACATTGCTCCTGAGCCGTCCCCCCTCTATCTTCAAATTGTGTCCCCTTGGTCTTGGACATCTCTTTTTCTGAAAGATGCTACCCTCTTGGACTTTGTTGATTCCATTGAAGTACTTAAAGGTTTCTATCATATCCCCCCTCTCCCTGCTTTCCTCAAGGGTATACATATTAAGCTCCTTTAGGGCCAGATATTCAAAGCTTTGCACCGGGCAAAAAACATTTGCACAGGTTTAGCGTGGGATTAGCGCGGGTCTGTTATATTCAAAAGGCCAAATAGTGAGCGCAAACCGCATTACCGCCAGGCAAACCATAATTATATGCAAGGGGCAAAGTGAACATGAATACAGGGGCAATGAGATATTCAGCGAATAGTGCCATGCTAAGGTGTTTAGCGCAACTTAGAGTGACCCATAGCATGGTACAAAGTACCACCAAGGAAAAGCTGGTCTTAACCCTGGGCAAACAGCTTTGCGTGACATTGTTGCTTTGCACGGTGATAGCGTGGCATTACCGTGGCTTGCATGGCCCTAACATATGAGTATGACACTTCAAAACTGCCAGACATGGAGGACACATGCCGCTCACTGATGGCACCACCATGATGCCAACAGCTGCCACAGGTCCCAGCCATGCACAGGCAGTAACTGGTGATCGGGCCCACAGAGGACATCATGGTAGTGTGGCAATACAGCACACACCTGCAGACCATACGTCTGTAGTGCCCAACAGATGCCAGCACACACAGGCAGCACTGTCAACATGGTGGCCATTGAGGGGAGGGTGTACGGGTGGCCAGACCTCACCACAGCCCAAGTGTGGCCACAAGACTGGGACACAGCATGCAGTACATATGGGCCGGTAGTGGGAATACCCCACCACCTGTGTGCCTGTCGGATCCTACGTGCCCCCCCAGCCACATACAGCACAACTAGACAGGTGCCACAGCACACAGTCGGCCATGTATATGTCACTGTGTGCATCCCATGCCACAGGTGCAGCATCTATAGATCACGCAACAGCGTAACAGTAATGTCCACTGTCAGTAAACGTCTGCAAGTTGTGCCTGTCACTGTGTACAATGCAGTCAGCATCACTGCCCTACACACCATAGGCAGTGCTGTGTCCCTCACGCTACTGGCCCCCTTGCTACTGTAGTGTCTGCTGTGCACTGTAGCATGCCCTACAGTGTGACAGTTGCATGCAGCACCACCACCACCTGTGCCTATGCTGTGTTGTACCCTGGGGTACAATATGCTATGCTATGCTGTACTGTTTACATGTAGTCTGCAGCTATCAACGTGCACTGCCAGACAGACCTACAGGTAGAGCTGCAGTCAGACCTAGCCAGACCCTGTACTTCCAGACTGACCTACAGGTGGCTCTGTGGGACCCTGCAGTAACACTGGGCAAATGTCATGCAAATCAGGGCATGATGAGATGCTAATCAGGCTGTTTGCCCAGAGTCTGCCTAAGTAGGCTCATTTGCATGTCACTTTTGAATATGGCAAATCTTAGCACCGGGCAAATGTGTTTGTACCGGACAAATAGCCTAGCTCCACGCTAAAGCCACGCTAACGTGTTAGCGTGGTGCTAATAGTTTGGGGAATATTATACAGTTTTGATCACTGTTCTTTCACATCTGCTGCTGCCTGCAGCTGTATTGGGTCCACACATTTGCTGGCACACACATTGGTCACATAGTTCACCTCTAGCTGCCTTCACATCGCTGTGCACTGTATTGCTGTTGTGGTTTGCACTTCCTGGTTGCTATGTTCTGAGCTGTCTTATTCCAGGGCTAAGTTTGCCCTGCACTCCCAGCCCAGTTTGCCCGGCCTCATTACCATGCTACATTCAGAAGCTGTTTGTCCTGTGCTATTCCTTTTGAATATAGCTTGCTTTGTGCTCTGGGCTAAGTTTGCCCACCGGGCAGTGCTAATTTAGCCCAGGGGCAAAGCTTTGAATATCTGACCCTTAGCCTCTCCTCATATGGCTTCTCTTGCAGACCCTGCATCATTTTAGTTGCTCTCCTATGGACTGCCTCCATCCTGTCTATGTCCATGCGGAGATGGGAGCTCCAGAACTGGACGCAGTACTCCAGATGGGGTCCCACCAAAGGTCTGTACAGAGAGATATCAACTTCCTGTTTTCTGCTGGTGATGCCTCTACTTATACATCCCAGTATCCCCCTAGCCCTCCCTACTGCCTTCTCACATTACTTGCCAACCTTAAGGTCATCTGATATGATTACCCCAGGTCCCTTTCCATTTTTGTTGTTGTTACTAACCCCCCCATTGTGTACTCTTCCCCTGGGATTTCGTTTCCCAGGTGTATTGTTTTGCACTTCTTTGCATTGAATCCAAGCTGCCATACTTCTGACCATTCCTGCAACCTTGCCAAGTCCCTTCTCATCCTTTCCATGCCTCCTTGTGAATCAACCCTGTTGCAGATCTTTGTGTCATCTGCAAAGGGCATACTTTTCCTTCTAGTGCCTCTGCAATGTCACTTATAAAGACATTAAAAAGGACTGGGCCCAGTACTGAACCCTGCGGTACCCCACTAGCAACCCCCCTTTCTTCAGAATGGACTCTGTTTACAATTACCTTCTGTGTCCTGTTGTCCAGCCAATGTTTTACCCAGGCTACCACCCTGGGACCCACTCCCAGGCTGGTTAATTTATTTATTAATCTTTTGTGTGGGACTGTGTCAAACGCCTTGCTAAAGTCTAGGTAGGTCATGTCCACATCCCCTCCCTGGTCTACTACTTTGGTCACCCAGTCAAAGAAATTGATTAGATTCGTCTGACATGACCTTCCCTCTGTGAACCCATGCTGCTTTGGGTCCTGTGCCCTACTGCCCTCTAGATACTCAACAATTCTTTCCTTCAGAAGTGATTCCATCACTTTCCCTACCACAGAGGTCAAACTGGCAGGTCTGTAGCTTCCTGCCTCTGTCTTGCTCCCACTTTTGTGAAAGGGAGTCCGCCTTCCTCCAGTCCTCAGGTACCACACCATCCTCCCATGATTTGTTAAAAAGTGTATTCAGTGGTGTTATTAGTTCTCCCCTTAATGCTTTTATAATTCTGGGGTGAATCCTGTCTGGCCCCATTGCTTTGTCCACCATCAGTTTTAGGAGTTCTTTCAGAACCCTTTCTTCTGTGAAAGGACTGGGATTCATCCCCCCCATCCAGAGTGCTTCTGTTAATTGGATTAGGTAACTCCCCCTCCTCCTCTTTTGTGAATACTGAGTAGAAGTATTCGTTCAGTATCCCTACTTTTTCACTGTCCTTCTCTGCCCACCCACAGTCCATTCTATTCAGCCTCACTATCCCTTCCTTTGTCTTTCTATGCTCCTTGATGTACCTATAAAAGGTTTTATCCCCCTTCTTAGCTGAGTTGGCTATCTTTTCCTCAGTTTGGGCCGTTGCTATTCTGACTACCCTCCCTGCTTCCTTCTGCCTTAACTGGTACAGTTCTCTGTCCTGCTCCTTCTGTGTTTCCTTATACTTCCTAAATGCTATCTTTGTTCTCCCTAACCTTCCCGCCACCTCTTTTGAGAACCATAGTGGATTTTCTTTCATTTGATTGGTTTATTTGCTTCACACAAATGCTTGTTGCCTCTGTGATGGCAGTGTTGATGTTCCCCATTGTTGCTCCCCTCCTTCTTGCCTGCTTGCTATTGCTTTTCTAAGACACTCTCCCATCTTGCCAAAGTCAGCCCTCCTGAAGTCCAGTACCCTCACTTTTGTATAGCTTGACTCTGTAGCTGAGTTTATCGTGAGCCACACTGTTTGGTGGTCACTTGTTCCCAGATAGCTACACTTCTAGATCTGAGATCCCCTCACTGTCCCACTTTGAGAGTATGAGGTCTAAGATTGCTCCCTCATGAGTGGGTTCCAAAACTAGCTGTCTGAGGCATGCCCCCTGTAGGGCATCAAGAATGGCCCTGCTCTTGGATGTGACTGCAGCAAAGGTGCTCCAGTTAACATCTGGAATATTCAGGTCCCCCATCAACAGTATCTCCCCTTCTTCTGCCATCCTAAAGATGCCTTCTATGATATCCTTGTCCATTCGCTCCCCCTGAGATGGGGGTCTGTTTACAACGCCTGTGCGGATTGTGGTGCCATTTCCAGTCTCTAAGGTGACCCACAGTGCCTCCTCTCCTCCCTGTTTACTCTTATGTTCCATTGCTTTTATCCCTTGCCTTGCATAGAGAGCTACTTCTCACCCTCTTCTCCCCTCCCTGTCTCTTCTGTAGGTTGTGTACCCTGGTGTGTTAACATCCCAGTCATGGTTCTCTGTGTACCATGTTTCTGTGACTGCCACATTATCCAGGCATCCCTCTTCCATCAAGGCCACCAGTTCAGGGAGCTTGTTGCCCAGACTATGGGCATTGGTACTTATTACCCTCCATTTCTTGATGGCCTTACCCCTTTTTGCCCCATCCCTGTCCTTCTTGCCTTTGTCGTTTTCTCCATTTACCCCTGCCCGTCTCCCTATCGACATCTCTATCTTGGTGTTTACCTCACTTACTATCCTGATTTTTGGGGGGGCTAGGATTCCCCTGCTCCTTTCCAGTGTCTCCCCCCTTGGCTAGTTTAAATGCTTGCGAATAAAGCATTTAAACCTATCATCTAGGATCCTGGTTCCCCTCATGGGCAGATGCAGACCATTGCACCTGTATAGGCCTGCATCACTTCAGGTGGACTCCCAGTCCTCACTGAAGCCAAACCCCTGAGCTCTGCATCAGTTTTTCAACCACTGATTGAATCCCATGGTGTGGAGCATCCTAGCCTCACCCATGCCATAGACAGGCAGCAACTCTGAGAAGGTTACCGTGCGTGCTACTTGTCTAAGGCCCCTCCCCAACTCCATAAACTCTTCCTGCACTGCTCTGATCCCTTTCTAAGCCAGGTAATTTGTCCCTAGAGAGACAATAACATCCAGTTCCCTCCCCCATGTAGCTGCTCTGGTGATTGTGAGGATTCGTTTCCTGTCTCTCCAAGCCATGGTGCCAGGCAGGCACCTTACCTCCTTCTCCCCTTCCTCTCCCAGTTCTACCCTCCTAACAATGGAGTCTCCCACCAGGAGTTGTTTCCTTCCCCTGTGGGGTCCCATGCCACCCCGCTGTGGGTCTCCTTTGTGAAGGTTCCCAGCATCCTCCTTGGTCTTCACTGCGGATACCTCCATAGAGGAACCACACTTTTCCAGAACGGCATATGAATTGTGGAGAGGTACAATTGGAGTGATGTGCCTCTGTTCCACCACCCTCACCCTCCCTGAGCCCACTGTGGTCCAACCGCTCCTCTTTCTTGGCAACCTCTGAGGCAATGGCAGTGGCCCTGGTGGTCCCTGGGTGGGAGAGGAGGTCCCCCAAATCCTGGCCAACTCAGCCTGGAGATGAGCAATCTCCTCCCTCAGCCCAGAGAGGTGCCTGCAGACAGGACAACACTGCATCCTCCAGAACGTCTCCCAGAAGGCTGACGCTCCACAGCCACTGCACTGTACCACTCCCATCATGTCTTATTTCTGGCCTCCTAACTGTTGTTTTGAATACTTATTCTTTCCTCTGTTTATTTTTAATTTTTTCTCCCAACTTCCTTTCTGTCTCTGTGCCCTTTAAGCTCCTGATCTTCCTGTTCTGAGACAAGAAGTTCCTATATTTCTCAGTAGCCTCCTTACTTGTTCAGAGTCAGACCTCCAGCAGCTGGGGGGGGGGGGCAGAGACCTACTCTTTTCCTTCTAGGATGGTGAGTCTTTTGTGGCTCTGTGATCACTCACTTCCTGCTCCCAAACAGGAAGTTCCTGTTGTCAGTCAAATCCTATACCTATAAAAGTAGAACTGGCTTACGGTGGGGGAGGAGGGCAATATAGTCCCATTACAGAAGTATAGTTATAACAGCAGCTTCTTCCTCTTTCTGTTCTCTGCCTGTTCTCTGACAGAAGCTATCTATATAACAAGGAGTTCAGTTCAAGATCACATCATCAACAGATTACACTAGAAAACAAAACAACTACTGTAAACCTACACAGGTTTTTTTTTTCACTTGGAGAGCAGGAAGAATATGGAACAGTTTACCAAGGGAAATAGTAGAAGTGTAGAGTTACAGCACATTCAAAAATAAGCTGGAGAACTTATGATTTGACGAAATCTGACATGACTCTACTTACAACAATGTTCCATGAAATATGTAGATTAGGATTAAAAAAACACTTTTTGTACACACCAATGTATACTATATCAACTAACTGGTTGGTTACCTCCATCTCAGAGTTGTGCTTATAGTGGCAATTGTTTGACTCATAGGCCCAGATATTTTAACCAATTATTTTACCAGGTGAGACACACTAAGCTGAAAGCTTGTTTGCAGGTGCAACCTGGGAGCACTAGGAAGTTAAATGACTTGCTCAGGGTCACACAGTATGCACCTAGGGGGCTGTGGGATTCAAACTCAGGTCTCCAGATTTGCAGCTCAGAGCCTTAACCCACTGCATCATACTGCCTCCTGTAACTCTTGTAACTGTAACAGGGTTACACCATGCACAACCCCCAATGCATCTCGGTGCGATATTCAAAAGGGGGACTTGAGCAACAGAAGTCTCGTTGCACCGGGGCACATTGATAATGTATGCGGCCCATCTGAAGGTGGCGTGCCCATGCATATGCGGCAGATCCTAATATTCAGCCTGGGATGTGCGGTGCATCTGCTGGCACAATCCCTAGATGGGCCGCATACTGTTGCACAAAGTTGAGCTGAAAAAAATGGCTCAAATGACGGCCACCCACAGGCAGGCGGCTGTGTTGGAAGGCACAACACAGCAGTCACCAGCCAGGGGTGGCCACCCACATGCCCAGAACACCATCCAGAAGCACCTATATGGTCCCTGGTAGTCCAGTGGTACCATTCTCCCTCCCAGTAGCCCGATCGTGGGTCATTGATAGTATAGAATCCTTGGTGGTACCACCGTCCCCTCCTGATACACCTATCGCTGGTGCTCCGTATTGCAATATGTCCCTGGTGGTCCAGTGGCACCCCCACCCCCACCCTCACAGGCACCCCTACCCACTCAGCCTCCCCATGATTGGTGGGTGGCATCAACCCACCCGCATACCACCCTACTGCCCGCTGAATGACACCTTACAGTAGCAGCTGTAAGCCTGTTGGTTCACACTGTGGACCAATAGGCTTGCAGTAATGTACTGTACTAGTCATTCACAAATATTCACAGATTTGTAGATGGCTAATACAGTATGCACTGCAATCCCATTTAGTCCAGTGTGGACCAATGAGAAACACAGCTGCTACTGTAAGCTGTCGTTACATTGGGAGGTAGGGTATGGCGGAGTTGATGAGCCTGCTGATGGGGAGGGCTGTGGGCAGGGGTGCCTGTGAAAGTGAGAGGTGCCACTGGACCCGCAGGGACATATTGCAATATGGAGCACCAGCGGCATCGAGGGAGAAACCACTAGAACTCAGGAATTCTATACTATCATTTGCCTCTGATCGGGTATACGGAGGGAGGGGGGATACTGCTAGACTACCAGAGCATATATTTATATTACTAATACCCATGATCGGGCTTATGGCAGGCAGGGGGGATACCGCTAGACTATCAGGGCATATTTGTATATTACTAATACCCACGATCGGGCTTATGGGAGGAAAGGGGGGATTCCACTAGACTATCAGGGATTCCAGTCATGTTGACAGTGGCTGCGCAGGCCGCCAGGCACATTTTGCCGGGATGCCCTGCACAATGCATGCAAATGGGGCCATAATGATATGCAAATGGCCCCATGTGTACCATGCATACATTATGGCCCCATCTGCATGCCCAAGTCTGAATATCGTGGATGATGCACCCAGTGCAACTACAGTTGCGCTGGCGCATTCCTGGTCCTCCCTGTCTGGGAAATGCGCCAGCGCATTGCACTTGCACCATGCACATTCTGTGCCATATTTAAAGGTGATGTGCCATGGCACATCACCTTTGAATATCACACTGTCCTGGCCCCCACGCATCTCAGTTGTGCTGCCCCGCCATTGCCTGGTGCAGTCTGAATATCTCCCACATAATGTACTGGGTTAAGGCCCTATTTCTGCACTTTATTCTTTGTTACATGCACAAAAATACAGATAGAAATCTTTGTTCTAATACTTCCATTTCACTTATGGTTCCAAGGGTGAAAACTTGTGCTGGAAAATGAGCTTACTCTGTTTCTGCTCCCTTTTATTGAAATAAGCTACCTTCATATATACAACACTCACAGAATCATGAAAGTCTCAAAACCTCTTTTAAGAAATGTTATGCTGATACTCTTATATGTAATGGTAAGCTAACTTGAATGCTTGTATTTTGTATTATATGTAATCTATATAACTCTTGTAACATCTTGACTGTGTTTTATGGTCCTGGGTCATGTCTGAAAAAGGGCCTTGGCTCATAACACTTACCTGGTTAACAAAAGTTTAAATAAAAAAACAACAACTATATAATACATAACAGAAGGGAAGGGTGCACTCACTAATATGGGAGACAGAATCATGGGCATAACACCTACTACTGTCTTTTACTTAGTATATAGCACTTAATATACAGATACGTAATTACATTTTCAGTGTCCTGGATTGCCTTCCGTGTTTGCTTTGGAAACAGTATCATTCTTTCCTAGTTTGGGTGATATGGGATCAAGCATTCTAATCTATGTTGATGTTCATGTTATTGTAAGGCACCATGGGTTGAGGTCAGAGGGATTTAGAGTGCAGTAGGTAACACAAGCCCTCTGGAGGGGGCAGTATTACAAGACTTGACAACACCTGGATATGTTCCTGACCCGTTTTGCTCTGTTGTTGGATCTCCGTGCTCCTTCTTGATTCCTTGGCCCAGGCCAGGACTAGGACCTCCTCAAGACACTTCATTGCAGTCTGTTGAGCCCCTGCTGCATGTTCATTTGAATCCCCCAGCTAAGACAACCTTCCCCCTCCACTTCATGTCACTCTATGTCTGGAGTCCCTGCTTTTTACACAATTTACACACCGGCTCTTAACAGACTTCCTACCTGTCCCTCCTCTAGCTGAAAGAGACCTGGGCATACCTGAAGTTGTAGCCCCATTTGGAGCCTGTGTTACATTTTCCTTTTCTCCCCCAAACACTGTCTGTGTTGAGCACCACATGCCCATGGAGGAGAATGGAAGCACACGCAGGATCCTGTTGGTGCTGCATCTGTGCAACACACCTTCAAGTGGTCATGTAACCTGTATACACATTCACCTTAACATTATACACTCACAAGTAAGATAGTCTGTTCTTTATATACACAAATATGTATGTAACCACCCAGTTCCCTGGGGTTACTAGAATTCCATCAGGTTAGCTCTAGGAAAGTAGAATGCTCGTTAGGAGCTGTGTGTAGATGACATAATTATTTACTCAGCTAGGCTGGGCAGAGAATGGATTATGTTATCTAGATTTCTCCCAGCAGCATAAACCACTTTGGAATCAGCTGCTCTGGGGATGTTTAGAATGCTCAGATGGTAGTGCAGTTCGTTAGTGTTGAGCAGCAGTACAAAAAGGAGCTCTGAGTGAGAGGTGCCTGCCTGCTTAGCCAAATAGCTGAGTGATGGACCCTTGTTCCAGTATTTCTCACCCTATTTAGTGAGGCAACCACAGTGCCATCAGAAGTGGTGGAAACTGTTTACTCCAGGACACCTGTGTGTCATTTTCCTGTGAGGAGATAGAGTGGAACTGCAGTCCAGTGTGTCCATGGGCAATCCCCTAATGACCAAATAGAAACCCAGCTGACCTAGAGGAGACAAATAGTGTTTCCAGGTTTGAAAGCTATGGAGAGCTATGATGCAAGTGTGAATTTCAGTCAGATGTCTGCACAGAAAAGTGCAACAAAGCTGTAAGTACAGACAGAGACTACATGGAATGTGTTTTTCTGGGTTGCTGTCTGCTGGTTGTATGTGTCCACCCTCCTCCTTGGCCCATAAGGCTGATCAGAGCCCACTGGGCTGGTACCGCTGACACGGTCCCCTCCATAAGCAACCCGTCTGCCTAGGACAGGCCGAGAAGGCGCCTGCTGCCCACACTCCTCCTTGGCCCATAAGGTAACATCTGGTCCTAAACCCAGAACAAGGGAAAGAGGATTTTTGAGCCTTCCTCCCAGTGGGAATTGACAGTTTCCAGATGACCCGGAGTGTTGACATTGGTTTCCTGCCCAACGCTTCAGCCAGTGCTGAAATCATTGGACTAGGGCATAAGACTGCAGAGAAACACTGACCTTTGATGTTTCTTCCTTTTAGCAGCTGTGTAGTACAGTCTTGATCTTTTTGCTTGTCAATTCACTCAGTTGCACACTTCTGTGAGCAGTTCAGTGCACAGCAGCATTTGCGTAACCTGCACTGGCCTGTCAGTGATTTGCTGATTTTTTTCCATTTGCAAATTATACTGTAAAGCCACTAGAGGGCAACAACACATGTAGGTTGCAATCCTCTACACACTGCTCTCCCCTAACACTTGTAGTTCTGGGTCATTCATACCTAAAGCAAATTATCAACGTCCTAACATTCAGTGGTGTGATCTGAATCTGTAAGCTTGCACAAAGCCTCTCTCTCTCTACTACCCTACCCAGAATGAGTTCCATCTCCCTCCTATTCACACCCTTCCTGGTTCTTACCCTTATCCCAGTCTCCCCCTCTACACCTATTGCCACTTCTCGCTCCCCTTCCCTTCCAGATACCACCTTCATTCTGTCAATCACCCCTACAGCTCCCCTTGTAAGCAGACCCCACTTTCCCTACTACCCTCCAGCATCTCTGTTTTCCCTTCCTAGCCACTTTGTCTTTCTTTATTTCCTTATCTTCTTCTCTCCACCCCTCCCTCCTTCTTCCCCTCCCTCACGTATTTCCTACTCCAATTACAAAAGTCCTAAACTTCATTATTTCATCCTTGCCCTCCTCCTTCTTTCATCAGGGAATATCCACCCCAACCATGGCCCTATTTCTTCTCCTACCCTGGCTCCTTACCCAAATAACATGTCTCCAAACCCCACTCCCACTACAACCCTCCCTAACGAGTTGAAGCTCCTCCACCTGAACATCTGCAGCCTGCTATCTAAAATAGACCTCCTACAAACTCTTATGATTTCACACACCCCTGGCATCCTAATTATTACCGAGATGTGGCTCAAAAAAAGCACCCCTGACAGTGCCATTGCTATCCCTGGGTATTCCATCTCTTGACAAGATCGATCGAGTCATGGAGGGGGAGTAGCCATGTATATCCTGTCCTCACTGCAGTTTACTACCACCCTATCTACCTCCATCCCAGCTACTTATGAAGCCCTTGTCACCTGCATTAGTCACCTGCATTACCCTTCCTTTCTCAAACCCAATCTTTGTGGCTGGTATCTATTGCTGCCCAAGCATTCAACCCTCAGTTACAACTGAACTCTTAGCTAATATCACCTCCCTCTCGCAATCTGGTGAACTTTTCATAATGGGTGACGTGAATCATCCTGTACTACCCACATACTATTATGACTGATCATCCTTCACAACCCTATGTAACCCCTCCCCCCAGGTCGTACAGTGTGACGAGCAACTTGTTGTTCAGTGTGCCCTCCTGGTGAAACATTTCAATAAATAAATAAATAAGGCTAGAGTACACCAGGCAGAGCCCCAGTCTCACCACAGATACTGTATGTGCTGAATGTTTTTAATTTACTGTGGATGCCTCTAGCACCCTGTTGAGGGTGGAGGGTCATTTTTGTGTAACCGCAAAGGGATGGCAGAGGCTGGCTGGGGCTAGGGTGGGAAAAATGCCATTTGAAACTCCAGTCAGGGCTAACTGGTCTTGGAACGGCTCAACGTTTAAGCCTGTGGATGTTAACTAAGCCCATCAAAGTCAGGAGATGTTTTGAGTGTGTGGCAACCCACCACAAAAATGTACACTCATAGAGAAGAAATGTCCAGTATACTCCTAGAAAAGAGGGGTGAATGGTGCCAGTGTTGGAATGAGTGAAATGTCTAGGTATCCTTGGACGTAAGGGTGGGACAGTGTTCAAACTGTTGTGCTACAGAAGAAAGTACAATTTTGCCATGTGTGTTCTGAGAAAAGAGTGTCAGCATTCCTCACCTGCACAGTGACAAACATGGGGGACCACCCTGTTTTGCATTTGTTTGCCAAAGAATAAAGCCAGACTTCACAATCCCATTTTTCTGTTTAGACATTAAATCTCTGCTTCCCGAGTAAAATGTTATTGGTGCCCCTACTGATAGCTTTAGACTTAGCATAAGCCTAGCATCTTTCCCTAGAGCTTGGAATAAATATAAATGTTATTTTGTGCCCTAAAGCCCCGACTGCTGTAGGCTACCGAGCTGGGTATTCACCTCAGAGCTAGGGGTGATGCCTTTTGTTTTGCCAACTGGTGGCCTGTTGCCTTGTGTGTGGCATGAGTTATGGGGGTCCCAGTCTGCGCCTGGCCAGGGCATGGGTTAGATGTACAGAGTGCACTGAGGTAGTCAATAAATGTACTGCAAAAACAACTCAGTCCTGCCACAATGGGATCCATATACTCCTCAAGGCTGATGACTACAATTTCATTTTTTATACCCAGTTTACAGCATGTCCACAAGAAATTATCTACAGGTTGTAGACATGCAGTCAGTTTGAGGTTTTTTTTTTCATTGAGAGAGGAATGAACAAATTAATGGCATGTCCAGGTTGTCCCTTACTTACCACTTTCCCTCCTCAGAGCTGAGTTACAGCTGGTTTGTGAAGATTACACTAAATTAAATGGTTTGTTTTGCCCACTATAAAATAATGGACAAAAAATATAGTAACTCCTGTGGGCACCAGCCCCAGGAGGGGGGAGAAACCACCTCAGTTTGTAAGTTGTTCTGCCACATCAGTCGGCCATGTCATGCAGCTCCAGACTGCTGAGCTACTGAGCAGCTGCAGATTCCAAGTGTTTTTAGGAGTCCTGTGGCAGTGGATGAGGGGAGGTGGACCCTTCCATTCTGACGTAACTGGTGACATCACCACTTCCCTCCACACTGCAGTATATAAACTGAGCATGATAAGACCTCTGGTTGCCTCCTTCACTATTCTACCCAGCTGGAGGACTGAGTGATTCCCCTTGCTGTGCTGGCGAGTTAAATATAAGCTCATTCCTGGTGACAAGGTAATGCTGGAAAGAAAGTACATTTGTTACACTTACTGATTTTTGCAATTGTCCTGCAACAGGCACAAACTGAGATGACATACTAGTAGTCAGGGAAGGGTTCTCTGGTGCAGCAAAGTGTTTCAGCCATTATGGTATGTTCTGTTCCCACCCTTCATCCCCATTTCATGAAACTTGGCAAAACGTTAGGGACTATGCCAGACAATATACATGACAAATGTCAGACCCCTAGCATTAACATGGACCAAGTTATGACTAATTAAATAATTCCAAAACAATCCAAAAAACTTCATGAAATTTCACTAAATGTTGTGGAATTTCATGAAAATTCTGCAAATTCAGAATTTGTTAATTTTGCCCACCTCTACTTCTGGCTCTACCATTAATGCTGACAAATGAAGCACTTGGCAGCCACCTTGAGGAACCTAAAAACTCAAGAGAATAATCAGAGACTGGCCAAATTAAGATTTTCTGGATCCCAAACCTTGAAATCGAGACATGCAATACAGTACCTATGATGTGATAAAGGGCTTTCTGATTTCTGACCTCTAGAACACTGATTTACACATCCTTAATTTGGTAAAAGTGCTCTGAATACCACAGAGAAGGATTGAATTTCAGGCCAACTTAACAACAAATAAACATCCAACTATTCTCATACAATTTTCCACAATTCTGAACAGGGAGATCATCCTGAGAACATCGCGAGGAAGACTGCGAACAAGAATGAGGACAACAACGTTTATGTATTGTATACTCCAGTACTGCCCCTCAGACTCACAAATGCCCTCATCATTACCTACAAAACTGGGATGACATTGAGGAACTGGGGAAGGGGGGTGGGTAAATTCTCTCTTCTATACCTGCAAAAGGTGAGGGTTCCAAAGGAGAGCATTGAAATAATTTTCTATGATATAGATCAGTTGTGCAAACTGATAAGGAACTATGCTACCTCCAATGCAGTAAAAGTGGCTACAGAGGCAGTTGAGGAATAAAATTATACAAATATCAGATTCCGAAACATCTGAAGATATGGACATACAAACTGTTATAGAGAAATTTGCATCAAAATCACTGAAAACATCACAGCAAGTACTGGATACTTTTTCTCTTGCTCCATTGATACCAACAAATGCTACTGGACTTCAAGTAATTGGTTAGCGATGCAGTCCATATATTATTTACAGCTTGTGCTAGACACAGTTGCAAAGCAGGTGAACTGTTGTTTACACTGCTACTCAGGCTTGAGCAAAAATCTTTTTTAATCATTACTGGCAGCTGTTTTATTCTGTGTCTTAACTTAGTGAGTAGAACCTTTATCTTAGTAAGAATATATCTTTCAAATGTCTAAGCATATCTTGCTTTGTTTTAAAGTGTATTTGTGGTTACTCAGTATGTCTTCATCAGCTCAGGATCACAGGCTTATATGTGAAGCTGTCTCACGATACAGCTTACACTTTTACCTAAGATAGCCATTGCTGGGTCGTAGCATCGATCACTTACAGTATGTTTCTGTCTCAGTATTTCTCAGCTTGGAGTGACAGATGTACTCATTACTAATTAGCTGCCAAGAACCTTTACCCTGTAGATTCTGGTGTATAAATGTAGCTGTAGAGGATTTTCTACTTGATTTTCATGACTCTCAACTACTGCATATCTCATACTATATCGGAAATGAATGTTAGAAAGGAAAAAGAAGCATTAGTAACATACTCTAATGAAGGTAAAACAGGCTACTTTAAAACAAACAGGATGCAGCAACCACCTGGGGCCTCTACTGCATGGATGCACCTCTCAAGGGGACCTATTGGGGTTTTGAACTTTAAGATCATAGGACTTACAGTCGTTTAAGTGGATAATTGCACAGTGCCTTCACTTGGCATAGCACTAAGGAATCTGATTTACTGTTAGGGCTTTTTACTCATTAAACCCTAATCCCCAACATTTGCAGCTCTTGACAGTGACAGTATGCCCCACACACAGAATGAAGAAAAGTCACTTAAATAACATAAGCAGCTTTGTTAAAATGAGGAAAAGTGTAGGAAAGAACAGAGGATCAAAAGGGAAAATTGGGAACTTAAGGGGACACTGTCAACCCCATTTGGCCTCAAAGTGTCCCTGGTTTAAAAAACACATTCTGTGATTGTTCTTATTCTATAGAGACTGCTGATGTAGCTTGTTGTTTGACTCAGACTCCTTTTTCCTTTTAAAAAGAAAAAAAAATGAGTGTCAGTCATACTGGTGTTACCACACCAAAACATGTTTGTTTACATTTCTTGACCAACTATAACTGAATCTTTCCTGGACTCAGGAACACCCCCAACACTATGTAGTTACTCATTATGCAATGGGAGTAGATGAGACTATTGAATCACAAGGGGCTGCACTGTTTGAAGGTGTTGCTAATGTTCGGGAAGTATACAGTAAGCTTAGGTAAACAATTTGGAGCAAAACAAGGCTGCATATACCTATACATTCATATACATTTCAGTTCTAATTAGCAAGGAGACAGATTAAACAACCAACAACTTTAATGAATTTTAGAGATGGTAAGCAATCATAAAATGTAGGGTTTTACCTAGAAATAATATGATGCAATAAAGGTTAACAGTATCCCTTTAAGGCAGACTTAAACATTGCAGGTCAAAATTCAATAGTTCCCACGCAGCCAACATTTATCTATAAGTCCCAAACCCTACAGTGGGTGCACCTGGTTTTAATACAAAGGCCTTTGTTAATGGGTACTCACCAAGGAGACGGGCCCGGACCAGTTCTTCAGAGAACCCAAAGAAGGTACTCTATGAAATTCATTGAGAAGTGCTAAACTAACTCAGCAGTGTGACCGTTAAATGTAAATTGTATGTTGGTATGCTTGACAGACTGTTGTTTAAAACACAAGAAAAAGCAAATACACAAGAGCCCCTATTTGTAAATTCAAATATCTAGGGTCTGAGCCCAGAGATGTTTCATTAAGTCCTGCCTGGGCCTTGATACAGTTGGACAATGTCCAAACTAGATCTTTTGAAACCCCTATCTCTGCCTGTTTCCCTGTCTGTCCATCCATCCATCCGTCTGTCCATCCGTCCATCCATCCATCTGTCTGCCTGTCTGTCTGTTTGTCTGTCTATCTAGCTATCTATCTAGCTTCCTAGCTATCTAGCTATCAGCTGTAGCAGGCCTGGAGACCTATGTCATTCTTGTGGATATTTTCACTCAGCTGACTGTTGTTATCTGATCATTCCAAAGACGTCCTCTTTCTTCTTTTACTCTCATTTTCTTCACCCATTGGGGAGTTTGGGCCCATCCAACTGCACTAGTTCTTTACACAACTCCTCCTAGTGAAGCAAACACCTACACATGGTTAGGATGGTCAGAATTGTACCTTCATAGTTCAGCTTGATAGTGGATTACAGATAGAAGTTCTCTTCCCTACTGTTCCTTTTCCTTGGCTTGTCTTTAGACCCTTCATAGAAACTGTCCTTTTCTGACTGATTCCCCAGTTAGGCTGGTTCCCAGAAGGGAACAGGCTCGGTGTCTTCATTTGAATTGCTGATGATAAGCCTTTCTATTGATCACAGTGTCACATCAGCAATACCCTCCCTCTTTCTCCAATATTGACTAACAGTAACTTTACTGCTCTGCTATACCCATGGCATACTGGTACCTGGAACTCTGTCAGTCATTCACTGCAGCTGGCAATTCCTGTGATTGTGGCACAGAGCCCAGACTGATGATACCCCAGACATTTTATAGAAGATCTCTGCTGCGCTCTGATTGGTGGAAAGTTTGCAGGCAAACCATGCAATGGTCCATTCCTCAGGTTGCAACAAAGCAGTGTGCAGACCTTAACTCCTTATTACTCACAATTCATAAGCAACAATCCAATGCATTTGACCCACTATAAGAGCAACAAGTTTTAGGTCATAGGGCTTTATCAAGTTTGGAGGTGACCACATTTATTTATTATATCATACTATCCCACATCAGCAGTGTATTTGTACCACAAAGGTGTACATGTGTGGTACAAATTTCATAGTCTCATTCTTGCTATTCAAATCCTAAAGTTCTGAGGGTAGATAGGGGCAACAGCAAGAAAGAGTACAGTTGGGATACTAACAAATGACAAGCAGGGCCAGATTTCTGATTCTGGTGTAAAAAGTAAAAAGAAAAAAAAGTAAAATGTTTTCTTAAACAGGGCATATCTGGTGGTGGATTAGTGCATGAGGTAGATTGAAATAAGGTGAGAAAGCTTACTGGGGGATGAGAATAAAGACAAATATCTGACTGTCCACTGATACCATGGACTGAAATGTAACTTTGGGGGGATCTGGGGCATTTTTTATGTTTACAGTTATTTTTCCAGGAACGTAAGGGATTAAGTGACTTGATCAAGGTGACACAGTGATAAGCTGTCTGTAGTAGGATTTGAACATGTGATGTCCCCACTAAATCATATTTCCTTCTCTAACAAACTAGACAGTGCATGTGAGACACTTTGTAAATGGTAGAATAGGAGGAAGGAAGAAAAGGAGGAGGAATATGGGTAGAATGATTCAGATGTGAGCTGAGGAGGCAAAGGAATGGTAGTGCATCAGAAGGGAGACAGAGGATAGCGAGGGAGTAGATGCTCATTTCTTTTGAGGTACTGTATGGCATGGCATTGGTTCCATTGGGTTTCATGCATAGTGAGCTTACTCTGTGATAAATACAGTCCCTGTTCAGGTACAGTTTGGTAGCTTGCATGGTTCACCATGAAGATTAATTTTGTTTGCGCAATGCTGTGAATTTGGGTATTTTGTCTGTTTAAACAATTGGTTGCATTTTACATGAAACTGTTGTTCCAGTAACTAGCAAGCTTTGCTATATAATCAAAATTTATACTTTGGTACTGACTCCATGGTGAGAAGTGGTGAGGTGCCCACTTTGTATGTTGGGACCCAGATTCACATCCCAAGCACATGACAAATAAGATTGCCACTTAAAGGCAGGTCAAATTGTCATGTGGCCCCAACAGAAAAGCAGAGAAAGAAAGGGGGATGGGATGGGGTGGGGGGAAGGAGAGCTGAGTGACATCTGAGTGTGTCAAATGAACAGAGCTGGGAGCTTGCAGGCCATTGGCTAAGGAGAGGGGATTGCAGGGGTCCTAGCTAGGGGTCCTCATGGGGTATTTAAGGGCTAGCAACCCTCACAGAGCTCCCTTTTGCTGAGAAATTTCCCCACCCCACCCATGCATAAGGAAAGGAAGGCTGGAGCCTGGGCTAGGGGCAACACTATGTGGCACAGCAGCTGGGGGGGGAGTTTGAGTGGTGGTGGTGCCCCAGGAATGGTCCTGTTTAGGCCAGGGCAGCTGCAGAAGGGTAGCAGCCTGGTCCTGGGGGCTGGTCAGAGCCCTGGAAGGGGACAGCAAGTGGCCCATTGTGGTGAGCTAGGGCAAGGGAAAAAAGGGAGGAGCTTGAGAGGGAGACTGGGGGTGGCAGAAAGGGGGGAGGGGTAGACAACACGGGCTGGGGCAAAATGGACCCAGGCATGGACATAAAGGGGAAGGGGAGGGGGACAGAGACTAGGGGTTGGATCACAGTGTCCAGACCTGGGGGGTAGATGTACTGGTAAGTTTTGGTACATGGTTCTGGTGATGGTGGACCCCATCTGAGTGTCTGGACCCTGAAGGACTGCACACAAGGAGAAGAGGATCAAGAAGAAAGAAAAGTTCCGGATTAAAAAATGGACTGATGTATCCACTGTATTGATTGATGTGTTGAAATATGAAAGAATGGGAATGTAAATATTAATTTAATGCCTAAATTAATTGTTGCCAATGAGCATCCAATCTAGCAGGTGTGAAGAGAGTTTTATATCTGAAGGGGATCAGATGACAACTGCAACAGAGGCTGGTAGGAGGATGGAGGAACATCCATATAGGCACTCTTTTCCCATAAGGAAGTGACTGGCATGCAACACTCCTAGAGCTGCTCTTAGTACTGATCCAGTTGAAGTGAACCTTGCAGCATGGACGACCCCACATGGCCACTCACCCCAGGACACCACAAATTTTGTGGCCATATAGGAGGTGGTTGAAGTGTAGCCAGGTAGGAAAAATGGAAAAACAGTGCCTTAGCTGGCAGTCTGGATGATGGAATCCATGTCCTCCCAACACCCTCAACAATAGCATATAGAGGCCAACCCTCAGCCCAACATCTTAGTTTCATATGTGCTTCTTCCCCTCATGCAGTCATGAAAAGGCTCCAGAAGGAATATGCTAGCCAGCTAGAGATGGCAGAGGAACCGTGGTTCCTAGAGCTGATATTCAGCAGTGGGAGGCAAGTTCAGCAAGCAGCAGGGGTTCTAGTATAGCTGAAGGATTGGGCTCTGAGAAGGTGAAGGGAAAGCATAAAAGTAAGATTCTGCTTTGCTGAGTGAATTCATTTCCGATTGAAGGCAGTGCTGTATACTGGCTAGAATGCAGAAGCAGGAGCTGGCCTCATGGTGCTGAGGGTTGAGGTGCTGGATGCCACACCTCGTACCATGCTGGTGACCCAAGGGGTTGTGAGCAACTTCGGGTTGCCAGGAATTGGCAGGGAAGGGAGAGGATTGAGCATCTGAAGGACTGGTCTCCTCTCCCTCAGAAGGGAAGGTTGTCAGCGTGGCCCAGTTGGTAGCACATCCACCTCTGGACCAGAAGGTCATGGGTTCTCGTCCCACACCGGGATTGGACTTGCACCTAAAAATCACTGGCATCCGAGTGCAGTATTGGGGGGTGCTGTACTGCTGGGGTGTGCCGTCCTTCGGATGAGACATTAAACCGAGGTCCCTTCTGCCCATCCTGGTGTTGTCCTGGTGGGTGTCCGGTGGAAGTAAAAGAACCCAGGGCACTCTTCACAAAGAGCAGGGAACATTCCCGGTGTCCTGGCCAACATTCCCCTTCCCATAAACCAGTTCATGCAATTATCCAGGCTGTGTGTGGGTGATGATGTGTGATATGGCCACCACCACACATTCAGTTAATTCGCTACCAGTCTAGCATTGCTTGTAAAGTGCTTTGGGATACTGTGTATGAAAAGCGCTATATAAATGCTGATTCTTCTGATTCTTCTTCTTCATCCCACTCCTTGGCTGCCCCTAGTAGAGGCCAGAGGGCAGCTCCAGAGGTCAGGAGACACAGAAGCCTGGTTACGTGATGTGCTCATGCCTCCACACACACGCATGCACACTGCAAGGGGGAGGGGGTGTACAGGGAGAAAATGGAAAACAAGAATGGAAAAAAGTAATATGGGAAAAAAAAGAATACAGAACCATGAGGTCCCAAGTTCATATCCCACCAAAACACTGACTTACAGCATGACCTTGAGCAAGACACTTGACCTTCTTGTTCTATAGTCCCTCTGTGCTATAAAGCTGGATAGATGCTGGACCCCAATGAGAACAAGATGTTGTTGGTAAACAAAAGCAAGAACGCTTCAACTACAGTAACTGAATCAACACAGGAGAAGAAAACTATATTCACTGTGTGTAGCCATGCACATACCTGCTGTCTTGTCCTCCACCCAAGAGTTGATGTGTATTCTGGATCGGTCAACATTTTTTCTGAAATCAAGTGCTTCAAGTGCTGCATCATAGAACTTTTTAGTGGACTCCATGAATTCCTGCAATAAGCAAAGGTGAGAAATCATGTTTTTTGTTAGTTAGAGGTAAATACCTGTCATCTCACTGAAGTGAGAATCTCTGGATTTGAAATAGTGTGAATTGCTTGGTGTTCACACATCCCCTGTCAGCTAACCACAGGTATTGGCTGGGAATACAGTTGCTGGCCTACTTCCTCCAATGCAGGGAGGGTGCACTCATGGCAAATTCAAATTGTTAGGGGTGAAGCAGATAGAAACCATAATAGTAATGTAAAAGATATCCTTATGAATACTAATAAGACAGGGGATACTCTGAGGAGGGTGCATTCAGGGCAGCATTGATTGTTGGAGTGGATAATCAATAAGTATCCTTAGACATATTGATAAAACATGATACTGTGAGGGTTTTTTTCCTAAGAAAAGACCTGTTCACAGTAAAATCATGTTCTGCATGCTACCCAGCTAACCAAATGTTGTCCCTCAATGGTTCTGTATTCCAAAAAGTACAATCTATAAAGTACCTTGGAGTTTATCTGTGCAGCACACTACAATGTGTATATTGATAATATACTTTAAGGTAAAAGTATAGGTTCACCTTTTCAAGTAAAACACCTTATAAAATGGCTAAAAAAATTCTAGAAATTTCATTGGCTGAAAAATGTCACCTGACCATGCTCTCTCTAAACACATGGTCTGGTGCCAAATCTCATTTTCTTCACCAGAAAACCTACTTAGAGCCATTTCATATGTGTAATAAGCCCCTCCAGGATGTGCATCCTAGGATTTTCATGCACGTTCCAGGGGTGTAAGGACACACTGCCTTTGGCCTCGTGCATTAATACACCTTGGGGCATACATTAAAATCCTATACTGTACATCATAATGCCCTATTACTAAAGACTGCCCTTAAAATGTTCAACTCCTATGTCTCTTAACCCATTTAAATTAAGTTAACTGGTTGATACAAAGTGGCAACTTCCTAACCTGCTTAATCCTGACCCCAGACCAACAGGCAGCATATGTTTTATCATAATCTGAGTTTTAAGTACATAATAACAATAACCCACAACAGAGCAAGCATTTCTAGGGAATTAATGCATACTGTGGGTGAACTGGAAGGCACGAGGACAATGGCTGAGGGACTTTCAATGCACCCAGGAAGTGCATTAATTCTCAAGAAATCCATGCCCTGGAGTGGGTTATTGCACTTATGAAATTGATTTTTTTATGGAAAAGGTTTATTTTCCTTCAGTTAGGTTGTTGTGACATGGAATAGATCAGTTTGGTAACAAAGGACACATGCATTTGAATGAACCTGGGAGCTACCTTTATTTTGATGAAACTTGTAGCCTGCTGACCACGTGTTTTCTGTTTAAAAAGTGGAAAGAATTATTTTAATGGAAAATATTTTATTTTCATCTTGTTTGATTTTTGCTAGGCAGATTAAGGCAGGTTAGTTACGAACATTGCAGTTTCTAGGTAAATAATCAATGGTCAGATACTGTGTTTTAACCAATGAAGTTGTTCAGTTTGGTCAGTTTTTAATGTCCCAGTTTATAAAAGTTAACATGTTACATTTTAGGGGATAGATAGCTCTACTTCCTTAACAAAATTGCTACCTTTAGGAGAAAATTCTGGATCTTCCTCTGACTATAATAATATTCTCTGGTTCACTTCTGAAAGAAATCAGAAAAAAATAAATATATTCTTCAAAAGAGGGCAGCAGAATTATTTGTATGTTGTAATATATGCTAATTAATTAATTTATTTATTAATTTGGTAACTGGGTTGGTGCGCTGATCTGAAGACTTTTTTCAGGCACAGCACTGGCCAGAAACTGGCACAAATAGCATAAAATACAGTGAGAGAACAGCATGGATCATACAGGGAATCCAGTGTAGGTCAAGCTAATAGAGAAAATATAAGGTAAACAGTACCAGATACATCAACAATTAAACACCCCAAGGTATGTAACATTTAGGTAAACAGGGTAATGTTGCACCATCATTCAACAATAGGAATAACAATAGTATTCAGGGTGGGAGAGGAGAGCAGAGCACTGGGGGGAAGGGGAAGGGGGAAGGGTGGGCTGCTAGGGAGGTGCAGCCATGCTAGTGGCCTGTGGGCAGACACAGGTCATGGAGGACAGAAAATGCATTCTTAATAGGGAATTTAGAGTTAGTGGGGGGTCCATGGAACATAGGGAGGAGGGGAAGTCATTCTACAGTGATGGTCCGACTGCGGAGAAGGCTCTTAGGCCCATCCTCATAGATATGTTAGGACATTCTAGTTGGGGGTGAGAAGACTGATGTAGATTGTGGCAGTAGGTTCTGGGCTGGATAAGAAGGGATAGTGGAGAGTAGAAGGGATCATGCAACGTATCAGCAGTGGTCTGGGCCAGCAGGTAGGAGCACCGCGCTTGTGGAGGGAGCCAGTTAAGGGACTGGTCAAAAAAGCAGTGGTGAGTGAGGAGAGGGACACAGAGGACAAGGTGGCATACATGATTGTAGGTAGCATCCAGGTGGTTCAGGTTGGTAATGGATGTGAGGGAGTACACTGTGCAGCCATAGTCAAGGAGAGGGAGGAGGTTGCCATGGGCAATAGCAAGGTGGGCTTCTGGGGAGATGTGGTCAATCAGGTGATAGCAGAGCCTTATCTTCTGGTTGATGCACCTGATCAGTGAGGAAATGTGGTCAGTGTAGATTAAGGATGAATCCAGGATTGCCCCCAGATATTTAAAGGTGGGAACAGTGTCAAGGGGAGATCCATCTGGTGATTTGACAGTGAGAGGGCTGCAGTTGTGGGCAAGGGTGAAGAGTTTCAGTTTGAAACTGAAAAGCTTGGCCTTTTTTTGTCAGCATTGACCAACAGTTTGTTGGTGGAGAACCAACAATGTGCCTTGCAGAAATCATTGGTAAGAGTGGCAACTAGTGAGGAGAGAGAGGGCCCACTCTGGCATAGTATTAAGTCGTTGGTGTAGAGGAGTGATTTACAGGATAGGCACGCTGACGGGAGAGAGTTAACAAAGTAGAAAAAGAGGAGGGGCCAAGGGCAGATCTCTTGGGGTCACCCACAGAGGCAGGCAAGAGGGAGAGCTGGCACCACCAAGGCAGACCACTTGTGTTCTACCAGAGAGGTAATTAGTGAGCTAGGTGGTGGAGGCAGGGGAGACAACAAGGGTGTTGAGTTTTGCTCTCAGGATGCGCTGATTTACAAGGTCAAATGCTTTGGACAGATCTATAAACACTGCACCAGTTATCTTCCCTTCATCTGTATTCCTCAGCACATGGTCGGTGAAGAGGGCAAGAGCTGTGGTAGTGATGTGCCCCTTCCGGAAACCATGTTGCTGAGGGCAAAAGAGATTACATTTGGAGAGAAGCTCTGTAATTTGGTAGTTTACTGCCTTCTTTAGGGGCTTACCAAGATGAAGCAGAATGGAGATGGGATGATAGTTATCCATAAGACTAGATTTGCCCGATTTATGAATGGGAACAATTTTGGCCTGCTTCCAGACAGAGGGGACAGAAGCTGTAGTAAGGGAGAGGTTAAAGATGAAGTTGAGTGGATAGGCAATGTTCTGGGCCACTAGTTTTGATTTGTATCATCTTTAGCTGCAATTACTGCAGCTCCGGGTTATTCCTGAAAAAGGGCTATTACTCAATGCACTTACCCAGTGAAGAAAGTAAATAAATACCGTAAATGAAAACAATAAATCAATTATCTTAGGAAAGGTTTATCACAGATCAGTAGATCAAATTAGTGGGTGTGTGATCCAGTGGCTATCTAGCTCAGCAGGGAATTGGGAGATTGCTGGTTCAAACCACACCAGAGCCAACTTCTCACTGTGTGACCTTGAGCACATTACTGTACTTAGCCTTTCAGTGCTCCATTCTTCCCAGCTGTTGAAATGAGTAAAAAAGGACACCACTGGAAATGAGGTGCTGTAGCTCAACTAGGCTGTCCTGGTAGTCCAGTTCTGTCATTTATTCTGTTGACTTCCATAAGACTTTACCATATAGAAAAGCAGGACATATTGATATAAGGAATTAAAATGGACAAGAAATGACAAAATACATGTTTGTGTAAATAATTATTGACATTTAATTCTGTTTTTATTACAATAAAGTGGATCCCTTAATTTATTTGCCTTATTAATATGACATTTCTCATATTTAGTGCTAAGTGCATATGATCACTTTCTGTTCTCAGTAGTATTAGTAACTCTAAATATTTATCAATGTCTATATAAGTAGTGAAAATATAATCAATTGTAGACATATGAGTACTTGATATACTGTATATGTAAATGCTTCCAGCTGATATCCTCTAATCCTGCCATTGAAAACAATCAAACCATTAACATAATTTCCTTTTAGTAGGCTCTGTTCAGTGGAATTTATTATTTTATCCTTCGGCTGTCTAGTCGGGCACTTTATCTTCAAGTTTGAAAGCTATCATTAGCATCTATTCTACCATAGAAATTTTCACAAAGTAATATGTTAGTTCCTAAATTTGCAGAACAATATTGATTCAGTACATTAGATATGTGTGCATGTATATCCAGATCAGAATTTTTGGATCCCCAAGTGATATGTATATGTTTCCAAAAATAAGTATATCCATATTGAATAAAAGAAGTATATAGTTGTCTCTAACTTCCATAATTTGTATTAAAGATATTTCATGATTAATTCTGAGACCTATAAGCAGTCCTCTTACTGATCTACCCCGTTTAGGTTTTTTTAGGTGCTTCTTTAAGCATAAAAATATTTAGGTCATCATGCATGTTTCCCAGGGCCCATTTTCTTTTTACAAATACTACAGTTTAATTTTATTTTTTTATTTAATTTTATTTAAAATTTGATGACCGGGAAAGGCACACTGAGCCAGGGCTCGTTTCCAGGTGCGACCTGGGTACAGTTTGTACAGAGAGTAACACTAGATTGAGGAAATACAGACAGTTGGCTCAACATTTTACAAAGCAGTTACAATACATTGTTCAGCGGTGAAACAGCTAAAAATTTCATGTGGAGTTGGAGAAGGGAGATGAGGTCAGCTTGGACTTGGTGACTGGGGTAGGTGAGTGGGGACTGTGTGGAGCATTGGCTGCATGCTGGGACCATTTGAGCATTTAGGGCAGTGCAGAGTGGGTTGGAGCCTCAGGAGCCGAGTAAAGACCGAGCAAGAAGGGGCCAGGTGAAGGTTGGAGGGGGAGTTATTCCAGAGAAGGGGGAGGTAGTACAAGAAAGCAGCTTGGCTGGTAAGAGAGCGAGGGCAGGGGAAGTGGAAAGTGCAGGGGTCCCTGTGGCAGAGAGGGTAGCTTAAGGAGGTGGTTGGGTTGAGGTAAGAGGTGAGGTGGGGGGAGGGACCCATACCAGAATTTAGCTAGGAAGGCGGTGCCGTGGGTGGTTCACCTGTGGCAGAGCGGAGCCAGGTATAGAGGAGCATAGAGCAGGCAGTGGTGAGTGAGTGGGGGCGAGGTGGTGGCGAAGCGGCAGAAGGAGTTGAGAAGGATGTCAAGCCTGGAGAGAGAGAGGAGGATGGGGCCATACCATAGATTATGTCAGCATAGTCTATTACAGGTAAATAGTTTTATGTACAAGCTCGCACCAGGTGGGGATTGGTAGGCTCGATTTGTGGCGATAGAGGATAGCGAGTTTTGGCCAGAGTTTGGAGCACAGCACTTCGATGTGAGTGGAGAAGTTGAGCTGGCTGTCCAGTCAAACTCCCAGGTATTTGAAAGCTGAGACTAGCTCCAGAGGAGAGTCATGTTTGGTGGTGATGATGGGGGGTCTGGGAGGGTGGCCAGTTTCTGTCTGGAACCAAAGACCATTGTGACAGGTTTTATTTTTGCATTTAGGGTGAGCAGGTTCTCTTGGAACCAGTATTGGACTCTTTTGAAATCATTTTGTAGAGTGGGGAGGACACTGTCATAGGTGGGGCCTGAGGCAAAGATGACAGTGCCATCTGCATAAAGATGCACATTTGAGACGAGGCAGGAAGAGGGAAGGTTGTTTATGAAGAGAGAGAGAGGAGGAGGAGGCCAAGGAAAGAGCCTTGGGAGATGCCAGATACGATGATAAGCGGAGAGGAGACAGTGTCGCCTACTTGAACAGACTGATGCCTGTTGTGGAGGTATGAGTAGAACCTGGAGATGGCAGGTTGGGCGATGCTGAAAGAGCTAAGTTTACTGAGTAGTAGCGGGTGGGAGACAGAGTCGGAACGCTTTAGCCTGGTCTATGAATATGGCAACTGTGACCAGGCTATTGTTCATGGCTGTGAGGATGGAATTGGTTAAGCTTAAAAGGGTGGTGATGGTGGAGTGGTGTTTTCAGAAGCCAGACTGGACTGGTGAAAAGTAGTTGTTGGAAGAGAGAAAGTTTGACAGTCTGGGCAGTGTGAGGGATTCCTGGACTTTGGCAAGGGAGGGGAGGAGCAAGATAGGCCTATAGTTTCCTGGTAGGGAGGGGATCACCGCCTTTGTGAAGAGGGATGACTTTGGATGATTTCCAGGCTTTAGGGACTGTAGCTGTGGTTAGGGACAGGTTCAGAATGTCAGTTATGGGGTAACAATGGCTGCAGCAGAGATGCGGAGTATTTTGGGGTGGATTCCATCCGGGCTAGATTTGGATGGGTTAAGGGAGTAGAGTGCATTGTATGCCTCCAGAGTAGTGATGGGTGGAAAGAAGAAACCGAGGTCAGGGGAGGATGGGTTACCCAGGTTGGGGGAAGGAGGGGTGGAGTTGGGTAGGGCACAGGAGATAAAAAACTTGAATTGCTCAGCCACCGAGGCAGGATCTGAGGAGGTTTTCCTATCTATGGTAATAGTCGGGCAAGTCTGTTTAGTGGGGGGTTAAGGAGGGAGTTGATTGACTTCCAGAAAGATGCATGGGGGTTCTTGGTTTGAGAGAATTGTGCTTTAAAATAGGAAGATTTTGATTGCCGGGTGGTCTTAGTGCATTTATTTCTGAGGTTCTTATAAGATTGAAGATCACTTGCTGTGTGGGAGGCTTTCTAGAGTCGCCATGCTCTGTCCCTGGAGTGACACAAGATGATAAGGTTGGCTGTGGTCCAGGGGTGGTGGAGGCATTTAACCCTTGCTTTCCTTAGGGGAGCATGCGTGTCCCAGATACTCTGGAAAATACTACAGAATTGAGATAGGGCAGCGCCCACATCTGACTCGGACAGCACAGGTATCCAGTCTGTGTTAGCAAGGTCATGGAGTAAGGCAGGGATGTTGAGGCTGTGTAGGGAGCGGGACCAGATGAATTTGGGAAGGGAGAGTGGTGAATGGATTTTGCGGATGCACAGTAGTAGCCACAGACATTGCCAGCTATTTCCAGATATTTCGCGAAATTTCTGAAGAGTTTCTCTCTGTTGCCCCTACTGTGGAAATGCAGAAAGCAGGAGATATTCCTGGAAATGTCACAGAACTTTCAGGAAATAGCTGGCAGTGTCTGTGGCTGCTACTGTAGGTGATACAGTGGTCACTGAGGGTGTTGGAGAAAATACCTGAGGTGGAGATATGGTGGGGATGTGAAGATAGATAGAATCCAGTCCAGGAGGGTGTAGTTTTGGGACCGGTGGTTAAGGCGGGTGGGTTCGTGGATTAGCTGGGAGAGATTTAGGGATTCAAGCTTTAGGATGGTGGGTTTAGCAGAGGGGGAGAGCCAGTCAAAATTGAAATTGTCTAGTAGTATGAGCTCGCTGTTTGATGTTTTGGTGGGGATTGAGGAGATGGCCTTGATGATAGAGTCGGACGAGGAATTTGGTGTGGCATATGGGGCCCCTATATGGGGGGGTGGAGGAGGGGAAGGATAGATGAGCAACAATTGATTCATGGGATGAAGGGCAGAATTCATTGAAGACAATGGAGCATGAGAAGGAATGCCTAAAGTACAGTGCCACGCCCCCGCCTCACTTGCCCCGGTCCTGGCGGAATAAGTTATAGTCAGGAATGGCGAGAGAGGAGTTTGGAATTTTGGAGGATAGCCAGGATTCCATGATGCAGAGTATGTCAGGGTTGTATTGGGTGACTCAAACTGTTAGGGCATCCATCTTGGGGAGCAGACTATTGGCGTTGAGAAGGAAGATGCGGAGGCCCTTGGGGAGGGAGTTATGGGCTAGGCAAGGGGGTGATCCAGTAGAGGCGGAGGATGGGGTGGAGGAATGCCTGGGCACAGAGGGGCCAGGGTTGGGATGTATGTTGCCTACAAGAAATAGGAGGATAACAGAGTATGTGAGAAGCGGGGAGCATTTGGATGTGCTGGAACAGGCGCATTGAGGTGGCACATGGAGGTTCAGGCATCAGTTTAGTGCCTCCAGGTTAAGGAGGTGGGAGTGGAGCAGAAAGGGTGGTGGAGGAGGGGTAGGAAAAGGTGGAGGAGGAGAGTAGGGGAAAAGGGAGGGGTGAGAGTTGCAGGGTAAGCATTGGGGTGGGGTATATGGGAATTTGAGTGGGTGGTTCCTGTAGTAAGGGGAGGGAGAAGGGTTGATTGGGGGGGTGGGGAGTGAACACTAAAGTGAGGGTGATGGAGGTGGGGAGATGGGAGTGAGAAAAAGACAGCTGGAAAGAGAAAGCTGCGTAGCAGAAGCTTCTGCATTTTGGAGTTTAATGTTGCTAAAATAAGCTGTAATGCAGATATTGGCCACCAGAGGAGAGACCAAGTTGATAGCTGGTAGGAGCTCGACCGTCATAGCTTGGATTTGAAAGACAAGTGGCCCCTAGAGGCAAGATCTGGTAACCTGCAGATGGGAAACCAGCCTGATAGGTTTTCAGGTTTAAGCACAGCATATGAATGTTTCCAATCTTTATTTTCTATTTTTCAGATATACTTGCTAGATTCCTAGATAATGATAATGGTACAACACTTTTTGTTTGTTAATGCTAAACCATCTGTGCTGTAATTGTCAATCTATTGAAACTTAATGAAATACATCAAATATATAAGAATATGTGGACTTTTGTAGTTCTTAACCACTCTTTTCCAGGTCCATCCACTTTAAACTAATTGAAATCCATTCTTTATAAGGTAATTATCCTATTCTTCTAACAATATGTTTGTGATGTTTACTACAAGGATGCCAAGTGGTCAAGTTTTAATCAATTTTTCAAGATTCGTTTTGCCAAATAAATATCTGTTATTTCAGTGTTCATTTTGTACAGAATTATTCTATGAAGGTTGCCTATTAAGGCTAAGGATTGATTAGATATTGGTAGCTATAGTAAGTTGGAGAAAAATTGCTACAATAATGTTAGTTATGTTCTCTTCAGTTTCATTTTTCTCACTTTTGCAAACAGAATATATATATGATATGGGTATGTGGCACATTTTCAGTATTCATATTCACATATTGATTAATATAGAAATTGGATTGCATGGCCTTATATTGATCACATTCTTGTGGAAATTCTACACTTTCAATGACATTGGCTGAAACATTAGTAGCTCAAATTGGTTTTAGATGGCCAACTTTTAAATTCAGTGATATTCTGGGCAAATAAATTGTTAAAACAAGAGACATTTATGGGTTCAGATGAATAACTCTAGAATATTGACAGCAGAGTCATCTTTCTATTTTTTCTGTACAAATGTAACAATGCTCTCCTTCCTACTTAACTAACACATTTACAAAGTCTTGAATGTCCACAGCCATGCTACAAAATTAAGAGAAGTAACTTGCAAATATCAAAAATCTATTGTAATTCAAGTTACAAATCTCAGAACTACGGAGGAAAAATGTCATGGATCTGTTAATAGCCTATAGCACTAGCATTACTCCATAGTAACTGCTCATTGTATGCAGTTATTTAGATATTTGATATACTTGTTCACTGCTGATTGTTTTTCTAATCACAGCATGACTTTGTGCTGCTAATTTGTAGATGTAATCCAGCCGTCACAGAGCCTCCTCAGAAACTCACTACGTGTATGCTTCAGCAGTCACCGTGTCTATATTTGTAGTATATAAACAGAATACAGTAAGTGGTGGTAAAGTTCCGTATAGGGTGGAGCAGGATAATAAGCCTCAATGCAAAAGGCCAAGTGACATTATTGCCTTATTCCACCCACTAAATGCAACTAGTTTCATGTATACACACCTTTTCCGTAGTGTGCTATTGATATCTATTTAGGTTGTCAGAAATTGCTGGATTAAAGTTTTTGGCAGAGATTCAAACAATGAATGCGTTAATGTGACAATTGTATATTCAGTTTTCCTGACTGACTTGTATGCTGAGATGTGGGTTCAGAGTTAGTTAACTGTGTCTGCATGTTGTTTACAAGACAGAGTTTCTGTAGCAAGTAGTGTCATTTCAAAGATTCATTTTCAATTGTAGTGAGTATGGTGTTCCTTATTTAAAGTATTTGAAAATTGTTGAAAGCCTTTAGTACTATAAATGTGTACAGTTTCTAATATTTTTTAGTTCCTTTTATTTGAGGAGCAGTTTGAAGTTGAGGAAGTAGTGAAATTCAATAGTTTGCATCATTCTCTGTTCCTAGGGTGGGTGATGAAATGTCACATGTCTATAAAATGTTTAGAATTGTCATGATGAATCTTGTTTATTTCGTAACTTTGGAGGTTTCCATTGAGATGCAAGTCCTTCTTGCTGTTTGGGTTCTGGATTTAGGACATTTCTTCAATTCTGTGTAGTACAACAATGGGAGGTCATGTGAGACGTGAAAGGTCACGCAGTGCATATTTTGTTTTAATAGGGTTTATCTGTAACTGTTTTAGCTTTGCTAAAAATATATGTTTTTTTATCAAAGTAACTTTATAAAACTGAGTAAGGGAGGTTTTAGTGCTTGTTGTTCTAAAATCGATTCATTCTGTTGATATTTTGCATATTTTACTTATCTTGTTGAATGGGCAAATGATCTACCCATATTATCTATCTATCTATCTATCTATATATATATATATATATATACATATACTGTAGATATATATCTTACAGTGGCAAATGATTTACCCATAATATATATCATTGTAAAAAAACCAATGCATCAGTTAGGGTTGATATCAAACCATAAAAAGGAGGGAAATACTATATTAAGGTTTCCGATCCTAACACCCCACTCCCACTGTGATTACACCAACAGGCATCAGGGGAGTGCCTTGGGGTCATCAGGGTGGGGGTGCCACTAGACACCAGGGAACTTTAAAAAAAACTTTGGGGATCACAGTGGGAGAGTGGGGGGTGCCATTAGTTGTCAGGGTCCACAAAAAGAAAAAAAGGAGAGCACAATCAGAGGGTGGGTGTACCACTAGACACCAGGGAGTATTATAATATAATGTTTTTACTATAATTATGCTTTTGGGGTGAAAATTATATCCCCAATCACTGCCTTATGTAGGGATCATTTGATCAAAAAATAGCCATTCAAACAGTAATGTTTGAACTGTACAGAACTTCAAATGGTTATTTACCAAATGAACTGTCCTTACCTAAGCAAGTGGCTGGTGAAATTATTCTCGACACAGATGGTGGATAGTGCAAACAGTTTTTCTCTTAGCATGAACAGTAAATCCTTAACAATTAACTATTCAAATGGTTTTCAATTACCTGCCTGTCTAGCCACTATCACAAAAAATCAAACAATTTAAAAATGGTAAGATATCTTTTCATCAAACCATCAAAAGGCACACCCTTGGCACAGACCCCATCATCCCTGAAAATTTTAGAAAAAAATTCATTTCATCTGCACTGTAGATGACAGCAAAAAATCTAAAGTTGACTATGGGGAAAAAGGGGTAGTTTTACGCTTTTTCACCACTCCATATTTCAAATACAATACGAGATTCTGTTATGAAACTTTCCACATTTTGAGACACTCGCAGAATGACTGCACATGCCTAATTTTGAGCTACTTGGTCAAAGAATGCCAAAGATAATAAGGTGCAAAAATGGAAATTAACGTTGAGTCATGGTACAACCCTAACTATAGAGGCACTACTGCACCCCTATAATGTACATATTCTTTGCAAAAAACTGAGTCAAGGCAATGCCCAGGTCGTACCTGAAAATAGGCAGCTATGCTATCTAGTGTACCTACCCGTTTAGCAAAAACTAAATAAATAAAAATAAATAAATAAACATTTAAGGTCCAGGTTAAAGTGCCAAAAGTAGGTAACTGTGGTTTTAGAGCTTACAACCCCTAAAACCTCACCCCTAAAACAAATCAGAGGTACAGTCCTCCTTGGCCACGATGCTCCAGCGTTGTTTTCCATAGTGACTGAGCCACACAGGACGTCACTTCGGTGACATCATTATGCTCCCTTGGGAACATGATTTCAAGCAGCTCAGCCCCCTCAATCTCATTTGTTTCACAAGGAGAAAGCATTTTGGTGTCCTGGTTAATGGCGACTACAGTGTAACTTAAGGCAGTTTACATTTAAATTAGTCAAGTTGATAGTGACAGTCACCTGATATATTTCGGCATAAAGTTGTAAAAGCCAACCGCATAAGAAAAACATCTGGTTCTGCAGTAACAGAGAAGTGAGAATAAAGGCACACCTATAGAAAAATGATTATGGTGAGTGCTAACTTATCAATACTAGCAACAGCTTTTAAAAATTTAAGATTTAAAATAACATGGAATTTGCAAGAACATAATGCCGCTCTGCTTTTGTAACAATGACTCTTTGCTTGCAGGGTTCTTGTGGTGAAATAATGTAGGAAATTACCCCCCGAGACAGAGTGTTTTTGACACAGGTAACCCATTTAATGGTATCGCTTTAAAACTGCAACCAGAACAATACAAATAAAAGCAGTCATATAATAAAAATAAAAAAAATGTTTTGCATTTAGATGGTTACCAGGATTTTGAGGCATAGGAGCAGACTGGATATACTGGCAGATCACAACAGGTGTGTTCCTCCTGTATTAACTCATCAAGGACTACTCCTTAATATATTCACTAAATTTAATTATGAGGGGTACTAAAATATATATTTATTTATCTTTTATAAAACAGAGCACATACAAAATATTAACAGGGTCTGAAGAAGGGACAGGATGGTCCTGAAAATGTTTACCCAGGAACATTGAATAGATTTGAATTTTTTTTGAAGTGCCTGTTATGAAAAATCTTTGTTAATGATAATTGAGTGATGGATTCACTTCTGTAACCTGAGTGTACTGTTTGAAATTATATGTACCTCTGCATTGAATGAATAATTACTAAGAATAGAGAAAGAAAAAAAAAGAAAATTATTAAAGGGTTGAGAGTCTTTATGTTGATTTTTTACATGGAAACTTGACACATCAGGAGAGCTGCCCCACACGACTGTACATGCAAAATTTCAGTTAAAGCTGTTGAAAGGTTGGCAAGATATTAAATTTCAAAATTTGAGGTTTAACATTAAAGTGCCTATTAACCCCTAAATATAACGGCACCACTGTGCCACTATAGTAAGAGGTGAGTAGGCTGTTTAATGCTAGCCCCCTAACTCTGCATTTTTAAGAGCTTTACTCCCGTTCAATAGATTTGCACAAACATTTGAAGCACAGTCGGGGGGGGGGTCTCTTGATGTGCCAAGTTTGTTCTGGTTAGATGTGCAGATTCTGAAATCTGGATAGCAAAAAAGTGAAAATAAAATCATGTTTTTATGCTTTTTTTGTCATCACCTAGCACCAAGATGATTTGGAACTTTGGTCTGAAATTTTCAGGGTTGAAAGAGCTTGGGCAAGTGTTGTACCTTTCATTGGTTTGGTGAAAAACATTTTAATCCATTCCAGAGTTATAAGGTTTTGAAATTTCAATTATGAGCATGCTCAGTACAGTCTTTTAGATAGCTGTTTTACATACGCAAAAAAAAATTGAGCCATATGAACAAAGATTCTGTTTCATATGGTGGTAATCTTTTTTTGTGACAAAAACTTCTTTATTCATATGCAGCCATCTTGTTTCTGTTTTTTTAATGCTTGAAAGCACACAAAATTGTATCCATAGAGACCAACACATGTGTTTTTTAACACATTTTAAAATATTTTTTCATGACCTGAATTTGTTTTTTTCATATGACCTTAAGAAAAAAGAATGGGTTCATATGAAAAAAAATTCCCTTCATACAAAAAAAGAATTTGGACTTAAGTTTTTTATATTCTTTTTTCATAGGAAGGAATCTTTTTTCATATAAATGACATGACCGCATTAAAAAATATCCTTTCATGCAAAAAAAGAAATTTGGACTTGTTTTTGTTTCACATTCTCATATAATCTGCAGATTTGAGGTTATTTGCTGATGGAATTGAGTGAGCATTAGGATTGATAACCCCAAGAAAGACCCCAGGCTTGATTTGCAAAGACTCAGGACAGCCAGAACAGTAAAGCTTTTTCCTTTTTGCTGATTGTAGGGTGGGGGTGAGGGTGGGGTGAGCTGTTAGGGTTGGAAACTCTAACAACTCATTTCCCTACTTTTGTCAGTTTAACCCTAACTGGTGCATTAACAATATTTTTTGATCTCTCTCTCTCTCTCTCTCTCTCTCTCTCTCTATATATATATATATACACACACACATATACATATCTATAAGGAAACAGCTCTGAATTCCCAATTTAAAAACTTGAACAAGGAAATGGGTGATGCTGTCTCCAAGGATTATATAAACAAGAACAATAAATCATTGTGCATCACTCTGAGACACAAAGTCAATCTCATCCATTATGTAATGATCTCTGGAATGCTCTAAAGGATGCAGTGTATAATAAAGTTATACAGCATGTGGTCTGGGTGATGGCATGGCCTCATTAAACAAAAGAAGTATACTGTGCTACACTTCTACAAGTCACAGTGTCTTAAATATTGAATTTGAAAAGGCATTGACATGATTTGAGGGAACCACTGGTACAGACAGCACCCACAGTAACAGAAATGCTGTTATCAGACCAGCACCTAGGAACTGTCTTTGCTAAGAAACGAAAGTCATAAGCCTAATGTGTACTGATCTTGTGCATCAAATGTTCCTAAATGACTTACTTTGGAAAAGTTGTATGTCTGTTCTCCAAACAGGCGATTGGCCAGCTTCAACAGGTAGTCAGTGCCCGGTTTGTTGATTTCCGAAGTGAGCTTTTGGAATCCTGAATGGATATCTCCACCTTGGTCTACATGCATTGCCTGTCAGGAATCAGAATTCTGTATTATTCACACATCAGGATCTGCCTGTCTGTCAAAGTCCTCCTTAAAGACAAAGCCTAAAGAAAGAGGATATCTTCCATAAACAACCACACATTCTTAAGTAAAGAGTTGTGCCTCCATTGTTTAAAGCACCCACCCCCAAAAAAATGCAAAGCAGGTAAACTATATTCAGATGTTTCATAGCATATTTTCTGTCTTTCTGAGCTTCAAAGAGACAGAGGGATAGGTTCTTAGCACTGCATTTGGAAAGCAGTATTACTGTGTAAGCCCCTCCCCCAAAAAAAAAACCAATATGGCATTGGACTGTTATTCATCTGCCTGTGTAGTCCAATGGAGCCTGCCAGGAGGCAACACAATACTGCAGCATTCTGCAGTAGGGTTACTGCAGGAAACATGGCAATTTTGATGGCAGTTAATCCCTTTCATCATGCAGGTGACACTGTATGGCATCCTGTCAGTTCCCACTGTGGACAGTAGTGCAGGAAGTCCATACCTACACATATAGCATTAATCCAGCATTCAGAGTACAGAGTTCTAGGTGAGAGTAGCTAAAGGTTCCCAGTGCAAAAAGCTGTTTCCTAGAAAGACTGAGTCTGAGTTTTGCTAAAAGAAGAGATGAGTTAAGATGGTGAAGAAGAAGAAGTCTCCTTAACAGGCTTATTCTGAGGGGGCTTTCAGATTCAGATTTAAGCTAGTGGGAGTTGAAGCAGGGTAGCTATAGCTGAGCTTTGAAGATGGTAGCTGTGCCTAAATGATTTAAGAGAAGGGCATAAGAAATTTCAGTGGAGCATGCCCTGTATAGATAATCTAGGCACACATTCTGTAGTGGGCTGTTCTGAGCTTAAAAAAGGCCACTGCACACAACTGTGTAGAGTACTTGTGTTTTTGTTCAACCAGCCCTGATGTTTCACCAGTATGGCTTCTTCTGGGGAACTAAAAAAGCATTAAAAATATTCACATAAATGGTAACATGTATACATTATGCTAAAAAGTTGTATTTGTAGCCATTGGTAGATGTATTATGTCACACTGGATGATAATATATTTATTTACCGATAAAAAGAACATGGGGGGGGTGGGTAAATCCCGGGTTTTTGCAGCCCAGATCAGCAAGTTAGCTGTCTGGAGGGTAATGAATGTTGAGGCCCTATGTGCACATTTACGTACAGTACATGGGCATGGCGGAGAATACACAAAAAAATATTGGTTGAAGAAATTATCGCCAACTAAAGTACTGAAATGTTTCTCATTTAATTTTATTTATTTATTCATTAGAATTTTGGTAACTGGGTAAGTCCACTGAGCCCATGCAGTCCCTTTTTCAGTGATGACCTGGGTGACAATAGTGAACACAGTACAATAGATAAATACAATAATAATATACAGGTTACAGAAAGATTTAACAATGTTGCAAAAATGATTACAGTGGAAAGCCGGATAAGTAACTTAAAACAGATCAGGCATTAAGCATATATAAACAAACAGGATAACTAATATTATTCAATATATACAAAGCAGGAATGTGAGAGCAGATGGATTACAAGATACATCTATCAGAGTAACATTGAATAGGCATTAACGATGCTATAAGGGTTATTTCAAGCAATTGCAGAGGAGGGAGTTAGTAGGAAAGAGGTAAGCTCTTTTTTGAAGGAGGATAGGGTGGGGCAGGAGAGTAAGTTGAAGGGGAATTCCAAGTAGAGGGAGCTGAGAAGGTGAATGAGCGCTTACCCGATACGCGTTGCGTCTTCTGGATTGCTAATAAGGGTAAGGAAATAGATCTAAACGTGCGTTTGGGTGCTTTTTTGTAAACAATTCCCCTTAGGCAAGGGGGATTAAAGAGCTTGGTAAGTTTGAATAGAAGGCATAAGGTGTGAAACTGTAACCTTGAGTCATAGGTAGGCCATTGAAGAGAATACAAAGCCTCACAGTGGTGTTTTCTGGAGTCCGCTCCAAGGGCAAAGCGTCCAATCCTAAGATAGAGTTGATGCACCTGTGCAAGGGAAGAGGATTGGGTGGAGAGTAGAAGAGGGGCACCATAGAACAAAATAGGGAGAAGAGATGTTGACACATTCTTTTTACAGGTGGTGTTGAATAAAAGAGGGTGGCGGTGGTATCATAACCCGAGCTTCTGGTTTACAGTTTCGTAAGGCTGAGTTGCATGATGCACCATTGAGAAGGAGGTATCTAAGTGAACCCCAAGGTATTTAAAAGTACTATCCACCTCTATGGGGTCTCCTGACTATGTACTGATCTGGAGCTGTTTGGTAGGTTTGGGGGACGGGTTATGGAAAAGCATAGCTTTTGTTTTTTTCATATTTAGAATTAGGTGATTGTCAGAGAACCAGGTCTCAAGCTCAATGAAATCAGAGTTAAGGCTTTGGTTAAGCCAGTCTATATTGTTAGATGAGCGGTATAAGATTGCATCATCAGCATATAATTGCACGGATGCACAGCCACAGAAGTTGGGGAGCTCATTGGTAAAAGCGAGAATAGTATCGGGCCAAGAATAGAAACTTGGGGTACTCCATGTGAAATAGGCCTTGAAGAGAAGAGTGAACTAGACCATTTTAACCTTTGTGATCTTCCAGTGAGGCAGTCGTGGAACCAAGTGAGTGCTAAGCGATCTAGACGTAGTTGATGCAATTTACCAAGGAGAAGGTAGTGGTTGACTAGATCAAAGGCCTTAGTCAAGTCGACGAATACTCCATCGGTTAGAAGACCAGCATCACTTGCATTAAGAATGTCAGTCGAAACTTTGACAAGGGCTGTGGTTGTACTGTGGCCCTTCCTGAAGCCATGCTGGCAGTCTGTGAGATGATGTAAGTCTAGGTAGGACTGTAGCTGAATATGCAGGATCCACTCCAGGATCTTAGCCAGTGGGCAGAGAATTGAAATAGGCCTATAATTTTCCACAGTGTGGGTCCCCCCCTTATGGAGGAGGACCACTGCAGCCACTTTCCAAAGACTTGGCACTTCACCAGAGAAGATGGATCTATTTAGACGATCACAGACAGGTGCGGCGAGTGCTGCTGACCCTAGTTTGAGAAACCTGGGTTCTAATGTGTCATAGCCAAGGGAGCTCTCTGATTTGAGATTTGATAGTAGCCTGAGTACTTCTCTTCTAGTGGCTATTTTTGGGTGGAAAGGGGGTTGGGAGCCAAGAGCGACATGATGCTGAGTAGGGATAGAGAAATCCGAGACTGGCAGCAGGTGAGCTGTGTACTTATCAAGGTCAGTGAGGAACTGATTAATTCCTTCTGCAATGGACGGGGGATCTTGAATTAGGTGACCACCGGATGATATGGAGCTTGGACATTGGGTCAATTTACCTTTGATCAAAGAATTGATATGTTTCCAGAATTCTTTGGGCTTGCTGAGATTCTCAGTCTGAAGTGAGTGGAGATAGGTACATTTAGCACCCTGTATCCTATTTTTACACTTATTTCTCAGATGTTGATAATATAGCCAATCAGAATAAAGGAGGTTGTGTTTATAGGTCTTCCAGGTTGCATCACGACTCTTCATGAGGGTCCTGATTTCAGTAGAGAGCCAGGGTGCCTTAATACCCTTAGATCTACATCTAGTAAGTGGAGCATGTCTGTTGATAGTGTTTTTAAAGGTAAGGATAAAATAATCGAGTGCCTGGTCTATTGAGGGGAGGTGAGTAATGGGTGTCCAGTCAGCATTACTAATAGACATTGAGAAATGGTCTACATTAAACTGAGACATTTTCCTGGGTTCATGTATTACGGGTGGTGGGACATCAAAAGTATTAACCACACATAGTAGGTAGGAGAGTGGTCACTAATACAATCTGACAAAACACTGACTGTTTTAATCCTATGTGGGCAATTAGATAGTAACCAATCCAACAGGTAATACGTGGTATCACCTTTGGAATTTGTTATGACAGAGAAAGCATTTCCCTGAATATAAGAAAGAGTACTGGTATGTGACAAGGGCTATCATGTACTAATAGTTGCAAACACTTTTTAACATAATGTATAAACATTATTGCTTAGGTGAAAATTTTGAATTTTTAGTGTTCCCAGAAGAAAAAGCATTGGTGAAACATCAAGGCTGGTTGAATAAAAGCACAAGTACTCTATATGTCATGTGTAGTAGCCTTTTGTAGGCCCTGAGAAGCCCTCATCTGAATTTGTACCTCAGTGACTTAAGACCCATTTGGGGCTGAATGTCCAGAATGATTCTGCATCAAATTATTTAGAGGAAACATAAGCAAAATCTTGCACTGGGAACCATTATGGAGCAGCATTACAACTGGTGCAGTCCCCACTGTGGTCAATACTCCAGGGGTGAAACCACCTGAGTGGAAGAAGGTCAGTCCTATTCTGGGGTTCAGCCACTTAAGTGGCAATGCTTTAAGGTATGGCAGATCCCTGGTCTGTGTAAAAGCATGACTGGGGCCAGAACTTAATAAAGGCACAAGATGAAAGCTTCCTTGTAAGTTTCTGAACTCAGGAAACTAGAGCATGCAGGTAATTCCAGAAGGCCTATGAATTGGAATTGCTGCATGGAAGGCCCTGGAGCCTTTGTAGGTGCCACCAGGGCCCTATGCATTCTAGTTAAGTAATTAATGTAGCTGTGCTATGCTTGATGCCTGGTAGGCTGCATATTTGCAGCTGGCTCAAGGGTGGAACACAAATTCTGGTGCATGTGAAAAGCAAATGTGAGTAATAATAGTGTGTGTGTGTGTGTGTGTGTGTGTGTGTGTGTGTGTGTGTGTGAATTCAGGTATGCGGGTCAAAGTATTTCAATAGGGTTTTGAAGTTAGTGGCTTAACTTTCCCATTTCTGAATATTTTTGCCCCACATTTTCAACATGACTTTTTGGGGGGACCCCACCTCAAGAACAATGGGAGTACTAACATACTAAAATGCCAGCAGAATAGGCCTAATGGTCTTTCGAGTCTGCTCAATTGGTCAGCCCCCACCCTGAGTGCTGACCTTGCTGCCCTCCTTGCCTTCTCTGGCTTCTCCCTTCCCAGTTCCGGATTTCTTGCTGCATTGGATTTTGCTTCCAGAACCCTTCCCCTGTACCTGTCCCACCCCCTCTTGAACCCCTCCACTGTCTCTGCCTCCACCAGCCCCCTAGGCAGTGCATTCCATGGCTCCACCACCCTCTCAGTGAAGTAGCACCTCCTCCTTTCTCCCCTGAATCTTCCCCCTTCCAGCTTCCACCCATGCCTCTAGTGGCCCCTCCTCCTTTCTTCAAGTGCCCTGACTGTTCCTCCCTATTTACCCTCTTCATGTACCTGAAGACCTCTATCATGTCCCCCAGTCCCTTCTCTCTTCCAATGTGTACATATTTAGCTCTTCGAGCCTCTCCTCATAGGTCCTGTCCCCCAAGCCCCAAATCATTTTGGTTGCCCTCCTCTGGACCCTCTCCAGGAGTTTAATGTCCCTCTTTAAGTGTGGCCTCCAAAACTGTATGCAGTACTCAAGGTGTGGCCTCACCAAGCAGTTCTACAGAGGGAGTATCACTTCCCTCCTTCTGGAGGTGATCCCCCTAGCGATGCATCCCAGCATCCTGTTGGCCTTGGCTGCTGCCCTCCTACAAGTCTCCGAGTTGTTCATCTTGACATCCACCACCACCCCCAGGTCCCTCTCAGCCGTCGAGACTTGTAGCATTCCCCCCAGGGTGTACACTTGGCCTGGGTTTCTGGCCCCCAGGTGGAGTACCTTGCATTTCCCTGCATTGAACCTCAGCTTCCACTTTCTAGACCATCTTTCCAGAGCCTCCAGGTCCCCCTGTAGGGCCACCCACCCCTCCTCCCCATCCACCACCACCCCCAGTTTTGAGTCATCTGCAAAGAGACTCATCTCACTCCTGATTCCTGTCCTTATGTCAGAGATGTAGTGTTGAACAGGAGGGGCCCAAGGACTGATCCCTGTGGGACCCCACTAATGACCCTCCTTGGGGATGAGACTATCCTGCCAACTACGACCCTCTGGGTCCAGTCCTGGAGCCAATTGCCTATCCATCTGATCATCTGGTTCCCCACCCCCATTTCTCCCAGCTTATCCAACAGGCCCACGTGAGGAACAGAGTCAAATACCTTGCTGAAGTCTAGAAAGAGGACGTCCACTGGTCTACCCAGGTCCAAGGCACTCATCATCCAGTCATAGAACTCCACAAGGTTTGTCTGGCACGATTTCCCCGGGACGAATCCATGCGGTCTATCATCCAGGCACCCTGACTTTTCCAGGTCCCCCCCCCTAGCCTCTCCTTGACAATGCCCTCCATCACCTTGCCCACCACCGATTTCAGGCTGACAGGCCTGTAGTTCCCTGCCACCTCCCTTGGTCTCCCCTTGTGGATAGGCACTATATGCGCCACCTTCCAGTCCTGGGGCACCCACCCTGTCCTCATTTGGCAAATCTGTTCCAAAAGGTTATTTCACAGTCGCTGTGCAAAATCACCTTTTGGGCAGGAGTTGAAATTTTTCTCTGCCTTTGTTCATGCTGCAGGGTCATAAGAAGGCTATGTTGAAAATTTGGCATATAAAATATTAAAAAACAACAAAGTTAAGAGCCTACATTTACGTTTGCAAACACGGCCTCATAACTTTGGCAATTTTCAATATTTTGACCCCAAATTTTCAACATAGCCATTTCCACAGCACCACATGAATGTGATAGCTGTCATTTTTCAAATCCTGACCAAAGTGTGTTTTCGTACTTGTGGCACAAAAATCACCTTTTGGGCAGGAATTGAAGATGCTCTCCCCCCATGTTCATGAGGTGGGCTCATATTAGGCAATGTTGGGTCATAAGAAGGCTGTGTTAAAAATCTGGGGTAAAAATATGAGAACACAATAAAATTATGATTGCACATTGCAGTTTTTTCCATGCATGTTCATAACTGTGGTCATTTTCAATATTTTGCCCCAACTTTCACACATAGGCATTTTTTGATACCACCTGCATGAATATGAGAGCTGTCATTTCTCAGATCCTACCCACAATTTGTATTAATACTTGTGGCAAAAAATGACCTTTCAGACATTGTTTTATAAATGGCACATATCCTGCTCAGAAGGAGTAGCATAACAAGAGTATGTTGAAAATTGGAGTACAAATGTGAAAAACCAACTGAGTTATGAGAAAACAAATTGTGCCAACATTTACTCATGGCTTTATGTTTTGCACATTTTAGCCGCTAATGTTCAACATATCTCTTGTATTATCCCACCTCCTTAACATGGCAGGTGTCATTTTTTCAAATCACCTCCAAAACTTGTTGCCACAGCTGCACAGGGAAATCACCTTTTGGATGGGATTTTACAACTTCCAGCTGTTATGATCATAACGTCCGGTCATAGAAAGATTGTTGGATATTTAAGCAATAAGCCACGAGGGGGTGTGGGTTATCAGGGGATTTACCATGGCTGGCGTGGTTTGCCCACGAGGCGTAGCCGAGTGGGCAAATCCTCGCCAGCCATGGTAAATCCCCCGATAACCCACACCCCAGAGTGGCTTATTGCGATTATACCAACACATTTTGTCATGGATGAAAGTTTAAATTGTTTAATTTTCTTTTTTCCTGTGGAAAATAAATGATTTTATTAAGAGATATCCTTCCATGAAAAAAAATAGTCCATGTTTTTTAATGCATTTCTTTATTCTTCGAATTCCTTCTCTTTTGTCAACCCTTGTAGCATTCCCTAACCTCCCCAGCACTTCTATAGCCCTCTGCAGCACTTGCCAGCCCAGATTACATGCTTTTTCAGGCTACACTCACACCTGCCCCCCCGCCCCAAGTAAACAGCTCCTTTATTTATGACGCTTGGTCGACTTGGTTGAAACTCACAACGCCACTCCACACCCCCTAAGTCTACAGAATTTGTTATACTCTTTCATGAATTTTTAACTTAAATAAATAAAGTTGAAGTTAATATGAATGAATGATATATATTACTTATCTGTGACACTGGATTTATCGCTTAAGAAGCAGGACTATGACCGACTACCAACTACACTGAAAAGGTAAACATTTTAATGCAGATTGGTTGAAACTTAACCCCTCGCACGCTTACACTGAAGTAAACAGCACTAAGATGCTTTATATGCTGCTTGGTATGCTCAGTAAACTGCACTAATGTTATATTTGCTAATTACTAGCAAGGAAGCAAGACAGGAAAAGGTAAACGTGTTGGCAGGCTCTGCAGTTAAGGCTGAAAATTACCCCGGCCCCTCGCCACAAATCCAAACCAGAAGTAAACAGTGTTTGGATGCTAGACTGAAAGTCACTGCACTGCTGTATACGTTTTTGTTATGGTTTGTAATATGTAAATTAATAATGTTATACTACGGCAGCTGCAGCACTGAAATTGTTTTACGCTGATAATGTCTGATTGCTGTAATTGCTTTGCGCTTATATCACTGCGCGTTAATGCTCACGCTGTAACTGATGCGAGCTATTGACCTGATACCCATATTAGCACTACATATATATGTCGTTTCAGAATTCAGTGCATTATGTATTCAAACTTCTTCGTTACATGAAGAGAGTCAAATCCAGTTCTCAATTTAACTCTTTTTTTAAAAAAAACTGTTTTACTATGTCAGCCGTAGTAGGTACTGTTAGCGAGAGGAAAAGCGGCGTTTTTGCTATCGCTCGGGGCCGGAATGATTCAGTTACAGTGGCTGAGATGGGCAGGCTGCACCCTCGCCAGTGATTATCGTAGGATTTACAACAGGGTTGAGGTGCCAGTCTGCCTGTGTGATTGGCTGTTGATTTTTCTATGTGGTATAATTGGGGTTAAAATGTGGAATCCCACTTAAAAGTCAATTTTCTTATTTATTTAAAAGTATTACCAGGAGGGCGTACTGAGCAGACTACTGCTCGATTCCAGATGAGTCCTGGAGGACTGGGGTACAGAAGAATAGGAAGGAGACAACAGCATGTGCTGCAGTTTACATACAAGTACACATCTAAAATGCCACAGTACAAAAACTACAATTCTAAGGTACAGTGCAGTGGGACAGGTTGAGCACAAGGCTAGTTTGAGAGTTAGGGTAAGACACAGATTCTACCACAATTGGCTACACACTTAATTACTTTTCTTCAGCATACAGGAGAATAGGTTCAATAGATCAAGAATCAGCACTTATAGTCACATGTGCAGGTGGAGGTGTAGTGTGCTTTGAGGAGGGAATTGAGGTGCTGGGTTGGGGGTGGGGCATGCCTAAGATCCCCCGGGAAGGAGTTTCACAGTTGAGGCATGTGATATTTGAAAGCAGCCTGGCCTGCAGTGGTGGTCAAGTGAGGGACAGCTAGGAGTCGGTCATCGTTGTTTCTTAGAGAGTAAACTAGGCGGGTGATAGCCATTAGTTCAGCAAAGAGGTAGCTAGGCAATGACTGGGACCAGCACTTGGCAGAGATTCGGGCACAGTGGGACTGTCTACAGTCCTGAAGAGATGGCTAAATATTGCCTCTCAGCTGCTCTATCCTGGGTAATTGCAATCTAACAATGTGTCAAAGCAGGATGCCACTGAAAATGAGATATTGCAACTCATTTGTTGTATCCTGGGTAAATATATAGTGAAATGTGTACAAGCAAGACTGTAGTATTTGCAACTCAAAGGCTCAGCGTGTGTGTACAGATGCAAGTACTGAGGCAGGGTAGCAGCTGCAACATACATTATGAACATATTTTATGACAATATTTTTAGGCTTGGTGGGTCATTTTTTGTAAACCATTGTTAAAGATGAATACTCTGGCAATGAGTGAGAACTAGAACACAAGCATCTCCTCTACTAGGACTGTTCATATATGTTCTTTAGCTTTAACATGAGCCACAAAGTGCACCACAAAGCATCTAGTACCCCAGGCCTTCTATACCAGTGATTGACATCCAGCATTGACAAATGCTTGTTTCGTATTTGACTTTGCATTTGTTTTTTGTTTATTGCATTTTTTGCCACTTTACTCAGACCACACCTGGAAATGAGCTCCGGCACAGTATGCCTCTCCTAGTCAATACACTGGTCCAAACAGTCTGTGATAGAGGTTTTCTTCTTTCTCTACAGTACCTATCATTCCTTCTTTATATCAAGTTTTAAGGGTTTTTAGTTATCAGATGTGTGGCCAGAAGGAAGCGGGACTGTCTTAGTTGGTTGCTGGGGTGTGGGCATTGTCATGTAAGCCTGTGCTCTTGAGGGGGTATGACAAGTTACTCTCTTAGAACTGAGCTGGAGTTTGGAGAAAGATACATAGCTTTGTTCGTGTGTGCAGTTAACAAATTACCCAAGAAAGTTTTATTCATTTGTATTTTCAGCAAGTTCCAAAGTGCAGTTATTTCAACATATTTTGCACCCAATGGCCTGCGGTTTGCTAGGACAAGTGAGTGCAATGCTATGCAAATTCTCTGTGATGTGTGTGGTCAGCCTCCAGTAGTGTATGTTCACCTACTATTGAAGTGCCTGGAGTGACATGTGCCATATACGAAACTGATATTAAACTCCACTAAAGGGGATGACCTGCAACTCTTGGTCCAGCAAGCCTTCTGAACTGGAGGCAGACAGCTGTGCCATGGAGGGATTTTAGCATAGTGACCTGGATGGCAGGAGAAGTAACGCTGACTGGAGAGTGAGTGTCCTCTGACAGATGTTGTCCAACACTTGCAGCCTGAATGAAAGCAATGGTTGAGCTGGTGTCCACTGTGCTACAAAAACTGTCCCACCGTATGAAATGGTGTCATTGTCCCATGTTCCTTTTGTGCCTACAAAATCAAGCATGCCAGCAGATCCTGCCTAACCATCAATTCCACTATCTTAAAAGAAGGGGATTCAGCCTCATATAAGCTTGTTAATGGTGTTTTATTATCCCAAGATATAGGGGTCACCCTCTTCATCGCACACTGGTGACAGCATGCCAGTAAGCCCTAAGGTGAGTGATTTTTCTGGGACATGTAGTAAACTGTTGCTGGCTAGTAAGTATTTGGGCCCTGCATATTGGTTATTTGCAGCTCCTACTGTAGGGCAGTATGTGGCACCTCATATCCCTCAGGAGAAGGGTGATAGAGAAGAGGCTTTACCAAAAGCTGCACTCCTAATATGGGACAGAATAACACCACCCAAGAAAGGAATTCTAAAGAAGAGGATAGGGCACTACTTACTTTGAGTACATTCCTGATAAACATTATTATATCTGGGATATTCTCCGGGACATACAGTAGATGAAAGGGAAATATTGGTTCTCCTTGGTTGTCTGTATAAACCGGATTTATGTAAACTGTGTGGAGCAGACCAGAAGATAATCAAAAGAGCAGGCAACACACAGGGGTGAGTTATCTGCACATACTTATCTTGCTGATGGACATTATGGGGAGTTTTAGGTATAAACGGTTTTACCAAGGAATGGTTAGGGTGGTTTCTGAGGGTTGCTGGACAGACTTCCCATCTACTACTCATTTGTGCAGCAAATAAATCTTTAAATATTTGAGCTGATTTTCTGCACTACTGACATTTGTTTTCCATGCACGTGCAAGAGAGAAGTGCTATAGAGGCATACTGACATTAGAGAGCAAAAGACTTACAGTACCCAGTGCTTTATTAATCAATAAATTAACATCAACTGGCACATCCTTACAACTAAAAATTGTGCCCATCAAATTTAGTGCCTTAACCTAACTGTGTACAACTCATCTCAAAACCTGCTGGCCTAAACATTAATTTAGCTTACCACTCCGTCATCAACTGAATCCTCTCCTCACACATGCCACCATATAGTGGGTGCTTGCACTCTGTCAGAAAGTCTTAGTGACCATAGAATAGTTTAACTGCTTTACTGGACAACTAAAAAAGTGAATGAATGATTGTGCAAAGTGGATTTCATGCTTGGAACACTAATTTGAGTGCTTCAGCAACATAAGTTTTGGCTGTCTGCTCTCTTTGACTCCATAATCGCAACTACCACCTTTGTGAGGTACCACAAAGGAAAAGTAACCCTGTCTGGAGGTGTTCACCCCTAGTGCTACCACAAGCACAAGTTCCTATTAGACTAAAAGTACCTTAAGGAATGAGGCAATGAAACCTCTGTAAGGAAAGGGAGGAAGCCACAAGGGATGGTGAGGAAGATGGTGGAGTGAAGAAAATGAGCATCCAAGTAATGCACGGTGCAAGTGGGCTGGAAATCGCCCACTGCACTGACATATAGACCTTCAAATCAGTGGCTCAGTGGGCAACTAAGAAGGTAGAACTAACTGTGCAATTCGGACTGAACTCTTGGAACACTAATTTGACTGCTTATGCAATATAGGTTTTGACTACTTGCTTTTTTCTCCATGAGAGCAACTACCACCATTTTAAGGTACCAGAATGGTACAGGAACCCTTTTGAGGTGGCTTGCATCCCTAGAGATGCTGCAAGGATGTGGTGCACTTAGACTGAACATGCTTAAATGAAATACCCAGCCACACGCTACCCTTGTTTGGCTATGTAAACCAACTTCCTCCAGCCTCCTTCACAAACTTCATTCCTTTGCTGCAGCCAGGGGCTTTACTGGGACTCTTCCCCTGCCCTCTACCGTATGTTTGCTGCTGATTTTCCTTATTGCTTTTTGAACTTTCTGTTTGGTTTGTGCCTTCAGATTCTGTTTGCTGTGTGTCTTCAGTGACACTCTTGGTTATTTATTTATTTAATTTTGGTAACCGGGTAGGCCCACTGAGACCAGTATTAGTCACTTTTTCAGGGGCGACCCGAGATTAATTACACATAGTACAACAGGATATAACATTTACATTAGATCCATCAGCATACAGTCATTTACAGTTCATGAGAGGCGTCGAAAATTTTATGAACAAACTACATAAAGCGACTATTGTTAGTTCTCTTATACACGTTAGGTAAGGTCAACTGTCATATTAAAAAATCGTGCAAACAACAGGATCAAAGTTGAAATTCAACGATTACAAGTGCATTAGTTTAATTCCAGCACGTGTGTTTTAACTCCCTTTTTGAAGCCCCCCTAGTGATTCACATTCTTGGAGTTTAGGTGGAAGCATGTTCCATATGGGAGGAATGAGGGATGAGAAGGCCCTGGACCGTTGAGAGGACTGCGTCTGGGGGAACTTGAGGAGCTGTCTGCTTGAGGACCTTAATGTCCTGCTATTCATTTTAGATTGTAGTAACTCTGCCAGACTAGGTGGAGCAGTAGTCAATCTGAGTTTATAAGCTAGGCATAATGATAGATATTGTAGTCTACCTTCCAAGGTGGGCCAGTTTAGGGCTTGCAGGACATGACAGTGGTGTTCATTTGGGGTGCCCCTACAGCAAATTTGCCGATCCTGTTGTACAGGGTCCTAAGTTTACTCATCTCAGTGTTTTTAACAGAGAGGAGCATAGGGTAGCCATAGAGTAGTTTGGGTAGCAGGGCACCAAGGGCAATCTTGGCACGTGACCCCAGGGTAAGGTAGGGGCTGAGTCGGTACAGTAGACCAATCTTTTGGTTATAATTATGTCTTTCTGCCTTCACTGACTGTAGCACTGTTCTTCATTCTTTTTTGAAAAGTTATGCCTGCAGTTCAATGGGATGGAGCAACCAGCCACACCCTCTGCCTGAGCTATAGAAGTCAGTTCATTCCAACCTCACTCAGAAGCACTTTTCCTTTGCAGCTGGAGTCTCTGCTCTCCCCTTTTCATCCAGCGTTTCTCTCCCTTTTTCCCCTGTGCTTTGGGCTTCTGTTTGGTTTGTACTGGATTTATGCTTTGTTTGTGCTAGACTTCTGCTTGTTTATATCTCTCTGGCTCTTTGGTCAGTATTTTGCTTCCTGACTTCTGGCTGCAGTTGTGGTTCTCTCTTTCTCCTCTTCCTACTGTTCTCTGATTTCCCTGTTCCCTGTGCTTTCTCAGTTTGTTTCTTTTTGGACGTTCTAGTTTTTCTTGCATCCTGTCTTTAATAATTGCCTTGCTTCATGCTATTCCAGACCCATTTTACTGTTTTTTTCTATAGCTTCAGTAATCTCAACTTCAACTACAATCCCTGATTGTTTACACCTGCCTCCTGGCTAGACAACCACATCCTTCTGTGTTATGTTGTTGTTCAACAGCAGCCTGCTCCCTAATTTTTGGTTTCCATTACTCCTGCTTTCCTGACAGTTTGAAGCAGTGCTTAACTCCTGCCTCATACCTATGTGGAGGTTATAAAAGTAGGCACAGTCCAATGATCCTAGAAGTTCACCTCCTCAGCCTTTGTCTAAATTATAGCTCAGTTCTTACCTCAGACCTACATGAGGGTCTTGAGCATAAGCCAATCAAATTTATCCTCACATTAAATGCTTAGACCTATGTGAAGGTATCAGTATGCACACTTCTACCTATGTGGAGGTCTCATCTACTCCTACTTTCATCACCCAGGCCTATGTGCAGGTCTTCTACTGTATATGCAATACCCTCCAACTACTCCTTATAGGATACATGCCAACCACACCCCCTCCATAATGTGGCTCAGAACTTGCCCTGTGGCCAAAGGTCTTGCTCTGCACCTATGGAGTCCTCATCTTGAGCATGTGAAGCTTAGGGAGGGGTCCTTCTCATCCAATCCCCCGGTGGGAATGTCCTTTCTCTGGGCAGAGCTTCAGCCATGCAGACGTATTTGCAGCACCTCTTGATGTAGAATTTAAGACTTCAGCTGCTGAAAGATGGGGCCCTTAAGCCCAAGGGGGCTTCCTTGGCTGTGAGAAGCAAGTCAGCAGCACCTTCAAAAGCTATTCTCCCTACAAACGCCTAAGGTTCATCTGGTCTCCACATCTTCCCCTTCCCTACCTCTGAAACATTCAGCTTTATCTTTAGACCTCCCGCGTAGAGGCTGGTGAGTGCCTTTCAGAGGTTGTTGCTGTCCTCCTTCCACCTTGGGATGAGGGCCTCCTAAGTCACTATATTTCCCATGTTCCAAATTTGGACATCAGTATCCTAAGAGAGACCAGCATTTTCATAGGCTGCCAGTAGAGTTAGAAAATACATGAATTCTTAGGCTTCTATAGAGGTCTGTGACACAGTAGGGTTAATATAAAATATTTGTGCACATAAAAATTAGCCATATTTTCTACCTTCATTCCTTCAAAATTGGAAGTTACATAATTCCCCTCCCCACCTTTTGAGTCACACACTTCCTCTTTCAGTATTTTGAAAGATCTTACATTGTTTCTGGAAGTCAAATCCTTCTGAAATTGCGTAAGCAGAAGCTGTTTGTATAACTGTTTCTTCTGTCACCTATATTGCCCCTTCCTAGGGTAACACATGGAAATAACCTTTAGTGTACTGTACCTTTTGCAGTCAATTTTTTTTTTCCATATTACTTTTTTCCGTTCTTGTTTTCCATTTTCTCCCTGTACTCCCTCTCCCCCTTGTGGCATGAACGTGCGTGTATGGAGGCACACACACACATGTCACATAACTGCGCTCCTGTGTCTCCCAACCTCCGTTGCTGCCCTCTGGCCTCCACTAGGGGGCAGCCAAGGAGCCAGATGACAACTCTCCCCTCCCTAGGAGAGAAGAGCAGTCCTTTGGGTGCTCAATCCTTTCCCTCCCCTAATGACCCTTAGCAACCCAAGGTCACTCCAGACCCCAGGTCACTGGCATGGTGCGAGGTGTGGCATCCAGTGCCTCAACCCTCAGTGCCACTGAGCCAGCCTGCAGTCAAATTTTAAACACACACACACTCACACACACATTGACACACACACTCATGCACACACAGTGGGCTCAACCTTCAAAGCCCCATGAATGCCGCAAGCCCCTGGTGCACCAATAATTTGGTACACAGGGTTTGCAGCAATCACCCAGCTGTCACTTGGGATTTACAAGCTCGAGAGTCAAGTGCTCAGGTTAGACCAGGTTTTCAATGGTCTAACTTGTGCCATTTGGGGGACCTGTTTTATGGGGTTTGCGCCAAATTTTTGGCACACGCTGCCCTAAATCATGGAAAGTATTGCAACTACACCCAATGTACTAAAATTAAGTGCAGTTGCATCAAAGGTGTTTACTGCAGCAGCGCAAAAGAATGGAATTGATGCAGGCCTTGATGAAAGCCCTGTGTCAGCCTTTGAAAACTGAGCCCTGTATGCTTTGTACAGGATTGATGTGTCTGGCTTTAAGGACTGCTTGGCCTACCCAGTCTGCTCAAGTGCTCCTTGCCTTTTCTTATCTTCCTATCTATTCTCTGGCACTTCTTCCCCATCCTCCGTGTTTTCTAATATTCTCCAATGCTTATTCCATACATGCTAGAGGCTGCCCCACTGTTCTAGCCTCCACCCCTTCTGCTGGCAGTCTGTATGAGTCATCGACCACTCTTTCAGTGAAGAAATATTTCCTCACATCTCTCCTGAACTCCCAACCCCCACCAGTTTCACTGCATGCCCCCATGTACTGGTGCTGATCCTCATTTGAAATAGACAACCCACCTGCACCCTTTTCACCCCTGTGAGGTACCTGTAGGACACAGTCATGTCATGTCTTTCTCTTCACTCTGCCAGGGTGTACATGTTGAGATCCGTCAGTCTCTCCTCATATGGCACAGTCTCTCCCTTCCACCCTTCTGATCCTCATTGTCCCTCCCCTTGCTTTTCTCTTCCTACTTCTGTATGTGAAAAAAGTCTTATCCCCTTTAGCAACCCCTCTGGCAATCCTTTCCTCTGTCTATGCCTTTGCTCCCCGAGTCACCTTACCTACTTCCTTTTGCCTTGCTTAGTACACCTCCCAGTCCTTCTCCCTCTGCTTTTCTCTTGTACCTCTTGAATGCCACCCTTTTTTCTTTCACCACTCTTGTTACTTTCTTGGAGGACCATAATGGTCTCCTCTTTCCTCTGCCATTGCCCACCTCTTTCATGAAGAGGATTGTTGCCCTAATTATACCCTCCTTTATTTTTCTCAACTGTGCATCTACTCCTCCCCAACAATCTCCTCCCCCTTGAAGCCATCATGAGGCAGTCTTATTTTTCTTTAAAATCTACCCTCCTGAAGTCCAGGACCCTCATCTTCATGTGCCTTGCCTCTGTCCTTATGTTGAATCACATTGTACATTGATAAACTGGTACCCAGGGGACTGTCCACTGTGATGTCTGCAGTGCTGTCCCTGTTTGTAAGCACCAGCTACAAAACTGCCTCATTGCTTGTAGGCTGTTTGGCAAGCTGCCTGAGAAAATACCCTTGTATGGAGTCAAGGATGGCCCTGTTCATTGTCAAAGCTGCAGTTAGAAGGTTCCATTTTACAGCTGGCAAACTGAAGTCTCCAACTACCAGCATCACCCCCTTACTTGCCATTCTACTGATAGCTTTCCCTAGTGCCCTGTTGATACCCTCTCTTTGTGCAGGAGGTCTGTATGCTACCTCGGAACAGACAGTGGTCCTACAGCCTGTCTTCAAGATGACTCACATCACTTCTAGCCCCTCCACTTCTTGGTGCACCTGTATTTTAGTGTCCTTAAATCCCTCCTTCATATATAATGCACCCCCTCCTTCCTGCCTTGTAGCTCCTAAACAGAGAGTATACAGGTATGGCCAAGTCCCAGTCATGTTGCTCAGTGCATCATAATTCTGTTATGGTCATTAAATCCAGGTTAGCATCTACCTTGATAGCTTCCATGTGTGGAATTTTGTTTCCAGTGCTCCTTGCTTTAGCACACATGGCTCTCCATACTTGCTCCCTACCTGATGTGCTGTGTCCCTCTCCCTTTCTTGCCTTTGTTGTTACCTGAAGCTCCCTCTAACTCACCTCTTCTTCTTTTACCTTCACCTTTCCTGGTCCTCCTCAATCCACTAGCCCCCACCCAAGTTATATCCCCCATTTCTTTCATCTTGTCTGAATCCCTGCCTTTCTGTGCCTCTACCTTAGGCCCTGTCTCCTCCTGACATTTTACCATCAGGGGGGCAATTGTTGCCTCCCTTGTTTTTTTCTTCTTCTGCTGGCTAGAGTTAATGCTTATTGAAGTAGCATCTAAACCTCCCACCAAGGACTGACATCCCCATCCTAGAAGGATGCAGGCAGATCCACTTGTAGTGTTCCATATCTTCCCAAGTTAGTCCCCAGTCCCTCATAAAGCCAAAGCCCTCTTCAATGAATGATGCCCTTAACTAGTCATTAAAGGTGCTGGTGTGGACTACGCTTGCCCGTCCCTGGCCCTTTAGAGTTGGCACCTCAGAAAATGCCACCATGCATCCTATCTGCCTGTGCTAATTCCACTAGTTAGCTGGCAGGAAATAGTCCACACTGCAGCTCTCCAGCATAATCTCAATACCAGACACACACTAAATGTGTCCTCAAAGGTACTATCTACTTAAGTAAACAAATCCTTATTCTCCTGCTTCTCTGTTCTGGAAATGTTGAACTTAATCCCTGCCATACATCCTTAAATTTAACCCCACTGAGTTTGCAAATACAAACGGTATAAAATTATGACCATCAGGGTCCATAGTATGTTAGATAACTTGGATAACCTAAAGATTTGGGTTACAAATACAAACATACTCATACAAATCCTGATGTGATTGTTCTGACCAAAACATGGCTAGATTCTACTATAGATTCCACTATTATATCACTGCCTGAAATGACCTATACAGACAGGAACATCTTGCTCATGGAAGAGGAATTGTAATCTTTGTTAAACAAATCCTAACCTCTTCCTTAATTGACTCAATATCTAAATTGACCACACTCGAATGTACAGCAGTTAATATTGGAGTTTCAAAAAATGACTCAATTAATGTAATCGATGCTTATAGACCTCCTACTTCTGGGTCAGAATTAATAAACTATTTATCCAGTTTTGCCACTAATAATAATAGAGAAACTCTTATTCTAGGGGACTTTAACTTAGATTGGCTAACATCTAAAATCACATGAATAAATAATAAAAAAAAAAACACTGTGTGATGAATTTGGTTTCTCCCAACTTGTTTCTGAACACACTAAATCTAATCCAAAGAACTCTTCTAATTCATCATTACTAGATATTATCCTAATTAACAGACTACAAAAGATAATAGCCACTGCTGTCTTTGATAATGTCCTTAGTGACCACAGCGTGGTGGTTTGTAGCAGCGGAAACAAAAATTCATATAGTGAGCCCTCTTTTATATATAAATGCTCCTTCTCTCATTTTACTGCAGAAAAATATCTTTACCTTTTTGCAGCTATTAACTGGCAAGACTTTACTTAGCACCATCAGTGTATGCTGCACATGAAATTTTTACCCAAGTATTAAAAATTACAAACCAACTTGCCCCATTACCAAACTTAGATTAAGAAGGAAAAATTTCCATTCGTTTACTAATGAATTAAAAATTGCACTGAAGAACAAGGATCTATACTGGGCTAACGCTAGAATGACTAAGACTGCACAGGACTGGATCACCTTTAGACAAAAGTGAAATTGTTGTACAAAATTAATTCGATGAGCAAAAGCAAACTATTATCTAACTCTACTTGATGTTGACAGGACCAATCTTTCTAAATTTTGAAAAGCTGTTAAAGAGCTGGAAGGAGGACTGACCTTCTCAAGTCTACCTAGACAACTTAGTATTGAGAACAAATTAATCACTGACAAACAAATAATAACAGAGGAATTAAAGCCCATTTCACATCTGCCAGAATAGCCCTCAAGAACTCCCCTCTAGCTAATATCCCTGTATCAGACCAAAACTTATATGGCGCAACAACTGGTAACCTCTCCCATTCTGCTGCCAGCCTTTCTCCTACAGGCATGTGGAACAGCTACTTCTGAATCTAGACATGAAAAAAAGTGCTGGTGCTGATAATATTGAGCCCATATTTCTAAAAAATGGGCTACCCCATACTTACAGCTCCACTTACTTATCTTTTCAATTTATCATTAGTCGGGATATAAGTTTGTCATGGCAGTCATACACGTCATTGATTCCATGACGTTTGATCTTTATTCAGGACTTCCATGACTTTCACTAGTATCATCAGAATGTAGCAATGATGACAGTGCCACAACATTTACTACTGTTTACTAATGATTTCATGAACAAACAATGAGTCATTAAAACCTCATCCATGACAAACTTACATCCCTAATCATTAGCACATAATGAAATTCCATTACTATGGAAAACTGATTACATTATTTCTTTATTTAAATCTGGAGACAAGTCCATAGCGACTAATTACAGCCCTATCTCCATTCTCCTGGTATGGCTGAAATGCTAGAAAAATTAATGAATGCCCAAATAAGAGAATATCTTGAAAAATACAATATTCTCTCTTCTATGCAATCTGGGTTTCGCACTATGCATAGTACATCTACTGCCCTAGTTAGCGTTACCAATGTTTGGTATACCACCCTAGACAAAAAATCTTACTGATGTAGCTATATTCTTGGACCTCAGCAGAGCATTTGACACTGTGGACCACAATATTCTTTTGCATAACCTCACAAACATTGGTTTTGGTCCTAGAGTAGTAACTTGTTTCAAAGAGTATCTTACCGCCAGACAACAGCAGATAAAGCTGGAAGACTTATCATCTTCCCATGTCTGTATTTGTAAAGGAGCACCATGAGGTTCTATACTAGGACCCCTTTTATTTACAATTTACACAAATGATCTTGGCATAAATATCATGAAGGCAAACCTACATTTTTATGCAGATGATACAGTTTTGTACGCCTCTAGTCCCACTTTATCCATGGCTATGGAAATACTGTATGAGGAATTTGATAAAATTCAAACTAGTCTCTGCATCTCGAAGCTCCTGGTAAATGCCTCGAAAAGTAAATATATGATTGTTACACCTAAACCCTCCTCCCTTTCAGTGCCAGGCATTGTGACCTTAACAGGAGATAAGCTAGAATTAATTGACTCTTTAAAGTACTGAGGCTTGTGGCTGGATAGTCTATTCTTTAGTGTACGTATTGATAATCTCTGGAAAAAAATGCATCAGAAACTTGGTTTCTATTATTGGAACAACATTTACTTTAATTCTTAAACTAGAAAAAGGCTTGTTCAACTGACCTTTCTTCCTTTACTTGTCTATGGTGACATCATATACAGGAGTGCTTCAGTTTTCCAACTGTCTAAATTAGATGTACTCTATCACAGAACACTCCATTTTATCTCTGGCCTGCATGCCAGAACACATCATTGTGACCTCTATACAGTAGTAGGATAGATGTTGCTTATTATCAGAAGGTTAAGAAACTTACATATGTGGTCCCTTAAAGCCTTATGGAATCTTTTGCTTTTCTACTTATCAAATCTAATTCAGAAATCCACAGGGTCATATAATCTATGAAAGTAGTACTTTATTCTGCTTGTTGTGCCAAGGCATTTTTCAAAATTTGGTAAAATTACCTTCAGTTCGATCATCCCTACATCCTGGAATTCTTTACAAGAATCACTCAAAATGGGCTCCCTTGTCAGTCTTTCTCATTTCAGAATTCTGCTTGATCAATTCTGTGTTGATAGATGTGAAGGTCATTGATAAATCTGTATAATGATGGAGTTTGCTGTATTTATAACTGCAATCGTTAATTGTGCTCTAAGCTGTTCTTTTGTCTTATGTCCTCTTAATTAATAGTATTGCTATTTCTTATCCCTGCATTAGCTCAACCTTGTTAAATATGTTGCAATCACCTTTTCAAGTCTCTGTATCTTTAAATGTGTACTGTCACCTACTGTGTGTATTATTCACTGTTTTTTTTACCTGTCCTACCCTAGACCTCCTTGTAAATGAGCACTGCTCAACTGAGCATTTTCCTGGTAAAATAAATACGTGCAAATCTGCTTGAGGCCCCTTCACAGCTCCCTGAAGTTTTCCTCTACTACCCCTACTCACTCCCTCACTGGGTCATTGGTCCCAAGATGAACAACAGTGATGTCCAGCTCCTTCCCAGCTCCTGCTGCCCTAGTAATACTCAAGATCTGGTCTCCATTGCTCCAAGCAGTGGAACCCCTCAGGCACCTCACCTCCCTCTCTGCCCTCCCCATGACTCCCAACTCTATTCCCCTCACTACAGAGTCTCCCACCAGCAATTGGTTCCTCTTTGGCTGAGGCCTCTCCCTCCCTTCATGAGGTTTCCATTTCAGAGGATCCCCCTTCTCCCCTCTCTTTATGACAGAAACCTCCTCTCAATTGCCCCATTCTGTCAGTATGACAAAGGCGTTGCACAGTGGTATCAGAGGAGGAGTATGCACATGTCTCCACACTTCACAACCCTCCCTCTCCCCTTCCCCCTCCATGTCCATATCCAGTATATACATACAGGATTGTGCATGAGCAATCATAAACAATAAGGCTGTGTTTCACTTGAGAGGTTTCTATGGTAACAAGAGACCTCAAGAGTGCAGCTTGAGAAGTCTCATTACCACGGAAATCTTGAGATTGAAACACAGCCTTGTATGTGCATGGTTTCTCACACAATCTTTTGTAGTGTATGGGCAACCATTAAGACAAGCCTGTGTCCTTACTGTAGTGTTTTGTTCCATAGCTCACTTCCTGGGCCAGCTGTCACTGCCAGGGCTGCTTCATGAAGTGCAGAGGTTTCAATAACGCACATACACAAAGACATTCTATCTTGTTGTGCAGTAGCGACGTCGCTAATGCAGCACAACGACATCGTGATGTAGCTACTGCAGCACAACAAGGCTGTTCCAGGGATGGAATGACATCCAAAACAGCATTCCACCATACACTATACTGTATCTTTTTACCGTATGATTACAAATGATATACCCAACTGAGAATGACTCTATGGCAAAGAGCACTCACCCACAAAAAAAAAAAAAGATTTAAGTCCAGTACCTTGCTTTGGCCCCTTTTCAACAAAGAGAATAAATAAAATGTACTTACATTTGAAACATTGCAAGTGTGTTCTCCAAAATGACGATTGGTCAGCTTTGACAGATCAAAGCTTGGTTTGTCGATTCCCAAATTTAGCTCCTGAAATCCAGAAAGGATACCTGTACCGTGGTTTAAATGCATTGTCTGTTAGGGGGAAAAAATGCTGTGTTATTCACCCTCATCAAACTGCTAGGTTTTAAAACTTCCCCCGAAGACCAAGTTTAGAAAAAGAGGACACCTTCCATAAATAGTTACCATTTTCTAAGTAAAGAGCCAATGTTCAAAGCAACCACAAAATGCAACTACAAAAGAATGTGTTCATTGTGAGACAGAGCAACCTCTTGTATTTTCTGAGGATTTTCAAAAATAATCTTTTGTGATATTTTATAATGCTTGAAATTAGATTTTGAAAGCAGTAACATAAGCTTTTTAAGGAAAGCTTGCTGTAGTCCAATTAACATGTATAGATACTAACAAAACAGTTCTCCTGTGCTGCTACATGTCTATAAAGTACATGTAATAAATAATAAAAATACGTTGTTAAAAATAACAGGATTTTAAAAATGCATGGAACTATGTTATTTTTTTTTATATTGATATATGGTAATTGCAGCAATGCCTTATCAATACGTCCGCTAAGTTGACTCAAAGCTTTCATTTAAAAAAATGTTTGCACCCCTAATTGTTCCAAAGTCATCCCATTTTAATGCAATTATCTTTTAAAAGTTATAACTGTGTAACTGTTGGATCTAGAATCTTATTTTTTTTTAAATGAAGTTTGGAGCCCATTCATTAAGAATTAGTGGTGCAGATACTGGGCCAGATTCTCAAAGTTCCCAACATGGTGCAAGGGGCTTGCACCACAAGGAATGGTGCAAAGTACCCCTTGTGCCAAATGATGGACCGGGAGAGATTCTCAAATGCAGCCTGCGTCAACTGCAGGATGCATGCACCAAAGGGGGCTTGCACCATCCATACAGCACAAAATGACCTGCCGCATGGAGCTAGGGGCTTGTGGCAGATGTAGGCTGCCAAATCCACTAAATCAGGGCTGGTCTAAGGGTACTTAGAAAGTTGAGCAAATTGTGGCAAAATGCCACTGTCCAGCCTCCCCAGCCCCAATTCCCCCTTTTATTATAATAAGTCCCTGGTGATCTAACAGACCACCCAAAGCCCCGATCCCACATTATGACAAATTGCAAAATCCCTGGTGGTCTAGCGGCCCCCCAAGCCCTGATCCCCCATTATGAAAAATAAAGTTGTCCCTGCTGGTCTAACAGATTGCCCCCCCAAGCCCTGATCCCCTGTTATGACAAATTACAACATCCCTGGTGATCTAGCAGACCCCACATGCCCCAATCCCCCATTGTAAAAAGTAAAGATGTCCCTGGTTGTCTAGTGAACTCCCTGCCCTATCCCTGTATCAGTTAAATATTCCCTAGTGGTCTTGCAGACCCCCCTATCCTGATATGACTGAATATGAATATACTCATTCCCTGGTGGTCTAGTGGACCCCCTTGCAAGTTTTGATCCTCTGTTATGTAACACTAAATTTTCCCTAGTGGTCTAATGGACCCCAACCTCCCCACCCTGGCAGGCAATGTCCCACCATGCTGCTCCTTTCCATCCTAAAACTGAGTCAACAACTGGCACAGCCCACCTCTTACCACCACAGCCAGCTGCTGATTGAGCTCTTACTGGGCACATACTGTATTCTGTACATGCTCATCAACTGACAGCTCAGTGGGCTGTCAATCCCTGAGCAAATACTGTATACAGTACACACTCACTGAGTGCTCAGTCAGCAGCTGGCCATGGTGGTGGTGGTAGCTGTGCAGTCAAGTGATCAGTTTCAGGATTGGGGAGTGGGTGATGGGGCACTGCTTGCTGGGGTGGGGGTGGGAGTCCACTAGACAACCAGGGAAGTTTTAATTTTATATAATGGGAAATCAGGGCTTGCGGGGGGGGGAGTCCACTAGACTACCAGGGATGGTTTACTTATTCATAATGGAGGATCAGGGCCATGGTGGTCTGCTAGACCAGCAGGTAATGGGTATATTAATATTCGGGCATATCAGGGTGGGGTCCAATAGACCAGCAGGGAATGAGTATATTAATGTTCTGGCACATCGGGGTGGGGAGGTCTGCTACACAACAAGAGAATATTTAAATGATATGGGCTCATGTGGGGTGGGGTCCGCTAGGCCACCTGGGAATATTTTAATGATACGGGGATCAGATGGGGGCATCTTCTAGATCACCAAGGAACATTTAAATTATACGAGGATCAGGCGGGGGGTTCTGCTAGACCACCAGGGAATATTTTAATGATACAGGGATTGGAGGGGTCTGCTAGACCACCAAAAAATAATTTCATGATAAGGGGGTTGGTCAGGGGGCCACTAGACCACCAGGGAATGCTTATTTACATTGCCACACAACCATCCACAGCTTGTGGCAACCTGTCCAGATACGTTCTCCATTTGGCGCATGGCTACAGTTGCTGCAAGCTATGGGACTTTGCCACTGGGACCTTACCCAACAGAGAATCAGGAACAGGGTCCCTGGTGCACTGGCAATCGGCAGAAGCCTCTTTTGGTACAGCATGCGCCAGGTTTTAAGAATTATGCCCACTGTCTTTATGTGTTGATACTGTTCTGTATGTATCAATACTGTCTGAACCTTTCTCAGTGTATTAGCGATACCTTTTTTAGTTGTGGCACACTCAAAAAGTAGCAAATGCGGTGTCAGTACTAGTTTTTTTGCATTAATAGACTGATCAATGCTGGGTTTTTTTGTATTGATACATAACATTACTTGACAGTTTAAAAAAATGTAATGAAAAACATTTTTCATCATTTTCTGGGTTGTGGTATTACTATAGATTATTTAATTAGTAACTGTGTTGTTTTCAACTCAGTTTTCATTCATCTTATGACCTTAGTTGTGTAGCAAACATATTAGTCTCCCCTCTAGCAGTACCGAATCTTCCTTGCTTTTGTAGGCGAAACCTGCAAAAGCATTGGAGGATAAGAAAGTACAATGCGGGTCAGGCAAACTCCATTGGAGCTGCATCCATGTTTACACCACCACTGCAGCACTCTGATATTTCTGCTGCTCCATTCCTGCTCTGATTTGTCCAGTGGGCTCAATTGTGTCTGTACACAGCATGTCCTCCTGCACATGCGGGTTGGCCGGACAGTATGTTTGAGGGTTGGGTTGTTCATTCTCTAACATCAGCAGTGACATGCTGGTGATGTGCTCACTGCTGTCATCAGTCCAGTAGTGGAGCTTTTCAGTCAGAGTGAGTGTTGGCTGTGAATTTACAGCACTACTGAACATACTCACTCTGATAAACATCCCCACTCCTGTGCCAAATCAAAAAGAGCTTCAGAAGTGCTCCTAGGACAGTTCAGAAGGTGTCTACACTGCTGATTTTCCAGTACATCAACCCACGTGCACAGGTTGATTCTCCGTAAAGGTGACAGTTTAAACATGCCTTTAGAGAGTAGCTCCTGTATTTGTGAATTGTAAAGAGACATAGGGATGGGTTCTTAGCATTATATTTAGAGAACACATATTTAACGCTCACCAGGAGTTATACAACACCTTGAAATTCAGCAGCCAGCATCAAATCAGGGTAAACTACCAAAGCTTAAATATCCCATCAAGGTTTTTTGTAACATCTAATACAGGCAGTCATATCCCTTCTTCCCTGCACCTACTGTACATGCTATCTTTTCACATCTCTAGGAATTTCAAATAAGCAAATGTTGTGTGTCAGTAATTTGTTTTTATTGCTTCCATAATGGTTTTATCATTAGGGAAAAGTCCAATTAAAATTTAAATCCATATTAAGCAATTCTGACTATACAGTATATACAGTAGCAGGTGGTTTACTACTCTTTAACAAATCAAAGGCGAAACTTGCTTCCTTAATCATGTATTTTACATTTTCTCAGTCCTTGGCTAGATCACCAGTTTTGCTCTTAGTTATCGTACCCTGTGGAAAGGATCACGGTGATGGTGGTGCACCGTTTTCTGCTCAAATGTGTAGCTTGTTCCATGTTGTGTCACAGTTTTCTTCTCCACTGTGTAACTGGTTCTCTGCTGTGACAGTCTTTGCTGTTCCACACCTGAAGAGGAATGACTCAGTGTTCTTCCAGAATAGTCATTAGCTTTTCCTTTGTTAAAATGAAGCACCTAGTGTTGGAATGATAAGAGTCAGTAAGGCAGTGTATTTTAGCACAAAATGTTTCCTAGAATCCCTGTACAGCCTTTCTAACATGTGCAGAAGGTTTTAAACTTCAGAGCTCTTGGAACACACAGGAAGCGGTATTTGGGAAAACAAAAATATACTCAGTCTTATTTGAAAACATGCAGGCAGCACAACAAGTGGGACAGGTGTACTCTGGATCAGACATCAGTTTTTAAGAGCATTCCAGACATTTGAGACTCCAGTTACAATTTAAGCCCAGCCTAAAGGTATTTCCCTTCCAGTTAGGACACATACAGTAACTTACTCTCAACTATGTACATATGGTAGTATATGTGGACTCTGTTTTTCTGCAAACCCAAATACTGTAGGGAAGGGACAGTGGTTGAGTGGTGTGTAGCTATGGATAAATACCTCTAGAATAGGCACAGTTCTCTGGCCTGGTGGCACTGAGGGTTGAGGCGCTGGACACCACACTTTGTGCCACGCCGGTGACCTGGGTTCAGGAACAGACTCGGGCCACCTGGGGCTGGCAGGGGAGAGGTAGGATTGATCATCCTATGACTGCTCTCCTACCTCTGGGGTGGGTTCGGGGCATGTGGCACGCTGCAGCAGCACCTAGCGGAGGCTAGGCGCACTGTCAATGAGGAGCATACAGAAAGGGGAGGGAGCATGGTGGATGCCTGCACTTAGGTGCATCAGGCATCATTGCATGGCTGGCTCCCACTGGGGAATTAAAAAGGTACAAAAAAATCGTGGGGTGACCACAGTGGCTCATGGCCAAGCCCCACGCTGCAGACACAAGAGGTGTGGCCACCTGGTTCCTGGTCACATGCCCCCCAGAGAGGGGTGTCCTGTTAATTTCTTCGGGGCCTGTGTGAGTCAGGCACAGCAGTGTATGCCAGACCTGGTCTGGGGCGTGGGTGCCAGCTACCGGCAGTTGTTGTGGCCCGCTCCACACCGGAGGCGAGTAAAGTGTTACATGATAGAATAGGCATAGTTGCAGGTATGTAACCTTGTTCTACCAGTCTACCAGTGAGGATTCATCAGTACTGTAGGCAGTAGAAAATTTAATCACTTTGCAGCTACAGTAAGAGTCTAGCTAGGCAAATGGAAAGAAAGCATAACGTGTGTGGCGTTAAAGAAGCAGACTCAGAGGAAGAATTTTGTGAGTTTGCCAAGTGGATATCTGTGAAGCCAGAAAAGTAAACTGTAGCCATATATATATATATATATATATACTGTATATATCTACTGTAGATACAGGTAGATAGATAATGATAGCAGAAAAAGACCCTTGATCCCATCCACTCTGCCCACACTACCTAACTACTGTGCACTGGCCTTTGTGGCAATCCTCTTCTTTGTTTCTGCCACCCCTTATCTAACTAATTCTGTTTGCCTGTCCCATTCCTGTTTGAAGCTGTTCACATTTCCTCTAGTGGCTTGTGCCACCTGTACACCACTCTTTCAGTGAAAAAGCAGCTGTGAGTGTTTTTTTTCTTTTTAATCTCCCTCTACACACACACACACACACACACACACACACACACACTGCCTGTCTCTCCCTTTTGTTTATTTCTTTTCTTTTGTGTTTTTTTTTCCTTTTTTTTTTTACATTACAGTGGTAATGGCATTCTGGAAAGTCATAGTTTGTTGGCATAGCAGTGACATGTAAGACATGCTTGAAGGGTATGAGCGGCAGGATCAACCAGATTAATTTTTTTTCATTTACAAGGTAGGATCAACTAGAAAGCTATTTAAAAATATTTACAATCTTACTTGTCTTAACAGTATGTGGCAAAGCTTGAGTGCCGGTTCCGGTGCTTGGTAAAGGAGCCGCCATGTTGGGCAAGATGTTCAGCCCATCCACAATGAAACTATGCACCAGTTAGCTTCCGGTGGTGACGATTGATTGACAGGTGCTGATTACAACCTCCTGGTTGTAACCAAAAATATTAACTGGGAGGTTGTAAGTGGAGATAAAAGTGTTTTTATCTGTATGTAAAAAATGATCACCATTAATTAAAGAGTATTTTACTTCTTTTGATGAAGTTTAAAGTATAACAGTTTCTTACTGAAATACTTTGAATGGAATGGGATTTTCTACCAAAACAATGCCAGAATTCTATTGGATTATTTTTTACTAACAGTTTGAAATGTAAAGGTGATAACTTGCTAGTTTCAATGCACATACTGTACAAAACAATTATAAATGTAGAAAGTGCTGCAATTACAAAATCCCATTCCATCCAAAGGATTTCTTTATGAAACTGTTATACTTTTAACTTCATCAAAAGAGGTAAAATATTCTTAATAATGCATTTCAGATTATGCATGTTTTAACAATGTTGTCCATCTATGTGTTTTGCAGTTAATAAACAAGTGCTTGTGTCCTATTTTTCTTTTCTTTTCAAGTCAAATCTGGATAGAAGGAGCATAATATTTTCAGAATCATAACACATGCCCAGATTGTTTTTATTGCCTTTGTCCAGGAAAGGCACACTGAGCAACAGCTTGTTCTCGGGTATGTTGTGGGAGCACAGGGAGGCCATGAGGCCAGGCCAGTAGGTATGTAGTCACATTTGCATCTTGTAGACCCCAGTTCACACCCAATATTGTAAGAGAAAAGACTGTAAGAGAGGGAATGGAAAAAGATAGAAGTTTGTACTGTGGCAGCCCCAGAAATCTGTACTGACATGTTCAGCTGGCAATATATCCTAGAGGTTGAAGCAATGCTGAAGATGGATTATTTTTTACTAAGTTTGAAATGTAAAGGTGGTAACTCACTAGCTTCAATGCACATGCAACACAACTATTACAGATGTAGAAAGTGTTGTAATAACACCTTAAAACACACTTAATAAAACAGTTGATTTCCTTTTTAACCTGTTGGATTAAATACAGTCAAAGGAGGACTAAGTCCCTCGGTGACATCATTTCCTGTCAGAAGCCCAAAACATATGGCTGCCACCAGCCCTTAATTACATGCTGCTTTACATATGAATAACTCTGGACTGCAAAGACTCACAGATAAACACAATGGCTCACTGAAATTAGCTTTTTATGGGCTTTAAGACATTAAGAAATCCTGTAGATGACAGTTCCCCTTTAAAGAAGCAGACTCAGAGGAAGAATTTTGTGAGACTGCCAAGTGGATATCTGTGGAGCCAGAAAAGTAAACTGTAACCACATAAATATATACTTTAGATACAGGTACATAGATAATGATAGCAGAAAAAGACCCATGAGCTCATCCACTCTGCCCACCCTACCTAATTGCTTTACACTGGCCTTAGTGACCATCCTCTTCTTTGTTTCTGTCACCCCTTATCTAATTAATTCCATTTGCCTGTCCCATCTCTGTTTGAAACTGTTCATGCTTCCTCCAGCAGCTTGTGCTACCTGTACACCTCTTGTTCAGTGAAAAAGCAGCTATGAGTGTTTTTTTTTAATCTCCCCCTACAAATGTCAGTGAGTCCCCTTTGTATCTGCATTTGGGCTCAAAGAAAAAAGCAGCTTGCCATCTGCCCTGTTTATTCCATGCAGGTACTTGTATGTTTTGAGCATCTCACCCTTATCCCCCTTTTTCCAAGGGTGTCTCTCCTCATATGTCTTGCTTCCTAGCCCATGGACCAATGAGGTTGCCCTGCACTGTACTGCTTCCACCTTGTTGCTATCTTACCTCATGTGTGAACTCCACTAATTATTTATTACCACAGGAGACTAGCACCACAAAATGGGCTGCGGCATGGCACCAGGGGGCTTGCAGCAGATACAGGCTGCCATATCCCCTAAGGAAGGATTCACAAAACCCTCCCAGGGGTCACATTTCTAAGTACCATTAGACCAGCCAGGGCTGGTCTTGGGGTACTTAGAAGTGTGTCCTCTGGAAGGGCTTAGACATTTGTATCAATGTGCTGCAGTCTTCTGCCTCCTTACAAATAACACTAATTAATGTCCCTGGTGGCCAGCGGTCTCCCCAGCCCTGATCTCCTTGCACATAACATTAATTAATGTCCCTGGTGACCTGTGCCCCGCTTCAGCCCTGATCTCCTTACAAATAACACTAATTAATGTCCTTGGTGGCCTGCAGTCCCCCCAACCCTGATCTCCTTACAAATAATATTAATTAATGTCCCTGGTGGTCAGCGGTCCCCCCCAGCCCTGATCTCCTTACAAATAAAATGAATGACCCTGGTGGTCAGTGGTCTCTCCCCAGCCCCGATCTGCTTACAAATATAAGTAATTCATGTCCCTGGTGGCCAGTGGTCCCCCCCAGATCCCCTTGTACTAAACAAATCACATCCCTGGTGGTCTAGAAGATCTCCCTCCCTAGCCCTGATCTGCCCATATACTTTAAATGTATTCTTCCCTAGTGGTCTACTGGACTAACTTCCCTATCCCCCAATGTCCCCATAAATAATTAAATAAGTTTTCTTGGTGGTCCTCTCACCATCACAGCCGGCTGCCAACTGAGCTGTTAAGGAGCGTGTACTTTGTATAGTACAAGTTCATTGATTGACAGCTCATTCAATGGGCTGTCAATCAATTAGCACATGCTCCATGACAGCTCAGTTGGCGGCAGGCCTTGGTGGTGAGAGGAGGGCTGTGCCAGTCACCGGCTTGAGAATGGGATGGGGAGAATGGGGTGGTGGAACACTGCCTGCCTGCATTGGGGGGGTTCACTGGACCACCAGGGTACATTATTTAATTATTTCTGTGGAGATCAGAGATTGGGAGAAAGGTCCATTTGACCACCAGGGAAAGTTATTTAATTATTTATGGGGACATCGGGGTTAGGGATGGGGGTTCACTAGACCACCACAGGATGTGATTTGTTTAGTAGAAGGGAATAGAGGCATGAGGGGGGACCACTGGCCACTAGGGACATTAATTAATTTTATTTGGAAGGAGATCTGGGCTGGGGGGGACTGCTTGCCACCAGAGACATTAATTTTATTTGTAAGGAGATCTGGGCTGGGGGGACTGCTAGCCATCAGAGATATTAATTAATGTTATTTATGAGGAGAGCAGGGCTGGGGGTACTGCTAGCCACCAGGAACATGCATTGTTTTTATTTAAAAGGTGAACAGGACTTGGGGGAGGGTGCTAGCCACCAGGCACTGCTGTCCATGGAACTATTGTCAGAGGGCTGCCCCGTGGCTGCAGCACACCTTCCAGATGCACCATGTGTTTGGTGCAGGACAACAGTTGCTGCAAGCCATGGGTCTTTGCTACCAGGACCCTTCCCAATAATGAATCGGGCACAGGGTCCCTGGTGCATCAGCGAGCAGCACAAGCTGCTTTTGCCATAGCTTGTGCTGACCTCTGTGAATCAGGCCCATGGTTTGATACTTCCTGAAATTTCTGTGATACTTCAAGAGACATTTCCTGCCTACCTTCAGTACAATGGAGGGCCACCAGCATGAGTCTCATTAAAAATGTCAAGAACTATCTGGAAGTATCGGTCCATTCCTAAGGCTGCAGCTATATGCACCCTAGCATCTTGTTTGCCATACCTACATCTCTGTTACTATTTGCTGTTGTTTTCAGGCTCTACAATATCAAGGCCCCTATGTCCTTTCCTATGTAGTGCTTTTCCATAACCCCCCCCCCATTTCACATTGAACACATGGGGTTCCTTTTCCCAATGTGCATCACCTTAAATTTTGTAGCATTAAAGCCCAGCTGCCATATCTTTGACCAGCTCTCCAACCTATCCATATCCTCCCTGATTTCCCTTATCCTTTCCTCTATGTCCACCCTTAAACAGCTCTTCATGCCTTTTGTGAAGAGGCAGATCTTGCCCTTGATGTCTTACCCTATGTCACAAATAAACACATTGAAAAATACTGGCCCAGCACTAACCTCAGTGGTACTCCACTTGTAACGTCCCTTACCTCTGAAAAACCCCATTTACTACTGCCATTGATGTTCTTCCCCTCAGCCAGTTCTCTATCCAAGTCATTAATTTTTCCTCCACCCCTAAGTCCTATAACTTTTTGACCAGCCTCTTGTGGAAACTGAGTCAAAGGCAAAGTACACTGCATCAATTGCTTGGCCCTTACCAGCTTTCCTGGTCACCCAGTCAAAGAAGTCAAACAGATCTGTCTGGCAAGAACGTCCTTTTAAGAGCTCTTGTAGTCTGGGGTCCTGTAGCCATTTCTCTCCAGGAAGTCAAATAGTTCCTCCTCTTAGTATAGACTCTATAATCTTTCCCACTATAGATGTCAAGCTGACTGGTGTATAATTCTCTGGGTCATCTTTTTTCCCACTCTTGTGTAGTTGAACCTGGTCTGCTTTCTTCCAGTCCTGCGTGACCACTTGCATGTCCATCGAGCAGTTAAACATGTCTGTAAGGGGTCCTGCTATCATCTTCAATACATCATTAAGCATTCTCAGATGTAAGCCATTGGGTCCACAGATTTATTTTGCTTTCAACCCCTTATGCTTTTCTAACACCCCATTCCATGTTATTTAGGCCATGTGACATGAGCACTTGCTATTTCTGTCTTCGGTTCTTAACCCTACATTCCAGTAGAGGTCCATCATTCTCCCTAGTTAAGACTTAACAAAAATATTTCTTCAGTATCACTGCTTTCATTTTGTCCCTCTCCTCCTGTCCTTCCTCACTCTTCAGCCTCACAATACCCCTTTAAAACTGTGCTTCTCCCAGCTGTACCTGAAGAATCCCTTTTCCCTTTGTGTTTAATGCAATTGCAAGCCTGGGATCCTTCTTAGCCCTGTCATCCCTCACCCACCTGCTGACTACCTTTGTTGCCCATATGCACCTCTCTATTCTTCTGTCTTTGGCATCCTTTGTACTTCAGAAATTCCCACCATTGGCTGTTACTGTCATCTTTACTTCAGTCATTAGCCACATTAGACCCCTTGCCCTTTTTTCCCTTTTGACAGCTTCTCAATTAAACTTTCTCCTGCCTCATTCATTGTTTTTTAAAATTCTTCCTATCGTTTCTGCGTCCCTTCTACCTCTCCTATCCTCTACTCACTTCTTTGCCTTTTTGAGGCAGTATAGCACAGTGGGTTAAGGCTCTGAATTGCAGATCTGGAGACCTGGGTTTGAATCCCACAGCCACCTAGGTGCATACTGTGTGACCCTGAGGAAGTCACTTAACTTCCTTGTGCTCCCAGGTCACATCTAGAAAATTTCGGCTTAGTGTGCTACTCCTGGTTAAATAATGTTCCCTTTCCCTTTCCCTTTCCAGCAGCTTCTTCATCCTGCTCAACTCTGCCTTTTTAAAAGCCCCATACCCTTTTGGTGTTTGCCCCTTTTGTGGTCCCTTTCTGTAACTCCAGTGCCACTGTTATGTGGTTATTGCAACCAAGTGGCTACAGGACTACTACATTTTGGATAGTCCCACTGTTGCAGAGTACCAGATCCACCAGATCCCCTTCCTTTGATGGGTACTGGACCAACTGGGCTATGAATGCCTCTTAGCATGTATCCACCAGCAGCTGATTTATAGTGCTTGGCATCACTGGAATTCTCAGTACACATGTGGCATGTATTCACCAGGAGCTGTGTGATTGGAACTTTCCAGTTCATATCTGGCATTTGAAAACCTTTTTCTTCAACCACCCACCAGGAACTGGCCACTTTCTTAATCATCTCCCCCAGTTCTTTGTCTGCTCCTTGATCCTGTCCTGGTGTTTAGTCCACTTCAGTCCTGACTTGTTTCCCATTGCCTGTCAGTTCTAGCACCGATAGTGTTTCTAGTTTTTCACTGAATCCCCTAGGCTGTCTATCTCAGTCCCTCAGTAAGTATGATACAGTGAAGGATGCCAGAGTATAGAAGACAACTGTTTGCAACAAAGTTGGTGTACAAGGTACTAATTAGAGTTCAGTTGGACTGTGGCACAGTTGTAATGTTGTTCCACAAAAGCTGGTGAATCCTGAAATACCAATTTTTAGGACGTGACAAATGCCAATAATACACAATAATACAGCAGCACAGCCTGTCAGTAGTTGCAGACAGAAACTGAGAAATCAAAATATAACAGACTGGTTTGAGTAGAATCTGTACTAGTACAAGAATGTAAAAGTCCTCTGCTGGGCAGTGGTGCAATATAGCAATGGAACTGGTAAAAGTCCAGTAGAAGAATATTTTTAGTGTGAGCACATCAGAGACAGTGCAGGGGAAAGGAGAAAGTGAACCCCAAAATTTAGAGAAAATAAATGAGAGATGTAACACAGGGAGATGGTTCCTTAGAAGGGGAATGTACACCAAGAACCTTTTCACTAAAAATACCACCAAAAGCTTAGCCTGATTCAGTATATCGGTTTGCAACTGGAGCTCCCCCACCACCCCTGGGTAGGGTTACCTCCTTTTAAGAAGCCCAAAGTGGGACATTTATTACTGAAACATATTTTGTTGCTGTACAGTATGTAACCTCGACCAATGTAACAGACTTGCTTTTTCTAAATAATCAGAATTAAAGCTAAGTGTTGTAATTTTTTAGTTGTGTCTAGTGTTTCTTATCATTTTAAGGTATTTTAGTTTTTTGCAACATTTAGAGGAATGTCAGAAAATATTTTTTTTTGTAGTATATCGTCAGGACATGTAGGCCCAGATATTCAAAAGGGTTGCGCATGGCACAACAGTGTTGCGCCATGCACAACCCACTGCTGCGCCCCGGCATGATATTTAAAAGGGAAAAGTGCACCTGCACAAATCCTGATGAGCCGGAGTGCATCAGTAATGAATACAGGCACAGGTGGGGGGGGCGTGCCCATGCATAACCTGCACAGTCCGATATTCAGCCCGGAATGTGCAGAGTCATGCATGCGCAACCCCTACCTGCGCCTGCACAAAGTTATGCCAGAAAAAAAAGGAACAAGTGATGGCCACCCACAGGTGAGCTGCCACATTGCAGGGTGCAACACAGCAGCTGCGACCTGTGGGTGGCCACCCAAGTTCCTGCCACACCTGGCGGCGCCCCCCCATGACCAATGGTGGCCATCTGTAATCGAACCCCCCCAAGTCCAATATCCCTGGTGGTCAAGTGGACCACACTGAGCTGGATCGCGCGCATCTGTAAGCGAACCCTCCCCAAGTCCAATATCCCTGGTGGTCCAGTGGACCGATCGATGCCCGATCGCGGGCATCAGTACCTCATCAAATACCCCACACTACCCTGGTGGTCTAGTGTACCCCCACCCACCCACCACTGAGGCCCCACCGCCCGCTCCCCGTCAGCCAGCAGGCGGCAGCACCCACCCGTCTGCCGCCCTGCCGCCCGCCGACTGACAGCTCAAGTAGGACTGCATGCTCATTGGTTCACAGCATGAGCCAATGGGCATGCAGTGCTGTACTACTCGGTCCAGATATGTGAATGAATTAATTCACATATCTGGACTGAAATGTATGTATGGGCTACATGCCCATTGGCTCATGCTGTGAACAATGCGACATGTCTTACTGACTGTCAGTCAGAGGGCGAGGGTGGCAGGTGGTGGTGCTGCCACCCACCGCTGACTGGAGGGTAGCGGGCGGTGGGCTCAGTGGGCGGGTGGTGGGGTACACTAGACCACCAGGGTAGTGGGGTATTTGATGAGGTACTGATGCCCACGATCGAAGCAGCGATCGTCCACTGGACCACCAGGGATATTGGATTCTGGGGTTACCAGCTATTGATGCCCGCATGATCCGTTTTAGTGTGTGCGTCCACTGACCACCAGGGATATTGGACTTGGGACTGTACTGATACCCATGATCGGGCACATAGAGGTCCACTGGACCACAAGGGATGTTGGACGGTTTTTCATTATATTACTGGAATGCCCGCAATCGGTCTGCAGGGGGCGTCGGTCCCCGACGGCTGCTACCTGGCAGGGTGCCAGGCGCAAGTCATTGGGGATTAGTGCACCTGCATGCTAATGGCATGCAAATGAGCTGTAATGAGATGCAAATGGACCCCTGTGCTCCTTGCATAAATTATGGCCCCATTTACATGTCCCCATTTGAATATCGCAGGTGCTGTGCATGGCGCAATGGCACTTGCGCCAGCGCATCTCCATGCTCCACTCTGGCCACTTGCACTGGCACAGTGCCACTGCACCATGCACAGTGGGGGTGGCTAGGGTGTGATATTCAAAGTTGCTGCACCATTGCGCAGCTCCGTTGAATATCACCCAGACCACACCCCAGCGCAACAAAGTGGAGCTGCACCCAAGCTTGCGCCACAGCCTGGCGCAGTTTGAATAACCGGCCCATAGTATTTTTCATGATTTTTGCAGGACACAGTACCCAAATCAGGACTATCCTGTGGAAATTGGGACAGGTGGTAACCCTACCCCTGGGGTGAGGATGAAATTAGGTACTTCTTTCCCAGACAAGAAAAAGTAACTAACTAGATAAATAAATACATGAATAAATAACTAACTAAATAAATGAATGACTACAAATCAGAAATAGATACACTGTGGATGCAGTAAAGCTAGAATAAAAAAAAGATACCAGCTGCATTGGTAAACTGTTAAAACAAGAGCAGCAGAGTCTGCAGAACAGAGACACAGTATTATACAAATACAGCATAACAAGGACTAGATAAGCAGTTTGGTGGCTGTAAACCAAAAAAATAAAAAATAAACACCTCTGAGAAGTTATACATTTACGTAAATCTAGAACCATTACATAAAGCACTAAAGAGAAGCCATTTTGCCTTCTGGTCATTGGTGATGATTTGCCAGATTTGTCAAAAGTAAGACTTTTCTGTGTGTGTGTGATGAGAAAATTGGGCTTTAGGCATGTAGAACTGAAAGAGATGTCAATCTAGCTGACCATATTTGAGCAACCTTTGGGAGGCATCAATGGCTTAAAATTACATTTGTTATCTGTTTGAACCTACAGGTGTTCCAGCAGAGGCAAAATCAGGCCTTAGAGGAGTTGCTGGGTATAAGAACAATAGAACGTAATGTACTGATTGTGAGTGAAGGAGACAGACTACAGCAGACAACAAGACCATGATGAGCAACTAAAATGGTTCTCAGAGAGGTGCTAGAGTAAAATTATAAAACTAAATACAGATATTTTCAAACTAAAGCTGGTGGGAATACTGTATTTTGGACACTTCTTACATCTGAGAGCCTGAGATTTGACACTGAAAACGTGAGAGCTATGAAAGAAATACCAAGCCCTAAATATGTAAAGGGAGTACAGAGGTTTATTTGCATGGGCAACAATCTAGCAAAGATCTGCTGGTGTCTGTCTGAAAAGTGTGAACTATTGAGGCACTTGACTCACAAAGACACTCTGTAGGAATGAATGGAGAAGCCTCATGATGCTTTGCTACAAACAAAATAATTAATAGGAAAAACCCTTTTGTTAAAATACTATGAGTCTGCAAAAGGTCTAAGTTTGCGGTGTTATGCATTTGAGTCAGGACTGGGTATGGAACTGATCCAGTAATGTTATACTGTTGCTTTTGCCAGCAGAATATGACCTCAAATTGTAAAAGGAGGCAAGAAAATAGAAAAAAATAACTTCTGGCAGGACTATTTGGCACAGAGAAGTTCCATGAGAATGCATGTGGCAGGAGAGTGGATGTCCAATCTGGTCATAAATCACTCGAAAATATTATGGTGAAACCTTTATTTCAAGCACTGAACAGACTGCAGATAATACCACTGCAATTGCAAAAGTAAAAAGTTTGCTTTGGGTATCAAACAGCCCCAAAACTGTTCATAGCTACCTCACTTATGAGAGCCGACCTACAGTCAAGGGTGTAGCTACTGATACACCAAGTAAGCCATGGTGTACTAAGTTTAGTAGCAGGGGGTAGCAAACAAGCTGGCCAGCATTGCTCTGCCCTCTCTAGTCCATCGCATTTAAATTCCTTTGTTTGGCTTTCTGGGCTTTTCCTTTTCTCTTTCAGCCTTGTTTTGGGGGGAGGGGGTGGCTGGCTAAGTGGACCATGGACGTTGAAGTTGAAGGTCTCAATTAGGTCCGCTTGCATAGTGATTGGCTGCGGCTTCTGGTAGGGGGTGTGGCAAGTCTGGGGCAGCGAGTTTAAATGCCCCAACAAGGTTAGAAGCCATAGTATTGGTTCAATTGGTCTGGGAGCAAGAGAAGCAGTAGAAGAACTGAGGAGCCGCAGATGGAAGAACAAACTCAGAGCCAGCTAAAAGAAAGAAGACTTCATGTGAAGTGGCAAGTGGAGCGAGTCTGCGTACCAGTGCGGGAGAGGGAAGAAATTTCTATTGTGGTTGTGAACTCGTGGTGCAGTCAGTGGCATTTACCAGCTGGCAGCGGGACCCAAACACCACACTAGTAGCACAGACAGACAGCAGGTCTAGTGTGGGAATCATCTGATTGGAGCCAGAAACCTTGGACTTAAGTCATGGGGGGGGGTAGCAGTGTGGCAGCTTGGCGTACAAATCTGAAATGCCTGGCTACACCACTGCCTACAGTACCTGACCATGGGAAGAAAGGTTCAGTAGAAAGGAAAACTGAAACTGTTAACTTGGTGGAGTACTTACCAGTCTGAGAGGAAAGGCTGAGATCCATTCAAAATTATACAAAGGAAGAGAAAACCTCGCAAACACTGAAAGAGGAGATCCTGTGTGTAAGTGATTAAATAAGAAGAAACACATGCCATGAGGCTGTGGCGCTGCACTCTCTATTTTACACATTGAGCATGGGAGACACTGAGAGGATGCAGAGAGGAGAGAGGAGAGAGAGAAGAGAGGAGAGAGGAGTGAGGAGAGAGGAGTGAGGAGCGAAGAGAGAGGAGAGAGGAAAGAGAAGAGAGGAGAGAGAGAGGAGAGAGGAGGAGGAGAGAGAGGAGAGGAGAGGAGAGAGGGGAGAGGAGAGGAGAAAGGAGGAGGAGAGAGGAGAGAGGAGTGAGGAGAGAGGAGGAGGAGCAGGAGAGGGGTGAGGAGAGAGGAGAGAGAGGAGAGGAGAGAGAGAGGAGAGAGGAGGAGGAGAGAGAGGAGAGAGGAGAGAGGGTGAGGAGAGAGGAGAGAGAGAGGAGAGAGAGAGAGAGGGGTGAGGAGAGAGGAGAGAGGAGAGAGGAGGGAGAAGAGAGGAGAGAGGAGAGAGGGAGAGAGGGGGGAGGAGAGAGGAGAGAGGAGAGAGGAGGAGAGAGAGGAGAGGGGTGAGGAGAGAGGAGAGGAGAGAGAGAGAGAGAGAGGAGAGAGGAGGAGGAGAGAGGAGGAGAGGAGAGAGGAGAGGGGAGGGAGAGAGGAGAGAGGAGGAGAAGAGAGGAGAGAGGAGAGAGGGGTGGAGAGGAGAGAGGAGAGAGAGAGGGAGGGGAGAGAGAGAGGAGAGAGGAGAGAGAGAGGGAGAGGAGAGAGGAGAGAGGAGAGAGGAGGAGAAGAGAGGAGAGAGGAGAGAGGAGAGGAGAGGAGAGAGGAGGAGGAGGAGGAGGAGGAGGAGAGGAGGAGAGAGGAGAGAGGGGGTGAGGAGAGAGGAGAGGAGAGGAGAGAGAGGAGAGAGGAGAGGGAGAGAGGAGGAGGAGAGGAGAGAGGAGAGAGGAGAGAGGAGAGAGGAGAGGGGAGAGAGGAGAGAGGAGAGAGAGAGGAGAGAGGAGAGGAGAGAGGAGAGAGAGAGAGGAGAGGAGAGAGGAGAGAGGAGAGAGAGAGGAGAGAGGAGAGGAGAGAGGAGAGAGGAGAGAGGAGAGGAGAGAGGAGGAGGAGGAGAGAGGAGAGAGGGGTGAGGGAGAGAGGAGAGAGGAGAGAGGAGAGAGAGAGGAGAGGAGAGAGGAGAGAGAGGAGGAGGAGAGAGAGAGGAGAGGGGAGAGGAGAGAGGAGAGAGGAGAGAGGAGAGAGAGAGAGGAGGAGAAGAGAGGAGAGGAGAGAGGAGGAGAAGAGGAGAGAGGAGAGGAGAGGAGAGAGAGAGAGAGGAGAGAGAGAGAGAGGAGGAGAGAGAGAGAGGAGAGAGGAGAGAGGAGAGAGAGAGAGAGAGGAGAGAGAGAGAGAGAGAGAGGAGAGAGGAGTGAGAAGAGAGGAGAGAGGGAGAGAGGAGGAGAAGAGAGGAGAGAGAGAGGAGAGAGGAGAGAGGAGAGAGAGAGAGGAGAGAGGGAGGAGAGGAGAGAGGAGAGAGGGTGAGAGAGAGGAGAGAGGAGAGAGGGAGAGAGGAGAGGAGTGAGAAGAGAGGAGAGAGGGAGAGGGGTGAGGAGAGAGAGAGAGGAGAGGAGAGAGGAGAGAGGGGTGAGAGAGAGGAGAGGAGGAGAAGAGAGGAGAGAGGAGAGGAGAGAGGAGTGAGAAGAGAGGAGAGAGGACTCCTAGGGCTGCTGAGCCACTCCCTGCTACCTTGCAACTAAAGGCAAGGGAAGCAGAAGCTGTACAAAGCAATTCTCTGCCTATAAAAGGTATGCCATCATTGCCTTATCGTACCTTGCAGGCAAGTGTACAGCCTTCCCAGTTTGACTTGTGCTGCAGTTTTTTTGAGCGAATCTTTGCACTTCTCTTTTTACTTTCTCTGAGGGTGCTTGGAATGCAAATGGTGGTGTAGCCTGTCTCCCCCCCCCCCGAGAAAAGGCAAACAGTCCTATGGGGACTGTTCATGGAGAAGATTTTGCTAACAGTGGAATAGAGCCCAGATTCCGCTGCTGCCCACAATGCTGAATGAATTAGTCTGCATCTGAGGAATACCAAAAATATTATATAAATTATCTCCAGATAGACTCAAACTCTACCTTTCACTTCTGGGATAATATTTTATGTTTTTTAGTCTGTTTTATTATAAATATTTTAGCTTATCTCGAGAACTGGGCAGTATTCCAACTATAAACATACTGCACAGAAGCAATTTATTAGCTCTTAAACCATATACAGTTTTTGTTTTTTAGGTTTTTGTAAGTATTTATGAGTTTTACATGACCCCAAAGTTAAAATAATTGATAGTAACCATTGGTTCATTCAGCCTTGACTTCTCAGCTGTAAGATGTTAAAGCTAAAGATAGTACTTGCAAATTCATTTACATTTTTGACATTCAGTTATATGGTAAGTTACATAAGCTATCTAATTATTAACTAGCCACTAGACAATTAAACTGAACAAGCTTAGTTTTGATTATTAATAAATTTAGTTTATTGTCTTCTGATTTGTATTGCAAAGAAATGCAAAGTAATGTACCTGGGAAACGAAAACCCAGGAGAAAAGCACACAATGGGGGTGAGATGCTAACAACAACAAAAATGGAAAGGGACCTGGGGTAGTCCTATCACATGAACTTAAGGTAGGCAGGCAATGTGAGAAGGCAGTAAGGAGGGCTGGGGGATACTGGGATGCATAGGGAGAGGCGTCACCAGTAGAAAACAGGAAGTTGTTATCCCTCTGTACAGACAGTTGGTGAGACCCCATCTGGAGTACTGCATGTAGTTCTGGAGACCCCACTTCCACAAGGATACAGACCAGATGGAGGCTGTCCAGAGGAGGGCAACTAAAATGGTGCGGGGTCTGCACCAGAAGACATACAAAGACAGATTAAAGGAGCTTAATATGTATACCCTCAAGGAGAGGAGGGAGGGAGGGAGAGAGGGGACATGATAGAAACTTTAAAGTACATAAATGGAATCAACAGAGTCCAAGAGGGTAGCATCTTTCAGAAAAGGAGATGTGCAAGAACAAGGGGTACCAATTTGAAGATAGAGGGGTGATGGCTCAGAGGTAATGTGAGGAAGTATTTTTTCATGGAGAGGGCTGTGGATACATGGAACAGCCTTCCTGAGGAAGTCATGGAGTCAAAAACAGTGGGGGAATTCAAGAATGCATATTACAGACATAATACAATTCTAGTGGGTTGGGGGGGTAGGAGGAAGTAGGCTGTTGGTTAACTAGAATCTGCAGCTTATCCATTAGGTAGGGAAATAGGCAGACTAGCTGGGCCAAGCGCTTCTTATCTGCCATCAAATTCTATGTTTCTATGTATTAAACCAGTAATTTAAAGGGTAATTGTGATCACAATTACAACTAATGTTGTCTTCCGGGCTTATCCTGTGTACCGCTCCACTAATCAGGACTGTGTACTTGGATGTGCTGAATAACACCTGGTGTGTTGAATAATAGCTTTGCTTGTACTTTGTTGTGGCCAAACCTAGGATAATAAGGCTAAGGATAGACTTAACTATTAGTAAATAATTGGGCAATTATTAACTAATTAATTAACTAAATTTGAATTTGAATCTCATGCCACACTTGATTACATCTGATCACACAAGTTTAGAAGTGAACCCTTAAAAGTGCGTGTGTGGTGTCTATATTAAATCAGACTGAAACTTTACACTAACCAGCAAGCAGCACACAGCTTGCGGTGCAGCTGAAAGGATTAAAATAAAAAAAAGATTGAAAGAAGTGCTTTATATCTTGCCCCTTGTGGTGGTAGCAACATTCATCTGTGGTGGAAAATGTTGCTGCCATGAGCTATTAAGGGTTTTCATAAACTCTAACCATTGATGATAGAGAAGTAAAGATTTTTTTATTTATTTTGATATTAAGATACACGTTCTCTTGATTAAAAGATCAAGAAAAGTTTTTAGTTTTTTTTAGTTTTTAGCTCTTGTTGTATTGTATAGGCTTGAATAATTACTTGTGTTAGAATTCATTAATTGATTTATTTTGACACAATTTTAGTAAAACAATTATTGTTATTGTGCCCTGTTTCAATATTTTAGGTCACCACAATACAGGATCATTATTGATATAAACATTAGTAAGAATGTTAGTAGTATTTATAGTAGTACTATAACAAAAACTAAATAAATAAAAATGTAATACCTTAACATCAACACCATTTTAAAGCCTGACGACTTCATTAGGAATAATTTGGCTGGTGACTTTATTAAGAGTAATTAAAATTATTTGATTATTCATTTAGTTTAGCTATTCATTGGATATTACACTTAAGCTAGAGTTAACTAACTTAAATTTAATTGATTTGAGTTGAATGTGATTCATTTGCTATTATCTTATGAATGTTTTTTTCTTTAACTTATTATAGTGAAACTTTCGGAATTTCATGGTGGACAATGCCTTACATCTTCAATTCATCTGTATCAAACAATAACATCATATGCCAGACGTAAAGGTTTTGATTGCCTGGTTGATTTAAATTCCCTGAGAATGATCACGGTCTGGTCGAAGCTGTCTCCTGAGGAAGACTAAGGAACATACTCCTTTATATCGAACTTTGTAGCATCTTCATCATTATCAAGACAAATCCTGGAGATCGTAAAGAATCCATACTTTGGTAATGTGAGTATTTTAGAAAATATTTGGGCAGTCAAGGACAAGTTAGCAAATGTACAAGGTGATGTGTTCTATAGCAGAGCAATTTTAGATCAATTAAGGAAAAACAACATAGAAAGCCAGGTTAGTAAAGAACAACTAGAGCAGAAAATGACAGAAGATAAGGCTATACAGGTTAATCTCCCCCCGATTACCAAAGAACAGAAAGTGCTAGGAGAACCTATACCGTCCAAAAGTCACAATTAAAAAACTAAAAAGCCCCCCAATAAAACAGATCTAAGAAAAGGAGAACAAAAGATTTTAACAGAGTCACAGATGGGACTGGATCACGTGATGGCTGCTTGAGAGAGAGCTGCTTACCTCTGCTCCTCCTCGTCATGCCCACATTGAAATTCCACTTTTCTCATTCTGTAGTGTTGGGTGTACGACTTGGCTCACTTAACCCACCTTAGGAGATTCCGTGGTATAAGATTCGGAGCATGGAGTATGGAAGTGGAGAAGAAGAAAGTGCCACCATGCCACTCGCCCCCACCGATGCCCAAAAAGGACAAGGCCGCAAAAAGGCCAAAGTCACAACCTGCCAGCTCTAGTAAGCCACAACCCAGCAGCTCAACATTGTCGGAAGAGCAATTCCTTGAAATTATGTGGGGGACCATCTCTGAAATTTCAGCAGATCTCCAGAAAATCCTCTGCTCGGTCGACTCCCTTGCTACCAGAGTTGGTGACTTAGAAGCCCGAATTGCCTCACTAGAGAACTGGAGGGGAAAACTAGACCAGGACACCATGACCATGCAGCAAAGATTAAAGTGTCTGGAGGATAAATTGGAGGATTTTGAAGGGCGCAGTCAGTGAAAACACTAGATAATCATTGGGCTACCGGAAAAGAGGAGGGCAACAACCCAGTGTTATTCATCCAGAAGTTATGTGAGAAACTTGCAGGTGACTCACCTAATAACACCACATATGTCACTGAATGGGCCATCACTCACTGTGCCACCCCCTGCCATTGGGGTCCCTTCCTCAGCCCGTGATCTTTAAGATGTTCAATTTCCAGGACAAAATGCATATTCTGGGCAAATTTAAAGACATTCGGGAGCTGAGCTGGGAGGGACATAAGCTACAGATGTCCCAAGATCTCCCACAGTTGGTGTGCTCTAAACAGCAGGAGCTACATCCCACTGTTTCCAAGTTAATTGCAACAGGGAAGCATTTCAGGGTTTAATACCCCAGTACTCTACAAGTCAAGCATGCAGACCAGTGGCTCTCCTACAAGACACCGGCACAAATGGCAGCAGGACCTAAAACTCTTCTGCCAGATCTCTTCAAATGACTGTTTGATTAATAATGCTCTGTTTTTTTCTGGAAGCTAACCTTCACAGTGAGTGCAGTTTGATCACATCATGTTTTTTGATTGATGAGTCGGGTTACCTCTCCCCTTTGGCTTGGACTGAGGCCTATCTCAAGTGAATTCTTCACCCCCTCCTAGCTGGCCTGCCTATATGACCTCTTCTTCATGGTCCTGTTGATTTTCACTGGGCAATCTCTGAAACCCTTATCTACAGCACCCCATTGTTCACCACCAGGGATTAAACCTCTATAGAACCCCCATGGGGCAGTTAATTGGATGAGCCCCATTGTGCACTAGTGGACTATTTTGGGCCTTGACTTTAACTTAGCTGGGATCTACTGGCCCACTATAATGCTGCTCTTATGGTATAGGGCTGGTGGATTCTGCCAGTCCCCCATCCGAAAGCTCGGACCCTCAAGGCAACTATTATGGTTCTTTTTTGACTGTTCACACTGCCTAGTGCTGCAAGGGGGGGATCTGACTGCTCCCTTTTGTTGGACCTAATAATTTAATCAGCCAGGGTATCCGAAAGGGTGGGCTTATGACTTAAAACAGTTAATTTTCATTGAAAGCTACTCCTGCTTTTCTGGGACTTTTTCAAAGGTAACCATAAACATGGACTCATGAACTGAGAAAGCTGATTTCATTGGAACTGATGCAGTTCTTGGGGAACTTTCTTGCGGAACTGTGGGCCTGGTAACCGCCTTAGCTGTAATTGGCTACTAGGGGTGAACTTGGTAACCCCACTAGGCGGTTCCTAGCCAAGATACTGATATTAATGCCTGTTTACTGACACTATTTGTATGTTTAACAAATGTAATGTTCCCGTGCTGTTTGCGGTGGGGGGGAGAGGGGATTGGGCATATGTTTTCTCTTATAGGCAGTTGACAGAACATCACTTGTTGAGGTGTAGTAAGTAGTATGGTTGTTAGAACTGGGGTAGAGTTGTTATCTTTCTGGGTATTTGAATGTTGTTGGTAATTTTGGGGATTAGTAGATATAGATGGAGGGGTGGTGGTGGGGGTTACCAGTGGGTATGAGGTATTTTTCTGCTTTCATTGCTCAGTTGGCATTTTGATCTCAGGGTGGGTGTGGTGGGAAAGTTCTGTGCACTAATGTTATATGGGCCAGAGTTCCATGTAAAATGGGGCTATAAATGATGTTTAAGACTGTATGTTTTAAGTATATTTCCCCAAATCCACATCTTTTAAACCACATGGGTGGCCCATATACATTTATTAGTTAGAATATCAAAAGGGGCACAAGATAGGTGCAAAAGACTAACTGTCCTATGCCATCTTCAACACCTTGGGGAAAGGATATCTCCATCCTCTGAAGAAGCTGGGTAGGGCAAGTTTTTGGTGCTGGTGTCTCCACAAGGCAAGAAGGTACAGCAATCTTAATAACTAAATCGGTCTCTTTTACTATGACACTATGATACATGAGTGGTGGGACCCCTCTGGACATTACACTGTTCTCCAGGGTACCCTTGAATCCTTCCCAATAGTTTTAGGATTAGTGTATGGCCCGAATGTGGACTCGCCACAATTTTTTACCCGTATATTATCATTGTTAAACTTTGACTTCCCCATGCTAACTGTCCTGGGAGGAGACTAGAATCTAGTGCCCCAGCCTGATAGACACCGCTCTGACAATAGGAAAGTAGGGTTATCCCCGGCTCAGCGGGCTCTGAGAGATCTCATGGCTGGTAAGGGGGCCAATAGATGTCTGGCACACCTTGAATCCTATGGAGTGGCAATACACCGACTTCTCTCCACCCCACAAAACCCTATCCCAAATAGACTACTTTCTGACCAATTCCTTTTGTCTGCTGGGTATCTTAGAGCAGCCATCCACCCCAGAGTATTGTCTGACCACTGCCCAATTAGTATCTCATATCTATTAGGCCCAGGCATCTTAAGAGACTCTCTTTGATGCCTTAATACCCAGCTCTTATGAAGTCCCTCCTCACTAAACCATGTCCAAAATTTTATTTCTGCTTTCCTAGAGACCAACAAGGGTTCAGTGGACAGAGTTGGTACCATTTCAGCTGCACTTAAGTGCACACATCAAGGCAAATTTATTGGTCTAGCAACCACCCGATCTCGTAAGAGCAGGGAACAATTGGGTACTGTATTGGAGAAAATTCTTCAGCTTGAACACTGCCTTCATCCGACTCAGAATGGGCTAAATTACATTGCTTACAATCCCAGTTTGCAGATGTCATTGCCCAGAAAGCTGAACTTGCTTTGCGCTACACTAAATTAAAATATCTGGAGTCAGGGGAGCATGCTGGTAATCTTCTAATCATTAGGCTCAGACAAGCTGAGGCAGCAAAATTTATTCCAGGCTTGCATCCAGCTCCAGATGAGGATATAGTCTTGGATCCCAGAGAGATAGTATCAATTTTTGGGAGGTACTATCAATGACTCTACTCGACAGAGGAGGCACCCACTCCATCTGACCAATCCATCACAGATTACCTAAATTCCACTGTTCTCCCAATTTTATCCCCTCACTCTACTGTGCACCTAGGAGTCCCGATCTCAGCTAGTGAGATGGAACAAGCCATAAAACACCTACCCATAGATAAGGCCCCTGGCCCAGATGGCCTCTCCAATAACCTGTATAAGGCCTATCTCCTCTAACTCCTGGTTTGAGAATGGTGTGGGAGACCATACCTTTCTGGAAACCATGCTAACTCTTATCTCTAAGCCTGGCAAAGACCCACTACACCCAGGAAATTATTGACCAGTCTCTCTCCTGAATTCGGAAGTGAAAATTCTGGCTAAAATTCTGGCTAACCATCTGGCTGCAGTCATGGGAGAAGTCATTGGACAAGAACATGTGGGCTTTATGTCAGGACAGGCCTCAGGGGACCACATGAGGAGGCTCTTGCACTTGATCTTGGCGTCGAAGGAGTCCAAAGTTCCAGCAACTCTGGTCTCCCTTGATGCTGAGAAAGCATTTGACTGGGGCTCCTGGGAGTTTCTATTTGCCTCCCTTAATTGTTTTGGGGTACTAGTTAACTTTATTAAATGGGTTAAACTCCTGTACTCCTTCCCCATAGCCTGAGTATGGTGTAATGGCTGCTTATCCCACCCCTTCCCCCTTCAATGGGGGACCCGCCAAGGCTGCCCGCTCTCTCCCCCCCTTTTCAACTTTTACCTTGAACCCCTAATACTCAGACTAGTTAGCTCTCCCACCCTGAAAGGTATTCAATTAGAGGGAAAGTGTTATACTCTCTCAACTTACGCTGATAATCTACTGATACACATGAAGGACCCCAGCCTCACTATCCCCACCTTGCTGGAGGAACTGGAGGGATTTTCTAAAGTCTCCTCCTATAAGTTAAACCTCTCCAAGACAAAGATTTTCCCTCTCAATAACCAGCTTGTTAGGGCAGACTTTAATGACTTGGGTATATCTTGGGAGTCTAAAACCCTAACTTATTTAGGTATTAAAATTTCTCAGGATATTCCCACTATGATTAAAGAGAATTTCATCAAATTGTTACAAACACTGAAAGCTGATCTGGACAGATGGGGACAATCCCATTATCACTATGGGGCTGAATCAGCATCCTTAAAATGAATGTGTTACAATGCCTACTTTGCGCATTGTGAATGCTTGGTTTCTTTTTTCCCATGCTCTGGTTTGCTCGACTCCAAAAAATGCTCAACGCCTTCCTGTGGAGGAATAAGGTGGTATGCAGGGCATTTGGCAAGCTTGCAGCCTCCAAACTGCAACGCAGCCTAGCTCTCCCCTCTTTCTTCACTTATTATGGGGCTCAGCACATCAGCAAACTGGCACTTTGGATGAGTGATTCAGTTGTACAGAATACCAACACTTATACTCCCATCTGGTTAGACATTGAAGGGGCCCTAGCAAATAAGTCACATAGTTCCCTGCCTGCCCTGGTGTATCTGCTTCCCTATCATCTTCCACAGTCCCTGAAGAATTCCCCGACTGGCTGGTCCCTTAGAGCCCTGCATCAAATACAAACCCATGTATCACTGAAATGGCATAGATCACATACCCAACCCATATTAAATTGTCTCCATTTCCAGATCGGTTGCCTAGCTGTCCCACTCTCCTTTTGGCCTCAACTGAGGAACTGTACCCTTGCTACCTTTGTCCAAGGAGACAACCTGGTCTCCTTTCCCACTCTCCAACTCTGGTTACAGCTTGGCAATAAAGACATTTTCAAATTCTTGCCAATAAAAAGAATGCTATACTCTCATTTCTGGGACCCAAGCCCTGGACCCTCCCACCTTGGAAGGACTTACCCTCTGTGCTTCAAGTGGCTAATCAGCTACACACAATTTCCAGAGTTTATAAACACCTGAAAGTCCTAGATCCATCTCTCCCTTCTGGAATTTGCTATTATTGGGTCCAGGCACTTCTCTCTCCCAGCAGAGGTCACCTTCTGGAGGAAAGCCTGGAGTGCTGTCTATAATTTTATTAAACAAGACAGACTCTGCTTGATCCAGTTTAACATTATGCATAATCTCTACTATACTCCCATTAGGCTACACAAAATAGGTAAACTTATATCCCCCTATGTTCCTACATGGAGATGCTCCTGGGCCATTATATCATCTGCTCTGGAGTTGCCCAAAGTCCCAATACTTCCTGGAATTCCATAAAGCAGGCCTTCAATCCTCTTTTTTTGGTCTGGAGCCATTATTCACCCCAGAATGCTGCCTTTTAACTTTGTACCCTCCTGTAATGCCCGAATAAGGAAAGCTCACCTTGCCCTGGTGGCTGCCACAGCAAAATTAGTAATGGTAAGGCACTGGAAAGAGGATTCCCTTCTCCCCCTATATTAGAATGGTATTGAGAAGCCCTGTTAGTAATTCCACTGGAGATGCATTTAGCTAGTATGCAACATAGACTCCACTTCTTTCAGTCTACATGGGAGCTCATTTGGTCCCTGCTCTCTCTTTAGAGGCCATAAGCTAGTGACCCTACTTTTACTGGACCCATACAACTCCCCTTTTTCTATCTTTGTCTGATGCACAGACTTTTGGGGAGGGGGGTTTGGGGAGGGGAAGGGGAAGGGGGATTTGTGATTTGTTTTTTGTGTCTTGTCTTCTGTGTTTGTCTTGTTTTATTGATTGTCTTAGCAGCTTTCTGTTCTGCTCTTGTAGTACCCTGTAATGTTTGCTGCATAAAACTCAATAAAGTATATTGAATTAAAATAAAAACAGAGCCACAAATGGAGAACATAATAAAGGGGGAGGAAAATAAATGAGACTAACACTTTAACAAATTAACACAGAATAGTACAGACACAGAGACTACTAAGATTAGGAAAATAACTCCTGACAATATGAAGGAAAACATCAAAAGCAAAATATTAAAAGAAGGAAATCAAGGAAAAGAAAACAGAATGAATATACCTGAAATAGTTACATGGACAGACATTGTTAAACAAGGACCTATTATTAATCTTGAAGAGTAGTAAAACTAGTGACTCTCATCAGGGAATAATGAGCTCTAAAGAAGACCTAAGGAAAAGGAACAACTTAACTAACAATCAAGCACTAACTGAGCCAATCATGAATACAGAATACCTGGTAGAGATGTACGGAGTATACCAGGAAATTGCAGTTGACCTAAAAGTTTGGATTACTCAGCTTTTTTCATTTAGAACCTGAGGAACAGAATATATTTGTGACTCAGTCTCCAAATAAGAAACATAAATATTGTGTTTTACTTTATATGGAAGCTAAACAATTAGCCAACAAAATATGAGGGCAAGAGGGGAACTTGAATTGAAAGGAGTAAAAATGTTACCCCCACAACAGGTCCCTCCAAATGACCTTGGACCAGAAAGGATAGTAGAACATAATAAGAAATTGCCCAAAGAATGGATGGGGAAAGCCCCATAAACAATCAAAGGATATGAGGAGAAAGCAAAAACTCATTGGGAAAATAAAACTACCCCACTGTTTGGTTGGGAAGTAATAAGGGCCAATCCATAGGACAAAGCAAGTGGGAGATAGTAACTTTTCTGTCTAGTGCACTTAAGATAAATGCTTCTGGACACCAAATAGAATACATCAAGAGTTATAAAGGTATGTCCAGATACCCTTAAATAGATAAAACATTTAGATCCAGTAACCTGGTTAAATTAATATTGCAAACAGCAGACCTTTTGGACCCTCTGGGTTTACATTTAATGGGATATTATGGGTGCGGAGACAACATTGAGAGAAAAACAGTACAATCCTATAGATGACATAGAGAATGGCCTAAATTTGTATGAGGTCTTAGAAGACCCACCAGAAAAATGACATACAAATATAAACTTAGAGGCTAATCATTTGACATTAAGCAATAGTAAGCAAATAAATTAAATTTCATGGAATATTGAGGGTGTAGGAGTGAGACATACTATGATACCCGACATGAATAATCCCGACACCCAGTTGCCCAATGCCAAAATCCCAACACCTGGTTGCCCGACTCGCCTGTGGTGGTGTTTCTGTTATGTTTTGGGGGGGGTTCTCCCCCACAACCCTCTTAATTAAAATAACAAACTCCACCGCAGGCAACCGGGTGTCAGGATTTTGGCATTGGGCAATCAGATGTCAGGATTATTCATGTCGGGTGGATGTAAAGATACTAGGAATGAAGTGGGCAGAGGAACAAGTTAAACTATTCCTGCAAACATCTGATATGTAAGCAATAATACCTGACAGGGTGGGCAGTATTGGGCAATACCGGACCGCCCAGGGGTGTAATGAGGCCTGATGCCACAGGTGGAGGGCCTTATAGCCCCTGGAAGGTCTGGTATTGCCCAATACTGCCTGCCTTGGAGGGTATTATTGTGCTTAGAAAATGGGATATCTGTGCCAGTTTTATATGGATTTAAAAAAAAATAAAGAAATACTTAAAAAAGTACAGTGTGAATTAATTTGAAGTTATTTTCTTGTAAAATAGTCCCTTCTTTTCTGTGCTATTCTATGTTCTGTTGCCAACCCTAGATAGGCATTCCATTGTACTTATCCCCCCCCACGCACACTCCAGCTCCGTAACAGTAGATTGACTTTTTACGTTTTTCTCCCCTGCAGTCTGCAAGACAAAAAATAAAGAAAAAAACAGTTTTCTGACCTACTTGGAGTGTTTATTTTTCTTTACACTCGGAACTTGTGGCTGTTGCATGTAAGATCACCCTGCCTCATAAAACCAGGAAGTGCAGAGCAAGGAAAAGGATGTGGCAGGCTAGTGCTGTAATGTTTTTTATATTAACGTGTACTGAGTAGGGTGTTACGTCGAATGAACAGAAGTTTGTGATTTAATAAAATATATGGAACTGGGGATGGTTTTACAACTGCTGCTGACTCTATGTACGTATCTCTCTCTCTGTCATGGGAGTGTGTGAGGGAAACAGTTTTGTTAAGCAGACTACCGAAGCAGACAGTTTTTTTAAAGTGTGACGGCGAGGGCGACATTTCCATTTAAAATGCTGCATGACTGAATCCCGTGCTGTCAGGGGGAAGTAATTAACCATTCGACACATTTCTGTGGTTTCCCGTTTTGATGGCCCGTTTACAGCTGAGCACCCAAGACGCTGAGGACGGGAACCATATACCAAATGAGGTCCACTGTGGCAGGTGCATTTGTGTTTCGGTGCAGTTTTGTTGTATTTTTTCATCAGGGCATTGTCATTTAATGGACATGCGAACAGGAGGATCAAACTTGGCAAAACATTGATAATGTGTGGTGTTTTCAAACTGAACTTCTAGGCTACGTAATTCAAAAGGAAGAGTCAGTTAGGACTGTGATCAGGTCTCAGCTCTTGCTAAGTGGGACAAAAAATGATGGGCATTTTAAGTTGAAAATTTTAACTGCAGCTTGATATGAGTGATGAGACTCGTGGGGACTGGCACTTTTAATACCCGGGCTCTGTTGTCTGATAGACGCCCACCTTGCCAGGTCTATCAACCAATCAGAGCCCAGAATTTTCTTAGCCCATTTTCTGACATATATCATTACAGTAAACTTGGTGGGCAGATAAGATACCTCCAATGTTACCGGACTTTGAGGGATTCATAATACCGGCACAAAAAGATAAAAAGCAGGGTAGACCAGAAGGTGGTTTAAGCACATATATTAAAACTGAATTAAACTTAAATATAACACAAATGGAATCTCCTTTACCATACATTTTACCATTATTTCAACAGGACAAAAATGAAACCATGGTTCTCCTGAATATATACATTTTCCCATATAAGAAAAACTCAGAGATCCTGAATTTATGGGAAACTCTTAAAAAATATTTAGAATGGGTAACAAATAAATATAATGATTACCCAATTCAACTAATGGGATATTTTAGTGTGAGAATCTTTAGGGAGAAACTGGTACCCCTGAAAGAAAATGACTTGATAGCAGGAATCAAAGTAGTCAATCAGAATATTAGCTCTCTTCATAGATCAAAGGATAAGAAAACCAACACACGTGGTTCATTATTGTTAAAATTAATGATATCACTTAATTTCTGCCTACTGAATGGAAGAACCAATGGCAAAAAACAAGGAAACTATATGTTTCTAGGATCCCGGGGTTAATCTATAATCAATCTAGTATGGGCAAACTTGAAAGTCATCAAAAGTCTGGTGGGCTTAAAGATAACGGAAAGACCTGAGTCATCTCATTTACCGATAGAAACAAAACTACAATTACCATTATTTACATATAACAAAGATATTTGTAACTATAATAATGATATGAATAACATGGCAATTATCAATTCATAATGAATAAAATGGGATAGTCAGAAACTCTGAGAAATTTGTGACATTTTCAACTCAAATCATCTGCACTTGCTTAGAGAAGAAATGATGAGCATTTCTGTTACTCATAGACTCACGTCTAAATGGATAGAATTACATAAGTACATAAGTCCCATACTCAAACAACATTATATACACACTCCTCAAGGTAACTCTTAGTATAGCAAAAATTGTAAACAGGCTAAAACAAAACTGAATAGAGTAATAAAAGCTTATAAAAAATAATCTGCAGCAAAAGAATCTGAAAGAATTAAATGGAGTCAAGAAGGTCTTGGAAAATGAAAAGAAAAAAATACCAAAAGGCAATGTGGCCAAACTTAAGAAAAGCAATTTAAAATAAAAGTGCCAAACAGTTTTGGGAACTGGTAGTGAAAGGATATGACCAATATTCAAGAAGGATCCAAGTGGCTATTACACCTGAGACTTGGGAGAATCATTACAGAATTTTGCATTTCTCATCTACATTAACTGGTTTTACTAGTAACCTTACTGATATTAATGAATTTTATCCCAAACCTTTCTATATTATTAGGCAGGAACGTACTACAGCCTTGAACAAAATGGCTTTAAATAAAGCCCCTGGCCCAGACAATATACCTGTAGAAATTTCGAATTATTTTTCATGATTGGTGGCTTCCGCTTCTGCGTCATACATTTAATTGTTAAGTACAGGGGAAACCTTTTCCTCAGTCATGGAAGGGTAGCCTAATATGCCCTATTTACAAGAAAGGTAACACTAATGACCCTTACATGTACAGACCAATTAGTCTGTTAGACACCTCCCAAAAACTATTTACAAGAATAATACTAGAATAATTAGAAGTTTGGGTTAATGAAAAAAACATCCTTAGTGAATGGCAAAATGGGTTTAGACACTCAAGATCAACAATTCAGCATTGTTTTGTTCTCTCCCACTTATTGTGGAAACATGTTAAGATCAAGAAAACCAAATTATACTGCTGTTTTATAGTCCTGAAGACAGCTTTTGACTCCACATGGAAATGCAGTTAACCAAGCTTCTAACCACTTCAAATGGGTTTAAAATCATTAATGGAAGCATAGGTGGAGGATCAGTAGTTGGTTTATTAAGAGTTACAAATACAAAAATACAATCAAGTACATTCTATGGAACAAAAATTTGGACCTGATGTAGTTGTGTAAAACCATTAGAAGTGTTTGTCAATAAAATATACAAATACTTTTTAAAAGTTCCTCAATCTACACCCATGGAGATTATTAGGAAAGAGCTGGGTCAGAAATCATTGAAAACTTTATCAACAGAAAGGAGGTTAACATTTATTATAAAACTCTTTCTTCTGCCAGAAAGTAGACTCTTGAGGATGTACCTGGGAGGGAGCTATTGAATATAATGCTCAAGGCTTCATGTTCCCAGTAATTCAAGGTATTAAAGAACATCTATTAACTTCAGGGATGGGTCATCTTCTATATGAGGTCTACACTAGACCATTACAAGATATTAAAGCAGATATTAAACTTACACGAAGAGATATCGCAAGGAATAAAGACCATGAATAGATAAACAAATTAACATTTTAGATGGTTTACATTATTATAAAATGTCCACTCATTGGAACCATACTTAACAATTCAGATGACCGTGGTCTAATAACAAGACAACGAATGGAGTTATATAATGCAAGTTATATAAATTATGGTCAAAAGAGACAAAGTGCTTTAAATCAATTTTGTAAATGTTGTCTGACTCTAGAAGATGACCTGAAACATGTAGTTCTTTTGTGTCCATTATATGACAAACCAAGGAAAAAGTAGCTTGGACCAATTCTAGAGCAATTTGTACAACGTCCAGAGCAGATTCTTTTGACACTGTTTAATACAAAGGAAAAAACTCAATTACAAGCTATTGTAAAATTTTTAAAAAGGTTATACTGATAATACATGAGAAGGTTAGGAAATTTATAGTATGCACAAGTATAGTATGCACAAGTAAAGAATGACAGAGTGCTACACCTTTTTAACTAAAGACTGTATTAATTTTATAACCCAATTCCCAGGACTATTGACTTGAATGTTTTCCAGGATTACTGACATTAATGTTTTTACTATGATTATATGTTTTGTATATGAAACTTTGCATATGAAATTTATGTACATTGACATTTTGTATGAATGTATTTTAATATATTGTAATGATTTTGGTCGACCAATATAAAGAATGACGATTATGATGATCACGTGCCATGAGAAGCAAGACCATGTTTTCAAATGTAGGATGAGCAGACTGTGCAAGATGCAGATATTTTCCAGCGAGATAGAGCAGTGATTTCAGAGGCTCTGACAGCTGAAATAATGTAAAGAACACATTCGTTGCACCTGGAATTAAATATGTTGCATAGGCAGGGCTGAACAACAGTTTTGGAGTGCCATGCAGAAATTTAAAACTTGTTGGCTCATGGAACACCTTCAGCAAAAAGAGAGTTTGTGGTTGAATGAAGTGCATTTTATGCTATTGGTAAAGATCAAAACTTGGTACAGATTTATTCAGTTTTGATGAGAGAGTATTTAATAGCAGTCAATTGCTTCTTAAACTTCTGGGAAATTGACTGTTTAGCAGATGCAAAATGGAAGACAGTAATGCATAAGTTAAGACACATTTTGGTAGGATGGAATCTCAGATATTGTATGTTCTGATAATGATCCTCTGTATGTATCAGAAGATTTTAAGTTGTTTATTAAAAAAATGGGATTCTGAGCATGTCATGTCATTGCCAGCATACTTGTGAAACAATGGTAAAACTAAGACTGTAACGAAAATTGTTGATAGACTACTGGGAAGAGCTAAAAATGTGGGGATTGGTTCTATGTCATAAGGGTGAATGAAAAACCTCTCCACAACTGTAAGTCACTGAAACAATATATGGCAACTGTGCACTACACTGAAAATGGCATAAGTGATGCTCCCAATGGGACCCGATATGAAGAATTCATACAGTTTTTTATGGGGGGGGGCTGCACCTCCTGCACCCTTCTTCTAAAATATAATCAACTCCGAAGGGAGCCTGACACTGGGGTACAGGAGACACTCTGGGAGGGGGCTATTAAGGGGGGGAATCAAGAAACCAAAATGGGGGGACAGGGGACCATACAGGAAAAATCTGGGGGATTGGGGAACGGGTCACAAAACAAAATAAAAAAAAATCTACAAAATACACAAAAACATAAAAATTCTCTACCAACCCCAAGCCAGCACAGAACCCGGTACCTGCTGAACTATAGACACCCACCACCTCCACAAGGCCAGATGGCTAGCTTGAAACCACCTGGCCAAACTTCCTCCCATATATTTTGCAAAGTGAGCTCCCTCCTACCATCGTTATATCCATTCCTTGTGGTTATTGTTCCTCCATATTCACTGTAACAATGTTTTCTACCCCTACATCCTCACTGTTTTCACAGGCAGTGAAACTGAGTTCACTCAAATTGAGTTGCTCAGTCTGACTCACCCATATCACTGGATACCGTAGGGACTAACTCATACTGGGTTGTGTTAGTACCAAATTGTAACAGTAGAAAGACTGATGAACAGGAATGCAATAACATTTCTGCCAACCAGAGGAATCTTATTCAATTTAGAAGGACAGACGTGAATGAGAAAACAACTAAATGAACAACACAGACAGCAGTACCACTATAACCAAACAGCAAGAGATCTACCAGAACTAAGTCTAGGGAACCAAGTAAGAATATAGGCAATGGACTAGTAGAAGAAACACTGTCAAGGAGGAGGAGTAATGAGGCATGCTGATCTTGACAAATAGAGAATCGTGGGAGAATGAAAGGAAACAGAACATAATTATCCCTGTGAGACTCATATGTAGATAGAAAATGTTTATGAGGGGGGTTAAAATGGTAGCCAATCTCATCCTCATGGCTATGACTGTAACTAGGGAGGTGCCAAGGAAGATGCATGCTGGGGTACAGGGAAACAAATATGTTTGGGGCAAAGAAAAAAATGACAAGTTTTGTATGGTGTGGTGGATGCCAGTGTGGCACAACCACCTGAGACTGTGACACGAGGACTACTGAATATCCTGAGAAAAGAACAATTGTTAAAACCAGAGGAGGTAGAGAAATACAGAGGGATGTCCATATGGAAGACTATGTGTAAGCAGATTGTTACTGAGGAACTAAAGTGCACCTACTTGTATGGACTCAGAATATGTCAATCTATTTATACAAGAATTTAAAGTTTTATTATAGTAGAAGAAAAAATAACACGTTGTTTTTTCTTTGGGGGGGGGGTTCCAGTCCCCCAAAGAAAAAAACATTTTTCAAATGTTTCTCCTTTCATCCACCCACCAAATCGCACCCCAGCGGACCAAAATGGAACTATGACACAAAGCTCTGTAACAGAGTAGACACACCAGAGGGTGTAGACAGAATGAAAAAAGGACCTGCAGAAACTTGAAGAATGGTCAGGGGTTTGGTAGTTGAAATTCAGTGCAAAGAAGTGCAAGATAATGCATATGGGGCACAAAAACCCTGGCACAATATATCAGTTGGGGGGTGAGGATATAGCATGCACCAAGCAGGAAAGGGATCTTGGGGTTATCATCTCTGATGACTTCAAGGTAGGAAACAGTGTGACAAGGCAGCAGGTAAAGCAAATAGGATGCTGGGATGTATAGGCAGGGCATCACCAGCAGGAAAAGGGAGGTCATAATTCCGCTATACAAGACACTGTGAGGCCCCACCTGGAGTACAGTGTACAGTTCTGAGACCATACCTATGTAAGGACATAGACAGGGTAGAGAAGGTTCAGAGGAGGGCAACAAAGATGGTGCATGGATTGCATCACAAGTCCTATGAAGACAGGTTGAAGGAACTGAACATGTACTCCCTGGAGGAGAGGAGGGAGAGAGGAGATATGATAGACATACAAGTATCTCACAGGAGGAACAGGGTGCAGGAATACACTATTTTAAGTGAAAAGATGTTCCAGGACTAGAGGGCATGGGATGAAGTTGGAGGAGGACAATTCAGAGGAAACATGAGGAAGAATTTCTTCACAGAATGGGTGGTGGACAAGTGGAACACCCTGCCAGAGGAAGTGGTGGGGCTGAAACAATCACGGGATTTAAGAATGCATGGGATAGACATAAAGGAATTCTGGAGGTCAGGGGTAAGGGGCAACAGACTTCTAGGAAAACATAAACTGAACTTACAAGCTCAAATGGGCAGACTGGTGGGCCATAGGCCCTTATCTGCCGGCATTGTCTATGTATCTATGTAACTATTACTTTAATCCTGAAGTTGTCTGTGCAGCAGGCACTCTTAAATGACAATAATTCTTCCTGTCTGTTTTTATGAATATGAATTGACTTTCTAGTGTGCTGATGTTTGAACAAGCTACACCATGTCTCATTGGAATCCACATCCAGCCTCTATATCTGTCGTGTTATTCAGCTGTTTTCATTGACCCGAAGAAGAGTGTATATCTCTCAAAAACTAGTCTCAAAAACAATATTGTTAGTCCAATAAAAGATCCCCTACAACATATTTGCTTTTTTTTCTTCTATACAACACTTCTTTGTTAATGTTTGTTACAAAATTGAAATGTTATGAGATTTAAAAGTACTTTTAAATGTTGCAGTGCTTAATATAACTCATGCACTGGTTAAGTAGTAGATCAATATCATTTAGCATCATATAATGAGGGAGATGGTTTTATATCTCACTGAATTATATATTTTTTAAAAAGGATATAGCAATATATGTGTGTAAAACCTTAGTATGGTTAATGTAATGTACAGAAGTTCCACTAAGAGACCATTATATGGGACATAGACAGACTGAAGAAAAAGTCCCTAGAGTCTTGGTGAATCTGTGGTGGGCTATACCTTGTGGTTTGACTGATCATACAATGAAGCTTTGGCACCACCCTAAACTTTTCCATCCCATAGTGTGCTCCAGTCAACATCTCCAGGCTGACATGGGGTTATGGATATTGCACTTTAAAATAATTTCATCTAGCATTGCACTTTATGTCATCATTTAATATTGCACTTTAATATTTTGTGCACTTTATACAGAGTTATATGTCTTGTGCCAACTTTTGCAATTGTAAGCAAAAAAAAAAAATGAGTTGGAAAATGACAGCTGGCTAACTGGTGAAGATGAAGCCAGGTAAGTCTCAAAGGGTGGATGGGGTGAAGATCAAGCCACATAAGTCTCAATGGGTGGACAGGATACACCTCAGGATCATAGTAGGGCTAATGGAACAGTTGAGCCGGTTCACTTGCAATATTTTTTTAGGAGTCTGGACAGGTGCATTGTCACAAGATTGAACAGTAGCCAGTATGGTTCATATCTTCAAGAAGGGGGCAAGATTAGATCCTAGCAACTACAGGTCAGGTCACCTGACTTTAGTGCCTGGCACTGTTCTGGAAGCAAGTGTCACGGACAGAATAATGAAGTACTAAGTTGAGGACAATATTCTTGCCTCACTCAGCATGTCTTTATAAGGATCAGATCAGGGCATACCAATCTGATCACATTATTTGACATGGTGACCAGGGAAGTGGACAGGGGAGGGCCATAGACAGAGTCTATCTGGACTTCAGCAAGACCTTAGACAATGTAGCCAAGTTAAGTGTCTGGGCAAAGTACACCAGTGCTGTATATCTGAGGTATGGACAAGGTGGCTTGGTAAGTGGCTTGGGAACAGAAAGCAGAGGGTGGTAATGGATGGGTGGGTGCTAATCTGAATGGAGAGAAGTACTCAGTGGATTCCCTCAAGGATTGGTGCAGAGGCCTTTGCTAGTCAACATTTTCATCGATGATCACAAAGTCAGGGTGTCTTATAGAATGCTGATGGCACTAAGCTGACTAAGGTGGCAAACTCTCTTATCGACAGGAGAAACTTCAGAAAGATCTAAGAAGCTGTCTGATTAGTCAGACTCTTGAAGCCTTACATTTATTGTAATCAAATGAAAGCTGCTAGAGCTGGAACCTACACATTGTGTGGGGCTCGTCTTGCTGCAGTTGAGTAGGAAAAGGAACTGGGTGTCATAATTGACAGTGGGATGAAACATGACAAGTACTATGTGACAACTGCTGTGTCGAGGACTTCTATACACATCCCAAATTCCTACATGTTCTTAATCTACTGGCAGCCTAAGGGTTTAAAAGCGGAATGAGGGCAACAGTGCAGGGTTATCCTACCTCTTTAGAAGCCCCTGGTCAGGTCCCTTCTGGAGTAGTACATGCCATTCTGGGCTCCTCAATACAAAAAGAACATTAAGGCAGTTGAGTGGGTTAAACACAGGTCCACCTACATAATCATGGGTGTGGAAGACAAAAGCCATGAGGAGAAGTTGATAGCCCTTAACATGATGAGATTTTGGAAAAGTAACTGAGAGGGGACATGTTCTTTGTCTTCTACATACTCAAGGGTACTGGCAAGATCAAGCAGAAAGATGCAATGTGTGTGATCTGGCATCCTTCATTATTACATGGGGCACACCCTGAAGATCAGAGGAGGTAAAGTCAGGGATAATGTTATGAAGAATTTCTTCTACTCCAGGTTCATAAACCAATGAAACATCAAAATACAAAACAAGTAGGGCACCAGCACTCTGTTACAAATCTTTATTGTAGTTGTGGTAACACAGTGTAACTGAATTTGAAAAACTGGAGGCTTCAAATGCCCATGGACCTTTCCTTCTACTTGATAAAAGAAACAGAAATAGGATGCCTTGATGCACAGATGAATTTCATCATGATGTTCACACCACAGTCCCACCAAGTGAAATAGATCTAATAGAAATTGGCACAGAATCTAGACAGAACTAGCTTTAAAAAGCATATTAACAACACTTCCAAGAATGGCCTTTAGAAGAGAGCAGAATCTAGCTGATAAATTAGTAAATACTGTAGCTTACAGGCTGAGCCCCATAGCCATACTTTGCTCCTGAAACAGATCAATACAGGGGTTGTTTAGCTGTGACCATTGTAAATTTTACCCTCTGATTACCCCCAAATCCTGGTTTTCTACTGTTAATTCAAAGAGAGAGTTTAGATTTGGTAAACTCATTAATTACAGTACTACTGGTATCGTGTAGCTGGCCACTTATACATGCTGAGCCTTTTGTGTAGATGGAAATATTAGACAATTTGAAGTCCACACTGTGGAGAATTATTGAACAGTTGCCTGCACTACTTTCATGTTAGAGTTTGATCACTTAGCTCATTTGATAAGCTATATGCACAAATCCAGCCACCAGGTTAAGATAATTAGGACTATCACATTAAATTTTGAGGTATTAAAAGGACAACCGGGTGGGTGGAACTACTGAAGAAGCACTATGTGAAACTGTTGGAGTTTGTTGCTGAAGTGTGTCTGCATTTTTCTGAGGTAGAGAATTTGTTATCCTTTATTTGTTATCACAGCTGGTCTGGTTTTGTCACAACTGCAAAAAAGATTTGTAAAGAAGTATTGAAGCATTGCTTGCTTTGTGCTTTCATGTCTGGTTTTTAGTCTGTGCACAACATTTTCATGGACTGACACTTTTCTTGATTATTTAGTGAACAGCCAACCAGCTGAAGCAGTGGACATGACAGCAATATAGACCTTCAAGTTAAGCTTTGACAAATTGCTACTTACCATGGAATCACTAGGTATCCTTAGTAACAGAATGTAGGGAACTCCTTTTTGTTAGTACATGCATACATTGCATACTTATTCATATCTGCTTATGAAGCAGGGAACAGATATAAGAAACCTGAGACCCAATATTCAAATGTTTTCATGGGTACTAACAGGTCTTTGCCCTGGCCTGCCAGGGTTTGTGCTGGATCCCCATGTTCAGAAGGGAGTTTTGCATGGACAAAGAGGGTTAGTGCATTCAAAAAACATAATGTATGCATGCAGGCACAGGGAGGTGGATTGCCATGAATATGTGCACTACCACATATTCAGCAGCTTTGCACTACACAAAAGCATTGAGCAAGGTTCTATTGTGCAGCACAAATGCCACAGAACAAAACCCCAACTTACTCCAGGCAACCCTAGCAGCTGCAGCAGGTAATGCAGCCACCTAGCCAGTTGGACACTTGGGGAGCACACCTGTCCTCTGGGGTACCTGGCATCCTCCCACTGATTGCCAGTCAGGAATGTACAAATAAAACTACTTGGTGCTAGTGGTTCTCCCTCCAGTCACCAACCCCCACTGTAATTAAAAAAATCCCTTGTGGTAGAGGTTCCGCCCCTCCCTCCAATCACTGGCCTATACTGAAAGAAAAAGAAAATCCCTGGTGATGGTGGTTCCCCCCTCCCTCTGACAGCCAGCCCATACTGTAAGAAAAAACTCCCTGGTGGAAGTGCCCCCCCGATTGCCAGCCCATACTGTAAGAAAAAAAATCCCTGGTGGTAGTGTTTTCCCTCCCTCTGGTTGCCAGCCCATACTGTAAGAAAAAAAATTCCTAGTGGTAGTGATCCCGCTTCCCTCTGATTGCCATCCCATACTGTAAGAAAGATAAAGTCCCTGGTGGTCCCCCATCCTTCTAGTTGCTGGCCTGTACCGTAATAAAAAAAAATCCTTGTGCTCGTTGTTCCCCCTCTTTATAATCGCCAACCTGTAGTAAAGCTGAAATCTGTCACTAGAGTCCGATGGTTTCCCCTCTGGGCACCAGTCCACAATACCACTGGTCACAATGCCATAATTCCTGGCATCCAGCACCCCCCGCCATGGCACTGAACACACACACACACAGTCACCTTACCAGTCCCCCTTGTGCCACAGGTGCATACATTAACTGGTGCTGCCCTCCTCACATCTCCTTGGCCAGCCACCATATGTCCAGGCAGGGAGCATGCCTCTTATTTATAGGACAGAGCACATCACCCTGTCCTATAAATAAAAGGTGCAGTCCCTGTCTGGACATATGGCAGCTGGTCGAGGAGGTGCGAGGAGGGCTACGCTGGTCACTGTATGCACCTGCAGCACTGTGGGCACTGGTAAGGTGATGGGGGTATGTGTTCGGTGCTGCCATTGGACAGACCACTAGACACCAGGGATAATGGCATTGCAAGCAGCAGTACCATGGATCAGTGCCCAGGGGGGACCACTGGATGGCACAGAGAGTTTTTAGTTTTTCTATGGGCTGGCAATTGAAGGGATACAGGACCAATAGCACCAAGGATTTTTTTTAATTACAGTATTGGATGACAATCAGAGGGAGGGCAGATAACTAGCACCAGGGATATCTACAAGTCTGGGACTGGGCAATTTGGGGGGGGTGGCACCACATTAACCTGTTTCACTAGTGTTACACATGCAAATGAGTCTGTAATGGGCATTCAAATGGCTCCTTAGCACCTTGCATACCCAATGGTCTTATTTTCATGAGTCCTTTTGAAAACTGCAGATAGCACTCCAACACTATCCACTCTGGAGGCGTACTTCGGGATCCTTGTCAGGGCAGTGCTGGATTACTTAGCGTTGTGCTGGTATGACCCTATATTCATTTGAATAGTGTCAGTGTGCTATTTGACTGAATGTAGCATCCTTTGGCTCCTGGGCAATCACAAGGTGCAGCGCAAGGTTCTGCAGTTAGCTTTGCACCCTTTCAAATATGGGGCCCCTGAAGTTTTTTCCAACCTTAAATTGTTATGTTATTGCAGTATGTCATTATGTGGCACAAAGGAATACCAGTGCAGAGGCTGCCAATTCATCAAATTGCACTATGATGATTTCTTAAATCATCAAAATGCAAACCTTACAACTGCCTTGATTGGCAGTTTTGCTTTGTAGAGAAACCACAGCTTCAGTGCAGGGAAAATGAACCTGTTATGGCATCAGACAGATTCCAACATCTGAATGTCCAGTTGATTGCTGGGAAGGGGAGAATTGCTGAGCAGCTAAAATAGCTGATGCTGTTTTAAAACAAAGATTTCTGAAGTAAATGAATATATTTTTGTAAGATATAAACATGGATATTGAGCACACAAGGGTACAAAAGGCACTTTCTTTTGATTATTTTGATAGCTATAGAAATTTGAAACAACTTGGTAAATTGACTAATAATGGAGTAAACCCACCTTTGCCATCTGGGTGGCAGTGTTGCCTTTTGCACCTAATAAAGTCATAGCCAGAGCTGAGGAGATACTCAGAGGGGAAAAGAAGACATTGCAGTTTTTCTTATCGTCACTTAGCTTCTTGAAGAGATCAAGCATAAACTTGGTGTTAGCTGCCAGGAGGGAATCCATAGCTGAAAACCTTGTGGAAAGCAAGATAACAACATTTAGAACAAAATATAAAATCAGAGTTGACTGGATTTACTGAATATAACCTGTTAAGATAGATATAAAACCAAATAACAGACAACAGAACAGCCTGATTTCAGGGCAGTCTGATTAAACAATAAGGAAGGTGAGTATAATGCATAGCAATAGGAATTCACACGAAGGGTAAGGTCAACGACATCATTCAGATGCAAAGGTGTCGTATTCAGAGTATGAATTATTTGTCTTAATATCTTGGGAATTCCATTATGTAGTATATGTATATTTCTCTGTACAGTATGTGTTTCTTTGCAGTTGGTCATATTGTAACTATTAAAGAAAATGAAAATTGCACATACCTCAATAATGCAAAGCATCATGGGAAGCATATGCAAATGCTCATTAATTATTTTGGACTTCTGTGCTATTATTGTTATTGACATTTGCAACATTGTAATCACCTGTACTTCATATGACATGTCCATGTACACATTATGCTGTTTTTGTTTCTTTTGTCATTTCAGATTTATTTCCTGCCCTGATTCCACCCTGTATATGCTCCAGCTACCCTCACCATACCTTATTTGGATTTCTGTCCTTGTCACAACCATCATTCCTTTATCTGTGTCCACCCCTCCCTTTTTTCTTACTTTCATTCTGCTTCTTCATGGTACTGCTCCCACCTGAGCCACTTGTGCCTTATACTTCTGGCTATTTCAGTACAGTACTAGTTTTAGTTTATTTTTTATACTGAAATGCATGTGAGCAAAATTGCCCATTTCACAAGGGTCCAGCTGTACAAGAAACAGCATAAAACAACTATACAGGGTGTACATATGTTACATAAAAGAACTGTACAGAATGTGTCTATATATATATATATATATATATATATATATATATTATATTCATTGCAAAAAAACTTCATTATTGCATCAGTTAGGGTTGTCATTACAGTGATAAAAGTTTGGAAATTCAATGTTAAGGTTACCACCCCCACTCTCCACACACCAACAGGTATCAGGGTGTGCCTTTGGGTTCTCAGCCCTCTCACACCATTCCATTTGTAAGGAAGCTGAGTTGTGCAGAATAGGACAGTGGGGTGAGAGTTACGCCCGATGAGCCCAAGGCACACCCTGACACCTGTTGGTGTGTAGAGGGTGAGGGGAGTAGGATTGGTAACCCTAACATCGAATTTCCAAACTTTTGTCACTGTAATGACAACCCTAACAGAGGCATTAACAAGGCTTTTTGCAATGAATTTCCCTTCTTTTGAGAAACTGTAATATTACTCATATGTGATTGTGGGAGCGCAGGGCTCCCATCATGCAGTCATTTTGTAACTGTCTTTGATTTTCAGGTGGGAGCACAGGGCCAGTAGGGCCCTGCACTCCCATCTTTACATAAGTGTACTGATATTTTAATGATATGACGTCTCCATTCACTACTGCATAATGTAGGGCCCTGCACTCCCATTATTACATAATGGGATCCAAATGTGGGAGCACAGGGCCCAACATAACACATGCCTATAACTATTCCAGGTAACCCTTGTGCTGCAAAAGTTTCAATATCTCAGGAACTGTGGAAAATATTCCTTCACAGTTGTATTCATGGCCTGGCCACCTCCACGCATGCTCAGTACACCTAAAGCTGCACTTAGCAAAAAATCCATATTGAGAACCATTTTCAAGATATGCGGCTCAACAGATGAGGGGTTGCTAGAGATTCCGAGGGTTTCTTTAAAATCTTCAGGGGCCCATGCTTTTATGTATGTGGCTGCAACCCTTTGGAATTCTCTACCCCGTACGCTTCGGGGGTGCACATCCATGGAGAAATTTAAACAGGCCTTAAAGTCCCATCTATGGTTAATGGCATATCCCTGATGATGATATTTTATTGTATTTTAGAAACTTAGTATTTATTGCATTTGTGTTTATTTTACTGTTTTAAGTGATGTTTTATTGTTAAGGTGCTTTGGGTTTGGAAAGGCGCTGTATAAATAACGTATAATTATTATTATTATTATTATATAGCTGCCGAAAGGTCCCAAGACTGCCACAATGTTATCCTACGGTAAAATTCGCAACTTTGGAGTGCTGTAATTATGGAACCAGTGTCCATTTCTTCACCAAACCAGCAAAGGACACATCTGTGGGGCAAGAGCTTGCAACCCTGCAAATTTCAGCCCAAAGTCCAAACCATTTTCTTGCTATAAAGTGGCATAGAACCTGGTTTTTGGGGTTGTTTAACTGCTTTCACTTTCAGATCATATGTTTTTTCCCATAGGATGTAGTAGAGAATTTTAAAGTTTAATAACTTTTGAACAGATTAGTATTTTTTCACCAAACCTTCAAAGGGCACATCTACGAGGCAAAGGTGTTCTACCCTGAAAATTTCAGACCACAACCTAAAGCTATTTCTGAGATCCAGGTGGACAAAGAAATGCTAAAAAACACAGATTTTTCTGTTTTTTTCCAATGCTATATATATCTCAGAAACCACACAACCGATCCCCAAAAAGTTTGGCAGGTCAAGAGACCAACCCCTAGACATTATGGGCCAAATATTCAAAACTTTGCGCCGGGCAAAAACTGTTTACACAGGTTTAGCGCGGGATTAGCGTGGGTCTGCTATATTCAAAAGGCCAAATAACGCGGGCAAACTGCATTAGCGCCGGGCAAAATCATAATGCATGCAAGGGGCAAACTGAATTGAATACAGCGCAATGCTATATTCAGCGAGTAGCGCCGTGCAAAGTGGTTTTGCGCGACTTAACGCAACACTTAGCGTGGTGCACATTACCACCCAGGAAAAGCGTGTCTTAACCCTGGGCAATCAGCTTTGTGCGAAACTATGGCTTTGCGCGGTGTTTGCCCGGGTTTTGTGCGGGTTTTGCGTGACCCTAACAAATAAATATGACACATAGACAAAGCCAAACATAGAGGAAGCAAGCTGCTAACTGATGGCATCACAATGATGCCATCATCTGCCTCCAGTCCCAGCCATGCCAGGCAGTAAGTGGTGACCCTACCACCAGTGGACAGCATGGCAGTGTGGCCATACAGCACACATCTGCGGACCACAGTTCTGTGGACACCAACAGATGCCAGCACACACATGCAGCACTGTGGGCATGGAGGATGTTGAGGGGAGAGTGTATGGGTGGGCAGGCTGTGCCACAGACCAGGTGTGGCCACAAGGCTGGGACACATCATGCAGTGCACATGGGCCAGTATTGGGAATACCCCAACACCAGTGTGCCTTTCGGATAATATATGCCCCCCCCCCAGCCACATACCGCACAGCTGTACAACTGCCACAGCACACAAAACCGGACATGTACATGTCACTGTGAGAATCCCATGCCAGAGGTGCAGCATCTGTGGGTCACACAACAGCGTAACAGTAATGTCCACTGTCAGTAATCACCTGCAGGTTGGGCCTCTCACTGTGTATAGTGCAGTCATCATCACTGCCCTACACACCATAGGCATTGCTGTGTCCACACACTAGTGGCCCCCTTGCTACTGTAGCATCTGCTGTGCACTGTAGCATGACCTACAGTATGACAGTTGCATGCAGCACCACCATCTGTGCCTATGCTGTGTTGTCTGATACAGCTGCGTGGCAAGCGCGGCATGTGGAAGTAGTGTTCAAACTGCACAGCGCTAACATCGCTTAACGGGTTTAGCGCAGGGCTAAACAGTTAGCCCGCCAAACTGCATGCAAATCAGGCATAATGAGATGCTAATCTGGATGTTTGCCCACAGACTACCTAAGTAGGCTCATTTGTATGTTACTTGAATATGGCAAAGTTTGCGCTGGGCAAGCGTGTTTGCACTGGGCTAACGAAATTAGTTTCGCGCTTAAACCCGCAAACGTGTTAGCGCTGCTCAAACAGTTCAGGGAATATTTTACAGTTTTGCACACATGCTACATAGATACTGCACATGTATGGTGCAATAGGAATTAGTGAACAAGCTACCAGGATACTGTAGGTAGGTAAGGTAATCTTTATTTATAAAGCGCCTTTCAAATACCAAAGTGCTGTACAATACCACAATAAAACCACACAATCAAGTGAATAAATAATTAACATAAATATGACAAGCAAAATGCAGCAAATGAATAAATAGGTTATAAATCATCAAGTTCCTGAGAAAAATAACTAAAAACAGTCTGAGAAAAGCTTGTTAAGAAAGATAGGGTTTTAGATTAGTTTTGAAACTTTCAATGGTCAGGCATTCTCTTAAATGATGAGGTAGAGAATTCCACAGAGTAGGCACCGCATATGAAAAGGCTCGAGCACCAAAGGTTTTCAAGCATACCCTGAGAATCTCTAGTAATCCCTCATTGGCGGATCGGTGGGGACGGAGGGGGCAGTAGGGAGTTAGAAGATCTTTCAGAAAGTCAGGTCCCTGTCTGTGTAGGGCTTTAAAGTTTAGCAAGCCAACCTTAAAGGTGATTTGCCACTAAACAGGCAGCCAGCGCAGTTTGCGCAGCACAGGTGTAATATGATTAGCCCTAGATATGCCAGTCAAAAGCCTGGCTGCTGCATTCTGCACTAGCTGCAAGTGGTGAATATCAACCCATGGTAGCCCTAAGTAGAGGGCATTGCAATAATCAAGGTGGTTGGTGACAAAAGCGTGGACCTGGGTAGCTAAGTCATCTGAGGGGACCAGGTGTTTCACCCAGTTGATATTCCTCAGATGGTAAAAAGAGGACTTGATGACGGCGGATACTTGAGATTTCAGAATCAGACTATCGTCAAGAATAATGCCAAGGTTCTTCACCCGGTCTGAGGGGGGGGGGAAGCTGGACACTACCAAGCCATAGGCCTGAGGGTTGCCCAGCCCCCAAATCTACCCCTGGGTGGCATGGGTCCACAACTAACACCTTGGTCTTCTCCAGATTCCGTCTCAGCCAGCTGACGCTCATCCATTCTTTGATTTTGGCAAGACAGTTGTTGAAGATGGAGACTACATCCACCTGCTCAGGTAGAAAAGACAGATGCAGTTGAGTATCGACTGTATAGCAGTGAAAACTCAAACTGTATTGTCTGATGATATCTTCTAATGGCAGCATGTACACTGCAAACAGCATGGGTGACAGAATGGAACCCTGTGAAACCCCACAAGACAGAGGAAGGGCATCAGAGGAATAAATTCCTGAGACAACCCTATGAGATCTGCCCATGAGGAAAGACTGAAACCATTTAAGGACTACACCTGATAGTCCACAAAAAAAACACAGGCACTCCAAAAGCACACCATGATTCACAGTGTTGAATGCTGCAGAGAGATCAAGAAGGACCAAGATGGTATGGCCTTTTGATATCTCGCAATTAGGAGGTTGTTCAATGCCAAGACAAGGGCAGTCTCTGTACTATGTCTCTTCCTAAATCCTGACTGGAGAGCCTCATAGGTACCGTGAGATCCCCAGTAATCCTCCAGTTGTAATGCTACCACCTCTTCAATAATCTTGCCTACAAAAAGCAGATTAGAGATAGGCCTGTAGTTAGCTGACTAATTTTGATCTAGGGAGGATTTTTTTAAGGAGTGGTTAAATGACTGCCTCCTTGAGGGGATCAGGAAAGACCCCCATCTCCAAAGAACCCCAAATGATTTTAGCTACGATCAGACAGATAGTATCAACACAACCCCTTAGTAAAGGGGTCGGGCCCAGATCCAAACTACAGCTAGTTGGATGCATTCCCTGGATGATTCAGATGATATCCATGAGTTCCAGCTAGTTGAAGTCTGACCAAGTAGACTGGGTGCTCGTCTCCTCCCGCCGATTAATGCAGTCCCTCATGGGGAATGCCAGGCCGGTGCAGGCGTGTATGTTGTCAACCTTATCTGCAAAAAAATGAGTAAGCTCATCACACTCCGCATATGAAAATGTTCTTTGGGGCTGGAGACAGATCGGATTGCACAACCTGTCTACAGGCCAGAAGAGTTGAGCTGGTCAATTTTGAGCAGCAGAAATCTCCATGGACAGGAATTCTGTCTTTTTGCAGGTGATTTCTGATTAATAGATTTTATAATGCTCCATCAATCTAAGCCTGTCAACATCTGAGCCAGTCTTCTGCCAAGCTCTCTCCAGCCTTCAACACACTCTCCTAAACTCCTTCAAGGAACCTTCAAACCAGGGATTTCTTGGGTGAAGGGTAAGTAGGCAAACACAAACAGGTGCAATCTTGTCCTGGGCATCTCCCACTGCCCTATTATAAATCAGTACCAGATCCCCCAGACTCATGCATTCTCTCCACAAACCCAGTAGATCCAACATCGCCATTAGGCCTTCAGGAGTAATATCCATTAAATGGTGGAACTGGATAATCTCACTAGGGGCAGGCCTTTAGGGGGAGTGCCAAAACAAAACCTTATGGTCTGATGGTCGGACCAACCAATTGTACATGTGTGTATATGTGTGGTACAGCAGGGATCAGTGCACATTCAACACTGATACTGAACATGTATGAAGCAGCATTGATCAGCGCAGTTAGTGCAGAGATGTACATGTATGTTACAGCTGAGGACAGTGCACAAGTCACATAATCTGCTTGCATTGTACTGTAGGGATCAGAGCACAAGTGACACAATGTGCATGTATGGTACAGTAGGGATCAGTGCACAAATGACACAATGTGCATGTACGGTACAGTAGGGATCAGTGCTCAAGTGACACAATGTGCATGTATGGTACAGTAGGGATCAGTGCACAAGTGACACAATGTGCATGTATGGCACAGTAGAGATCAACACACAAGTGACATAATGTGCATTTATGGCACAGTAAGGATCAGTGCACAAGCGAAGCAATGTGCATGTATGGTATGGAAGGGATCAGTGCACAAGCAACACAATGTGCATGTATGGTACAGTAGGGATCAGTGCACAAGTGACATAATATGCATGTATCATACAGTACGGATCACTGAACAAGAGACATAATCTGCATGTATGATGCAGTATGGATCAGTGGACAAGCGACATCATCTGTATGTATGATACTACAGAAATCAGTGCACATGCCACAAAATGTGCATGTGTGGTACAGTAAGGATCAGTGCACATGCCACATAATGTGCATGTATAACACAGTAGGGATCACTTCACAAGCAACATAATGTGTAAGTATGGTACTCAAGGGATCAGTGCACAAGCGACATAATGTGCAGATATGGTACTGTAGGGATCAATGCACAAGTGACACAATGTGCATGTATGGTACAGCATGGACCAGTGCACAAGTCACATAATGTGCATATATGGTACAGCTGTGAGCACTGCACAGCACACATAATGTGTATGTGTGATACAGTAGGCATCAGTGCACAAACGACATAATGTACATGTATGGTACAATAGGGATCAGTGCACAAGTGATACAATGTGCATATATGGTACAGTAGGGATCAGTGCACAAGCCACATAATGTGCATGTATGGTATAGTAGGAACAGTGCACAAGCCAAATAATGTGCATGTGCGGTAGAGTAGAGATAAGTGCAAAAGCCACATAATGTGCATATATCGTACCACAGGGATCAATGTACAAGTGGCAGAAAGTGCACGTATGCTACAGAAGGGATCAGTGCACAAGCCACATAATGTACATGTATGGTACAGAAGGGATCAGTGTACAAGCAATGCAATGAGCATGAATGGTACAGTAGGGATCAGTGTACAAGCAACACAATATGCATATATGATACAGTATGGATCAGTGCTCTAGTGACACAGTGTGCAGGTAGGGTACATTAGGAATCAGAGAACATACTACCAGGATAGTGTATACATGTGGTACTGTAGGGATCAGTGCAAAAGCCACATATTGTGCATATATGGTACAGCAGGGATTAATGCACAAGCAACATCATTAGCATGTATAGTACAGTAGGGATCAGTGTGCAAGCCATATAATGTGCATGTATTATACATAGGGATATGTGCACAAGCGACATAATGTGCATGTATGGTACAGTAGAAATTATCACACAGGTGACATATTGGGCATGTATGGCACTGTCGGAATCAATGCAAAAACAAAACAATATGCATGTATGGTACAGTATGGATCAGTGCACAAGCCACATAATGTGCATGTATGGTACAGTAGAGATCAGTGCACAAGCCACATAATGTGCATCTATGGTACCACACAGATCAGTGCACAAGCCACATAATGTGCATGTATGTTACAGTTGGGAACAGTGCACAAGCCACATAATGTGCATGTATGGTACAGTAGGGATCAGTGCAAAAGCCATATAATGTGCATGTATGGTACACTGCACAAGCGAAACAATGTGCATGTATGGTACAGTAGAGATCAGTGCACAAGCCACATAATGTGCATCTATGGTACCACACAGATCAGTGCACAAGCCACATAATGTGCATGTATATTACAGTTGGGAACAGTGCACAAGCCACATAATGTGCATGTATGGTACAGTAGGGATCAGTGCACAAGCCACATAATGTGCATATGAATACTAGGAATCAGTGCATAAGTGACACAGTGAGCATGTATGGTACTGCAGGGATCAGTGCACACGCCACTTAATGTGAATTTATGGCACAGTAGGGATCAGTGGGCAAGTCACATAATGTGCATGTATGATACAGTAAGGATAAATGTGCAAGTGACATCATGTGCATGTATGGTACAGTAGGGATCAGTGCACATGCTATAGAATGTGCATGTATGGTACTGTAGAGATTACTGCACAAGCATTATAATGTGCATGTAAGGCACTGCAGGAATCAGTGCACAAGTAAAATAACATGCATGTATTCTAGTGTAGGGATCAGTGCACAAGTGACACAATATGCATATATGGTACAGTAGGGATTAGTGACAAGTGACATAAAGTGAATGTATGGTACAGTAGGGATCAGTGCACAAGTGACATACTGGGCATGCATGGTACAGTAGGGATTAATGCACAAGTGAAACAATGTGCATGTAAAGTACGGTAGGGATCAGTACACAAGTGTCAATGTGCATGTATGGTATAGTAGGGCAAAGTGCACAAGCCACATATTGTGCATTTATGGTACAGCAGTGATCAGTGTAGAAGTGACACAATGAGCATGTATGGTACTTTAAGAATCAGTGAACAGTCAACACAGTATGCATGAATGGTGCAGTAAGGATGAGTGCACAAGTGACATAATATACATCTATGGCACAGTAGGGATCAGTACACAAGTCACATAATGTGCATGTATGGTACAGTTTGGAACACTGCACAAGCCAAATACAGTGCATGTGCGGTCCAGTAGGGATCTTATCAAAAGCCACACAATTTTCATATATGGTACAGTAGGGATCAATGCAAAAGTGACACAATGTGCATGTATGGGGCAGAAGGGATCAGTGCACAAGCAACACAATCTGCATGATTGGTGCATTAGGGAATCAATTAACATGCTACCAGAATGGTGTATACATCTAGTACTTTGGGGATCAGTTCAAAAGCCATAAAATGTGGATGTATGATACAATAGGGATCAGTGCACAAGCAACACAATATGCATGTATAGTACTGTAGGGAACAGTGCACAAGCAACACAATGTGCGTGTACGGTACAGTAAGGATCAGTGCACAAGTCACATAATATGCATGTGTGGTACAGTAGGGATCAGTGCACAAGTGACACAATGTGCATGTAAGGTAATGTAGGAATCATTCCACAAGCAATATAATATGCATGTATCATACAGTAGTATGTGAATCAGTGAACAAGTGTCACAATGTGCATGTATGGTACAGTAGTGAAAAATGCACAAGCCACATAATGTGCACGTATGGTACAGTAGGAATCAGTGCATAAGTGACACAATTTGCATGTAAGGTACCGTAGGGATCATTCCACAAGCAATATAATATGCATGTATCATACAGTAGGAATCAGTGAACAAGTGTCATAATGTGCATGTATGGTACACTAGGGGTAAGTACACAAGCGACACAATGTGTATGTATGGTGCATTAGGAATCAGTGAAAATGCTACAAAGATAGTATATAAATGTGGTACTGCAGGGATCAGTGCACAAGCCATTTAATGTGCATGTATGATACAGGATGGATCAGTGTGCACACCACATAATCTGTATGTATGGTACAGTAGGGATCAGTGCACAAGCCACACAATGTGCATGTAGGATAAAGTAGCGATCAGTGTGCTAGCCACATAATGTGCATGTATGGTACTTTAGGAATCAGTGCACAACTGACAATGTACATATATTGTACTGTAGGAATCATTGCATAAGTGACATACTGAGCATGTGTAGTACTGTTGGAATCAGTGCAAAAGCAGAACAATCTGCATGTATGGTACAGTATGGATCAGTGCACAAGCCAAGTAATATTCACATATGGTACAATTGGGATCAGTGCACTAGCCACAAAAAGTGCATGAATGGTACAGTAGGGATCAATGCAGAAGTCACATAATGTGCATGTATGGTTCAGTAGTGATCAGGGCACAAGCAACACAATGTGCATGAATGATACAGTAGGGATCAGTGCACAAGTACATACAGATTATGTGGTGTGCACACTGTTCCCTCCTGTATCATACATGCACATTAAATGGCTAGTGTACTGATCCCTACAGTATATATACTCATGTATTTCAAACTGTATTTCTCCCAGGTCGTGCCTGAAAAAAACAGGGTAAAGGAAAAAGAGGGTCTCTATACTGTTCTTTTCTAAGGGACTAAATCAAATATAGTCTTCAGTAGACCTGGGGGAGGGGAGTAACATGGAGCTAAAATACATCTTTTGGGAGAGATCCAGTTGGATTTCATTTTTTCTACCCTTTTTTCTTTCTATAGATTATGTATAAGTAATTGGATGTGCACATATATTAGTGGGTTACTGTTTTTTGTCCCTATCTGTATCTTTTTGGGGTTTAGCTATGCTACAGGGAGCAAGCCAATGAGTTGTAATAATTAAGAAGAGAAATTAGTCTTAATAAGCTAGTCTTGGGATCCCTAAATGTGAATGGTATTCATTCCCTAATTAAATGGACAAGATTGCTTTCATTTTTTTTAAACTAATGCATTCTGTATAGTTTTACGTGAAACTCATCTCGAGCAAAGGGAGATTATAAAACTAAAACAAAAACAGATGCTCCATTTGCTTTCATCTGATAGAACAAGAAAAAGTGCAGGGGTGGCCTTACTTTTTAGAAACAATGTATCTATAGTTATTTTACAAACATTTGTTGATACAAATGGTAGAATTATATTGGCTAAGGTTAAAGTTAGGGGAACTATCTTGACTGTGGGCTCAATATACACCCCGTTCAGTAACAACTCACTTTTTTAGCAGAATTACCTGCTGCACTAACTACATTGACTGCTATAAATATTATATTAATGGGGACTTTAATGTGTTAATGAATGTTGCGCTAGATAAGACTTTAAAAGCAAGCCCTTCTAATATACACCAATCTAATCTAATTATTTTCTTTGTACTTCAGCATGATCTGGTCAATAGTTGGAGGACTCTAAATCCTTCTGGAAGGGACTATACCTACCATGACAAAAACTGCTATTTTTTTCAAGGATAAATTATTTATGTCAAAAAAGATTGTTATCATCACTGAAACAGGTTATAATTAACTCTGTTAATCTAATTGACCATGTTTTTATTCAGATGGAAATGGAACTACAAAACTCTTATAGTCTTTACTCTCCTCAGTGGAGAATAGATAATATGATTCTAGAAGACATGTTGTTTTGCCTGAAAATTAAAGAAGCAATAAAAGAATTTCATTTTTTCAATTATGATGCGTCACAGACTAACGAAACTTTGAAACACTTTTAAAGGGGTAATAAATCATTTATTAATAAACAGAGGAAACTGAAAATTCAGGAGATAGAAGGTTAAAGGAATTAGATTTATTAATGGTCAAAGAGTACAGTACATATGCAAAAGAATGTTGAAGACTGTAAAAACTGAATATAATAATAAGGAGCTCGCGTCCAGCCTAACTAAAGTGAAGAAGGATAAATATGTTCAAGGTGATAAATCTGGAAAGCTGCTAGCTTATTTATTAAAGAAGCAAAAAGAAAAACATATAATTTCAAATTTAATAGACAATAATGAGATTCACTGTGTAAATGATAAGTAAATAGGCGAGGTTATAAGAAAGGCCTATCAACATATTTATCATTCTAATTTACAACCCCCACTTATAGATATTCATGATTACCTTGAAAAGGCTAATCTTTCTTTATTAAAGTGCAATAATGATACCTTTACAGCAGAAGAGATTAAAGAGGTGATAAAAACCATGTTGAAAAACAAAACTCCAGGCCCTGATGGGTTGACTATTGAATTTCATCAAACTTTCTTAGAAGATTTACTGCCTTGGCTAATGTTACTGTTTCAAGAAATACTACAGCAGGGTATTCATATTCTTCCTACTATGGAAGAAGTGAAGGTTATTTTAATATTAAAAGAAGGGGAAACCCCTACTGCAGTGGATAGTTATAGACCAATAGCTCTGCTTAACAGTGATTATAAAATTCTTGCAAAATTACTGGTTGGTAGGTTGAAGGAGGAGCTACCCAATGTGATCCATAATGACCAGTTCGGTTTTATTAAGGGCCGTACTATCTCAAATGCAATAAGAAAGGTCCAATCGTGATTTTATTATGCTCAACATGATAAGATACTAACATATGGCTGGCAGTATAGCCTAGAGGTTAGAGGAATGAGGTGTGAACAAGCTTGATACATCCAGCAGACCAGACCTGAGTTTGATTCTCACAACCTCCACTTGCATACTGTGTGACTCTGAGCAAGTCACTTAACTGCCTGGTGCTCCCAGGTCACCCCTGAAAACAGGCACTTGTGCCTAGTGGGCCTCATCTGGTTACCAAAGACTAAAATATGCCTTAGCTATAGATACTTTGAAAGTATTTGATTTAATAAACAGATTTTTTTTAACAGAGACTTTAAAATACTGGAGATTACCAGATAATATAATTAGGGCTATTGCTTTGCTATATAAAAATACAGTTGTCAGAGTTGTGGTTAACTCTCATTTCACAGATCCTATTAACATGAACAATGTGGCAAGGCAAGGGTGTCCCCTGTCCCCAGTATTATTTATTTTGGTCTTAGAACCCTTCTTGAAAATATTAAGGAATCAATATTTAATCAAAGGAATTATTGTAAAAGGAGAAGAGATTAAACTCAACATTTTGCAGATAATATCTTAGTATTAATCCAAGACATCAATAAATCATTACCTATTTTTCTGCAAGTAATTAATCACTATGGATCACTATCAGGTTACACATTAAATAAAACCAAATCTACAGTGTTAGAAATTTATGCCCAAGATTATACATTAGACCAAAATATACTACAAGACTTTGCAATAAGTACACAATGTAAGTACGTGTGTGTATATATATATATATATATATATATATATATATATATATATATATATATATATATATATATATGCAAGAAGTTATTAAAATTTATTATGATTTGGCAAAAGAGAAAATAATGTTACTAGATGGTTGGGAAAAATGTCGTTATCATTATGGGGCAGGGTTGAAACAATTAAAATGATGGTTCTTATGCATTTCATTTTTACTGTACAGAATGTGATTGGATTTCCACAGGAAACATGGTTTAGCAATATATGGAGGAGATTTGTTAAATTTCTTTGGAGAGGAAGCAAGCCTAGAATTCCATGGAGAACTATGACTTATTTAAGGAACCGTGGGGAAATAGTTGCCCTGATCCTTTGTTGTATGCAGTGGTGTTTCAGGCAAAACTTTTATGGGAATGGGCCTTTTTACCAGATAAAGATAACTATTTAGAGACTCTTTTTTGGGAGAACAAAGGTACGCAAGTAACAAATAACATTATACAAGAACCAGCAACATCTAGCATAATTCCAGAGATTTACCTCCCCAAAAACGTGGGTTGTTACAAGCCATACAGAAGATTAAGGAACCAGACATATTCCCCATATCCATTTCTTAACATTTGGGGAAATTCTACTGTAAGAGAAGTGAGACAATGGCAGAAAATCAAAACTGTAGATAGTAAGGATGTGCTTACATGGTCCCATTTAATTATGGAGAATAATTTTATTGCATTAGAAATATTTAATATATTATTTCTGAAAGCCAGGAAAATTAGCTTTTTAGTTCACCGAACTTTATATAATGTTTTTCAGGAACAGATTATTCAAGGAAGTAGGCTTGATCTATCCTATTTAGCTAAGAACAAATTAAGGTTCTACAAAAAGGAAAAATCAAGCTGGCCCAACAAATATATGCCCTATTAGTAACAAGTATTAAGGACCCTTGGACCAGAATAAATGCTAAATGGGAATATGAAAGTAACATGCAGTATACTGCTCAACAATGGAGAACTTCAAGAATAAAAGTCAATAAAATTACCTCTATGCCAAAAATAAAGCAATTCAGAAACAAATTCTGCATAGAGCTTACTTTACCCCACAGATACTGGGTAATTTTAGAAAGATGGAATTAACACTTGCTGGTATGGTTGTGGTTTTTTTTAAACTTTATACTACTGCATTTGGACATGTAAGCACATCCAAGAATGGTGAGCAAAAACCAGACTACTATTACACTCAAGGTTTAACATAGATCTTCCTCTAAGTTTTAAACATTTGGTATTGAATGATGTTCAGGATCTAGAGCTGTCAGAACAACAGAAGAAAATTTGCTGTTTAGCAACTATGGCTATGAAAAGATTCATTCTAGTTAGCTGGAATGTAAAAGTTTTGGAAGAGTTTGACTCCCCTAAATGGTCCTTTATGATTCAAGAAACAGCTCAATTTGAACAACTAGAGGGGGACTATGTAAACGAGAATACTCAAAGGGCCACATCAGGGACTGAAATTAAGGAGATACTAGCTCCACTCTGGATTTATGAATAAGTAACCCACTATAGAGTCTTTGGGGGGAGGGTAAACTGTCTGTGTACAACAGTTACTAGTATTGTATTAATTTTTAATTTTTTCTTGTAATCGTATGCTATGAGTTGATAATGGATGTTTATGTATTTTCTACATGAATAAAATGTTTTCAAAAAAACAGAAAAAAGAAGAAAGAGACCTAAGTATGATGATTCAAAGTCATTTATCATTTAGAACACACTGTTAATCAGTGTCTGCAAGAGCGCAGATTATATTGGGATGCATAAAGCGCAATTTTGTAAGCAGGCACGGCTCAGTTATATTACCTTTGTACAGGTCACTGGCATGCCCGTACTTGGACTACTGCTCCCAGATCTGGTCCTCTTACTAAAAAGCAGATATTAATATAGTTGAAAACATGCAAAGGCACTTTACTAAAATTATTAGTGGCTGTGAATCCTTGATTTTCAATGCTAGATTAACAAGGTTAGGTCTGCATAGTTTACAGAGAAGATGTCTAAGCAGTGATTTAATTCTTCTTTATAACCACTTCAGCAACAGAGATTTTATTCCAGAACTTGGCTGTGTATATAAGAAATCTGAATACAATACCAGGTTTCACAGTAAGCAGTTCTTGGGAAAACCATTCAGTAATAATAAAAGAGGTTAATTCTATATAAATAGAGTGATGAAGTATTGGAATGGTTTATTACAATCAGTTGTTAATTCACCAACATTGTATAGTTTCAAAAAACAACTTGATACAGAAATGGAAAACTGGGTCTCCAGTGAATGACCAGGGCGAGGTCCACTACAGGGAAAAGGTCCTTTGACATTACTACCACATCCTTATGGAACAATCTGTCCCCAACCCCAGAATGCTATTTACTTGGGTGTTTCAAGGAAGAACTAAAACTCCTCCTACTTCAGTGCAACTAATGTACCTGCCTTTGCTGTGTTTTCTCTCCTCAGCTATGACATTGTAAAATGCCTGTACTTGTTTTCCGTAAACTACTCTTTGAAACTGGCCTGGTCAGTCAGTTGTTTGTATGATCTGCCAGACATGTGTTGTGCTTCTGTAATCAATTGTATGTTACCTAGCTATGGCATCTGCATGCACTGAATCATGGATCTAGAAAAACTATTGTAACTCACTCTTGTTTGAATGTATGAGGTCTATTCGGATATGCCTGTATGTAATTAAACCCAGGCCCCTACCTTGAAAAAGGGACTCTTACTCTCAGTGGGCCATCCCGATGAACAATATTCAATAGACAGATAGACAGATAGACAGATAGACAGATAGATAGATAGATAGATAGATAGATAGATAGATAGATAGATAGAGTACTGTGTTCGTATGGTACATTAGTGATCAGTGCACATGCTACTTTGATACAGTACATGTGCTAGAGTAGGAATCAGCAAACATACTATATAAAAAATGTACATGTATTGCACAGCAGGGATCAGTGCACATTCTACACTGACACTGTGTATGTATAGCACAGCAGGGATCAGTGCACTTTCTTGACTGACACTGTACATGTATAGCACAGCAGGGATCAGTGCACATCCTACACCGACACTGTACATGTAAAGCACAGCAGGAATCAGTGCACATTCTACACTGACACTGTACATGTATTGCACAGCAGGGATCAGTGCATATTCTACACTGACACGGTACATGTATTGCACAGTAGGGATCAGTGCACATTCTACACTGACACTGCACATGTATTGCACAGTAGGGAACAGTGCACATTCTACACTGACAACGTACATGTATAGCACAGTAGGGAACAGTGCACATTCTACACTGACATTGTAGATGTATAGCACAGCAGGGAACAGTGCATATTCTACACTGACACTGTACATGTATTGCACAGCAGGGATCAGTGCACATTCTACATTGACACGGTATATGTACACCACAGCAGGGATCAGTGCACATTCTTGACTGACACAGTACATGTATAGCACAGCAGGGATCAGTGCACATCCTACACTGACACTGTACATGTACTGCACAGCAGGGATCAGTGCACGTTCTACACCGACACTGTACATGTATAGCACAGCAGGGATCAGTGCACGTTGAACACTGACACCGTACATGTATAGCACAGCAGAGATTGGTGCACGTTCTGCACTGACACCAACATGTATAGCACTGCAGAGATTGGTGCGTGTTCTACACTGACACAGTACATGTATAGCACAGCAGGGATCAGTGCACATTCCACACTGACACCGTACATGTATAGCACAGCAGAGATCAGTGCACGTTCCACACTGACACCATACATGTGTAGCACAGCAGAGATCGGTGCACGTTCTACACTGACACTGTACATTTATAGCACAGCAGGGATTGGTGCACATTCTACACTGACACCGTACATGTATAGCACAGCAGGGATCAGTGCACATTCTACAAATGACACCGAACATGTATAGCACAGCAGGGATCAGTGCACATTCTACACTGACACCGTACAAGTATAGCACAGCAGGGATCAGTGCACATTCTACACAATGACACCGAACATGTATAGCACAGCAGGGATCAGGGCACATTCTACACTGACACTGTACATGTATTGCACAGCAGGGATCGGTGCACGTTCTACACTGACACTGTACATGTATTGCACAGCAGGGATCAGTGCACATCCTACACTGACACTGTACATGTACTGCACAGCAGGGATCAGTGCACGTTCTACACCGACACTGTACATGTATAGCACAGCAGGGATCAGTGCACGTTGAACACTGACACCGTACATGTATAGCACAGCAGAGATCGGTGCACGTTCTACACTGACACCATACATGTATAGCACAGCAGAGATCGGTGCAAGTTCTACACTGACACTATACATGTATAGCACAGTAGGGACCAGTGCACATTCTACATTGATACCGTAGCTGTATAGCACAGTAGGGACCAGTGCACATTCCAAACTGACACCGTATATGTATAGCACAGCAAAGACGAGTGCACATTCTTCAATGACACCGTAGATGTATAGCACTCCAGGGACCAGTGCACATTCTACACTGACACTGTACATCTATAGCACAGCAGGGATCAGTGCACATTCTACACTGACACTGTACATGTATACCACAGCAGGGATCAGTGCACATTCTACACTAACACTGTACATGAATAGCACAGCAGGGATCAGTGCACATTCTACACTGACACTGTACATGTATAGCACAGCAGGGATCAGTGCACATTCTACACTGACACTGTACATGTACTGCACAGCAGGGATCAGTGCATATTCTACACTGACACTGTACATGTATAGCACAGCAGGGATCAGTGCACATTCTACACTGACACTGTACATGTATAGCACAGCCGGGATCAGGGCACATTCTTCACTGACACTGTACATGTATAGCAAAGCAGGGATCAGTGCACATTCTACACTGACACTGTACATGTATAGCACAGCAGGGATCAGTGCACATCCTACACCGACACTGTACATGTATAGCACAGTAGGGATCAGTGCACATTCTACACTGACACTGTACATGTATTGCATAGTAGGGATCAGTGCACATTCTACACTGACACTGCACATGTATTGCACAGCAGGGAATAGTGCACATTCTACACTGACATGGTACATGTATAGCACAGAAGGGAACAGTGCACATTCTACACTGACATTGTAGATGTATAGCACAGCAGGGAACAGTGCATATTCTACACTGACACCGTACATGTATAGCACAGCAGGGATCAGTGCACATTCTACATTGACACGGTATATGTACACCATGGCAGGGATCAGTGCACATTCTTGACTGACACAGTACATGTATAGCACAGCAGGGATCAGTGCACATCCGACACTGACACTGTACATGTACTGAACAGTAGGGATCAGTGCACGTTCTACACCAACACTGTACATGTATAGCACAGCAGGGATCAGTGCACGTTGAACACTGACACCGTACATGAATAGCACAGCAGAGATTGGTGCACGTTCTGCACTGACACTGAACATGTATAGCACTGCAGAGATTGATGCGTGTTCTACACTGACACAGTACATGTACAGCACAGCAGGGATCAGTGCACATTCTACATTGACACGGTATATGTACACCATGGCAGGGATCAGTGCACATTCTTGACTGACACAGTACATGTATAGCACAGCAGGGATCAGTGCACATCCTACACTGGCACTGTACATGTACTGCACAACAGGGGTTAGTGCACGTTCTACACCAACACTGTACATGTATAGCACAGCAGGGATCAGTGCACGTTGAACACTGACACCGTACATGTATAGCACAGCAGAGATTGGTGCACGTTCTGCACTGAAACCGAACATGCATAGCACTGCAGAGATTGGTGCGTGTTCCACACTGACACAGTACATGCATGCACAGCAGGGACTGAGCACATTCCACACTGACACCGTACATGTATAGAACAGCAGAGATCAGTACACGTTCTACACTGACACCATACATGTATAGCACATCAGAGATTGGTGCACATTCTACACTTATACTGTACATTTATAGCACAGCAGGGACTGGTGCACATTCTACACTGACACCGTACATGTATAGCACAGCAGGGATCAGTGCACATTCTACACTGACACTGTACATGTATAGCACAGCAGGGATCAGTGCACAATCTACACAATGACACCGAACATGTATAGCACAGCAGGGATCAGTGCACATTCTACATTGACACGGTATATGTACACCATGGCAGGAATCAGTGCACATTCTTGACTGACACAGTACATGTATAGCACAGCAGGGATCAGTGCACATCCTACACTGACACTGTACATGTACTGCACAGCAGGGATCAGTGCACATTCTACACTGACACTCTATATGTATAGCACAGCAGGGTTCAGTGCACATTCAACACCGACACTGCATATGTATGGCACAGCAGGGATCAGTGCACATTCTACACTGACACTGTACATGTATTGCACAGCAGGGATCAGTACACATTCTACACTGACACTGTACATGTATTGCACAGCAGGGATCAGTGCACATTCTACACTGACACTGTACATGTATTGCACAGCAGGGATCAGTGCACATTCTACACTGACACCGTACATGTATTGTACAGCAGGGATCAGTGCACATTCTTGACTGACACAGTACATGTATAGCAGAGCAGGGATCAGTGCACATCCTACACTGACACTGTACATGTACTGCACAGCAGGGATCAGTGCACACTCTACACCGACACTGTACATGTATAGCACAGCAGGGATCAGTGCATGTTCCACACTGACACCGTACATGTATAGCACAGCAGACATTGGTGCACGTTCTGCACTGACACCAAACATGTATAGCACTGCAGAGATTGGTCCGTGTTCTACACTGACACAGTACATGTATAGCACAGCAGGGATCAGTGCACATTCCACACTGACACAGTACATTTATAGCACAGCAGGGATTGGTGCACATTCTACACTGACACCGTCCATGTATAGCACAGCAGGGATCAGTGCACATTCTACACTGACACCGTACAAATATAGCACAGCAGGGATCAGTGCACATTCTACACAATGACACCGAACATGTATAGCACAGCAGGAATCAGGGCACATTCTACACTGACACAGTACATATATTGCACAGTAGGGATCAGTGCACATTCTACACTGACACTGTACATGTATTGCACAGCAGGGATCGGTGCACGTTCTACACTGACACTGTACATGTATTGCACAGCAGGGATCAGTGCACATTCTACACTGACACTGTACATGTATTGCACAGCAGGGATCAGTGCACATTCTACACTGACACTGTACATGAATAGCACAGTAGGGACCAGTGCACATTCTTTACTGACACTATACATGTATAGCACAGTAGGGACCAGTGCACATTCTACATTGATACCGTAGCTGTATAGCACAGTAGGGACCAGTGTACATTCCAAACTGACACCGTATAATGTATAGCACAGCAGGGACGAGTGCACATTCTTCACTGACACCGTAGATGTATAGCACACCAGGGACCAGTGCACATTCTACAATGACATTGTACATGTATAGCACAGCAAAGATCAGTGCACTTTCTACACTGACACTGTACATCTATAGCACAGCAGGGATCAGTGCACATTCTACACTGACACTGTACATGTATTGCACAGCAGGGATCAGTGCACATTCTACACTGACACTGTACATGTATTGCACAGCAGGGATCAGTGCACATTCTACACTGACACTGTACATGAATAGCACAGTAGGGACCAGTGCACATTCTTCACTGACACTATACATGTATAGCACAGTAGGGACCAGTGCACATTCTACATTGATACCGTAGCTGTATAGCACAGTAGGGACCAGTGCACATTCCAAACTGACACCGTATATGTATAGCACAGCAGGGACGAGTGCACATTCTTCACTGACACCGTAGATGTATAGCACACCAGGAATAGAGCACATTCTACAATGACATTGTACATGTATAGCACAGCAAAGATCAGTGCACATTCTACACTGACACTGTACATCTATAGCACAGCAGGGATCAATGCACATTCTACACTGACACTGTACATGTATAGCACAGCAGGGATCAGAGCACATTCTGCACTGACACTGTACATGTATTGCACAGCAGGGATCAGTGCACATTCTACATTGACACGGTATATGTACACCATGGCAGGGATCAGTGCACATTCTTGACTGACACAGTACATGTATAGCACAGCAGGGATCAGTGCACATCCTACACTGACACTGTATATGTACTGCACAGCAGGGATCAGTGCACGTTCTACACCGACACTGTACATGTATAGCACAGCAGGGATCAGTGCACGTTGAACACTGACACCGTACATGTATAGCACAGCAGAGATTGGTGCACGTTCTGCACTGACACCGAACATGTATAGCACTGCAGAGATTGGTGCGTTCTACACTGACATTGCATGTACAGCACAGCAGGATCAGTGCACATTCCACACTGACACCTGATCATGTGCAGCACAGCAGAGATCAGTGCACGCTTTACACTGACACCATACATGTATAGCACAGCAGAGATTGGTGCGTTTCTACACTTACACTGTACATTTATAGCACAGCAGGAATTGAAAACATTCTACATTGACACCATACATATATAGCACAGCGGGATCAGTGCACATTCTACACTGACGACCAGACATGTATAAGTACAGCAGGGATCAGTGCACAATCTACACAATGACACGAACATGTATAGGACAGCAGGGATCGAGCACATTCTACACTGACACCGTACAAGTATAGTACAGCAGTGGATCAGTGCACATTCTACACACAATGACACCGAACATGTATAGTACTGCAGGACTAGCACATTCTACACTGACACTGTACATGTATTGCACAGCAGGGATCAGTGTACATTCTACACTGACACAGTACATGTATTGCACAGCAGGATGGGTGCACGTTCTATACTGACACTGTATGTATTGCACAGCAGAGATCAGTGCACATCCTACACTGACACTGTACATGTACCATGCGCAGCAGGGATCAGTGCACGTTCTACACCGACACTGTACGTGTATAGCACAGCAGGGATCGCTGCACGCTGAACACTGGACACCCGACATGAATAGCACAGCAGAGATTGGTACGTTCTGCACTGACACCAAACATATATAGCACTTACAGAGATTGGTGCGTGTTCTAAACTGACAAAGTACATGTATAGCACAGCAGGGATCAGGGCACATTCCACACTGACACCGTACATGTATAGCACAGCAGAGATCGGTGCACGTTCTACACTGACACCATACATGTATAGCACAGCAGAGATCGGTGCACGTTCTGCACTGACACTATACATGTGTAGCACAGTAGGGACCAGTGCACATTCTACATTGATACCGTAGCTCTATAGCACAGTAGGGACCAGTGCACATTACAAACTGACACCGTATATGTATAGCACAGCAGGGACGAGTGCACATTCTTCAAAGACACCATAGATGAATAGCACACCAGGGACCAGTGCACATTCTACAATGACATTGTACATGTATAGCACAGCATGGATCAGTGCGCATTCTACACTGACACTGTATATCTATAGCAAAGCAAGGATGAGTGCACATTCTTCACTGACACTGTACATCTATAGCATAGCAGGGATCAGTGCACATTCTACACTGACACTGTACATATATAGAACAGTAGGGATCAGTGCATATCCTACACCGACACTGCACATGTATAGCACAGCAGGGATCAGTGTACATTCTTCACTGACACTGTACATGTATAGCACAGCAGGATCAGTGCACATTCTTCACTGACACTGTACATGTGTTGCACAGCAAGGATCAGTGCACATTCTACACTGACACTGTACATGTATTGCACAACAGGGATCAGTGCTCATTCTACACTGACACTGTACATGTATTCCACTGCAGGCATCAGTGCACAATCTACACTGACACTGTACATATATAGAACAGTAGGGATCAGTGCATATCCTACACCGACACTGCACATGTATTGCACAGCAGGGATCAGTGCACATTCTACACTGACACTGTACATGTATAGCTCAGCAGGGATCAGTGCACATTCTTCACTGACACTGTACATGTGTTGCACAGCAAGGATCAGTGCACATTCTACACTGACACTGTACATGTATTGTACTGCAGGGATCAGTGCACATTCTTCAGTCATAGTGAACATGTGTTGCATAGCTGGGATCAGTGCACATTCCACAGTGACACTGTACATGCATACCACAGTAGGGATTAGTGCACATTCTACACTGACACTGTACATGTATTGCACAGCAGAGATCAGTGCACATTCTAAAGTGATAGTGTACATGCATAGCACAGCAGGGATCAACGCACATTCTACACTGATGCTGCACAAGTATTGGACAACAGGGATCAGTGCATATCCTACACCGACACTGCACATGTATAGCACAGCAGGGATCAGTGCATATCCAACACCAACACTATACATCTATAGCACAGCAGGGATGAGTGAATGTCCTACACCGACACTGTACATGTATTGCACTGCAAGGATCAGAGCACATTCTGCAGTGATAGTGTACATGTATTGCTCAACAGGGATAAGTACACATCCCACACAGATACTGTAGATGTACAGCACAGCAGGGAATAGTGCATATTCTACACTGACACTGAACATGTATTCCACAGCAGGTATCAGTGCATATTATACACTGACACTGTACATGTATTGCACAGCAGCGATCAGTGCACATTCTACAGTGACAGTGCACGTGTATTGCACAGCAGGGATCATTTCACATTCTACACTGACACTATACATGTATATCACAACAGGGATCAGTACACATTCTACACTGACACCTGTACATATGTTGCACAGCAGGAATCAGTGCACTTTCTACACTGACACTGTATATGTATTGCACAGCAGGGTTCAGTTGCACATTCTACATTGACACTGTACATGTGTAACACAGCAGGGGATCGGTACACATTCTACACTGACACTGTGCATGTATTGCACAGCAGGGATCGTGCACATTCTACCACTGACATTGTAATGTATTGCACAACAGGATCAGTGCTCATTCTACACTGACACTGTACATGTATTCCACTGCAGGGATCGGCACATTCTACACTGACACTGCGTATAGTATGGCACAGCTGGGATCAGTGCACATTCTACACTGACACTGTACATGTATTCCACAGCAGGGATCAGTGCACATTCTACACTGACACTGTACATGTATAGCACAGCAGGGATCAGTGCACATTCTACAGTGATAGTGTACATGTATTGCACAGCAGAGATCAGTGCACATTCTACACTGACACTGTACTTGTATAGCACAGGAGGGAAGAGTGCACATTCTACACTGACACTGTGTATGTATAGCACAGCAGGGATCAGTGCACATTCTACAATGACACTGTACATATATAGCAACAGCAGGGATCAGGTACACTTCTACACTGACACTGTACATTTATTCACGGCGTGGATCTGTGCACATTCTACACTGACACTGTACATGTGTTGCACAGTGAGGATCAGTGCGTTCTACAGTGATAGTGTCCATGTGTATTGCACGCGGGGATCAGTGCACATTCTACACTGACACTGTACATGTATATCACAACAGGGATCATTACACATTCTACACTGACACCTGTACATGTATTGCACAGCAGGGATCAGTGCACTTTCTACACTGACACTGTACATGTATTGCACAGCAGGGATCAGTGCACATTCTGCACTGACACTGTACATGTATATCACAACAGGGATCAGAACACATTCTACACTGACACCTGTACATGTATAGCACAGCAGGGATCAGTGCACTTTCTACACTGACACTGTACATGTATTGCACAGCAGGCATCAGTGCACATTCTACACTGACACTGTACATGTATATCACAACAGGGATCAGTACACATTCTACACTGACACCTGTACATGTATTGCAGAGCAGGGATCAGTGCACTTTCTACACTGACACTGTACATGTATTGCACAGCAGGGATCCAGGGCACATTCTGCGGCTGACCCTGTACATGTAGTCACACAGCAGGGAACAGTACACATTCTACACTGACACTGTACATGTATTGCACAGCAGGGATCAGTGGACATTCTACACTGACACTGTACATGTATTGCACAGCAGGGATCAGTGCTCATTCTACACTGACACTGTACATGTATTCCACTGCAGGGATCAGTGCACATTCTACACTGACAACGTACTTGTATAGCACAGCAGGGAACAGTGCACATTCTACAGTGATAGTGTACTTGTATTGCAGAGGAGGGATCAGTGCACATTCTACAGTGATAGTGTACATGTATAGCAGAGATTAGGGATCAGTGCTCATTCTACAGTGATAGTGTACATGTATTGCAGAGGAGGGATCAGTGCACATTCTACACTGACACTGAAGATGTATTCCACAGCAGGGATCAGTGCACATTCTACACCAACACTCTACATGTATAGCACAGCAGGGATCATTGCACATTCTACAGTGATAGTGCACATGTATTGCAGAGGAGGGATCAGTGCACATTCTACACTGACACTCTATATGTATAGCACAGCAGGGTTCAGTGCATATTCAACACCGACACTGTGTATGTATGGCACAGCCGGGATCAGTGCACATTCTACACTGACACTGTACATGTATTGCACAGCAGGGATCAGTACACATTCTACAATGACACTGTACCTATATAGCACAGCAGGGATCAGTGCACATTCTACACTGACACTGTACATTTATTCCACAGCATGGATCTGTTCACATTCTACACTGACACTGTACATGTATTGCACAGCAGGGATCAGTGCACATTCTACACTGACACTGTACATGTATTGCACAGCAGGGATCAGTGCACATTCTACACTGACACCGTACATGTATTGCACAGCAGGGATCAGTGCACATTCTACACTGACACTGTACGTGTATTGCACAGCAGGGATCAGTGCATCTGCTGACACTGTGCATGTACTGCACAGCAGGAATCAGTGCACACTCTACCGACACTGGCGTGTAGCACAGCAGGGATCAGTGCATGTTCCACACTGACACCGTACATGTATAGCACAGCAGAGATTGGTGCACGTTCTGCACTGATACCAAACATGTATAGCACTGCAGAGATTGGTCCGTGTTCTACACTAACACAGTACATGTATAGCACAGCAGGATCAGTGCACATTCCACACTGACACAGTACATTTATAGCACAGCAGGGATTGGTGCACATTCTACACTGACACCGTACATGTATAGCACAGCAGGGATCAGTGCACATTCTACACTGACACCGTACAAGAATAGCACAGCAGGGATCAGTGCACATTCTACACAATGACACCGAACATGTATAGCACAGCAGGGATCAGGGCACATTCTACACTGACACAGTACATATATTGTGCATTAGCAGGGATCAGTGCACATTCTACACTGACACTGTACATGTATTGCACAGCAGGGATCGAGTGCACGTTCTACACTGACACTGTACATGTATTGCACAGCAGGGATCAGTGCACATTCTACACTGACACTGTACATGTATTGCACAGCAGGGATCAGTGCACATTCTACACTGACACTGTACATGAATAGCACAGTAGGGACCAGTGCACATTCTTCTCTGACACTATACATGTATAGCACAGTAGGGACCAGTGCACATTCTACATTGATACCGTAGCTGTATAGCACAGTAGGGACCAGTGCACATTCCAAACTGACACCGTATATGTATAGCACAGCAGGGACGAGTGCACATTCTTCACTGACACCGTAGATGTATAGCACACCAGGGACCAGTGCAGATTCTACAATGACATTGTACATGTATAGCACAGCAAAGATCAGTGCACTTTCTACACTGACACTGTACATCTATAGCACAGCAGGGATCAGTGCACATTCTACACTGACACTGTACATGTATTGCACAGCAGGGATCAGTGCACATTCTACACTGACACTGTACATGTATTGCACAGCAGGGATCAGTGCACATTCTACACTGACACTGTACATGAATAGCACAGTAGGGACCAGTGCACATTCTTCACTGACACTATACATGTATAGCACAGTAGGGACCAGTGCACATTCTACATTGATACCGTAGCTGTATAGCACAGTAGGGACCAGTGCACATTCCAAACTGACACCGTATATGTATAGCACAGCAGGGACGAGTGCACATTCTTCACTGACACCGTAGATGTATAGACGCAGGGAATTAGGCACATTCTGACAATGACATTGTACATGTATAGTACAGCAAAGATCATGCACATTCTACACTGACACTGTACATCTATAGCACAGCAGCCGATCAGTGCATTCTACACTGACACTGTACATGTATAGCACAGCAGGGATCAGGCATTCTACTGACACTGTACATGTATTGCACAGCAGGGATCAGTGCACATTCTACATTGACACGGTATATATACTTGTACACCGGCAGGGATCAGTGCACATTCTTCGGCACTGACACAGTACATGTATAGCACAGCAGGGATCAGTGCACATCCTACACTGACACTGTACATGTACTGCACAGCAGGGATCAGTGCACGTTCTACACCGACACTGTACATGTATAGCACAGCAGGGATCAATGCACGTTGAACACTGACACCGTACATGTATAGCACAGCAGAGATTGGTGCACGTTCTGCACTGACACCGAACATGTATAGCACTGCAGAGATTGGTGCGTGTTCTACACTGACACAGTACATGTACAGCACAGCAGGGATCAGTGCACATTCCACACTGACACCGTACATGTATAGCACAGCAGAGATCAGTGCACGTTCTACACTGACACCATACATGTATAGCACAGCAGAGATTGGTGCACGTTCTACACTTACACTGTACATTTATAGCATAGCAGGGATTGGTGCACATTCTACATTGACACCATACATATATAGCACAGCAGGGATCAGTGCACATTCTACACTGACACCGTACATGTATAGCACAGCAGGGATCAGTGCACAATCTACACAATGACACCGAACATGTATAGGACAGCAGGGATCAGTGCACATTCTACACTGACACCGTACAAGTATAGCACAGCAGGGATCAGTGCACATTCTACACAATGACACCGAACATGTCTAGCACAGCAGGGATCAGGGCACATTCTACACTGACACTGTACATGTATTGCACAGCAGGGATCAGTGCACATTCTACACTGACACAGTACATGTATTGCACAGCAGGGATCGGTGCACGTTCTATACTGACACTGTACATGTATTGCACAGCAGAGATCAGTGCACATCCTACACTGACACTGTACATGTACTGCGCAGCAGGGATCAGTGCACGTTCTACACCGACACTGTACATGTATAGCACAGCAGGGATCAGTGCACGTTGAACACTGACACCGTACATGAATAGCACAGCAGAGATTGGTGCACGTTCTGCACTGACACCAAACATATATAGCACTACAGAGATTGGTGCGTGTTCTAAACTGACAAAGTACATGTATAGCACAGCAGGGATCAGGGCACATTCCACACTGACACCGTACATGTATAGCACAGCAGAGATCGGTGCACGTTCTACACTGACACCATACATGTATAGCACAGCAGAGATCGGTGCACGTTCTGCACTGACACTATACATGTGTAGCACAGTAGGGACCAGTGCACATTCTACATTGATCTGTGAGCTCTATAGCACAGTAGGGACCAGTGCACATTACAAACTGACAATTGTGATATGTATAGCACAGCGGGGACGATGCACATTCTTCAATGACACCATAGATGAATAGCACACCAGGGACCAGTGCACATTCTACAATGACATTGTACATGTATAGCACAGCATGGATCAGTGCGCATTCTACACTGACACTGTATATCTATAGCAAAGCAAGGATCAGTGCACATTCTTCACTGACACTGTACATCTATAGCATAGCAGGGATCAGTGCACATTCTACACTGACACTGTACATATATAGAACAGTAGGGATCAGTGCATATCCTACACCGACACTGCACATGTATAGCACAGCAGGGATCAGTGTACATTCTTCACTGACACTGTACATGTATAGCACAGCAGGGATCAGTGCACATTCTTCACTGACACTGTACATGTGTTGCACATCAAGGATCAGTGCACATTTACACTGACACTGTACATGTATTGCACAACAGGGATCAGTGCTCATTCTACACTGACACTGTACATGTATTCCACTGCAGGGATCAGTGCACATTCTACACTGACACTGTACATATATAGAACAGTAGGGATCAGTGCATATCCTACACCGACACTGCACATGTGTTGTACAGCAGGGATCAGTGCATTCTACACTGACACTGTACATGTATAGCACAGCAGGGATCAGTGCACATTCTTCACTGACACTGTACATGTGTTGCTGCAGCAAGGATCAGTGCACTTCTCAACTGACACTGTACATGTATTGTACTGCAGGGATCAGTGCACATTCTTCAGTCATAGTGAACATGTGTTGCATAGCTGGGATCAGTGCACATTCCACAGTGACTCTGTACATGCATACCACAGTAGGGATTAGTGCATTCTACACTGACTCTGTACATGTATTGCACAGCAGAGATCAGTGCACATTCTAAAGTGATAGTGTACATGCATAGCACAGCAGGGATCAACGCACATTCTACACTGATGCTGCACAAGTATTGGACAACAGGGATCAGTGCATATCCTACACCGACACTGCACATGTATAGCACAGCAGGGATCAGTGCATATCCAACACCAACACTATACATGTATAGCACAGCAGGGATGAGTGAATGTCCTACACCGACACTGTACATGTATTGCACTGCAAGGATCAGAGCACATTCTGCAGTGATAGTGTACATGTATTGCTCAACAGGGATAAGTACACATCCCACACAGATACTGTAGATGTACAGCACAGCAGGGAATAGTGCACATTCTACACTGACACTGAACATGTATTCCACAGCAGGTATCAGACTGTTCTTGTATGGTATGGGCTGTACGTCCATTGGCTCTGCTTCTGCACCAGTGGGCGGCAGTCTCTACCGGGCAGTCAAGTCGGTGGGTGGCGGGCGGCAGGTGGGTGGATGCTTGCCCGCCAGCTGCCGGGGTAGCGTGGTGGGGCTTCAGGTGGGTGGGGTGGGGGACACTAGGCACCAGGGATGTTGGGGAGGGTATTTACTGCATGCATCCCGCGATCGGGAGTTTCGTCCACTGACCACCAGGGCTATGTTCGGGAGGAGGGGGTTGTATTTTACACTGATACAGCCCGATCAGGCTTTTCGGTCCACTGGACCACCAGCGGCGTATTCGGGGTTGTTTTAACCAATGCAGCCCGCGGGTCGGGCTGGTGGGGGACATTTCTGCTGTTGCCTGCGATCAGGCCAGTGGGGGTGGAGGTGGGATTTTCACTTTGCCCGCGATCGGACTGCAGGGGGGCACAGGGAGTGGAGAGCCAGCCACAGTGGCAGCTGCGTGTTGCCCCTGCAATGCAGCAGCTCACCTGTGGTGGCCCCGACTGAGCCTTTTATTTTGGCTCAAAGTTGTGCAGGCGCAGGTTGGGGTTGCGCCAGTATTATTCCCCCTCGTACAGCCCGGCTGAATATCGGGCTGTGCAGTTTATGCATTGTTCCTCCCCTCCAGTTCAGCATGCATTCATTTGCATTGTGCTGTTGCTCAGCATGCTTTCTGTGGAGCAACTGCCTCCTGCGGAATATCGCAGAATGGAGCAAGTTCGGACTTGCGCAGGCGCAACCCTATTGCGCATGGCGTAACCCTTTTGAATATCTGGCCCTATATGCACAATGCCTTGTTTTGAAAATAAACATATGCAAACTTTTATTGCTGAAGCCACTACAGAAATTTGAGACTGCACCTCACAGTAAGGAAGTTGGAAAACAACTTCTTATTGTACTCACAATGCCTTGCTACATATTTTTTTTGTAAACTTTATTTTAAAACATCAGCAGTACAAAATTGTTACAGACATAATTGTTCAAGACACAAGTCTAATCAGACAAGAGAGTACGTGTCAGCATAATACTGCTTGCAGTCGACGCCACCACCAAAAATAAGGGACTGCACCTCTGAGTAACTAACATTTAAATCAACTTTATTATTTACCCAGATTGCCATGGTGCTGTATGTAAAACAGTGACAGTTTCCTTGCGTGACATCATTATGGGGCTGTGGCCGCCCACAGAAAACTGGAGGACAGAGTGCTGATAAAACATTAAAAAAAATGACTATGACAGATTTTTTTACAAAACAAATTGCAGTTTCACCATCCGAAACATGGGCCGCAATTGCATATTGTGTGAAAAAGGCATCTGCAAAACGTCACAAAATCACTTTAAGAATGCATGGGATAGACATAAGAGTACCCAGAGACAGGAAAAAAGGGTGAGCTGCAGATCAACTAGGATCTGTGGTTTGAAATAGGTGGGCAAAATGGAGAGACTGAGTGGGCCACATGGCCCTTATCTGCCATCAACTTCTATGTTTCTGTATTCCCGTTTTTTCTAAGCCAAAGCTGCTGGCCATCTTTTTTTTTTCCTGAGGAAAAAAAAATCAACTAAAACATTAACAAAATTCTCAAATCTTGGTGGAACTAGAAAATGTTACCATAAAATAAAACCAGAATATGCCTGGAATCTTTTATACTGAAAAATGGGTAGGGTCAAATGTGTTGTCCCATTTTGTTGCACTGCTGCTTTATGTGATGACTATGGAAGGGAGTCCCATGGACTGGGAGCCCAGAGTGACTAAAAAGCTGCTTTTTGTGGCATGTCGGATATGGAGCCTCTGAGGAGTCAGAACCACAATAACCGGACTTCCATGGAGCAGGAGCCCAAACAGCAGCCAGCAGAAGGGCTTCAAAGATCCTGAAGGAGTAAGGTGGTAGGGGTCACAGAGCAGCTGGGCTCCCTCTTTCTGTAGTATGTTCAGAGGTCCTGTTGAAGAATGGGTGCTGCGGTTCACAAAGTTGCTTTGGTGTCATGTTCAGTTTCATGGTCTCTTAAGCAGCGAGACCCCCAACTAATCTGAAAACCTACTTTAGCAGCATGTCCAAAAAATATTAAAAAAAATTTGTTTGCATGTTAGATTCAGGAACTCCTGCGGAGAGTAAACCCCAGTCTGTGGTTACAGATCTGCTTTGGTATCATTTCAAGTAATGGAGCTTGAAGCAGAAGCCCGGACTGTGATGATATAAAAAAGTCACTTTTGTGGGAATTGGTCTGGTTGAATCTCAAAAAAATAAAAACAATTGCCAACCTAAAACGGGCATGTTGGTGGCTCCAGTGTAGGCTCTGTGAAGTTCTGTGTTTAGATTTACAGGCTGTTAGTCATAATTCATGGCAACCACAGGGATATAGGAAAAGAAGGCACATGGTGAGAATTCCTTTGCATTAGACAAGTTCAGCAGGACAAAAAAAAAAAATGTTATGGTGAGCTGATGATGTAACCGCCCACCTCCAATGGGACAGCTAGTTGCGTCTATCCTTCTCTCTGTGTGGGGCTGCGGCGGAGGAGTGAATCAGGAAATATAGACAGACCACGGAAAAGGGTACATGGTGCAAACAGCATGGTTTTATTCAGAACACAACAATGAAAACATCTTTGTCAGATGGCTTCAGAGTGGTGAAACAGATTTGGAAAACTGATTTGGCAGCTGCTTTACATTGGTTATAAACAAAAAGTTCAGCAATGTGATTTGCACACCATAGCTGCTCTAAAATTCTTGTTTGTATTAAAATTGTAGACCTCCTTTATAAGCAGTCAGTACTGTAATTAATAGCTTGTAGCTTCAGTCTTGTTCTCAGCTTCTTACGTAGTCTTTGCCTTCTTATCAGAGAGTTCACAGTGTGTGCCAAGAGCCCTTTCCTGCAGACTTCTGTGGCTTTTTATTGACATTTTCATTAGTCCTCACTGACTTTTCATTCTCTGAGCATCACACTCCATTAGCTACCTATACTGTGTACCCTGAGATAAACAAACATGCAAGGAAAACAGATCTAAGGATGGAAAACAGTAACCCCTTTCTGCCTTTAAAGCTATTTATTCTTTTTAACAAACACCTAGTTTTTGTAAATTATTTTCCCTATAAAAATGGAACAGGTTGCTAATCATATCACACAGGCCCAGACCTGTAACTGGTAAGGTCCTGGGGTATAAAACCCCTTGCTGGGTGTCAAGAAGGAGCTGTATGAAAGACAGAGAGAGAGGGCAATCGACAGAGCAAGTGAGAGAGAGAGAGAGAGAGAGAGAGGTTGTGGTATTGTGGTATTGGCTGCAATTGGCCAGGGACATAATCACAGACGTGCCCATCAAAAAAGAAATTGAGGCCAGATGTTAACTGGCAATCCAAATTATTTGTGGAAATGTAATATAGAACTTTCATCTGCATAGTGCTTCTCTTGGGAATAAGTATTAAGCTTTTTACTACTGCACTGTTCACATTAATGTATTTTAGGCTTTCTTACAAACCTTTTTCTATTCACTGCTTTCACACTTTTAAAAATGAATGCAGAAATTAGTAGGTGAACATCAAGCTAGCTATGCAGTATGCCAAATGTAATAGAGGATGATCTTTCATAACAGACGTAAACAAGCATTCGTCATTGCCGAATGTTGTCTTTGCATGGTGTATGTGGTAGGGGTGTATTGTGTTAAGTGAAGTAAAGCAGTTACAGTCCAAAAACAAGCATTTGTCAATGCCGAATGCTGTCTTGCTGACATTGGCATTGGTAGTGCAGGAGTGAGAGAGATGCATAATAGGAATGTCAGTGAAGTATGGAAGTGATGCCAACCCCACACTACCCTACAGAGACTGACAAGCACTGAGGGGTGCCTTTGGGCATTGACCATAATGTTCATGTCATTTTGGCTCACCCTACCCTGCAAACTGCAACAAGTATCACATTTTGTCTTGGGGTCCTCGGGCCTTACGCATACCACATTCACCCATAACACTCATGGCATTTTCCCTCACCCTATCCTGCAGACACCGGTAAGCGCTGAGGTGTGCCTTGGGGTATTCAGCTTTACAGTCACCCCATTTCAAAAGGACATATGCTGAAATGGGTGCAGTATAGGAGAGTGGGGTGAACTCTGGGGCTGAGGAGTCCAAGGCACACCTCAATGCCTGTCACTGGCTTGAGGGTGGGGGGGGGGTATGGCGTGAGCATTACAGCTGGCAATCCAAAGGCACACCCCTGACACCTGTCAGTCTGTACAGGGTGGGACGTTATGATTAGAAATCGTAACGCCACAGGGCGTTTGTTGATATTTGCACTACAAATTTGCAACATGGCCTTTTTGTGACCCCCACCTCCTGAAAGCATTTGGGACCTCTGCTCATGAATAGTGGCACTGTGATTTTGTTAATCTGTCAAGAGCGTGATTTCTCACAGCGACCGCACCATTCTGCGCCAGATGTGGGAAAACACAGTTCAGGCAGGATGTGAAAAATGACAGCTGTACCATTCATAGGGAGGTGCGAAGAGATGGCAGTGTTGAATTGAGTGAAAATATTAAAAATGCTCAAATTTACGAGCGTACGTGGAAACTGTGCAATGCACGTTCGTAACACAGTCATTTAGTGGAATTATTTCACCAAATTTTCAACATAAGCATTCTTGTACCTCTGCTCATGAACACTGTCACTATGATTTTCTTCATCTGTCCCGAATGTTGATTTCCCACAGCGACCACGCCATCGTGCGCCAGTTGTGCGAAAACACATTTTGGGCAGGATGTGAAAAATGACAGCTGTACTGTTCATAAGGAGGTGTGCAAAATTGACAATGTTGAAAATGTTTAGTGAAAATATTACAAATTCTCAAAGTTACGAGTGCGTGTGGAAACTGTGCAACGCACGCTTGTAACATAGTCATTTTATGGCCTTTTGTCACCAAATTTTCAACAAAGGCTTTTTAGGACCTCTGCTCATGAACACTGTCACTGTGATTTTCTTAATCTATTCTGAACTCTGATTTCCCACAGTGACCACGCTATTCCGCGCTGGTAGTGGGAAAACACGTTTTGGCCAGGATGTGAAAAATGACAGCTGTACTGTTCATAAGGAGGTGTGAAAAAATGGCAACGTTGAAAATCTGGAGTGAAAATATTACAAATTTGCGAAGTTACCAGTGTGCGTGGAAACTGCGCAACGCACGCTCATAACACAATCATTTTTTGGAATTTCTTCACCAGATTTGCAACATAGGCTTTTTGGGAGCCCACCTCATGAACAGTTACACTTTTGTTTCATTACTTGGTCCCAAAAGGTGATTCCACGCAGTGACTGCGAAATCACCTTTCAGGGCCGAATAACCAGATGACAGTCACTGAATTCATGAAATGGGGTCCCAAGAACCCCATGTTAAAAATGTGGTGCAAAAATTCATGAAAATGGCTGAGATATTCGCATAAATTGAAAAAAAACATTTATGCCATTATACAGCTTACCGGCATTTCTTCAGTTTGCGGTTGGCTTTGAAGAGTGCAAACGTGTTCCTGATCCACTAAAGATCATTGCGCCAGGCTCCAGAGGTAAGTATGGGGTTGGGGGGTATGGGGAAGTGGGGTGCGCAGAGGGTGGGCACGAGTTGGGGGAAGGGGCACCGAGCTCAACAAGGGACTGTTTTTTTAATTTTACAGGTTTAAAAAAAAAACAACATGGGAAGGTTTTCTATTTTTGCAGGTACTTTTGCACACTGGGGTGGGCTTCCAGCATGCCACCTGAGTGTTTGTTGGGGGGTCTGTAGCTGACGTAGATTGGGCACCCCATCGGCACATACAGAGTGTGGGGGAGGGCACATGAGCCAAGGTGGCTTAGGCACCCCCCTCGGCACACAAGAAATGAGGGGAGGGCATTATGCCAATAGGGATTGGCACCCCCGTAGGCAAATTAACTTGGGAGAGGCAATGCCGACAGAGGGATTGGGCACCCTCGTCAGCTTTCAGGGGGACTGTGAGAGGTGGTGGCTGTCCGTCGGCTTCCGTGGGGACTGTGAGAAGTGGACGGGGAAGCTGCCACCATGTTTGTTGAAAGGGGACACCAGACAAGGCAAGCAGTAATTTGCTGCTATAGTCAGGGACCTCACCGGGGTGCTCCCTGGTTACAGCAGCGAATTTCTTTCAAGTTGGTGGCAGGTTTCTCAACTGCTGTCATAGACAGCGTGCTATGCCATTGGTGCCACACAGCCTGGCCAGGAAAAAGCAGTGGCGCCATTGGCTGCAGCAGGATGGCACCTCCAAAACCTGCTTCTCCACTCCAAGCAATCACAATATGTTGTCTGCGCTGTTGTACAAGACAACATAAAACAAGCATTTGTCAATGCCGAATGTTGCTTGCTTGTATGTGCTGTTTAGGTATTTGGAAGTGATAGTTCCATGCCTTCCTCCCCAGACATCCACGGTGTCTTTCCGTTCAGTATTCACAGAAGAGTGGGAGGGGCAAGGGCCACAGCAGTACAGCAGTTGCCAAGGGGGTGAAGAGGTGGACAATAGTCCATTCAAAGGCAAAAGAGTCCTGCAGGAGTTCACTAAATTGAAGGTGGACAAAGCGATGGAACCAGATGGCATACGCCCAAGGATATTAAGAGAACTGCGAAGGGAGATAGCGGTACCTCTGGCAGCCATGTTCACTGAGTCATTCAACATGAGTGAATTGGAGGAGGGCACATGTGATCACTCTACACAAGTCCGGCAGCAGGGAGGAGGCAGGGATCAAGAGGCCGTTCAGCCTCACCTCAGTAGTGGGGAAGTTTATGGAGACATTGCTTAAAGAAAGGATAGTGGGGCATCTAAAGCCATCAGAGCCCAGGACCATAGACAACATGGATTCACAGTGGGGACATCATGTCAGACAAATCTGGTTGATTTCTTTGACTAGGTGACAAAGGAAGTGAGTCAGGGTGGGGCAGTAGACAACGCTTACCTGTGATTTCAGCAAAGCCTTTGACACCATCCCATATAGGAGGCTGATAAACTAGCTGGGTAGGCTGGGCATGGGGGAAAGGGTGGTAAACTGGGTTAGAAACCGGCTAACAGACAGGAGGCAGAGAGTGGTGGTAAATAGGGTGCAGTCCAGGAAGAGGGGGTGACCAGTGGGGTGCTACAGGGATCGGTGCTGGGGCCAGTCCTGTTCAATGTCTTTATTAGTAACATTGCAGAACGTCTGAAGGGAATTTTTTCACCAAATTTTCAACATAGCCATTTTAAGACCTCTGCTCATGAACAGTGTCACTGTGATTTTCTTAATCTGTCCCAAACATTGATTGCACACACCGAATGCGCCATTGTGCGCTACATGCACGGAAACACATTTTGGCGACATGTGAAAATGACAGTTGCACTGCTCATAAGGAGGTGTGGTAAAATGGCAATGTTGAAAATCTGAGTGCAAATATGAAAAATTTGTGAACTTACGAGCATGCGTAGGAACTGCGCAATGCACGCTCGTAAAACAGTCATTTTAAGGAATTTTTTCACCAAATTTTCGAAATAGCCATTTTAAGACCTCTGCTCATGAACAGTGTAACTGTAATTTTCTTACTATGTCCCATACATTGATTTCGCACACCGACTGCGCCATTGTGCGCTACATGGATGGAAACATGTTTTCGGCGAGATGTGAAAAATGACAGCTGTACTGCTCATAAGAAGGTGTGGTAAAATGGCAATGTTGAAAATATGGAGTGAAAATATTGAAAATTTGCGAACTTATGAGCGTGCGTAGGATCAGCGCAACAAATGCACATAAAACAGTAATTTTGGGGAATTTTTTCACCAAATTTTCAACATAGCCATTTTAAGACCTCTGCTCATGAACAGTGACACTGCAATTTTTTTAATCTGTCCCAAACATTGATTGCGCACACCAACTGCGCCATTGTGTGCTACATGCATGGAAAGACATTTTGGGTAACATTTGAAAAATGACAGCTATACTGCTCATAAGGAGGTGTGGTAAAATGGCAATGTTGGAAATCTGGAGTGAAAATATTAAAAATTCGTGAACTTATGAGCGTGCGTAGGAACTGTGCAACGCACGCTCGTAAAAGTCATTTTTAGGAATTTTTTCAGCAAATTTTCAACATAGCCATTTTAAGACCTCTGCTCATTAACAGTGTAACTGTGATTTTCTTAATGCATCCTTGTTGATTTCACACACCGACTGTAGCCATTATGCGCTACATACCTGAAACACATTTTGGGCACGATGTGAAAAATGACAGCTGTACTGCTCATAAGGAGGTGTGGTAAAATGGCAATGTTGAAAATCTGGGTGCAAATATTAAAAATTTGCGAACTTACTGACGTCTTGTTAGGAACTGTGCAACACAAGCTTGTAAAACAGTCATTTTGGAATTTTTTCACCAAATTTTCAACATAGGCTTTTTGAGAGCCCACCTTATGAACACTGGCTCTGTCATTTCATTAATTGGTCCCAAAAGGTGATTTCACGCAGTGACCGCGAAATCACCCTTCGGGCCTGATTAACACCATGACAGTGACAGAATTCATGAGGAGGGGTCCCAAAAACCCCATGTTGAAAATTTGGTGCCAAAATTCCAAAAAATGCCTATGATATGCAGCAGAGTTGAAAAAACCCTATCTATCCCATTATGCAGCTTACCGGCATTTCCTCAGTTCGTGGTTGGCTTTGAAGAGTGCAGACGTGTTCCCGGTCCACCGAAGATCGTTGCGCCAAGGTCCGGAGGTAAGTATGGGGTGAGGGGGTATGGGGAGGCAGGGTGCACAGTGGGTGGTTGCGGGTTGTGGGAGGGGAGGGAGAAGTGCCAAGGACAATTTTTATTTGCAGGTTTATTTTATTTTTTACTAAGGCAGCGAGGGCGTTTGTGGCAGCTGAAAGGCTGTTTGGGGGCTGGAGCTGGCAGTTGGGCACCCCGTCGGCCATAAAAACTGTGCCATGCTGGGGTGGGCCCCAGCGTGGCACCAAAACTTTGGGAAGGGTGTGCAGCCATGGAGCCGACGGGGGATTGGGCACCCCCATCAGCTATGACAGTTTTTGCCACGCTGGGGTGGGCTCCCAGGTGGCACCTGGACAGCTTTTGTTGGGGGGGGAGACGTGGAGCCGACGGGCATTGAGCACCCCCGTCGGCCGTACAGTGTGTGCGTGGGTGGAGGGAGCACATCAGCAAGCAATATGTGTGCTTGTCTGTGTGTGGGGGGGAGAGCTCTGCTCACTGAAGTGGAGCTCTCCCTTTCAACTGTATGCCACTGCATTTTCAGCTTGTCATAGACAGCTGCAGCAGTGATTGGTGAACTGCGACTGCGCCTGCAAACACACTGACTGAATTGGAAGAGAGGGTGCCACACCTCCCCACCCCAGCGTGGCACCAGGAAAGCTTTGGGAGGGGTGTGCAGCCGTGGAGCCGACGGGGGATTGGGCACCCCCATCAGCTATGACAGTTTTTGCCACACTGGGGTGGGCTCCCAGCGTGGCACCTGGACAGCTTTTGTTGGGGGGGGCGTGGAGCCGACTGGGGGATTGAGCACCCCGGCAGCCGCCACAGTGTGTGCGTGGGGGGAGGGGAGGAGCACATCAGCCACAATATCGTGCTTGCCTGTGTGGGGGAGGCTCTGCTCACTGAAGCGGAGCTCTCCCTTTCAACTGTATGCCACTGCATTTTCAGCTTGTCATAGACAGCTGCAGCAGTGATTGGTGAACTGCGACCGCGCCTGCAAACACACTGACTGAATTGGAAGAGAGGGTGCAACACCTCCGAAAACTTGGATGATGGCACTATGTTTCTTGTACATGCATGCAAGCAACATAATGAGTCAGACTGATTGTGCTACAGAGAATGAAACTTCCACTTAGAATTCAAAAATATGGCAACTCAGAAAGGCAAATCAAAAGAACTGGTTAGGTTTACCAAATGAAACATTGATAACATTGTGAGAAGAGAATGCTTCCATTAGAGGCAAAGATGGATGTTTTGGACATGGAAGTATTGTAGATTAGAGGGGATAGGAAATTAAGTGGAAGAGGCTGAGATGAGGCAATAGGTTTGATAGTTCTTGAACCTCAGCAAGTCTGTAATACAAGATTTCGTCTCCAGGGCCACTGAGTTATGATACTTGAACTAATCAAATTCCATTTTCAAGATTTAAAATTCCAGAGTTGCACCTGTGATTGTATAATTTCTGGATATTGCAAGGATTCTATACTCTAGCTTTTATTATGTGTATAAATATTCAGAATGAAAGAAAGATAAATATTCAGCAAATTAAATAAAGCTAAATAAAAATCGAACAAACAATAATTTATAGAGAAATTTAAGTTTTGTAGATCAATTGCTCTGCTATAAAATAACCAATTCCATGAAATTCTTCATTGTTACCAATGTGCAGATCATCAGAATTCCCAGATGTTAACAGTTTTTCAGGTGAAAACCAGAAATCAGTGGTATTTGTCAGCAGGGGTTGACTGCTTCCATTACCCAACAAGCATTTGTCAATGTTGAATGTTTTAAGAGGTAAAACACACATGACAGAGTGCAGACGTCGTTTCGTATATCCTCACTGGTAATTACCAATAACTGGGCATGAATTGGTGCACAGGGTTAGCTACTTTCTTATTCCATACAGGGTTTCCACATTTGCTGTTTCCAATAGTATTAGATGATACGGAATTGTAAAGGTTTGTAAAATATCAACAACTGTTGAAAATTATTGTATTTTTTTTGTATCAGAGGTCTGTAAGAAAAATTAAGAAAATACGATTCTTTACAATATTTTGCGATACTTGTCAGTCCTTTATAACTGCATACAATGTATTACTATTTGAAACAGCAAATACTGAAACTCTTTAGGGAACAGAAAAGTAGTTATCCCAGTGTGCCAATTCATGTCCAGCTGTTGCCAATTACCAATGAGGATGGCAACCTCTGCACTCTGTCATGCATTTTAGATTACTGGCATTTTTGATCAAGACTCTTAAACACTTCTTTAGTACACGATTGCATACAAAGAAAAAAAACTGATGCAACTGGTATTTAACATATGATTCCATGACAGACTTGGTGTGTGTGTGTGTGTGGGGGGGGGCACATTGTGCTCAGCAGACACCCACTTTATTAGGTGCCCTGTCCCTCACTGCTCTTTCTGTCTGTCTCTCCCCTGCAGAACTGAGGTAATGGGAAAAATGACTACAAATAAACACAGAGAAAGAGAGAGGGAGGACAGTGCAAGACAGAGAGAGAGAGAGAACTCTTCAGGAATTCAGCTGTAGTGTGTGTGTATGTGAAGTGTGTGTGTGTCTGTGTGTGTGCGTGCGCACTGTGTGTGTGTGTGTGTCTGTGTGCGCGCGCACATGTGTGTGTGTGTGTCCCCACCGCATTTCCCTGCTGTCTTGGGGGGGGGCCTCAGTAAACTCATGTCCCCATGACACACGCCTTGGAACATGCATTACAATTTTTGTCTTTACCCCTTAGTGGAACTGTTGATCTGCTGCTGCTTTCACTCTCTCTCTCTCTCACAAGCTGTGAGCACACTGATTTTTTTTCCTCTTTCTTTTATATCCCACTCATTCCCACTGACTACCGGGACTCTGCCACTACACACTACATCGGGGGAGAACCTATTCAAATTTGACAAAATTAACATTAAATGAACTTCAAAACAAACAATAAGAGGTACACAGATTTATTTAAAGTAATGGAAGACACAGGAGATGTGCCCATCTCGCACGTCCGGTGTCCCTGTGTCTCACTGTCACTCTCTCTACCTGTGCTCACTAAGGTTACTCACTGGTGTACAACTGGAGGGCCAGCAACACAATTGCAGCCCCAGAGAATATCACTCTGTCACTCCCTCACTCTGTCTCTCGCTGTACACGGGGCACTGACCTGATGCACCCGCTCTCTCTCTCTCTCTCTCTCCAGCATGATCTGCTGCTTGCTGTGCCTTTCTCTCACAACACTGTGAGGCATTCATAGCCAGCCAGACTGATTTTCCCCCACCGGGGTGCCTATGCATTAGGAAATCAGATAGAGACACAGGAGATTGCCGCAATTTACTTCTTTTGCTGCAGACCCACAGCCTGGGGTGGAGGGGGGGTAAGAGGAGCAAGGACCAGGGACAGAGAACACAGCAGGGAATTGGGAATGGAGGATGCAGGGTGGACAGCACCCAGAGGGAGGGAACGGTAGGGTTTAACTGGATGCCGGGACAGAGAATGGAGAGTGCGGAATGGACAGTATGAAGAGGGAGGGAGCGAGAGGATTTAGCTGGATGTTGGGATGGGAAACAGAGGGTGCAGGGCGGACAGCATGCAGAGGGAGGGAGGGATCAGGAGGGTTTAATTGGATGCCGTGTGCCGGGATGAGGAACGGAGGGTGGGGGCTGACAGCACTATGCAAATGAAAGAAATGAAGTGCTTTATCATTGAGTGCTTCATTTCTTTCAACTACAAGACATGCCATGTCAGCAACAAACAAAATCTGGTCAGATCTACCACGGCTACATAATGAAGTTAGTGAGGTTGTGTGGAACTGTTAAAGAGACATGGAGAAACAACACAATCATTTTTAACTAGTAAGATTTGTTTTATTTTGCATTCTAAGGAAGGCAGACACATTATTAGGAAAGATATGGAGGCGTAGATTTCAATGGAAGGAATGGTAAGCAATATAGGTTTGACAGGTACAATAGGTGGCAGTACATGAAAAAGTAATGGCTGGCATATGTTCAGTCTTGGGATTATTTACAGTTTTATAGAGAAAAACAGGGGGATCGTCCATGCTGTGATGTAAGTTATATTTAAGTAATGTGTTGATGTCAGGCAGTCAGGTGTAATGAAGGACTTCATTAGGAGAGAAAATGTGATAGTAACTTTTATAAGGGGTCGCTGTTGATAAGGTTAAGGTAGTTATGCCTGTGATAATGGGAATATCAGGACAGCATGAGGTCTATACAGGAGTGGAGTACAAATATGCACTGTATCATAAGTATGTGTTCAGAGTGCAGGCAAATGTGATATGCAGGTTTATTTTACATATACAGTAGGTAAAAATAGGGATAGATGCAATTGATAGAAATATAGATAATTACATAGATAGATATACAGATAGACAGACAGAGGGGGAAGTTATAGTCATGACAGTCTTTGGAACGGCAACTGCCCCTAGAGTCACAGTCATGTTCACTAATTTGGGTTGAAAAACCTTTCAAGCAGCACTATTTTGCTGTCAGTAATCGCCTGTGGGTTTAAGCATGTATTGGAATGTCTTAAAACAGTTATAGTACAGGAAAAACAATGAAAGCAATTGTGTTATAGTTTAGCACTGAAACATACATGTAACATACATGTTGCCACCTTGCTCCAATGAGCACCCTCCCCCAAGCAGAGTGCCAGTTTTAAAGAGCATCTGACGCCTTCAGGATAAGTGAAAGAAAACATAATATTTAGACACAATTCAGTTTTTATTTCACATTAGTTCTGTAGTCCCCCTCCCCCATTATTTTTTACTGAGGCCATTTGCATGAAAAGAGGACTGCTGCTCCTGAAGTGTTCATGTATTCCTGGTGCTTTCACCCTACCTGAGGTCACAATGCATGGCTTGTGACATCACAGTTACTCCCATGACAGCAGACTGTGATGTCACAACAGCATTATGACTTCAAGTAGGGAGTAAGCTATAGAGGCATATGAACTCTAACAGAAAAAGATCATATATTCATCCAAATTTCCTCTGTAATAAAAGATAGGCAGGAGAAATCTACAGAATATATTTAAAATGTAAACTGAGTTGTACCAAGTTATTAGTTTTCAAAGTTTTCACTGTGGCATCAGCAGCTCTGATTACAAAGAGGAGAGTTGAAAAAATGTGTCTCAAAGTAAGTGCAGAATAATTTTTCTTAAATCTGTTTCAAGATATTAGGCCTTTCCTCTTTTTTTTTAAATTTTAATGATAAAAAGAAGTAGCACCTTTCTTCTGACCAGACTAATGTAAATGATGACAGTCAGTGGTTTGGAATATGCTAAGTGTCCCCAGGAGCAAGGTGTGCTCCTTCACTGGCTAGAGAGTAGGCTGCTTTAAAAAAAAAACACAGATCAGTCATTCTACCAACGAGACATGCAGAGGTACAACAATTGGGGGGCAAGAGTTGTTTGGGACTGCAACTTCCATTTTTGAAACGGAAAACATTTCATGTTGATCTTGTCTCCTGTTCTAGCCTGAAAAGAACATATTTTAAATGCCTGTTTTAAGTGTGTGTAATGGACTATTTTGCCATTGAGGAGCCAAAGAATGAATGTGTAACAGGTAACATTATGGTTACCTAACAATTGTATGCCAAAGCAATGTAGGCTTGTAATTAAGAACTGGATCAATGGAAGGCCATTGCCAGGTTATTATACACAATGGCAGAACTTAAATTATAGCTAACAAATTGCTGCACAGTACTTTGAGGATGCGTAAAGTGTAAAACATCAGTTGGGAATTTTAACAGCTGTACGCTGAGCTGGTATCTTAAACAGATATGTAAGAATTTTACATGGATGTTATTTTTTCTAGCTGCTCTTTATTATCCTGTATTGAGACACCTATATTTTCAATAAAGAGCTGTCTTAGCACTAGTATCTTAAGATGTGCCAATGGTAATCACTGAACCCACATAAATGGAAAATGAAGGAGGTCTGCTTACTCATTGAAATGAGATGTGTGCTGTCCCGTTGTGTGTCATAGCAGCATTTCTAATTATTTTGAACTTGGCACCACCACAACAGGGAGTTCTCTATTTCTTCAACAACAAAAAATTAAAAACACAATTTATCATCAAAGTCTATGTTTACCAAGCACTGTGCACATGATTAAAATAATTTGAACCAATGCTTCATGATTAAAATAATTTGAACCCCCTCCCCCCAAAAATGTGCCCTGACAAACTGCACTCTGGGAAGATTGCCTGGGACAAGATGCAATAAAAAAAAAACCTGAATAGCAGGTTCCATGGAGTAAATGTTAACATCCTGTTTCTAGTGTCCCTGATAAAATAAAATAAAAAATACAGTTGAGTTTTTTTTTAATATCAGCTCTGATCAGAATAGCTTTTACAATCACCAATTGTTTTCTTGTTCAATGTTTTCTAATACATATTTCTCAAACTTAAAAGAAAAAAACACACTTTATCATAAAAGTTTGTGTTTACCAAGTACTGTGCCCATGATTAAAATAATTTGAACCCCCTTCCCAAAAATATGCCCTGACATGAAACTGCATTATTAACTGTAAAGACAATTAAAAAATGTATTTCTAAATGCCTTACTAACACCATTGCTTCATGATTAAAATAATTTGAACCCCCTTCCCCAAAAATTGTGCCCTGACATGAAACTGCATGTTTAACTGTAAAGACAATTAAAAAATGTAATTCTAAATGTATTACTAACACCAATGCTTTAAAAGTTTTGAAACTACTAAAAAGACAAATTATATATAATATATATATATATATATATATATATATATATGTATATATTAGAGGCAAAACTCCATTTAATGCATTAGTTAGTTGTTCCATAGCGAAAAATGAGGAAATTCGGTATTAGGTTGAAAACCCCTTGGACCCCCCACTCCCCAACCGGCACTGGGTGCGATTGGGATCCAGCCCTAACTCTACCCCATGACATGTGTAAAGCAGCAGAAGTATAGGAGAATGGGTGAGTTAGGACCCACAATCCCAATGCGCACTCCCAATGCCGGTTGGGGGTGGGCGGTCCAAGGGTTTTCAACCCCAAACCAATTTCCTCACTTTTGTCGCTGTGGAACAACCCAACTAATGCATTAAATGGAGTTTTTGCTCTAATTTCCTTTCTTTGAGAAAGATAACAGAAATAGTGAATGATGTAACGTAGGGGCGTTAGGGCCCTCCCGCCACATGATGTCTTGTGGCATAGTAACAGAAACAGCAACGCAAACAGAAGCGCTAACAGTGGCGCACATGGTAACACAAGCGTGAATGAGAACAGAAAGGGTAACGCACATGGTGGTGTAGACGGGAACAGTCTGCCACGTAATGTGTTGTCACATAGTAACATGGTGCCTGCAAATGGAAATGTCAATGGGCATGGTGACGCAAAGTGAAACAGAAAGAGAAACACTACTGTAGATACAAATGGCAAAAAATAACAGAAACGCAAGCGCAAATGAAAATGCAAAGGATAACGCACATGGTGGCGCAGACGTCAACGGTAAGTGAAACGGGTACGGAACCGCAAGTGGAAAGGGCAACAGTAACAGTAATGTAAGCGCACAGGCTGGTTTTCCCCAAAACCTGCATAGAGAAAGACAGTGAGTATAAATAATGTATGCATAATAATGAGTATCGGAGCAGAAAATGAGAACTTGGAATACTAAATATGTTATATCTCAGGAACCGTACGACGTAGAAAAAAAATGTAAAAGTCGTATGATTTACAACAGGGGGCTAAGTGTTTTTCCGATGAAAAGTCCGTATCTCGCACCGTTTCAGAGATACGGGCCCTGAAAGGCGCGGCGAATGCCGTAATGTTATCCTATGGGGAAAAAAGAGAAGTTCGGAGTGCCATAACTTTTCCTTCCTGTAATATTTTTTCACCAAACCACTGAAAGGTACATCTGTGGTCTGTTGGCTGTCTTCCCTCCAAATTTCAGGAAAAAAGACTAAACCGTTATTTTGCAGCAGGGTGCCAAAGGATTCCTGTAATGAGTCGGGCGCCGTAATGTTATCCTATGGGAAAAACCGTCAACTTTGGAGTGCCGTAACTTTGCCGCCATGTGATATTTTTTCAATACAACACTGAAAGGCACATCTGTGAGATGTCATCTCGTTCCTCAAAATTTCAGCCCAAAACTCTCAACCGTTCTTTTGCAGCAGAGTGCCAAAGAATTACTGTTATTTTGGGCATAGTGTATACAAAAGTAGTGTGAATTTGCGAAAGTGTCGCAAAAAAAATTTGCGACACTTTCGTGAGTGTGACACTACTTTGCAAAAGTACTTTTTCCAGAAATTTGAAAAACATATTTCTGGGGTGTTTTACCCCAAAATAAAGACATGGCTAGCATCCTCAGGGCCCGACTAGGTGAATACAAAAATAATTAGGTTGCTAGAGGGTCTCAATTTTAAATGCCAAGCATTTTTCTGATCACTAACTGAAAACAAGATGGTGGATTTGCAACAGTAACAGGGCCATTTGAGACAGTAAAAAGTGCATTTGTGACACTGTCGAACTTTTTGTTAACTTTTCCCATTGACTTATAATGGGAAATTGTTTTTTGAATAACTTTTGAACCGTTTAATATTTTTTCATGAAATCTTTGAAAGGCACATTGGGGACCCTGGCTACACGTTCCTGAATTTGGGGCGATCGCGCCGCCGTCACGACCTGTAAGTGACGTAGAATTCAGAAAAGCGTGGCGATGTGCATGAATCACACTTAATAACTCCGCAGCCATATATCTGACCAGTACGAAACTTGGCAGATCCCAAGGCCTATGGTTCTTGATCATATATTCCAAATTTCAGGCAAATCTGTCAAACAGTTGCAAAGTTATTAAGGTGCAACGTTTTGGGGTTTAACATAGAAATGGCTCCTCAACTCTAATTATAGTGGCACTACCTTATATAATATATATATATATATATATATATATATTGAATATGGTAAACAAATATTGCTAATCCCAAAAGCTGAACTTTATGTTTTAAGTATATAAATGTTTAAGAAAAACCTGTGGCTCTTTCAACTTACTGTAAATTAGAATGCGGTGTCTATTGTTTTCCTTGGTAGCTGTAGTTTCACTCCTTAATTGCTGTCTCCTTCTGAGGCCCCAGGTGGCTCTGATAATCATTTGTTCCAAGGTTTTTTAAGTCAGTTTGAAGGCATTAAATAACTTCTGTTCTCCTAGTCATTAATAAAGGCATTAAGTATCTTCTGTTCTCCTAGTCCTTAATAAAATGCAGGGGCTCCACAACTTAATGACTGCACAGACTTGTTCTGTTGGTTGATACAGGTCCCAAACTAGTGTGCCTTGTTACAGCATGACAGAGCCACCTCATGCCCCTCCCACATGAATTAAAAAAAAAGTTGGTGGTGGATCTTTAGGAGCGTCTCAGGTGGAGGTGGGGGTGGATCTTGCTCCCCCCATAAAACTAATGCTTCCTCCCACTACTCAGGTTCCAGTTCTTGTACCACCCATTTAAGAAAGAAAATAGTACCCTGCAACCATTGACTAACATGAAAGCGTATTTATTTGAGGGCGGAAAACATTGCTTGGAGGAGGGTAAGGTGGAAGAGACTATTTACACCTTTAGGCAGTTCTACGGACAAAAAACATGACATCACTCCTTTTGTACATGCAAAACATCTGCAGACTCCGACTACTGCAGCCGTAAAAACTATTGTCATGACAAGAGTGCCTGGTCATTGGTCTGTGAGGGATGAGCCCACTGTAGATTGCTCTGCATTAGACTAGTCCCTGACACACTCCTCAAATGTCATTCTGTCCCAAGATGTTTCTTGCGCAAGCACAAGGAAACATGAAAATGTTTTTAATCTGCAATAAATTATGCAGGTAGATTTTGACAGCTAAACTGAACAGTCAGTAGGAGAACAGTCTCAGGTAATCATTACAGTAAGTGTTCATTTCCTAACATTGCCATGCTTGTACACATGCAGTTTGGGGTCCCTTTTTGAGGCAACTGGATTCAAATTACTTCAAGCATTGTTTGGATGCCACCTCCCTGCCACAAACAATTACCTGAGAGTTTCAGAATGGATGTCTGTGAGCAAAAGTTTTGCTTTCTGCTTTAAACCAGACTGCATAAATAATGACTGCCTTAGCCAGATCCCACCCCCAACAAGCAAAGTGCATGGAAGGGGGTTGTTATGTGCTTCTAGATACAGTTGTGATTGCTGCAAAATGTGGAGGGGGGTGGTGGATATGGTTGCGACTGCTGCAAAGTGCGGTGGGGTTGTTGTGTACTTCTAGATACAGTTGTGACTGCTGCAAAGTGTGTGGTGGGGTTGTTATGTGCTTCTAGATATGGTTGTGACTGCTGCAAAGTGTGAGGGGGGTGTTATGTGCTTCTAGATACAGTTGTGATGGATTTTTACAAATAAATTCAGATTTACAGTTTTCTTCTGGCCTTGACTGTCTCCTTGGTGTACACCTCTGTGTTTAGGCTAGTCTTTCTTCCTGCCTGGTAGCACCTGGACTTACCTCAGTGTGCTTCTTTCACCTGTGCTGCCACACTGGCTGGGGGGGACTTGCCAGGCATAGTGGATGGCACAATAGGCCCCTAGGTCTGGTGCACTGCACAAGTTTCCCACTGTGTCCAGTCTCTTGTTTGCCCTCTGACGAGAAAGAATGCCACTGGAGTAGTGAAAGGCCTGATAAAGGGTATTCACCCTCAAAGGGTTCTCCCAAATTGCTGCACCATCATCCTGCTTGCCAGACCACCCAGCAGTAGTTTGCCTGCCTGGTAAGCAGGAGGGGATAAGAACTAAGATGTTGAGCCAGACACCTAGGGAGTGAGCGAGTGTGTGAACCACGACGGTTGGAAGGTACTAGGTTATAGACTACTCACTGAACGTACTGCATCTGGTTCTGGTCTCGCTGGGGACCTTTTATTTTGCCACAGCACTGCACCAGCGTAGCAACAGGGGGTGGTATCTCATATCATCAATACACTGACAATATTACCGTACATGACATCAAAAAGCTAAAACATCCTACACTAGAAGAAAGGGTACCTTAAATGCAAAAAATTGACATCTCGATCTGATGTGGGATTTATTTATTTGCTTTATTTTTTTGTTGTTGACTGGGTGGGAGCACTGGCAACAGGCATCTTTTTTCAGGCACTACCCAGGTACAAAAAAGAACATTACACTGTAGAGAAACATGATACAGTGGTACACAATACACAAGGTATAATATACGCAATGTACAAGGTATAATAGTAACCATGAAACTGAACAAGCCACATTTTGTTCAATAAAATAAAAATGACACAAAACATAACTAGACATTAAGTTTCTGTAAATGATATTTCAGTTTAAGAGAGAAAACATTAGCTGATGAGGACAGTCTGACAGAAGATGGAATGGTGTTCAGAAAAGGAGAGCCTTGGTAGCTTAATGTATTCTGCCCCATGCCTGAACAGATGAATGGAATTTTCGGTAAGTTGTTCTCTGTAGAGTAGGAGGAGGATAGGTCATTAACAAACAAGAACATTTCAGAGTGACACTGGGGTGTATTTTCATACAGGATCTTGATCACAGAGTTGGACAATGTTGACTGGGCTCTATATTCTGGAGCAGCCAAACAAGACATTCAGAATTAGTACAATGAGGGTACCTGAGACCCTGAGATGAGGCAAACTTGGCCACTTTATAATACAGAGTTCTTTTTTTTGCCCAGAGAGTACTTGGGGTTACATCCACTACAATTGAGCCATATTCAGTCAATGGGTGTATGTAGCTTTGAGCAAGTCTCACTCCAGTATCAGCTGTTAAATACTTTTGAATGCAGTTTAGTAACCCCAGTTTTTGATGTGCAGACTTGGTTGTACTTTTCATATGATTATCACAAATAAGTCTGGTAATGCTGGCCCAGTGGTGCAGAGGGCTGAAGTGCAATGCACCTTACCTCTCACCACACTGGCAACCCAGCCTCGAGAATGAGCTTGGGTTGTAGGGAGTTGTGGGAGAGGATCAAGCATCCGATGGACTGCTCTTCTTTTCCGGGTCGGGGGAGAAATGCTGTCTCACTCCTTAGCTGCCACCTGGTGGAGGCTGGGTGGCACTGCCAGAGTTAGACCAGTGTGGAAGAAAGAGCTGCGGTTATGTAGCATGTGTATGCCTCCATGTACACATGCATGCAGCCCGCTGGGGGGATAGTGGAAAAAGGCAGTCACAGGCTATATGAAGCCTTGCCTGCCTGCCCTCACCCCACACTGTGTCGCTGACTCACCGACCCTCCAAATCTGGATGCAGGACCCCTATATGGGGGAAGGACGGCCCTCCCCCTCCCTGCCAAGGGGGTGGAATCCATGGGGAATATGGGGCTCAGTGGACCGGGGAGGCAGATGCCGGGTGGGGGAGGCAGGGACAGGGCTGAACAGCTGCCTACGATGCACCCAGAGGCTAAAAATCTATACTGAAAAAAAGATAAGTCTGGTGTCAATAATTATGCCCAGATATTTTAATTCCTCAACTGTGAATTGATCACCACCGAGGTTAAGATACTAAAACCTTAAGAAAAGCATTTAACTTTAGGGGATGATCCTAGTAATATGGCTACTGTCTTGGGGATGTCCAACACCAGTTTTTCTTTCATGAACAATCTGTTTGTTTAAAGAATGAAAATCATGCTGTAGAGTTTCATTTATCTTGGTAATAACCCTTCCATGTACATAAATACAGTAATGGTGTTATCTGCATAAAGCAGAGTTTTAGCAGTTTTGTAGATTTGTGATGTTACTTGTGAAAACTTGAATAACAGGAGTCCTAGAATGGACCCTGGTACCCCCATTGATCACTATACTCTTGTACTGACACTACTAACTGGCATCTAGTGGTCCCTCTACACCATGGCACTGATCACTCACCCTGCCAACCCCATCTTACCTGAAGTGCTGGTGTCGTGGGGCCATATATGGTGACCAGCACAGCCCTCCTCTCACCTCCCTAGCCAGCTGCCATATGGAAATCCAGAGAGCATGTGTCCCATGTATTGTACACAATGCGTGTCCTCTGTACTGTACAGGGAGCATGTGGCCAGGGTACAGCGATCGATGGGTGGGAGTGGTACCACTGGACACCAGGGAACATTGTCAGTTTTAATTTTCAATACCACCTTTCTTATGTGACTACTCACATTATTAGCCAACTGTAGGACTCGTGTATTTGGAATGCAGCCAGGGATCAGGGACTGGGGGGACCACTGGATGCCAGGAAGGCTGCTGTCATTGCTGGGGCCTGGGATTGGGACCGGGTAGGGACCACTGACCACCAGAGATTCTTGCTCTATGTATGGGGCAGGAGATCGGGACTGGGGAGGGACCACTGGCCACCAGAGATTCTTGCTCTATGTATGGGGCAGGAGGTCAGGACTGGGGAGGGATTACTGTCCACCAGGGATTCTGACTGTATGTACGGGACAGGGGATCAGGACCATGGAGGGACCACTGGTCACAAGGGACTCCTTGTATGACTATGGGGATGGCATTCAGAGGGCAAGAGGGACAGCTAAGCACTATGGAATCTCACATTACTGCACAGGATGGTAATCAGTGGGGCCATTAGGCACCAAGGCTATCTTATTTCAGTGACGGGCCGACAATCAGTGGGAAGGGGGACCATTAAAGGCCTGGGTCTTCCTGCTTCTGATGAGACTGGACTCATGGGGTGGGGGCTGTGCTGCACAAACTTACTGTTGCTTCCCATGCAGATTAGCCTGTAATGAGCATGCAAATGATCCTTAGTATCTTGAATGCCCAATGGGCTCATTTGCATGGGTCTGTCTGAATATTACACTGAGGGCTACTGGCGCTATTGGGTCTGTTGACACTGTTCTCTGCACAGCAGGGATCCATGTCAGAGCAGCACTACTTGAGCAGGTATCATCTATGAAGGGTGCAACAAAGGTAAGTAGCACAGGCTGGTTAAGCTGAACTATACGCATAACATTGCATCTAGAAGGCTTATGTACAGATTTGTAAATAAACTTGTTATGCTGACTGCCATCCATAAGGCCTTTTCTCTGAGAATACGAGTATCTCCTCCTTCATAATTAAGCAATAAGGTACGACAAGGTGTGTGTTATTGTGTAATAACGTCACTCCTGGGGTGGGTTGAAGCACGAGGCAAAGTTGAGTGCTTCCACCACCCCAGGAGTGACGTTATTACACAATAACACACACTTTGGAGTGCCTTATTGCTATTATATAATGGCTCGATGGTATAAAAAATAAAACATTTTTTCAATGTTTTTAGTAGATTTTTAGTGAGGCAGTATATCTTTGTTTCTTAAGAGAAGATGTGAAAAAGAGAGTATCATCAATACAGTGATGTTATTATATAATAACATCACTTTCCCAGGCACACACTGACCAATCAGAATACAGGAAATTTCCTTGCCATTGTATAATTGTCTTTAGAAGTTTTCCAGCTATCAGTGCCAGGCTCACCAGCTTGTAGTTTCCCAAATCTCCCCGTCACCTCCCCTGTGTAAAGGAATCACATTTGTCACCCACCAGTCCTCAGGTGCTATGCCTGTTGCTTCTGATTTTTAAAGAACCTCCTCCTACATGATGCTCCTTGATGCTCAGGCTGACACAAACAGCCTCACATGAACTGCTGCTACCACAACTCTTAATGACCCTCTCCCCAAAAGCAGTTCTGTCTTTACACAAAAACTACCTTTTGTTTAAAAAAAAAAGCAGCCTTGAACCACTTGCTTCTTAGCACACCTAGAGTTTCTAGTGACATCTAGCACCACTTGAGTTTTGTTTTTATTATGTTTGCTTGCACGCATGCGCAAGAAACATATCGTGCCAGCTTGCTGTAGTAGCAAGTTGTGGAAGTGCAGCAGTGTTGTGGCCAATGCCAGCAGTCCATTTTGGGTCTGGTCTCTGTGGCACCAATAAAGGAGCACACTGCCGATGACAGCAGTATTGTAGAATGCCACCAACTTGAAAGAAACTTGCCACTGCAATCAGGGAGCACCCCGTCATTTAACAATCAGCTGTTTTTGCTGCTGGGGTGGTCCCTGATTCCAGCGGCGAATCACAGCTTGCCTTGTCTGGTGTCCCATTTCAATAAACATGGTGGTGGCTGTCATCAGCCGCCTCTAACAGTCCCCATGAAAGCCGACGAGGGTGCCCAATGCCCCTGTCGGCATGCCCTCTCCCCAGTTTAATGGCAGACGAGTAGCCCAATCCCCATCAGCATAATGTCCCCCTCATTTGTTTTAAATAAACATGGCAGCAGCTGTGGCCATCCGCCTCTCACAGTCCCCATGAAGCTGATGGGGTGCCCAATCCCATCGGCATGCCCCTCCCAAGTTCATTTTGCCGTCAGAGGCCCAATCCCCATCGGCATAACACCCCATTTCTTGTGTGCGAGAGGTGCCTAATCCCCCTCAGTTCATGCACCCCCCCAAAACACTCCATATGTGCCAACGGGATGACAAATCCCCATCGGCTACAGCCCCCTCAACAAACACCCAGGGGGCATGCTGGGAGCCCACCCCAGCGTGCCCAGTGTCCCTGTGATAGAAAAAACATCCCGTGAGGTCTTGTTTTTTAACTCTGTAAAAACAGACAACCATCCTTCGTTGTCTCTTGTGCCCCCACTTGCACCCACCCTCTGCACACCCGACCTCCCCACACCCCCCTCACCCCATACTTAACTCCAGAGCCCAAAACGACAATCTTCAGTGGACCAGGAACACGTCTGCACTCTTCAAAGCTGACCGCGAACTTAAGAAATGCAGATAAGCTATATAATGGCATAAATGGGGGGGTTCAATTTAGGTGGATATCTCAGTCAGTTTTACAAATTTTGGCACCAGATTTTAAACATGGGGTTCTTGGGACCCCATCTCATGAATTCAGTGACTGTGATCTGGTTATTTGGTCCTGAAAGATGATTTTGCGGTCACTGCACAGAATCACCATTCGGGACCAATTAATGAAATGACAGTGTCACAGTTCATGAGGTAGGCTCCCAAAAAGTCTATGTTGCAAATTTGGTGACAAAATTCCCCAAAATGACTGAGTTACTAGGGTGCATTGCACAGTTTCAATGCACACTCGTAACTTCGAGAATCTATAATATTTTCACTTCAGATTTTCAACATTGGCATTTTTTCACACCTTCTTATGAACAGCATAGCAGTAATTTTTCACATCCTGGCTGAAATGTGTTTTTGCACTTCCGGCACACAATAGCGCAGTCGCTGTTGGAAATCAGTGTTCAGGACAGATTAAGAAAATCACAGTGACACTGTTTATGAGCAGAGGTCCCAAAATGCCTATGCTGAACATCTGGTGACAAATGTCCATAAAATGACTATGTTACAAGCGTGCATTCCACAGTTTCCATGCACACTCATAACTTTGATAAATTTGTAATATTTTCACTCAAGATTTTCAGCGTTGTCAATTTTGCACACCTCCTTATGAACAATATAGCTGTCATTTTTTCACATCCTGCCTGAAATGTGTTTTCGCACAACTGGCACACAATGGCGCAGTTGCTGTGGGAAATCAACGTTCAGGACAGATTATGAAAATCATAGTGACATTGTTCATGAGCAGAGGTCACAAAATGCCTATGTTGAACATTTGGTGAAATAATTCCACTAAATGACTGTTTTACGAGTGTGCACTGTGCAGTTTCCACGTGTGCTCATAAGTTTGAGCATTTTTAATATTTTCACTCCAGATTTTCAGCATTGCCATCTCTTCACACCTCCCTATGAATGGTACAGCTGTCATTTTTCACATCCTGCCTGCACTGTGTTTTCACACATCTGACATAGAATTGCATGGTCACTGTGGGAAATCAACGTTCGGGACAGATTAACAAAATCACAGTGTCTCTGTTCATGAGCAGAGGTCCCAAATGCTTTCATGAGGTGGGGGTCACAAAAAGGCTATGTTGAAATATTGTAGTGCAAATGCCAATAAACTCCCGGGGCATTAGGGTTTCTAACTATAACATCCCACCCTGTATATACTGACAGGCGTCAGGGTGTGCCTTTGGATTGCCAGCTGTAATGCTCACATCATTCCACCCCCACCCCCACACTGAAGCCAGTGACAGGCATCGAGGTGTGCCTTGGACTCTTCGGTCTCAGAGTTCACCCCATTCTCCTATACTGCACCCATTTCAGCATATGTCCTTATGAAATGGGGTGACTGTAAAGTTGAACACCCCAAGGCACACCTCAACACTTGTCGGTGTCTGCAGGATAGGGTGAGATGACATGACGTGATGTGAGCATTATTGGCAATGACCCACAGGCACACCCCATTGCCTGTCCATCTCTGCAGGGTGGAGGTGGGATTGGTGTGAGTGCAATACTTCACCCGCCACTCCCATTCTGCATCTGTCTAACTCCTGCACATCCAATGCTAATCCAGCAAGCAAATATTCGGCATTGACAAATGCTTGTTGTTCTGTGACTGACGTCACCAAAAACCCTCAATGTGCTAACTGCTTGTTTATTATTCTATATGATACGTGTTGGGTGACTGAGGGCCCTTGCCTCTTCCTTATGTGTTACAACCCACCGAGAGTGTGCGGTAATTACAGAATCACTGCACATTTTGTCCTGAATTATTCCTTGTTTAAAACAATTTATCTGCTTTAAATACTAAAATAGCAAGACCTTCATCTTGGAGAGCATGTTACTTTGCGTTTGTAATTTATGTAAAACAATTCAGCTGCAAGTGCAATATTTAGATATAATAACTGGTTACTGTTTTTTCCCCATAGGGAAACTGGGTTATAATTCTGTCATTATAACCATCCAGTTATAACGACATTCACGCGCATGGTTTCCCTTGTACTGGGTATGTGCCTGCTCCGGCTCTTCCTGTCCTCCCTGCATCTGCCACTTTTCATGCTGGATATACACCATCCGAAAATTGGCATCAGCATGTGCCCTAAAAATAACCTAATTTTTACAGTTGTAAATAACGCTGCTTCCAAAAACAAAAAATAAACCTTACTGTTGTGAAGTACTGTGTGCTAACCGTGAACTTCCTCTTCTCTGCCGTTCGTCGCCATCCCACTCCTCAACACTCTGTAGGACTCTGCGGTAAGTTCTTTTTAAAAAAAAATATATAACTGGACACAAAGCTGTATTTTCGGTCGAAAATGTAAAAAAAAAGTGTAAAAAATGCTTTACAACAGGAGCCGAGCCGACACAGACCATGCTCAAATCTCAACAGTCTGCAGTTCAGCTTCAATCACAGATACATTTATTTTGTGCAATTGCTGTGGTGAAAAAATGATCCCTAGCAATTATACAAAATAAAGGATGGGTAGGTGTATAAAACTCTGATTTTACACACACCCTCGGGGTGGGATACCTTAACAAACCCCTCGAGCTTCGTTCTTGGGGTTTATGTAGCATCCCACCCCTTGGGAGGGGGTGTAAAATCCTCGTTATAACCACCTACCCATCCATTATTCTCTATGTAAAACATAGATCATGTGCCAGTGAAAGGTCACATGGAAACTGAACGCAGATTTGCTACTGCAGCCCAGGGAAGAATTTCTTGTTAACAGCTTGAGAAACTACAATTGTTGTAAACTGTGCCCACAGACACGGACTGCATCCAATAGGAGATAAAGAAAAGATTTACAAGCTGGGTGGGGAAAGGTTATGTTCTGATCAGCTCATTCCTCACTGTAACCAAGCCTCTTCCATAGCTAGCAACACACCTCTGCTATCTTAACAACCTGCCTTTGTGATATTACTCCATCTACTACTGCCAGCTCTCAGTTTTCTTTGCTGACAGATGCAGTAATTCAAACAGTCTCATATCATTGTTATATAATGAGGAAACAGGTTTGGACAGCAGTGACAAGAAGCACCATGGTATAGCATGGCATTTGGCCAAGACTCAGGTACACCCAGAGTAAAACAGTCATGCTACTACCGCAGTCAAGTGCCACACCTCGTTCCTCATAGTTTCTTTGGCTCAGCAGATACCGCACTCTAGTTATATTTGTTTTGCAGTGCAGCTGTTCATTATTAATGCAGTTCATTAGGGTCAAAGTAATATCTGAGCTGGCTTTATAGAAGCAAGTATTCTGGCATCAAATTCTCTCAGCTAGTGTGCTTAAATGAATCATGCAATACATTTTTCTCTAATCTTAACTAGCATTTATAAACTGGGGTCTGGCAAATTGTTCTTCCTGAATCTTAAAAAAAAATTCTCATATGGGTACGATTATTTTTTTCCTGTATCTCACAGAGGCAGCCAACTATAAAGTCTAATTTTCAGCAAAATTAAAACCATAAGTGGAATATCACGCTCCAGAGATGGTGGATTAAGCAACATTAGCATCCCCTTCCCTGCGTGGTTAAAGGGGTGCTCACATAGCTCTATCTACACTGTTATGTGCTATTCCTCACACATATACTGTATATGGAATATGTAATGGGCTGCAGTGGGATAAACATATTTATAAAATCGGGTCTAAACCAATGCTGCCTCCTCATCAGTTTAATCCACTCACACAGGGCTGTCATAGCCTATGGATATCTCCCTGGTCAGTAGAACCATTCCAGGTTAGAAAGTTCACAGAATTTAAACAAGTTATAATTAATACAAGAGGCCACCCATTGCAGTTATTAAAAGCTCAGGTTAAATCTAAAAAATAGCCTTTTACTTTTTGAAAAGACTAGTTAGTCCCTGGAACTTATTACCAACTTCTCTGACCATCAGCAGTAATAAAACCACATTTAAAAGTAGATTAGATAATTTCTTAATGACAAATAAAACACTAACCTATTACAAGTAATGTCTGGAGCTATTATGGGCTTATGCCTTCTTGCTCCCAAAATGTCCTTAGCATGATCCTTAATATAACCATTCCAGGGCAAAATGAGCACAGTACAGCCATTTCAGGTCACAGTATTACCATTTTAATTCAGAAAGGTCATATGCAAATTAATCAGCATCATGACAAAGTTTACCATAGAACTGCCACACCCATACACACGCTACATATGCCAAGAATGTCACATCATATTTATATAATGAAAGACAAGTGTGTGCACCAGTGCCAAGAAATACCATGACATGTCATGTCAATTCATTATGTATCATCTGTTGCCTTACCACCTTAGAACCTGGTCCTGTCATATCTCAGAAGCTAAGCAGGGACAGGCCTGATCAGTAGTAGGATGGGAAACCTCTAAGGAACACCAGGTACTGCTGGAAGTGTTTTGGTAGCTTTGCAGGAGGGGCACTCTCCCTTAGGTTAAAAGTTATGATACCAATGCCCCAGCATTGTGTTTGGAGGACTTTGTACTGTCAAAGGTGCAGTCTTTCAGATAAGGCATTAAACTGAGGTGCTGTCTTCATGTTCCGGTGGTTGTTAAAGATTATGCGTTACTTCTCAAAAACAGTAGGAGAATTTCTCCAGTGTACTGGACAAAGTTCCCTCATTCACCAATCAACTAGCAGATTAATCCTGGTTCAATATCGGTCAGTTTGCATCTATATCCTCCACCCCTCAACTCTGGGGCTAGACTCAAAACAAGAAGCTTCATCACTTGTGAGGTCAGAGATCGGGTACAACCCATGAACTTATTTCTGATGACTTCTATTAAGCCAAAACATATGAAATATCATATTAATCTTCATGAGACGCCACTTACAATTTATACAATATGCGTGGGCACAAATCCAGTGTTAAAAAATAATATTTCCACATATGTGTTACAAATTTTAGAACCCAAAATTTATTATGCATCTGTTGGACAAACATCATCTGTCAATCATCCCCCCTAAAAGAAAAACACCAGCCTATTGTATAAACAGGACATGCAATGGGAACCTGAGTGATAATTTATTTATCTACACTTAAGCAGTTTGACTTCAGGCACATGATTTGTAGCTTACACCACTCGTGGGGTTACCTGAGGTCAAACGGCTGTTGTGTAGATAAATAAATTATTGCACAGCTCCCCATTGCATACCCCCTATGATCTAATGGGTGGCAAAGCCACAACTGAGATACCTTAATATCAGTGACCTCAAATGAAGATGAGTACAATATCTTCAGACAGGTCCTGTCATGTTCTGGTTAGACAACATATGTACAAGGACCAAATGATGGTACCTGGGTTTATTTGTGCCACTGTGCCGCTCATCAAAGGGAGTAGCTAGTTACCTAGATTAGGTAAAATATGCTGACTTTTTATTCTATAGCGCTCCACACTGTCAATGGGTAATCACTGCAATTGGGTATCATTCACCCCTACTAGGGGAACCTGCTAGGGGAATGGCACAGCCCAAGATTTAGAGCACTGTTGGGCACCTAAGGATTGTATGCACTAAGGGCAACTCCCCAGTTTCGCTGTGCCATTCAAAGGGGAAAGAGCTACTCTCTTTTCTGTGAAGAATTTTTCAACTTTCAAGATTCAAGACTTCACTTTGTGGCTGCAATTATGCTCTGCAGGTTGGGGCTGCCTGTTTCCAAGGAGGACCCCTAAATTTAAATTGTGCCTGTTAAGCTGCGGCTTTGAAACTGAATAACCTGCCTGTTTTTTCTCACTCCCTGTGTGGCCTGGGAGCCACTTATGCCTTGCTAGGGTGTTTTGTTATGGTGTCCTGTTACAATACTTAAACAAGCATTTGTCAATGCCGAATGTTGATTGTGTTGGTCCATTGAGCTCGCTCACTGCCCCTGTATCACACACTCGTTCTGTTTCTGCCGGTGTTGCAGGCTGCTCTTTTGTACTGGGCTCCTGCCTGCGTTGGCACATTTTTCTGCCCACAAAGAAATCTGCAGCTGTCCTGACAGAGCTCTGTTGAGGTGGGTCACTCCCCCCCTCTCACTCGCTCATTCTGTTTCTGCTGGCGCTGCAGGCTGCCCTTTTGTACTGGGCTCCCACCTCTGTTGGCAGCCTTTTCTGCCCACGAAGAAATCTGCAGCAGTCCTGACACAGATCCATTGAGCTAGCTCCCTTCCGCTCTCTCACTTGCTCATTCCGTTTCTGCCAGCGCTGCAGGCTGGCCTTTTGTACGGGGCTCCTGCCTGCATTGCCACCTTTTTCTGCCCACAAAGCAATCCGTAGCAGTCATGATAGAGGTCTGTTGAGCTCGCTCACTCCCCCTCTCTCACTCATTCATTGTGTTTCTCCTGGCGCTGCAGGCTGCCCTTTTGTACTAGGCTTCTGCCTGCATTGGCACCTTTTTCTGCCCACACAGAAATCTGCAGCTGTCCCGACAGAGCTCCGTTGAGATCGCACTCTCGCCTGTCTCACTCACTCATTTTGTTTCTCCTGGTGCTGGAGGCTGCTCTTTTATACTGGGCTCCTGCCTGCATTGGCACATTTTGCTGCCCACAAAGAAATCTGCAGCTGTCCTGACAGAGCTCCATTGAGGTGGGTCACTCCCCCTCTCTCATTTGCTCATTCTGTTTCTGCTGGCACTACAGGCTGCCCTTTTGTAATGGGCTCCTGCCTCTGTTGGCATTTTTTTCTGCCCACAAAGAAATCTGCAGCAGTCCTGACACAGGTCTGTTGAGGTAGCTCACTTCCCCCTCTCACTCGCTCATTCTGTTTCTGCCAGCTGGCCTTTTGTACTGGGCTCCTGCCCACGTTGCCCCTTTTTCTGCCCACAAAGAAATCCGCAGCAGTCATGACAGAGCTCCATTGAGCTTGCTCATTCCCCCTCTCTCACTTGCTCGTTGTGTTTCTCCCTGCGCTGCAGGCTGCCCTTTTGTACCGGGCTTCTGCCTGCATTGGTACCTTTTTCTGCCCACAAAGATATCTGCAGCTGTCCCGACAGAGCTCTGTTGAGGTCGCTCACTCTGCCTGTCTCACTCGCTCATTCTGTTTCTCTTGGCGCTGCAGGCTGCCATCTTGTAGTGGTCTCCTGCTTCTGTTGGCACCTTTTTCTGCCCACAAAGTAATCTGCAGCAGTCCCGAAAGAGCTCCATTGAGCTCACTCACTCCTCCTCTCTCACTCACTTGTTCCGTTTCTGCTGGCACTGCAGTCTACCCTTTTGTACTGGGCTCCTGCCTGCGTTGCCGCCTTCTTCTGGCCACAAAGAAATCTGCACAAGTCATGATAGAGCTCCATTGAGCTCGTTCACTCACTCCCTCTCTCTCATTCATTCATTCTGTTTCTCCTACTGCTGCAGGCTGCCCTTTTATATGGGGGCCCCTGCGTGCATTGCTGCCTTTTTCTGCCCACAAAGAAATCCACAGCAGTCCCAACAGAGCTCCGTTGAGCTCACTCACTCCCCCTCTCTCACTTGCTCATTCTGTGTCTCCTGCTACTGCAGGTTGCCCTTTTGTACTGGGTTTCTGCCTGTGTTGCTGCCTTTTCCTGCCCACAAAGAGAAATCCACAGCAGTCACGATAGACCTCCATTGAGCTCGCTCACTCCCCCTCTCTCATTCACTTGTTCTGTTTCTCCCAGCACTGCAGGCTGCCCTTTTGTACTGGGCTCCTGCCTGCATTGGCACCTTTTCTTGCCCACAAAGAAATCCACAGCTGTCCTGACAGAGCTCCGTTGAGGTTGCTCACTCCCCCCGTCTCACTCACTCATTCTGTTTCTCCTCAAGCTGCAGGCTGCCCTTTAGTACTGGGCTTCTGCCTCTGTTGGCATTTTTTTCTGCCCACAAAGAAATCTGCAGCAGTCCTGGCAGAGCTCCGTTGGCCTCACTCACTCCCCGTCTCACTCGCTCGTTCTGTTTCTGCCGGCACTGCAGTCTACCCTTTTGTACTGGGCTCCTGCCTGCTTTGCTGCCCTTTTCTGCCTACAAAGAAATCTGCAGCAATCATGATAGAGCTCTGTTGAGCTCGCTTACTCACTCCACGTCTCTCACTCGTTCGTTCTGTTTCTCCCGCTGCTGCAGGCTACCCTTTTGTACTGGGCCCCTGCATGCATTGCTGCCTTTTTCTGCCCACAAAGAAATCTGCAGCAGTCCCAACAGAGCTCGAGCTGAGCTCACTCCTCCCCATCCCTCACTCGGTCGTTCTGTGTCCCCTGCTGCTGCAGGCTGCCCTTTGTACTGTGTTTTTGCCTCGTGCTGGTGGTGGCTTTTCTGCTCACAAAGACATCTGCAGCAGTCCCGACACAGCTCCACTGAGCTCGCTCAATCCCCCTCTCTCACTCGCTCATTCCGTTTCTGCCGGTGCTGCAGGCTGGCTTTTTGTGCTGGGCTCCTGCCTGCATTGCCGCCTTTTCCTGCCCACAAAGAAATCCGCAGCAGTCATAATACACCTCCATTGAGCTCGCTCACTCCCCCCTCTCACTTGCTCATTCTGTTTCTCCTGGCACTGCAGGCTGCCCTTTTGTACTGGGCTCCTGCCTGTCTTGGCACCTTTTCTTGCCCACAAAGAAATCCGCAGCTGTCCCGACAGAGTTCCGTTGAGGTCGCTCACTTCCCGTCTCACTCGCTCATTCTGTTTCTCCTGGCGCTGCAGGCTGCCCTTTTGTACTGTGCTCCTGCCTCTGTTGGCATCTTTTTCTGCCCACAAAGAAATCTGCAGCAGTCCTGACAGAGCTCCGTTGGCCTTACTCACTCCCCCTGTCTCACTCGCTCATTCCATTTCTGCCGGAGCTGCAGGCTGCCCTTCTGTACTGGGCTCCTGCCTGTGTTGCCACCCTTTTCTGCCCACAAAGAAATCTGCAGCAGTTGAGCTCGATCACTCCCCCCTCTCTCACTCGCTCGTTCTGTTTCTCCTGTCGCTGCAGGCTGCCCTTTTGTACTCAGCCCCTGCATGCATTGCTGCCTTTTCCTGCCCACAGAGAAATCTGCAGCAGTCCTAACAGAGCTCCGTTGAGCTCACTCACTCCCTATCCCTCACTCGCTCGTTCTGTGTCTCCTGGCGCTGCAGGCTGCCCTTTTGTACTGGGCTCCTACCTGCTTTGTCGCCTTTTCCTGCCCACAAAGAAATCCACAGCAGCCCCAACAGAGTTCATTTGAGCTCAGTCACTCCACTCCCCAGTCGCTCGATCCTAATCTGTCCCAAACACTGATTTCCGACAGCGACTGCGATATTCTGCGCCAGAAACATATCTCGGCCAGGATGTGAAAAATGACAGCTGTACTGTTCATAAGGAGGTGTGAACAAATGCCAGTGTTGAAAATCTGGCGTGAAAATATTACTAATTAGCAAACTTACAAGGGTGCATGGAAACTGCACAACACATGCTCGTGACACAGTCATTTTATGGAGTTTCATCAAAAAATTTTCAGCATAGGCATTTTAGGACCTCTGCTCATGAACAGTGTCAGTGTGATTTTTTTAATATGTCCCGAACACTGATTTCCCATAGCAACCACGCTATTGTGCACTGGAAGAGCGAAAACACATTTCAGCCGAGATGTGAAAAATGACAGCTGCACAGTTCATAAGGAGGTGTGGCAAAATGGCAATGCTGAAAATCTGGAGTGAAAATATTGCAAAATTGCGAAGGTATGAGTGTGCATGGAAATTGCGCAGTGCACATTTGCAAACACTCATTTTATGGACTTTCGTCACCAAATTTTCAACATAGGCATTTTAGGACCTCTGCTAATGAAAAGTGTCACTGTCATTTTCATAATGTGTCCCGAACACAGATTTCCCACAGCGACCACGCTGTTCTGCACTGGAACTGCAGAAACACATTTCAGGCAGGATGTGAAAAATACAGCAGTACTGTTCATAAGGAGGTGCAGAAGAATGGCAATGTTGAAAATCTGGAATGAAAATATTATTAATTCGTGAAGTTATGAGCATGCGTGCAAACTATGCAACACACGCTTGTAACACAGTCATTTTACGGAGTATCATCACCAAATTTTCAACATAGGCATTTTAGGGCCTCTGCTCATGAACAGTGCCACTGTCATTTTCTTAATATGTTCTGAACACTGATTTCCCACAGCGACTGCGCTATTCTGCGCCAGAAGTGTGAAAACACATTTTGGCCAGGATGTGGAAAATGACAGCTGTTCTGTTCACAAGGAGGTCTGAAAAAATGCCAATGTTGAAAATCTGGTGTGAAAATATTGCAAATTCGCAAAGTTACGAGTGTGCATAGCAACTGCACAATGCATGCTCATGTAACAGTCATTTTTGGGATTTTTCCCACCAAATTTGCAGTATAGGCTTTTTGAGAGCTCACCTCATGAATACTGGCACTGTCATTTCATTAATCAGTCCCAAAAGGGGATTCTGCACAGTGACCGCGAAATCACCTTTCAGGTCCAAATAACGCCATGACAGTACCAGAACTCATGAGGAGGGATCCCAAAAATCCCATGTTGAAAATCTGGTGCCAAAATTCCAAAAAATGCCTGAGATGTGCATTAAAGTTGAAAAAAAACCTATTTATTCCATTATACAGCTTACCAGCATTTCCTCAGTTCGCGGTTGGCTTTGAAGAGTGCAGACGTGTTCCCGGTCCACCGAAGATTGTCGTGCTGGACTCTGGAGGTAAGTATGGGGTGGGGGGTGTGTGGGGGAGGCAGGGTGTGCAGTGGTGGCGCGGGTTGTGGGAGGGGCAGGGGAGTCGCTGAGGGACCATTTCCTTTTACAGGTTAAAAAAAGACATTGTGGGACCGTTTTTGATTTTACAGGGCATGTGGCATGCTGGGGTGGGCTCCCAGTGTGCCAACAGAGTCCTTTTTTGTGGGGGCAGCTGCCTTCCCGATGAGGATTGGGCTTCCGTCAGGCACACAACTAAGGGGGTGGCATTATGCCGGCCAGGATTGGGGCACCTGTCTGCTGACAACAAAAAGCAGGGGTTACATAATGCCGGCATAGAGGGTTTCTGTCTGCAAGCATAAACCTAGGGGCACCGAAGCCGACGGGATTGGGGCCCCCGCCGGCAAACAAACACGGTGGGGGCAGTGCTGCCTAGGGATTGGGCACCCCCTCAGCGCGGGGATTTAATATTGCTTATTGCTAGCCTTGCTTGTAGAGCAGAAAGCAGCTAACTAAAAGAAGCTACATTTTCTTGTTTGTTTAACACTTATATCTCAGCAGGAGTCAGTGTCTGTTGAGATTAAGGAAACAGATACTTTATTAGAAGTAGAAGGGGTCTTATTTAGGGTTAAAAAGAAAGAAAGAAAGAAAGTCAGTGTGTGTTCTCTGCTGGGAAGGGTACTGTATCAGTTTAATTTGCTAAATCAGTAGGTGGAGAGAGAGCTTAATTTGGGGTGTGGCTTAGACACTATAAAAGCAGGTGACTCAAATTACAACTTCCTGTTGCTAGCCTTGCTTGTAGAGCAGAAAGCAGCTAACTAAAAGAAGCTACATTTTCTTATTTATTTAACACTTATATCTCAGCAGGAGTCAGTGTCTGTTGAGATTAAGGAAACAGATACTTTATTAGAAGTAGAAGGGGTCTTATTTACGGTTAAAAAAGAAAGAAAAGAAAGAAAGTCAGTGTGTGTTCTCTGCTGGGAAGGGTACTGTATCAGTTTACTTTGCTAAACCAGTAGAAGGAGAGAAGAGCTTAATTGGGGGTGTGGCTTAGACACTATAAAAGCAGGTGACTCAAATTACAACTTCCTGTTGCTAGCCTTGCTTGTAGAGCAGAAAGCAGCTAACTAAAAGAAGCTACATTTTCTTATTTATTTAACACTTATATCTCAGCAGGAGTCAGTGTCTGTTGAGATTAAGCAAACAGATACTTTATTAGAAGTAGAAGGGGTCTTATTTAGGGTTAAAAAGAAAGAAAAGAAAGAAAGTCAGTGTGTGTTCTCTGCTGGGAAGGGTACTGTATCAGTTTACTTTGCTAAACCAGTAGGAGGAGAAAGAGCTTAATTGGGGGTGTGGCTTAGACACTATAAAAGCAGGTGACTCAAATTACAACTTCCTGTTGCTAGCCTTGCTTGTAGAGCAGAAAGCAGCTAACTAAAAGAAGCTACATTTTCTTATTTATTTAACACTTATATCTCAGCAGAAGTCAGTGTCTGTTGAGATTAAGCAAACAGATACTTTATTAGAAGTGGAAGGGGTATTATTTAGGGTTAAAAAGAAAGAAAAGAAAGAAAGTCAGTGTGTGTTCTCTGCTGGGAAGGGTACTGTATCAGTTTACTTTGCTAAACCAGTAGGAGGAGAGAGAGAGTTAATTGGGGGTGTGGCTTAGACACTATAAAAGCAGGTGACTCAAATTACAACTTCCTGTTGCTAGCCTTGCTTGTAGAGCAGAAAGCAGCTAACTAAAAGAAGCTACATTTTCTTATTTATTTAACATTTATATCTCAGCAGGAGTCAGTGTCTGTTGAGATTAAGCAAACAGATACTTTATTAGAAGTAGAAGGGGTCTTATTTAGGGTTAACAAAGGAAAGAAAAGAAAGTCAGTGTGTGTCCTCTGCTGGGAAGGGTACTGTATCAGTTTACTTTGCTAAACCAGTAGGAGGAGAGAGAGCTTAATTGGGGGTGTGGCTTAGACACTATAAAAGCAGTTGACTCAAATTACAACTTCCTGTTGTTAGCCTTTTTTCTTACTAAATGCCCTCCATCCCACCCCTCCACCCACCCACCCTAAGCCAGTTCTACTTTTATAGCCACTGGATTTGACTGTCAACAGGAACTTCCTGTTTGGCAGTAGGAAAGGAAAGATCATAGAGAAACATTGGTTTTGTCAACCCTAAAGGAAAAAAGTAGCTCACTCTCCCCCCCCCCAGCTGCTGGTAGTCTGACACTGAGCAAGGAAGAAGGAGGCTACTGCAGAAAATAGGAGGTTGCTGTCCCAGAACAGGAAGGGAGAGAGCTGTAAGGAGAGGAGAGAATAAGCATACAGAGAAACGGGAGAGAGGACACAAAATAAGACATGTTAGGAGTGGCGCAGTGCAATGGCTGTGGGTGGCAGTGTTCTGGAGACATTCTGAGGCTGCGATGCTGCCTATTTGCAGGCACCTCTCTGGTCTGAGGAGGAGGTTGTCCGCCTCCAGGCTGACCTGGCTAGGATTCGGAAACCTCCTCCCCCACCCAGGGACCACCAGGGCCAATGCCACTACCTCAGAGGTTACCAAGAAAGAGGAGAGGCTGGACCAGGGTGGGCTCAGGGAGGGAGAGGGTGGTGGAACAGAGTTGCATCCCTCCAGTTGTACCTCTCCACAATTCATTCGCTCTTCTGGTGGATAGTGGATCCTCTACGGAAGCACCTGCAGTGGAGACCAAGGAGGATGCTGGGAAGCTTCACAAAGGAGACCCACAGGAGGGTGGCATGAGACTCCACAGGGGAAGGAAACAACTCCTGGTGGGGGACTCAATCATTAGGGGTAGAAATGGGGAGGAAGGGGAGAGGGAGGTAAGGTGCCTGCCTGGCACTCACGGCTTGAGGACAGGAAGAATCCTCAGGATCATGGGAGCAGCTGCACGAGGGAGGGAGCTGGATGTCATTGTCCACCTAGGGACAAATTACCTGGCTAGGAATGGGATCAGAGCAGTGCAAGAGGTTTGTAGAGTTGGGGGAGGGCCTGGACAAGTAAGCGCATACAGTAACTGTCTCAGGTGCTACCTGTCTATGGCAAGGTGATGCTAGGGTACTCCTCACCAGGGAATTCAATGAATGGTTGAAAATTGGTGGAGCTCAGAGTTTTGGCTTCATTGGGGACTGGGGAGCCACTTTGAGGGATGCAGACTTATACTGGTGCGATGGTCTGCATCTGTCCGGGGAACCAAGATCCTAGGTGAGAGGTTTAAATGCTTCATTGGCAAGCATGTAAACTAGCCAAGGGGAGGCACTGAAAGGGAGCAGGGAAATTCCAGCCTCCCCCCCACAAAACACTGTAATTAGTGAGGTAAACACCAAGGTAGAGAAGTCACTACGGAGCAGGACAGAGGTAAATGTAAAAAAAGGCAAAGGCAGTAAGGACAGGAATGGGGCTAAAAGGGGTAAGGCCATCAAAAAGTGGAGGTTGATGAGTACCAATGCCCGTAGTCTGTGTCACAAGCTCCCTGAACTAGTGGCCTTGATGGAAGAGGGTTGCCTGGATATTGTGGCAGTCACAGAAACATGGTACATAGAGAACCATGACTGGGATGTCAACATACCAGGATACACAATCTACAGGAGGGACAGGGAGGGTAAAAGAGGAGGAGGAGTAGCTCTCTATGTAAAGGAAGGGATCAAAGCAACAGAACTAAAGAGTAAACAGGGAGCAGATGAGACACTCTAGGTCACCCTGGAGACAGAAAATGGCACCACAATCCGCATGGGGGTTGTATACAGACCCCCATCTCAGGGGGAGGGAATGGACAAGGAAATGATAGAAGGCTTCCTTAGAATGGCAGAAAAAGGGGAGATATTGTTGATGGGGGACCTGAATATGCCAGATGTTAACTGGAGCACCTTTGCTGCAGGCACATCCAAGAGCAGGGTCATTCTTGATGCCCTACAGGGGGCATGCCTCAGGCAGCTAGTATTGGAACCCACTCGGGAGGGAGCAATCTTAGACCTGGTACTCTCAAATGGGGACAGAGAAAGAATCTCAGATTTAGAAGTGGGTAGCCATCTGGGAACAAGCTACCACCAAACAGTGTGGTTCACGATAAACACAGCCATACAATCAAGCCATACAAAAGCAAGAGATATTGGACTTTAGGAGGGCTGACTTGGGAAAATGAGAGAGGCCTCAGAAAAGCACTAGCAAACAGGCAAGAAGGAGGGGTAGAGGAACAATGGGAATTAATCAAAACAGCCATCACAGAGGCAACAAGCCTTTGTGTAAAGCAAATCAACAAAACACAACAAAGGACAAAACCGCTATCATTCTCAAAAGAGGTGGCAGGGAAGGTTAAGGAGAAAAGGATAGCATTCAGGAAATATAAGGAAACAGAGAAGGAGCAGGACAGAGAACTTTATCAGTTAAAGCAGAAAGAGGCTGGGAAGGCAGTCAGAATAGCAAAAGCCCAAACTGAGGAAAGGATAGCCAACTCTGTTAAGAAGGGGGATAAGACCTTTTATAGGTACATTAGGGAGCGAAGAAAGACCAAAGGAGGGATACTGAGGCTTAATAAAGGGGAGGGAAAGTGGGTAGAGGGTGACAATGAAAAAGCAGGGATACTGAACGAAAATTTCTGCTCAGTATTCACAAAGGAAGATGAAGGGGAGGTACCTAAACCAAACAAGAGAAACACTCTGAAGACGGGGGTCGATTCCAGTCCATTTACAGAAGAAAGGGTTCTGAAAGAACTAATAAAATTGAAGGTGGACAAAGCAATGGGGTCTGATGGGATTCACCCAAGAATTCTAAAAGAACTAAGGGTAGAACTAATGAGCGCGCTGACTACCTCTTTAACAAATCATGGGAGGATGGGGTGGTACCTGAGGACTGGAGGAGGGCAGATGGATTCCTCTTGCAAAAGTGGAGCAAGACAGAGGCAGAAAACTACAGACCAGTTAGTTTGACCTCAGTGGTAGGGAAAATGATGGAATCACTTGAAGGAAAGAATTGTTGAGTACCTAGAGGCCAGTGGGGCACAGGACCCAAGGCAGCATGGATTCATGATGGGAAGGTCATGTCAGACGAATCTAATAGATTTTTGACTGGGTGACCAAAGTAGTAGACCAGGAGGGCTGTGGACATGGCTTACCTAGATTTTAGTAAGGCATTTGATACAGTCCCACACAAAAGATTAATACACAAGTTAGCAGCCTTGGAGTGGGTCCCAAGGTGGTAGCCTGATAAAATTGGCAGACAACAGGATGCAAAGAGTAGTAGTAAATGGAGTCCACAGTGAAGAAAGGAGGGTTACTAGCGGGTACCGAGGGTTCAGTACTGGGACCGGTCCTTTTAATGTCTTTATAAGTGACATTGCAGAGGAACTGGAAGGAAAAGTATGTCTCTTTGCAGACGACACAAAGATCTGCAACAGGGTTGATACAGCAGATGGAGTGGAAAGGATGAGAAGGACTTGGCAAGGTTGGAGGAATGGTCAACTGTATGGCAGCTCAGATTCAATGCAAAGAAGGTAAGGTAATGCACCTGGGAAACAAAACCCAGGGAAGAGTACACAATGGGGGTGAGATACTGACAACAGTAAAATGGAAAGGGACCTGGGGTAGTTATATCAGATGACCTAAAGGTGGGCAAGCAATGTGAGAAGGCAGTAAAGAAGGCTGGGGGATACTGGGATGCATAGGAGAGGCATCAGTAGTAGAAAACAGGAAGTTGTTATCCCTCTGTACAGACAGTTGGTGAGACCCCATCTGAGTACTGTGTGGAGTTCTGGAGACCCCATCTCCGCAAAGACATAGACAGAATGGAGGCTGTCCAGAGGAGGGCAACCAAAATGGTGCAGGGTCTGCACCAGAAGACATACGAAGAAAGACTAAAGGAGCTTAATATGTATTCCCTTGAGGAAAGGAAGGAGAGAGGGGACATGATAGAAACTTTCAAGTACCTCAAGGGAATTAACAAAGTCCGAGAGGGTGGCATATTTCAGAAAAAGAGATGTGCAAGAACAAGGGGGCACAATTTAAAGATAGAGGGGGGACAGCTCAGAGGTAATGTGAGGAAGTATTTTTTCACAGAGAGGGTTGTGGATGCATGGAACAGCCTCCCTGAGGTGGTCGTGGAGTCAAGAACAGTAGGGGAATTCAAGAATGCTTGGGACAGACATAAGGCAGTCCTAGTGGGGGGTAGGAGGAAGTAAGCTGTTGGTTGACTAGGATCTGCAGCTTATCTGTTAGGTAGGAAAATGGGCAGACTAGGTGGGCCAAGCGGTCCTTATCTGCCGTCAAATTCTATGTTTCTATGTAAACACGGTGGCAAACTGCCGCCATCTTCACAAACAATATCAGTATTTCAAGGTTCCACCCTGCAATGACAGGTCGCTTCCTCATTGCAGCGAATGGTTGACGCTGCAATGACGAGGCGGCCCCTGATTGCAGCAGCTAAAATTTTACAAGTTGGTGGCACGCTGGCTGAACTAGTGTCAACAGCAGCATGCCACGGCTTTGGGGGAAGTGGGCCAAGCCTTTAAAGGCTGTGGGGGCATTGCCCACAACAGTGCCGCGCCTCCACAACCTGCTTCTGGAGAAAGCTGCCGCAATATGTTTCTTGTGCATGCGCGCAATCAACATAAAAAAGGTGCCTCAGGTAGGTACAGTTTTATTTGTGGGGGTGTAGGGGCTCTGATGGGTCACTCATCTTTACTGTCGGTTCCTTGCCCCCACCCAGTTTGAGGTTTTTATTGGGGTTTTCTGTGTTTTTACTGCCGAGTTTGCCAATTTGTGAGGTGCTTTTTGGGTTTCCCGACTTAACCTTCATTTTTTCTAATTACACGGTTGCCATTAGAACTGGGCGCCATCTTCCTCATCTTTAGCAGTTTCCGCCGCAGGCGGGATGCAGCTGCTCGCTTCCTGAGGAGCGCACACCAGTTACAGCCTTGCAAGCTGCTGACTTTTCTTATAGTTGGCTTGCAGTTTTTGTGTTTTTTCCCAATTACATTTAAAACCTGTCATAGTTTTTTTTCAGTTGTGGAGCAACTTTCCTAAAGACAGCTTCAAATAAAGGTTTCTGTCACAGTTTATTTCTATTTTTGGCACCATGGCTTTCAGAAGACCATACATTATGAAACAATGTAAGACCTGCAGAAGGGTGATGAGGCCCTCCCGCTTGGACACTTATTATCCTCATTGTGTTACCCAGCATAATATTTCTCTCACAGTTCCCCCAGCCAGTCTTCTGGGCTGGGAGGGGGGCAATCTGGTCCGTCGCTTGGCAGTGACAAAGCAGAATTGTGTAAAAATCTCTGGTCACTCCTTGGTGAGCTTTTGAGCCCCGATGTCCCCCAGGGCATCCCAGCAGATACACCAGACCCCAAACTGGGCCCCTCAGGTCAGGGATGACCCACATAGGCACATCCAGTGTAAATCCGAATGGTTTAAATGAAAGACGGGACCTCAAACCCTTTCTAAAATAAAAACAATAAAAATGCATCAATATGAATAGGAATGTTAAGAAATAATATGAAATATAACCTCTTTTTTTGCTTCTTTTTACAGATCAGTTTATTTCTGGGACACTCTGAACTCTGGATCTAGGCCAGATGGCTGGAACAAAATATGGCTTGGTGCCTATTTTTAAGGAACACAGTCCTTGCCAGAGACCTGAATCCCAGTAATCAAGTAACTTTAGTGTTGTTTTAATAGATTCTTTAGTGTTATTCATTTAAAAAAATAAAAGGATTTGCGGTTTGCACCTTAGCAGCATCCTGGAATCTTAGAATAAATTAACGATAAATTAAGATATAGTTAATTTGCTAAAGTTTCTGTCTGTATCACAACAAATGGAGAGTTTTTTTCTATACTTTTTTTATGGTGTCTTGTTGTTATGTAAAATAACAAGTGGTGTATTAAGAGTTGTAAAAATGATATTCAAGTTACTTAAATGTGAATATGACGTCATTGTGTAAGCGAGTGGGACAAATGAATTGCCGCCACTTTTCTCATTTAAATGTGTAATTCTTCCTGCTCTAGTCACACCCCTGAGGAAGACTTGATATGTTCAAGGCTGGGTGGTAGCAGGTGTTGTTGTTTGTATGCAAGCTTAAGAGCTCATTAAAGTACTATTTTGGATTATATTCAGAGCTCTGTGCTGTTTTTTTGATGTGAGTACACTCCTTTTGTGCTCTTTACTATCTGAGGCAGCATGCATCATGAAAATACCACTGGTGTACATTTGCCGTATGGGAACAGGTCGTCATGGTGCAGCACCCATATCATGTTCAGTAGAGGTGTGGGAGCAGGTAGGATATCATGTAGCAGCAGTGTATAAGTAAGTGGGTTTACACTGTTTATTGTCTGTTAAAGTGAAACGTTTAGTGTCAGAGCTGTGTGGACCAAACTGAAATCGTTTCACTTCTGTAACTATTTAACTGATGGTTTCAGCTGGGTAGGGAATTCTGATAGCAATGGTGTATGGCAACAACAAAAGAAAATAGGGTGACAGGTGCTGTGCAAGATAGTATTGTCTTGCACAGTGTTTATCTTACTGTGATAGATAGATAGACAGATAGATCGATAGACAGATAGATGGATAGATAGATAGACAGATAGATAGATACATAGATAGATAGATAGATAGACAGATAGACAGATAGCTAGATAGATAGATAAATAGACAGATGGATAGATAGATAGATAGATAGATAGATAGACAGACAGACAGACAGACAGACAGACAGACAGATAGATAGATAGATAGATGATATCCATTTAAAATCTAGAAATTCTGAATCCTGATGCTGACAATCCCGATGTCAGCTGCCCAAAACACGGTTGCCCGACGTTGGGATGTCACCCATGGCAGAGCTGGATCTATAAAATACGGGGGTGCGGGGAAGGGCGAAGCTCCCCGAAACATAGAAAAAGTTGCTGGCGGCAAAATCCCGATGTTGGCCACCGGTGTTTCGGGCAGCTGGTGCCGGGACTGTGAATGCAAGTTTCCGTGTTTCAAAATATATATAGATAGATAGGCAGACAGATAGATAGACAGACAGACAGATAGACAGATAGAGATCTTTATTTATTTATAGGCGATATGACATGGCCTGACTGATGATACCATACTTATCTTCATAAGAGGCCAATGATATTATGATATCTCATGAGTGGCGAAGATAAATATATCTTCAGTTAGGCAATGTCATGTTCTATTTATACAGATATATGGCTTTGGGGTTATGTGATGGGTTATGTGGTAGCTATGAAAAATACCAGAAAAAAATGTCAGAAAAAGTACTCGAAAACTGCTTGGTTTCTGCTTTAATTTTTGTTAGGTACACATTATTTTTGAAGCGCTTTTCCCTACTTCTCTTGCCTTAAGTTGAACCCTAACTGGTGCATTAATGCAATTTTTTTGCAATAAAAGTCCTTTATTTTTGAGATATAGGAATTGTATCTCTGAGGAGACTGTTGAGAGAAGGCAATGCAAAGGAACACAACACAGTAAGAGGGAAAATGAGATGCCATTTTAACTAGCTGATGCAGTACTGCACAGCTGAACAAAGGTATTCCCCACATGGTAGGTGTCCCCTTTTTGTCAATTTTTGCACAGTGCTACTGTAACACCAAAGAGACTACCAGGGTTAGTATGGGTGTTATCACATACTATGAAAAAAAGCACTTAAAAAATAATGTGTACCTAACAAAAATGAATGCAGAAACAAAGCAGTTTTCAAGTACTTTCCTGGCACTTTTTTCTGGTACCTTTTTAAAGCTATAACATACCCCAAAATCCATATGTTTGCATAAATAGAACATTACATGGCCCGACTGAAGATATCATATTTATCTTTGCAGCCAGACAGATCTGTTCACGTAGGTCCTGATCTGTTTGTGCTAGGTATATTATCATAAGGGGTGGGCGACCTGGAGGGGAGGGGCTGTCAAGAGAAGTGGAACTGAGGGTGGGCACCCTGGTCTGCGGCTTCAATATTGAAGAAGGTGTCACTGTTCCCACAGAAAAACAGTATGAAAGAACTATAGTTCTTTTGTGTTGCTCTTTCGTATGAGCCCTTGCTATGCCCACCACCTCACTGCTCCAATTGAAGCCAGCAGCATGACTCCAGCTACATCTTCATAATTCAAGAAAGTTCCACTCATGGACTTATTTTTTTCTTACAGTTCTTTTGTGAGATCTCATGAAAGAACAAATGATCTTCATCGAGGGTATCTCTTGCATCAGGTCACACACTTGAGATATACTACCAGAGGGCGCTACATTGATCACGTCTTTCACCTCTCACATCTGTTAGCACCCTTTGCAAACTGTGTGAGAGGCCTTTCGGCACCATGCAATTCTGCTTAAAGTTGAACCAGCATAACATTCTGTGATGATTTGTATATGTGGCCCATGATGCTTTGCATTGTATGGGCATGTGTGATTTTGTATTTTCTTGAAACTTGGCTTCCCAGCCAAATGCCCTTTGGGGTAGCCCTTGCCTCAGTGTTTGCACACAGAGGTTCTTTGTCTGCTACATTGATGGCATCTTTCACGAGCAGTGTACCTGGGGCCACCCACGACAACATCACTCTATGGATGTGTATATCTATATCTATATATATATGTATATATTTATAGGCGGCCCCTGTAGACTCCTCAGTTCTTTTACCGCTGTTGACCAGTTCACATCCTGACACGTGCAACTCATTGCAGCAGTGTGGGGGGGGGAGAGGTTCCTTTATTTGTCACCGTTTCTTACCCTAGGTTGTATGTGTACTCTTTGCCATACTGGCCTCACTTATAGTTTATGTCAAGTTCTTACTTCTTCTTTCCTAAGTGTTGTCATGGAAAACATCGGTCTGATCAGTATAACATTTGTGAATGAAGCCTGGGAGCCACTCAGCATGTTGCCTGGTTCGGATATTGCCAGCAGTCCAACAAGGCCACCTCTCAAAGACATTTCACAGAACCGTAAAACTATCTCAGGTACCACGAGGTTGCTGAAGGCACACCACATAAAGACAAAGTTCTACTACATCTCTGTTGTCTTCAACAAGCTCCCAGGTGACAAAAACAACAGAAAAACACTATGGAAGTAAACGTAAGCACAGTGCTAGGGACAAGTCCACTACAGCCCATAGCAGCTCTCCTCATTTGTCAGCTCAGCCAACTTCCAGCCCCACTGTCGATGTCAATGGCTTCTCCCACCAACAGAGTTAAAATGGGCTACATGCCTAGATTTTCCATCAACAACGGTCCACATTCCGTCAATGGCTAGTGCTCCACCCATTGTCCACACACTTAACACAGACATGGTGTGTGACACGCCCTTCACCTCTCACATGGCTATGGGGCTCTTATCGGTGAAATTTTTCTTGATGCCAAAAAAAGAGCTACAGACCTAACTTCTCTGACAACAGTTCATATCCCATTGATGGCTACTGCTCCACCTGTCCTCCAGACACTAGCTACGGACACGGTCTGTGAGTCACCTCTCACATAGCATCGAGTTCTCATTGGTGGACTTCCCATCAATGCCACCTCCAATCAGGATACCAGCTTACAGTGCCCCCTCATCAAGGCAGGCTCTGTAAGTGCTTTATGCATTGATGTTTTACTCCTCCTTCGGCTTGGCTGCCTCTCAAACATTAAAGACACAGCTGCAATCCATCTCTTCGGTATAGCTGCCTCCTCATCTATCAGTGACTTCCATGCCACAGCCTCCTCCACCTCTGTTGACACACTGTCGATGTCTCAGCCTAGGTACCAACGATTTTGGAGTTGGGGCACTTCCTTCTGCACCATCGATGTCTCCTCTGCAAGCTCTATCGATGGCATCTACCTGGGTCAGGCCCCATCCATCCACATCATCAGAGCAGGTGTCCCTCATCGCTGTGGACACCAAGGATCTTGAATAGGTTGACGATGACGAGAAGGACCAACATGTGGAGGTTGATGGGTACATGTTCCCTCCAGCACCCTGACCATCTCTTCACACAGTGAGGATCCCACCACTACCTCAACCATGCCCCCACATAATGACCCCAGTTGCACAGTAGTAGTGCCTCAACTCCAACACAGTTTGGAGTTCCCCTCACACCACAGCAGGACTTACAGCAGGAGCCTGGCTGCTTACCTTGATCTTCCCATGGCTCCAACTATGGATGTTCCACCGATAATACAGTCATATCATAATGCCATCAAGGCAGCAGGGCATCGTTCTTACACTATCTGACCTGTTTTCACCTCCCCCAAGATCACCCTTACCTTGTTTCAGCTCTGCAGGTTGACTCAGAGGTCCCCAGTGTGGCCCTTGAGTCACCCCAGTGCCCCATCCCTTTCAATCCTGCCCTCCTGACAAGGATTGGAAAGATTAATTTAATGGGGAAAAGGGTATATGCATCCTTAACCTTGGCCATCACAACACCGAGTTATATAACCACATGATGAAGAATCTGAAATCTGACGACCACGGTTATAGGGCTAGCCAGAAAGCTGTCATAGACTTCAGACCAGATCAAGATTATGGCCGCTCTTCCAGCAGCGCTGAACATCAGCTAGCGCATACTATGGGCCGGCTTCGATGGAGTAGACACCTTGGCAAGATCACTGGCATTGACTTCACTAACAAAAGTATTTAGACAAGCTATAGCTTCTCTAGTGCAATGCCATGGTTTAGCACCCCTGCACAAACTAAACAGCAGACCATTACTGTGAAGCTTGGACAAAAAACTGCCTAAAGTAGATGACATCAAGTCACGTTAAAAACAGAGTAGTGACTGGGGAGGGGAGCTGTAAGAGCTGCGGTTGCAGTAGGGCCCGCACTGTTAGGGGGCCACTGCATCAGAGATCAACATTAAGAAAACCTTTTGTCACGTACAACTTGCAATTTTCTCTTTGGAAATTGCTTATCCATTTGAGATTGGGGTTCTCAGCAGGGTGTCAGAAGATTCCAACTCCAGTTTCACATGGTGGGGGAACAGAACAAAGATGCAATAGGGCCCATTAATCAAAACATCTAATCTTGGTGCTAGTGTCCCCAGGAGGAGCAGGGACAAATTACATTGCTCAGTTCTTTGATCATGGTGCCAGCAAGTGGGATGGGAGACAGCATGGACAAACTATGTATGTTCAACAGGACTGATACAAAATGTTGTACACTATAAATATTTCATATGCACAAATAGTTATTTTACATTTATTGGTGGGGAGGTGGGCCCCACAAAATAGTTTGCAAGGGGGCCCTTATAGTTGTTGGCACAGCCCTGGTTAAAAATTAATCATTTAATAGCTGAATTTATTGCCAAGGCCCTGCAACCATTTTCTGTGGTGGAGAATGACAGTTTTGAGCCCTTTTAAAATATTTTGCTGCACATTACAACATACCAAGCTGTAAATATTTTGTGACCGTGGCTGTTCCCAAAATGTATGAATGTATGCAGAGTAAAATAAAATTGACTCTTCAAGACAATGAATGTGGTTCTATGCACCTGACCACAGACGTGGACAAGTTCTCAAACCACAGATTATAAGTGCATCACAGCACAGTGGGTGTCACAATCATCTTCAAACACTACCACAAGCAACAGGGAACAGGAAGGTAGACAAAGAATGGCAGCTCTTTGCACTAACATGTTTGGTAAACATCACACCACTGACAATAATTTGGAAGAGTTGCGTGACAAAATTTCTGAGTGGTTAGAGACCCTGGGACTTCATACCAAATTTGTTGTGTCAGACAATGGCGCTGATATTGTTAGTGCACTGAAATGTGGTAGTTTTGCTCACATTCCATGCTTTGCGCTTTCATTAAATCTGTTAGTATGAGCTTTCCTTTACGGTGACAACAATATTGTACCATTAGCAGGAGCAGCAAAGAAAAAATGTGACCCTTTCAGTTAGTCTATGAAATCATGTGGTATCTGGCAAGGAGCTGGGCAGTTTGCAAGTACTTTATAACAACATCGCAAGTTCTGCTACCAAATTTCCCCCGAGGTTACACCACTGTGAGATGCGTGACTCCTTAAACTGATCATCCCTTACCCAAATGCTCCAATTCCCCCTGATGGGCACCAACTACAAAATAATAAATGGCTCACACTCTATAGGTCTAAACAGGCTACTGGCCTCTAAATGCCCAAGCAGACTGCTCCACAACTCAACTAGGAAGCTACTGGAGGTTCCCAGGATACAAACGGCAGCAGGGAATAAGTCCTTCGCCCACACTGTTCCTACCCTCTGGTATAATCTCCCAGATGAGTTGCAAAATGCTGGCACACTAACCTCCTTTAAAAAAGGACTCAGAGAACTGCTAATAGAACACAGTCAATGCAGACGTCAAGGACAGTCTGTGACTCTATGACTCCTAGAAGACTACCTTGAGCCAGTTAAGTTGCCCAATTTGTCCTAAACCCCTAACTATAGGTGCCAGCATCCTAAATGGGAAGGTGCCCATGCATGGTACATAGGATTGTGCTCCCATAAAAGCCTAGGACTGCCCCCTGAAATGTGTCTACTCAGCTTATTGCTGTATTATGTATTATGCCAACAATGTACTGTGATCCTACCTCAAAGCTGTCAGTCTGCTTAGTATTGCTGTATTTTCTTCTGCTATGTATGTAGATTGTACCTAATATCTGTCATGTACTTAAAATGTCCTTGATTTTTGCAGGCCTGGTGGCACAGAGGACTGAGGCACTGGATGCCTTATCTTGCACTACGCCAGTGACCCGGGTTCGGGAATGGATTTGGGTCACTCGGAGGTCATCTGGGGTGAGGAAGGATTGAGCGTTCACTGACAGCTCTCCTTTCTCTGGGGTGGGGGAACTCAGCATCGTGTTGTAGACTGACACCCAATGGAGGCTGGGAGTCAGCACAGGTGCAATGCTACAAACGGGTGGACTCATGCACAGGGAGTAAGACTGCCTCCACAGAGATGGAGACAGTCACCCCGCCCATTGCATGTGCATGGGTCTGGGGAGAAAATGGGAAAAGGGTTCAGAGCTGGCAGGCTCAATGCCTTCCCTTGGCAATCTAGATGTTGGCTTCTGGGGGTGGGAAGAGTCCGGCACCCCTCGCCACCGGCCCTGTCACTGGGGGGGGGGGCAACCCATAGGGGATGGCCGGTTGGAGTGGGTGCGGAGGAAAGCCTAGCTGGAGAGATGAGTACCCTCCCTGGAGAGCCGAGTCCCCTCTAAGGAAGGGTCTGGAGCCGCTTGCCAGCACCGAAGGAGGTGAAAAGTATGTATGGAAAAAAAATGTCATTGATTTTCGACTGCTATGTATTGTGATTAAATCCAAAACTGCCGCGTCTTTAAAATGTTATGTACCATAAATCTCTCTGTAACTAATTCTGGGTTGCCCCTGAAAAAGGGACCTCTTGGGCCCAGTGGCCTACCCGATGAACAAAATTCAATAAATAAAAATAAATAAACAAGGATTGACTTTAGCGGTGGCCCAGTGGCCTAAGGCCACCAGAAACTGATTCAGGCCACTGCTGAACCTGTGGTGGCTGGCCTGATTGGCCAGCAAACCTTTACGTCTGTTTTGGTACTGTGCCTTTATGAGCAGGCACAAACATGTGTGAGCGGAAGGCCTGCTTCCACATTTCAGCAGCCGACTTGCCAGAGCGCGGAGCATAGGAAAGCCGATTTTCTACAAGTGGGAGCCCAGTACAACTTTATCTTAAAACCACATAGGCTCCCACTTGCTGATCACGTGCTGTGTGTTGGGGACTAACTTTGGACGGTGGCAACAGTCAGGTTGCGAAAGGCTGAACCAATCCACGGGCACTGTAGTGACGGGCACATTGGGATAGCCAATGAAGGACCTCAGTAAGGTAATATAATCCTGTTCCTTCTGCCCTTAACACCAGATTTGTCTTTTGTCTGTTGAGGAGAGGTTCCAACTATAAGTCAGACAGTCATTGTTGGAGTGTGGGAGAATTTGTCGGTGTCTGTCTGTCCTCCAGTTCCATTTAAAAAAAAAAGTCAACAATCATCTTGTACAGAAGAGTTTTAAAAACTGATTACTTGTTATGTATCAGAAGTTTTAAATATATCGGGTCCGATTCTCAAAGCCCTACGTTTGATGCAAGGTGCCTGCGTCAAACAGAAATGGTACAAGTGGCACGTTGCATCAATAACTGCCTCCTGAGCTATTCACAAAAGCAGCCTGCAGCGAACGCAGGTTACCATCACCACAACCCTGACTGTGGCATGGCGCAAGGGGGCATGCAGCAGATGCAAGCTGCCACAGCCCCAGAACAGCAATTCACAAAGATCTCCCAAAGGGAAACCTTCCGAATACCCTTAGATCAGCCAGGGCTGGTCTAAGGGGACTTAGAAGATTCTCCACTGGGTGAGCTGCTAAACGCAATTGTGGTGCGGGTCCCCCCTCCCAGATGTGCCCCCTACCCATAACATATAGTAGAACCCCCCAATTCTCAAGTGTCCCCTGTATGTTAAAAATGCACAATCCCCTGCCTGGATGCCCGTCGTCCCCTACATGTACCACAACCCCCTCATTGGTGATCCAGTGACCCCCCTCACCCAACAGCTAGTGCCCCATCCCTGGAAAGAGCTGTGGACCGGCACAGCCATTCTCACACCTCCATGGCGGTCCAAGACTGAACTGTCAATGGTCGCTTATTGTAATATGTACGCATACACATTACAGTATGTGACCATTGACAGTTCAGCTGGGACCGCCACAGAGGTGAGGATGGCTGTGCCGGTCCCTGGCTTTGTCTGGGAATGTGGCACTAGCTGCTGGGTGGGGGGGTACTGACCACCAATGAGGGGCTGTGGTATGTGTAGGGGATGTCGGGGATCTGGGCGGCGGGATTGCACATATTTAACATACAGGGGACACTCGGGGATCCGGGCAGGGGGAACATAATACATCTACAATATGGGGAATATCGGGGATCTGGGCAGGGGGTGTTTCATACATGTACAGTGTGGGGGAACAGGGGATCTGTTGGGAGGGACAGCTTGTCATTGTTGCTAGGGGCTTGTGGCAACCCCTTCAGTGTGCCTTGTGTATGCCGCATGGGAGGGGTTGCCGCAAGTGTAGGGACTTAGCTGCTGGGACCCCTCCTGTACCTGAATCAGGTGCAGGGTCCCTGGTGCATGGGGCTTTGGCGCAAGCTGCTGATTGCCACAGCTTGCGCCGAACGTAGCCCGCTTTGTGAATCGGGCCCATCAGATCTAGCAGGGGTAGAGACGTTGTGTGGGGAAGGGGCTGGCTCAGCTTGCTGCCTCTGTAGCGTAGAAAAGATTATTGTACAACAGTGCAGTCAGTCTGATCGATGAAAAACGATTAGTCTCTGAATTTTGAAATTAATAAATCAGATCAAGCAGGGGCAGATATCGAGTGGGGGAAGGGGCTAGCTCAGCTTGCTGCTTTGCAGCCCAGTAAAGAATATTGGTGCAACACTGCAGTCAGTCTGATTAAAAACTGAGTAAAGCTGTTTCTAAAGTTTGAAATAAATCAGATCCTGCAAGGGCAGACCTTGTGTAGTGGATGGGCTAGCTGATTGATGCTTCTGTGGTGCAGATCAGTACTAAATATACTAAAACTGAAAAAAAATGATTTCTCACATTTAAACTTAATAAATTACTAGTATCAGTCTAAGAAGTCAAAACAAAAAGCAGTCCGGTCTTGCCCTCAGTTTGGTGCAGCTCTAGCAGGCTAATCAGGTCATCCTGGTATAAAAAAAACTACAGCATCAAGTTACTACATATTTGTTGGGTATATTAAATCAGGCTAAGTCAGTGGTTCTCAAATGGTGAGGCCAGCCTCTCAAGGGAGGCCCCATAGTGTTCCAAGGGAGGCCCAGTCAAGTCTGATAATGTACAATATTTAAATTTTAAGTTTTGGATGTTTTGTGTAAAGGGATGAAGCAAACTAAATATGGATAACAGCAGGTGAATTTCTTTACTTATGTACAAATTGGTGACCAAGAAAGGCCCTGAGCCAAAGCTTATTTATACTGTAGGTGTATATTTACATATAAATTGATGACTAAGAAGGCACACTGAGTCAAGGCTTATTTCTACAGTAGGTGTTTATATGCAAATTAGTGACTGGGAAGCGCACACTGAGTCAAGGCTTGTTTCTACAGTAGGTATTTATTTATATGTAAATTGGTATCTGGGAAAGGCACACAGCCAATGCATGTTTCAGGTGTGACCTAGGTAAGGGAACAAGAAGTTGCTTAACAGGGTAAGAGGGAGAGAGATGATGTGGCTAGGCTAGTTGTTCCAGATAGAGAGGAAGTAGAGTAATAAGGGTCCAAGAGTCAGAATAGTGGCGTGACAAGGATAACCTGGGGTGTGGGGTTGGGGATTGAGAATAGTAAGTCGAATAAAAAGAGAATATACTCCATCAACATTATTAGTCCCACTTGATTCCTGGTGTTCTGTGCAAAAGTATGATTTTAATTTTCTATGGGGAGGCCCAAGATTTTTTGCAAATTTGAGGGAGACTCGGAATCTGTTCCATGACTTGGGGGAGGCTCACTATCACAAAGTGAGAGAACTAAGTCAGTCTGAAAAGCATTCTGTGGTGAACATGGGGTCAGGGCTGGTACAAATTTTGCTACTTGTCGTTCACCATCTCAGGTGTGTTAATCAGATAGCGACTAGTGCTGCTGAAACTGTTCTGACTCTGTTACTACTGTTTACCCTCATGTAACTCCCCTGCAAATGGGGGTTCCCAGAAGCCTTCCAGGAGCTTGCTTGAATGCTCCAAGTCTGGAGGTGTTCAGCATTTAAGCTGCTTGAGTGTGAGTGCTTTTAGAGCCTCTGGTACTGTCTCTTTAAGAACTGCCTGCTTGTGACCATACTTAATTGAGGAGGAGGGACTGTGTGTTCTAATGCCTGAATCCCGTCCGGGCTGCTGCCAATTCGCTCTGTTTTTGCAGTCTCTAAGAGTGCAAAGGGAGCCCATCTGAAAGCTGTAACTGTTTGCCTGTAATCATTTAGCAGCATTTGTGAGATTGCAGTTTATCTAACCTGTTTTATTGCAGCTGGGACTCTGTGTGTGTTTCCCCTCTATGTTGGAATTGAACTGCTGAACTGGACCAATCAGCATGGGGGACCTTTAAAATGGAGCCTGCTGCTGGCAAATCAGAACTTGGACTCTTGAGTTGAGCTAGCCACAATGGGACTGTATGGCAGATGCCTCAGGGAATTGTAGTTTGGACTTCGGCGCCTTTTTGCACCAACAGGGGGAGTCTGATTGTGAGTGACAGCCAAACCAGCCAACTGAACTGGGAGGAACTCAAAGGAAATGCCTGGCTCTGTCTACTGGAAAGATCAGATCAATTTGGGCAGTGAAGAGACAAGGGCTGTTGTGCTTCTTGGTGTGTAGTTTTAGCACGGGAATCGCGTGTAAGGCCCTAAGTTTCGGTCTGCAGCTTGTGCAAGCACCTGTTCGGACTGAATCCAACCTGTGAAGAGAATCAAGGAGATCTGAAGAGTAGAAACCAGGCTCACCCTGTAGAAGACTGGAGAAATTGCTGAATCGCGCTCAGTCTGTCAGGAACTGAATCTGCTGTGTGTTCTCCCGGGTATTGTGCAGTAATTGCAATCGGGATAGAGAAGCAGCCTGCCTGGTATAGTACTTTCCTTTTACATATAAATGTGTGTAGTGCTTGTGGGGAATCGCGTTTCAAATCCCCTGTACAGTGAATTGAGTGCATGAAGCTGGAAGTAAACCCCATCTTAATCCAGACTACATCCATTTGCTTTAAACTACAGTGGGGTCCAGTCACAAGGACCTTGTCCACATGGTCTGCTCCTCTTGGCAATCCAGGACAATCTGCCTTTCATCCAGTTCCCAGCACTAAGTTTGTGAGTACAAAGCTGGGTAGCTCCCTGCCATCTGTTTATCAAATTGCAAGTGTGTCATTTAATTGTTGTTTGTTTTTTTCATTTCTTCACGAACTGAGCCAACCGGCTCCGGATTACAATTTGGGTATTGTGCCGGTGTTTTTCCATCACAGGGCCCCAACCAGCTGCACCGATCCTGGCTAGTCCCCCCCCCATCCTGGGTACCAGTGAAAGTGACAATTTGGGACTCTGAATATGCGCACAGTACTGTGATTCTTAATGTGTTTAACCTAATTAACCTGATTTCCCCCTGTCCTTGTTACAGCTCCTTAAATAAATCAGATCTGTTTGTTTCAGCAAAGTTACACTGACTGAGGTATTTGTCTATGTTAAAGTATTGTTCTGTGGTTTTTGCACTATGTCATCTTGTTTTACAGTGGGTCCCCAGAGTCCAGTTGACAGAGCCAGTCCTGGGGGTAAGTGTACATTGTGAAGATATTCCTGATGCATTGTGTGGGACACTAGTGGGAAGAAAGGAGGGTTACAGTGTCCCAGAGGGCTATGACCAAGCTAGTTTAACTATTGCAAATCCTGACCTCTGGGTGGAGGCACTCGCCATTGGACCTAGGCCCCTCACCCTGTTAGTAGTTAAGCAGGCAGGGGTAGTAGCCCTTGGGATGGTGCCACCTAGGGGTTACATCTTGGAGGCACCGCTGGGATTAGTGTCCTCTAGTGGCCACATTTACGAATTACTGTTAAAAATAAATGAATACCCCAACAGAAGCGGCTGTACCCCAGTTGGTGAAGTGGTGTACTGGGCAGGAGATCGACCCCCAAAATGCTATACTTGTCTTGGATATCCCGCTGGGTACCAGTACGGACACTGTAGAGGGAATACTTTCCAAGGTCGAATGTTTACGAAACCCTGTGGTGGTGGGGCGGCTGGCTGATCTGCTCGCCCAAACTTTCATGGCTCTAATAGAGTGCAAGGACCCTATAGACAGTTCTAAAGTGCCACAGACCATTACCCCAGAAGAAGCCCTCACTGCCTCAAAAGTGATAACTAAAGACAGTAAAGACCCTGGGGAGAACGAGCCCCTCACTATCTGAAACTTTTGAGGAGAAATTTGCTAAATTGTTGCTGGAGGAAGGGAAAACTGTGGAGGATTTAAAGAAACTATTATTGCCACCTGAGAACGTTCCTCCACCAACACCCTCTCCCCCTCCAGCACCCGTTATTGCCCCTCTTTCTGTGCCAGTGCAAGCCCCTATGTCTGTACCTGCCAATAGTCACGACTCTTACCACAGGTTGAAAATTTGTCCGGTACCCTCCCCACCCCAGAAGGGGAGGATGACTGGGAGACCTGGATAGACTGTGTTGCCCCTCAAGTGCTAGAATGGCAATGCTCGGAAGCAGAAAAGCGAAAGAGGGTAAGTGAGAGCCTCCGAGGTCCTGCCCTGGCTACCATCCATGCCAAACAGGCCAGTAACCCTGAAGGCACTGCACAGGACTATCTTGAGGCCTTGGAGAATGTGCATGGGAGCCCAGATTCTGATGAAGACCTGTGGTGGAGAGAAAGAAATGCACAACAGTACCAAGGGGAGTTGTTGTCTGTGTATGTATCTCAGCTGGAAAAATTGTTGCAAGAATGCCTCAGAAAGGGTAGTTTGCCAGCGATTGAATTGGACCGAACCAGGCTGGACAGGATCCTTAAGTCTGCCCCCTTCTCAGAACTGCTGTTGCTTCAGTTACACCTGGCCAATCGACTGGAATCCTCACCCTCCTATGATGAACTAATGAGAGAAATTCGAGGAGTTGAGAAAAGGCGACCCCGGGAGGGACTTGCACCAATAGCTGTGCTATGACCCGAGTGACTGAGGGTGACCCGTCAAGTGAAGTTCAGGGGCAAGGGTTGGCACTTAATGAGTGCTCTGAGAAGGAAAAGGGTGTGCCACCATGGGGTGAACTGCTGCGGGAGATTAGGAAAGCAACAGACAGTCTCATCATGAAGGCCGTTCCTACGAGTACGGGCACTGACACTTGCCCGACTGCTTCTGCTGTGGGGGTGGGGGTGCCCACCCAGGCACCCACCCAGGCACCTCATGTCTCCAAATGTCCACCCCACTGCCAGCTGAGGTGGCACCATGGTTTTCTATTGATAGTACCAATGCCGCAGCCCCCAATGTGATGCTTCGGCCACCCCAAACTTCAGCTGACATATTTTGCCATAATTGTGGGAAGGATGGGCACATGAAGAGGGAATGCCGGTCTCGGAAAGACTTATAGAGAGTGGTGAGCCGGCTACAAGGAGAGCTTTGGAGCACAAAACAGTGGTTAAGAGGTGCATGAAATGGCCACAGTGAAGGTCCCAAAAATGTTAACTCACGTCCCTTTGTGGCAAGGTCAGTTGCCCAGGCCCATGCTACCGCCTCTCCAGACTGGTCCAGGTCCAGGATAGTGGGTCCCTCCATGGAGACCACTGTAAAGGTGAATGGAGTGTCTACAAGAGCTGTATTAGACAGTGGCTCCCAAGTGACAATTATGTTCCGAGACTGGTATGGCTGAGTTAAAGTGTCCCCCTCCACCAGTCCCGGTTGAACATGACTGTCAGTCCATGTCAGAGGAAAGTGAGTGTGGTTTTGAATACTACCTTTCTTACGAACTGAGTCAATTGTTTCGGGGCAATCCCCTAGTCAATCCTGGAGATGAAGCTGGGCCTTCTGGACTGTCTAAGCCCCCAGCTTTGTCCCTGGAGCCAATGCTCTCAGAAAGTGAAGTGCAAAGCATTACGTCAGATGATATGGAATCATTGTGTATGGTTGAACTGTTTGAGCTTTCAGAGGAGAAAAATGATGGACTGGAACAGACTGGTGATATACCAGAACAAGAAGAGTGTGTTGAGTGCCCTGATACTTCACTGTCAGTGTCAGAAAGCTCTCCATGTGAGCACAGCTAGCAGTGGAACCAGTGAACCGGAGGAGTGGCTATCTCTACAAAGCAGTGTGCAAAAGATGGAGATTAGCACCCAAGAGGTGGATCGGCAGAAAAGGGGCAAAATTCAGCAGAAGGGCAGACAGCAAGGAGAACCAGGGATAAAGGACAACCAAGGAAGGGGCTGGAGTAGAACAGCGAAACAGTCTAGGGAGGCCAAATCATGGAAAGCCATGTGTCCCAATGCCAGGAGCCTTAGCAACAAGATGGAAGATCTGGAGGCTGTCATGGTGCAGTCAGACCTGGGCATTGTGGCCATCACTGAAACCTGGTGTAATGATAACCACAACTGGCAGATAGCCATACCTGGCTACAACATATTCAAAAGAGAGAGGCCAGGTAGAAGGGGAGGAGGAGTGGCACTGTATGTGAAAAATGACATAAGGGCCACAGAGATCCAGGAGGAACAAAATGGGGGGGAAAGATACCGTGGGTTAAGCTGGAAAGGAAAATGGGGCCAGCCATCCGCACAGGTGGGATCTATAGACCACCAGCTCAGGAGGAAGAAACAAATAGGGAGCTGATGCTAGCCATCCAAAGGATGGCAGACAAGGGTGAGGTAGTACTGGTTGGAGACTTCAATATTCCAGATGTGGACTGGAGCATCCCAGCAGCAGCATCAACTAGGAGCAGATTTATCCTGGACTCCCTTCAGGGTGCCTTCTCAAGCAACTGGTCATGAAACCAACTGGCAGAAGGCAATACTGGACCTTGTGCTCACAAACAGGGACAGTGTGATGGGGGTAACAGTGGGGAGCACCTGGGGAACAGTGACCACCAGTCATTGTGGTTTGAAATCACAGAAAGAGCAGAACCAAACCACACAAAAACAATGATCATGGATTTTAGGGGGCAGACTTTGGAAAAATGGGGAGATACTTGAAAGAGGCATTAAGGGGAATGGGGCAGGAATCAGGGGTTGAGGAACAGTGGGCAGTATTTAAAATGGGGATTACAAGAGCAACAGAATTATGCATTAAGCAGGTTAGCAAGAGGAAAAGGAAGAGGATACCATTATGGTTTTCCAAAGAGGTAGCAAAGAAAGTGAAAGCCAGAAAGACTGCATTCAGGCAATACAAAAATACACAGGCAGAAGGGGATAGGGAGAAGTACCAGGAGAAGCAAAGGGAGGCAGGGAGGTCAGTAAGGGAAGCCAAAGCTCAGACAGAAGAACACATTGCAAAATCAGTGGGTAGAGGGGACAAAACCTTTTACATGTACATAAGTGAAAAAAGAAAGGCAAAGGGAAGGGTAGTGAGACTGAAGGTGGAGGATGGGGTCATGGAGGATGACAACAGTAAAGCTGACATATTGAACAGGTATTTCTGCTCAGTCTTTACTGAGGAAGAGGAGAGGCCAGGTCTGAAGGTACAAAGGGTGAGAATGGTGCAGAAATGGACACAAGTCCTTTACTCGAGAAAGGGTCCTGAAGGAACTGGAAGTAATAAGAGTTGCTAAAGCAATGGGCCAGATGGGTGCACCCAGGGTCCTTAAAGAACTAACAGAGGTGGTGGCTGAACCTCTGGCTATCCTGTTTAGCCGATCACTGGAAACAGGGAGGTACCCAAAGACTGGAGGACAGCAGATGTAGTCCCCTTATACAAAGTGGGAACAAAGAGGAAGGGAAACTACAGACCAGTCAGCCTCACCTTGGTAGTGGGAAGATCATGGAAGCACTACTGAAGGAGAGACTGGTGGAACATCTGGCTGTTAATGGACCACAGAACCCAAGGCAGCATGGTCTCACCAGGGGCGGCCATAGCCAGACCAACCGCTTGAATTTTGACCGGGTGACTGGGAGGTAGATCAGGGGAGGGCAGTGGACATGGCCTATCTGGACTTCAGCAAGGCCTTTGACACTGTGCCACATAGAAGACTATTATACAAACTGGGGAATATGGGTGTGGGCAGGACAGTAGTGTGGTGGGTAGGTAACTGGCTGGGTGGCAGGACACAGAGGGTGGTGGTAAATGGCTGTCATTCCACAGAGGGAAGAGTGACTAGTGGGGTACCACAGGGATCAGTGCTGGGACCGGCCCTATTCAACATCTTCATCAGTGACATTGCGCAGGACCTAGAAGGCAGAATTTCACTGTTCGCCGATGACACAAAGCTCTGTAACAGAGTAGACATACCAGAGGGTGTAGACAGAATGAGAAGGGACCTGCAGAAACTTGAAGAATGGTCAGGGGTTTGGCAGTTGAAATTCAATGCAAAGAAGTGCAAGATAATGCATATGGGCACAAAACCCTGCACAATATATCAGTTGGGGTTGAGGATATAGCATGCACCAAGCAGGAAAGGAATCTTGGGGTTATCATCTCTGATGACCTCAAGGTAGGGAAACAGTGTGACAAGGCAGCAGGTAAAGCAAATAGGATGCTGGGATGCATAGGCAGAGGCATCACCAGCAGGAAAAGGGAGGTCATAATTCTATATACAAGACACTAGTGAGGCCCCACCTGGAGTACAGTGTATGTTCTGAGACCTTACCTAGGTAAGGACATAGACAGGGTAGAGAAGGTTCAGAGGAGGGCAACAAAGATGGTACATGGATTGCATAACAAGTCCTATGAGGACAGGTTGAAGGAACTGAATATGTACTCCCTGGAGGAGAGGAGGGAGAGAAGGGATATGATAGAGACATACAAGTATCTTACAGGGAGGAACAGGGTGCAGGAATACACTATTTTTAAGTGAAAAAGATGTTCCAGGACTAGAGGGCATGGGATGAAGTTGGAGGAGGACGATTCAGAGGAAATGTGAGGAAGAATTTCTTCACAGAACGGGTGGTGGACAAGTGGAACACCCTGCCAGAGGAAGTGGTGGGGGCTGAAACAATCACGGGATTTAAGAATGCATGGGATAGACATAAAGGAATTCTGGAGGTCAGGGGTAAGGGGCAACAGACTTCTAGGAAAACATAAACTGAACTTACAAGCTCAAATGGGCAGACTGGGTGGGCCACAGGCCCTTATCTGCCAACACTGTCTATGTATCTATGTATCTATGTGTAACCTCCAGGGGGCGCTACCCTTAGGGCTACTACCCCTGTCTGCCCCCACTGAGGCAGGGTAAGGGGCCCAGATCCGTGGACGGGTGCCTCCACCCAGAGGTCGGGGTTAGTACAAGCAAGACTACCTCGGTTACAGCCCTCTGGGCTACTGCAACCCCCCCTTCGTCCCACTAGTGACTCACACGGGGTACCAAAATTGCTGTTCACCAGTAAACTTACCCCACGGATAATACATTTGAGCTCCCTTCTGGGACCCCCTGTAAAGTAAGGCACAGTTATGTTGCAATCACCAGGCAGCAGTTCACCAGTAATGTACACAATAGCCAGGATGTAGCTGTACAAAAAGCAATCTGATTTATTCAGGGGAAAAATAACAAGGACAGGGGGAATCAAGTTGATTAGCTTATCACTATACTTATCTACCTAGGGTTCTGTGCACAGGCCTGACCCTACAGTTTACTGTCCCAGGGTACCCAAGCCCTAACGGCTAGTCCAACCGTGGCAGCTGGTAGGGGCCCTTTCACACAGAGAAGAGAAACAGTTAATTAAACAGTCAGCAGTATAGTAATTCCATTCGGATCCACTGTTGCAATTCAGCAGGGAGCTACCCTGAATCAGTACTCACTACCTCCAGACGAGATAGAGTCCTTCGACATCAGCAGGGCTGCACCCGAGCTCCACGAACCGCCTCACACATTTATATGGCAAACTCCCAACAAGACAGAGTCCTTTAATGCCAGCAGGGTTGAACTTGAGCTCCTCAAGCCTCCTCACACATTTATATGGCAAACTCTAAACAGCAATAGCAGAGGGGTACCACACCAGGAAGCTGCTCCTAGGCTCTCCAGATTTCATAGTCACTTAAAGCTCTGCAACAGCAGCTTTTTCACTTCTCCCGCGGACCGACCGCGATTTAGCAGATTCTCCAGTCCTCCAACAGGTCGAGCCTGGTGGGTAGCTGCACAGGGCACAGCCTCCTCTGACCGTCACCGCGGATTTTGAAACGAACTCAGCCACAGAGAAAATGGTCACTTTAGGGCCTTCCCGCGCTTCCCGCGCGAACAGTTCCCAGCGCAGAAGCACAGAAGCTCCTCACTCTTCACCAGCCACAACGCATCTAACCCCCAACAGCAAGGGGCTCTTCATTCAGTTCGGGCGCTACCCGCTTTCATTGGCTGGCTGCACATGCCAGTCATTTCCTCTTTGCCTTCAGTGGTGCGAAAAAGCGCCATAGCCCATAATGCCTTTCCCAAAATACAAGCAGTCCCTCTATTGGTCAGTCAGCCCTGTAAGGTCCCATGGCACTGATTGGTCCCATTCAGCAATTTGGGTCCAACATGGAGGAGGCAGTCGACACAGTCTTTTGCTGCAAAGGAAGGCAGGTTAGAACAGCTGCATTATTATTATTACCGTATGTTATTTCCAGCAAACAATCGCATTTCCCAATAGTACTCCCTCTGCACCACTAGTGATGGCAGAAGGGAGTTATTTTTTCCAGTGTCCCGGGCGGGACTCGGGCATACAACCCATAGCCCCCCTCCCATTTCAATCAATTATGACTGCAACAGGCAGCCCTTAAAGAGACAGCCTACAGAGGCTTCTCAAAGCGCTCACTGGCTATGCTTTTAAACGGCTTTTATGCCGATCGCCAGCTAGGCATGGAGCCTGGGGACAAGCTCCGGGAAACTTTCCGGAACCCCCATTTGCAAGGGGGTTACATATGTAACTCCTGGAGCTGAAAGTGCCCCAAGTTCTAGCCTCTCTACCCCAATGGAGACTCCCCTGACAAGTGAGGACAATGCTGAAAATGAGGCTCAGAGTGCAGAGACTGTAACAGTTCCCCCTAGAAAGACTGGTCGAGCTGTAAAGCCTGTGGTGCACCTCAGTTATGATTGCCTTGGGAGGCCTGTGGACTTGCCTCTAAATGTTGTCCATAAAGGAGTGTATGTGTCCCCGAGCTCATTGCCCAAACTGAACATCAGTGCTAAATCCAAGTTACTTGTGTTGCCCTCTAGATATGGTGCCCCTGCCCCATCCAGCCCCAAGGTAGCTGATAGGGAAGGGCCCCCTCTCTTCAGGTTTCATGTACAAGAGGTAATAACCTGAGTTATGGTACAATGTGTGTGTAATACTGTGTAAAGAGTGACGTACTGCAAAGTTTCAGAAATGTGTTTCCGGTAAAGTGATATATTGACTGATGATTACATGTATGAGCATACTGTGATACTGATGGAAATGTATATGGTTGTATTGAAACTTATGGGGGTATTTGCTTGACACGGACGCCAAGCTTTAACAGGCCGGGAAGGGTGTAACCCCCCTGCAAATGGGGGTTCCCAGAAGTCTTCCAGGAGCTTGAATGCTCCAAGTCTGGAGGTGTTCAGCATTTAAGCTGCTTGAGTGTGAGTGCTTTTAGAGCCTCCGGTACTGTCTCTTTAAGAGCTGCCTGCTTGTGACCATAATTAATTGAGGAGGGGGGACTGTGTGTTCTAATGCCCGAATCCCACCCGGGCTGCTGCCAATTCGCTCCATTTTTGCAGTCGCTAAGAGTGCAAAGGGAGCCCACCTGAAAGCTGTAACAGTTTGCCTATAATCATTTAGCAGCATTTGTGAGATTGCAGTTTATCTAACCTGTTTTATTGCAGCTGGGACTCTGTGTGTGTTTCCCCTCTATGTTGGAACTGAACTGCTGAACTTGACCAATCAGTGTGGGGGACCTTTAAAATGGAGCCTGCTGCTGGCAAATCAGAACTTGGACTCTTAAGCTGAGCCAGCCACAATGGGACTGTATGGCAGATGCCTCTGGGAATTGTAGTTTGGACTTTGGTGCCTTTTTGCACCAACAGGGGGAGTCTGATTGTGAGTGACAGCCAAACCAGCCAACTGAACTGGGAGGAACTCAAAGGAAATGCCTGGCTCTGTCTACTGGAAAGATCAGATCAGTTTGGGCAGTGAAGAGACAAGGAGCTGTGTGCTTCTTCGGTGTGTAGTTTTAGCACGGGAATCGTGTAAGGCCCTAAGTTTCGATCTGCAGCTTGTGCAAGTGCCTGTTCGGACTGAATCCGACCTGTGAAGAGAATCAAGGAGATCTGAAGAGTAGAAACCAGGCTCACCCTGTAGAAGAATGGAGAAATTGCTGAATCGCTTTCGGTCTGTCAGGAACCATTATGTGTGTTCTCCGGGTATTGTGCAGTAATTCACGATCGGGATAGAGAAGCAGCCTGCCTGGTATAGTACTTTCCTTTTACATATAAATGTGTGTAGTGCTTGTGGGGAATCGTGTTTCAAATCCCCTGTACAGTGAATTGAGTGCTGGAAGTAAAACCCCAGCTTAATCCAGACTACTTTCATTTGCTCTAAACTGCAGTGGGGTCCAGTCACAAGGACCTTGTCCACATGGTCTGCTCCTCCTGGCAATCCAGGACAATCTGCCTTCCATCCAGTTCCCAGCATTGAGTTTGTGAGTACAAAGCAGGGTAGCTCCCTGCCATCTGTTTATCGAATTGCAAGTGTGTCATCTAATAGTTGTTTGTTTTTTTCATTTCTTCACGAACTGAGCCAACCGACTCCAGATTACAATTTGGGTATTGTGCCAGTGTTTTTCCATCACGGGGCCCCAACCAGCTGCACCGACCCTGGCTAGGCCCCCCCTATCCTGGGTAACCAGTGAAAGTGACAATTTGGGACTCTGAATATGTGCACAGTACTGTGATTATTAATGTGTTTAACCTAATTAACCTGATTTCCCTCTGTCCTTGTTACAGCTCCTTAAATAAATCAGATCTGTTTGTTTCAGCAAAGTTACACTGACTGAGGTATTAGTTTATGTTAAAGTATTGTACTGTGATTTTTGCACTGTGTCATCTTGTTTTACAGTGGGTCCCCAGAGTCCAGTCGACAGAGCCAGTCCTGGGGGTAAGTTTACATTGTGAAGATATTCCTGATGCATTGTGTGGGCCACTAGTGGGAAGAACGGGGGGGTTACAGTGTCCCAGAGGGCTGTGACCAAGCTAGTTTAACTACTGCAAACCCTGACCTCTCGGTGGAGGCACTCGCCATTGGACCTAGGCCCCTCACCCTATTAGTAGTCAAGCAGGCAGGGGTAGTAGCCGTTGGGGTACCGCCACCTAGGGGTTACACTCAGACTGAGCCTCTCAAGTGTACGTATTTTACCAGAATTGTGCTTATTTGAAACTCCCTTCTTAGTGATTGTTATAGGGTGTAACCCCTAGGTGGCGCTATCCCAAGGGCTACTACCCCTGCCTGTTTGACTACGGACAGGTTGAGGGGCCTAGGTCCTATGGCAGGTGCCTCCACCCAGAGGTCAGGGTTTGTAGTGGTTAGACTAGCTTGGTCACAGCCCTCTGGGACACTGAGACCCCAATTTATTCCCTCTAGTGACTCACACAGTACCCCAGAGTTACAGCCCCAATACCCCACGTATACACACTGTTCACTCATATAGATACCACTTACCCTCAAGACTGATTCTGCAGCACGTCTCTGAGGACGCCCTGTAAAATAAGGTTAAACAACATACACACAAAACACAATACTGTTTCCATAAGTACAAACACCACAGACAGTATATAGTATAACAACAACAATTCTGATTTATTTAGGGGGCAGTAACACGGGAGGAAGAAATCAGGTTAATTGGTGGCAATAAATCACAGTACTGTGCACACATACAGGGTCTGAAAAGTCACACTCTGGGTACCTAGGTTGGGGGGAGGGGCTAGACAGGTCTGTTGCCCGGGGTTGGCCGGCAGGTGCAGATGGATGGGGCCCTGTAGAAGAAAATATATGCACAACACCCAATTGTAATCCAGAGCCAGATGGCTCAGTCCATGAAGCGAGGAAACAACAAGAATTAGATGACACACTTGTGATTGAAAACAGACTGCAGGGGAATACCCTGATTTGTACTCACGATACCCAAGCTGAGGACCAGATGGTAGATGTTCTTCTGGATTGCCAGAACAACAGGGCATGGAGACAAGGTCCTTGTGACTGGACCCCACTGCAGTTGATAGTGAACGTATTTAGTAAATGCTAAGCTGGGGTTTGCTTCCAGCTTCAGCACACAGCACACAGCACGGGGGATTGGAAATAGCGATTCCCCACAAGCACTATGTACATTCATATGTAAAAGGAAAGTACTATACCAGGCAGGCTGCTCCTCGATCCCGATCACAATTACTGCAAAATACCCAGGAGCACACACAGCAGCTTCAGTTCCTGACAGACCGAGCGCGAATCAGCAATTTCTCCAGTCTTCTACAGGGTGAGCCTGGTTAACAGACTTCTAGTGCTTCTTTCTCCTCACAACTCAGATTCAGTCCAAACTGGCACTCACAAAGTCTGCAGACCGAAACTCAGAGCCTCACATGCGCTTCCTGCGCGAAACTATACACCACAGAAGCACACAGCTCCTTTTCTCTTCACTGCCACAACTCATCTGATCTTTCCAGTCACAGAGCAGGGCATTTCCTTTTAGCTCCACACTATTCTGTTGGCTGATTTAGCTGTCACTCACAATAAGACTCCCTCTGTTGGTAGAAAAAGGCGCCAAGGTCAAAACTACATTTCCCAGAGTCACTGGCCATACAGTACATAGGTGGCTGGCTCCACAATGAGAGTCCAAGTTCTGATTTGCCAGCAGCAGGCTCCATTTTAAAGGGCCCCCACACTGATCGGTCCAGTTCAGCAGTTCAAAACCAGAATGGAGGGCTAGGCAAAAATAGTTCAGACTGCAAAGAAAAGTAGGTTAGACAAACTGTATTTTCATTATTACTCTAAACAATTCCTGGCAGATTGTTACACCTTTTGAAAGAGTTCCCTCTGCGCATTTAGCAACAGCAGAAATGGAGCGCGTTGACAGCAGACCGGGCGGGACTCGGGCATTGAAACACACAATCCCCCTTCTAAATTAATTATGTCTGCAAAGCAGACAGCTCTTCAAGAGACAGTACATGGAGGCTCAAATAGCACTCACTTGGAACCACATGTAAACAGCTCAGACGCTGAGCACCGCCCAGACTTGGAGCATTCAGGCAAGCTCTTGGAAGACTTTTGGGAACTCCCATTTGCAGGGGGGTTACAAGGGTATTTTGTGAACTACAGGTGCCTAGCTTAGTGCAGAGAGCTTAGTTACCAATGAGGGGTTAATGCTGAATCCTACCGCATGGTTGTGGCAATATGGCGCTCTCCCCTTAGGCTCCATTGTTTCCTCTCAGCCATTGCTCCTTCTCCCAGCTCGCACATGCGCACTGGGAAGCTGTACTCTGGACTCCCTTGCTGCTGCATATTAACTAAGTCTTTTGTTTCTTGCTCCTACATAGGCCGCGGGAACCCCATCCCCTCCACACAACAGAAGTCTGTACAGTACAGGGGGGACCGAGTGGACCATGGAGCCCATAAGTTAATGGCAGCCTCCCCTTCTGCAGCTACTCTAGTGAGGGGTATTAGCCCATCGATGCTTCGACTGCCCCGCCTGCCTCAGCCACCTAGGGGCATCTCTTAATTTAAGGACCACCCCCCGTCACGTGACTTCCTGCTGTATTTTTACCTAAGTGCCCATTTCTCCCTCTGCAGGTTATACAAAGCCAACTCTAGATGGTAGTACAGTGCCCTCCTCTAACCCCTTGCTGTATTACCTGTTTCCTCTCTTTCTCTACCTGTCTACTGTACTGCCTCCATATCCTGCTTCCTAAACTCACTGCACCCAGTGGCCACTAGGAGTCACTACTGTAACCCCCTCTGCTCCTCATTTTCATCCCTTTCTAGGACCTCCCTTCCCCTGCCCATCCCTTTTTTGCCTGCCCTTCCTAAGCCTCCTCTCCTGAGTGTCGAACCCTGTACCTTCAGCACCACAGTCTGTGGCTTTACCACTACGTCAGCTGGGCTACCATACTCCTGGAAGTCTCTTCATCCTCGTTGTATCCCCACTGCTCCTGCCCCTGCCCTACAGCCATGACTATCCTTATCCCCTCCCATTTATCTGCCTCCCTGGTCCCACTTGCACTAATCCTCCTTATCCTGTGTGCCTCGCCAGCCCCTTCTGGTGCCACATCCCAACTGCCATCCCCACCATATACCTCACTCTGCCCTACTTTGTATTGCCACTGCACCCCCACTGTTGCCACTCCCCCACCCTTACATCCCCCCCAGTGAACCCCTCTCCCATCTTCTCCTCTTCTGACTCTCCCTGGCCCCTCTTCTTAGCCATTCCATCCCTCCTTCCCATCCCAGTCTCCCTCCTGGTGCAGACATCATATAAATCACCCCCTTCCCACCACAGGCAACACCTGGCACTACTTAGAGTGATTTCTCTCCTCCTCCTCCTGTTGTCTGGAAATGTCCCCCCCAATCCAGGACCCATCACTGCTAGCCCCATCCACCCCTCACCAGCAGCTGGGCTCTGTATCGCCTCCATGAACATTTGCAGTCTTCTAAGGAAGTTCCCTGACCTCTAAGACTGTATTGCTCAGCACCAACCAGATATCTTAGTAATTGTTGAAACATGGCTCTCTAAGTCCATCCCTGATTCCCTTGTTGCCCTACCTGGGTACACTCTCTTCAGGGAAGATAGAGCCAGGAAGCGTGGGGGTGGTTGCGCCATATACCTCCGTAGCTCTCTTTAAGGGCATGCCCCCTCCATCTGGAATACGGTGCCCAAGCCCTCTCCCTCAAAATCACCCCTGACACCTTCAGAGCCCCACTAATAATCACTGCCACCTGTATCCTCCATGCCACCAAAATCTCACTTTCCAATCTTTACTCAAGCACCTCTCCCATGTACCCCCCCAAAGTTGAGCAAATTATGCTGGGTGATCTCAATATCAATTGGCTCGCCAGCACTGCCTCCCAGGCCAAAGATGCCATTGCTGCTCTCGACCTCACCCAATTGGTCACCCACCTCACCCGGTCCAACCCAGCTAATGGAACCACCACCGTGTTGGATGTTGTCCTCTCAAACAGACCCCACAAAATTGCTGACGCCACTGTACTGCTCAATGCCATAAGCAACCATTCCCCAATAATCCTGGTCCTGAACAACACAGAAACCAACACCCAAATTTGTCCTCCGGCAATGCCTTTGGCCCGGCAAACTGGACCAACTAAAAGAACTCCTCGCTCACTGGGACTGGTCTCCTATTAAGCTAGCCCCTGACATTGACACTGCCCTCGATTATTTTGTCCACTCCTTCAACTCAGCCTGTGACATTTTTGCTCACCCCTCTAAACTCATTATTAAAGTACATGACTCCCCATGGTCACCCCTTCCCTAATCAACCAAATGCGACTCAGGGACAACCTCTGGCATAGAGCCATTGACTCTGGCAAGCCCATGGATAGTCAGGCTTACTGTGCTGCAAGAAACAAATGCACATGGGCCATCCCCAAATTGAAAGCAGACTATTACAGGTCATCTCTTGCCTCCTCCTGGGGCTCGGCCTGAAAATTCTGTGACAACATAAAGAAACTCAATGGAAAATCCACCCCCCAACTCAACATAAATAGATCTATCACCACTGACCCGCAGTGCATTGCCAACAACCTAAATGCCGCCTTTTTGGACCTCAGCATGGTACTCCCCACTATTTCTTCTACAGTCCCCCTCCCCCACCCCTGTTCTACTTTTGGGCCCTCTCTCCACATGAAGCCAAGCCTTACCTCCTCAAAGCCTTAAATGGTACCAGCCACAGTAATGACTTGCTGAACCTCAAGCTGCTCCATCTGGTCTTGGATGTTGTTCTCTCCCCTCTTACCAACCTACTCAATCACTCCCTCTGTTCAGTCAGTTCCCTCATGCCTGGAAAACTGCAGTCATTATTCCCATTCACAAAAGTGGTGACCGTACCTTCCCCAGGAATTACAGGCCAATATCTATCTCCCTCCCCCCACTCTCTAAGGCCTTAGAAAAGGTAGAAGCGGACCAGCTGTCTGACTACCTCACCACTCACAACCTCCTCTGCACGGAGCAGCATGGCTTCTGCCAAGGGCATAGCACCATCCTCATCGAATTTGCCAATTACATACACTCCGTTCTCGATAACGGGCACCGCACTGGTGCAGTTTTCATTGACCTGTTGAAAGCTTTCGACACCATCGACCATCCCCTCCTCCTATCCTCCCTCTTGGAAATAAGCTTCTCCCAGGGCATCCATGCCTGGTTTACCAGCTACCTCTCATCCCACTCTTAGTGCGTTAAAATTAACAGTACCATCTCTAGTAGCTGCCAGGTCCACTCAGGGGTCCCGCAGGGCTCTACCCTGGGGCCTCTGCTCTTTAGTCTGTATTTAAACGCTCTCCCCAGTACATGCTTGGGAAATGTACTTCTTTATGCTGACAATGCAGTCCTTTTCTCATCTCACCCGGACCCTACCCACCTCCAAATTGCCTTCCAAAGCTCTTTTAGCCAGGCTGAAAGCTGGTTTATTGACCGCAGACTTGTACTGACCTCGAAAAAAATGAAGCTCATGCTCTTCACCCACAACCAAAATAAATACAAAGACTCCCCCTTCTTAGTGTCCTGTCCAATAAACTCCTCCCCCTTGAACAAGTTAACTCCTCCAAATACCTTGGCATAACATTTGACCCTGCTCTTTCTCCCTTCACGACCATATCCATACTCTACTCTGCTGTCAGCTCATGAATTGGTCTACTATACCACCATAGGGACTGCCTCCCCCTTGAAACCCTGAGGGTGGCTATAACCTCCTCAGTCCTATCCCTCATTGACTATGGCCTCCTGATCTACAGGGCTGTGGACAACACTGCCCTCAACAAAATCAAGTTGTCGCTAAACAAGGCTTGCCAGCTGCTCACAGGTTCTAACAGGCTTACCCATGCCTGCACTCTATATTCCTTGGCAAATGTGCTCAACTTTGATGAGAGGCTGCTCTACCAGTCCTGCCTCTTTACCAAGAAAATCGTAGCAGGTCTGGTCCCACTGGGCTTGTCCACGATCATCCGCCCATCTCCCCCTACTTGCTCCACCCGTAGCTCCTCCAAGCCCTCTCTCCAAATTCCCGGAGTCAGGACCTCCCTGGCCCAAAGGTCTTTTCTCTGTGGAGCCCCCTCCTGGTTTAACTCCCTCCCTGCTGCCATCACCTCTGAATGAAGGGTTGGGCCATTCAAAACAGCCCTCTGGCACCATCTCTTTAACTCCCGCTGCTGTAATTGCCCATAGCAGAGACACATGTCCTACCTTGACCCCTTACCTGGGGCCCTCTCCCCAAATATGTTTCTGCACCTTAGTTCTATTGCATTTTTGCTATTATTAATTTTTACAAGTGCTGGTTTTCTTTGTGTAACCTGTTATGTCAAACCTTAGCTACTACCTTGTATAGGAATGTTATACCCTAAATATTTTTTTTGTACTTTATTTTTATTATTAAAAATTGACACATGTACACTTTGTGCAGGGTACAAAGACAAATAGATCTCTCATTAAAATTTGTAGCATTAATTACATATATCTTAAAGTACAAATCCCATCTCAAGACTCTTAGTTGTAGGTAAATTAACCATAGAAAGGAAGTAAGCAAACCAGCTACTCCCATAGGCATAAAGTTAGGTATCCTTTTACCAGTATCGCTGCTAGTGGACCCGACCCTAAACTGCCAGATACTCTGTATTTCCCAAATACCTCCGGGCACCTCATGGGACAAATGAGGGGTCTTTTGCCGAATAATAAAAAACCCATGAGTGCCATCAGATTTCAAACTAGGGAATCCTTCCATTACTATCAGCTATCAGACATTCCAATAAATAGAGTTCTACCATCATTTTATGCCAATCATTTATAGAAGGGAGTCTAGATTGCCTCCACAGGCAGGTAATTACCTTTTTTGCCACTAAAAAGTAGGTAAATAACATCATGCCCTTTTGAACTTTAAACCCCTCAGGTAGAACAGAAAGAAGACCCATTTCAGAGGTAAGAATAGTTTACGACCCCAGTATATCTATTAGAGCATTGGAAACCTCCTGCCAGAAGGGTCTTAATTTAGGACATGCCCAAAATATATGTACGTGATTAGCCATCTACTCTCCGCAGAGCCTCCAACAATGGCCCACTGGACCCGGAAAAAATTTCACCAGTTTGGCTGGGGTATTAAAGAAACAATTACAGGTTTTTCATGCAAACTCTCACCAGTAAGGGGCTAAAGAGATTCCCAAGGATAGATGCGTATATTTTAACCAGTTATCATATGGAACAGGATTAGGGAGCTGTCTATTCCAAGCCTCTAGAATACTTCCTGACGTATCCATTAGATATTCCCGGAGTCCTCGATATAGAAGCCCTATCATATGTTGCCATATTGTTCCCTGGATTGAGGACAATATTATATTTAATAAAAGGGGCAAAGGGTGAAGGAGGCCACTCCTCTGAGGGCCTTTGTGTAACAGAAATATTCGAACCTGAAGATATCTATAGTATTCCCTGTTAGTAAGATCATGGGCTTGTTGTAGTTGTATAAAAGGCACTATCCCCTGCGAATCTAAAAATTGAAATATAAAAGATAAGCCACTTCGGTGCCACCTTCAAAAAGTGAGGTCAAACCATGCGGGCATAAATTCAGTTTCAGCTATTAGTAACCTTAGAAAATAAAATAAATCCTCCAGGGCTGGAGTGGCCCGAATCTTATACCAAGTCTGAAATGTTTGTTGTGCTCCCATAAAATAATTTGTTAGGTTTGGGAGGGAAGAAAAGGGGGCAAATACCACCAATTACACCATGGACCTCAGACACTGACCAATCAGATAGGCAGGCTGGCACCTTACCTGCATTGATTATCTACCGATAATCACCGCAAAAGGTGCCAGCCAGCCGCATCTCGCAAAAATCATCCTACCTGGGAAATTCAAACTGGAGATCTGCCATATTGAAACGCTCGGTTACCGGTGGTCTCCAACTCCCATCAGGTCCTATTTAGCAAAGCACACAGCGTAACACAAACCCCCCAAGAAAGTGGATCCACACTTAGAAAAAAAAAAACGACACGCTTCAGCATGTATTTTCCCGTAATTGCCAAAAGTCTTCGTGTCCGAAACACTGCTTTAGCCTTCGCTCTGTCTCGTGCTCTCTCTTTCTCTATTATTGTTCACTGCTAGCAGCGTGAAGGGGAATGAAGTACATTTTGTGCTGCTGCCTAACAATAAACTTAAAATAAGTAATACAAAATTGAAAAACAGTTTTCCCCTGTTTTTTGTTACAAAAAAAACCTACTTATCTGGTATAATTGCAATAAGCCACTCGGGGGATGTGGGTTAATTGGGGGATTTACCATGGCTGGCATGGATTTTCCCACTCAGCTGTGCCTCGTGGGCAAACCACCCCAGCCGTGGTAAATCCCCCGATAACCCACACCTTCTCATGGCTTATTGCTTAAATGAACATCATATAGTTCATTAAGTGAGCATTCAATGTGTTTCCAAGGGACCTGGTAAGTCGGGTTTAACCAAGCCAAAATCTGACTAACCACCACTGCATTAGCATATCGTTTCAAATCCAGAAGGCTCAACCCTCCCTTATCCTTTGGGAGTTGGAGGAGAGATCACCAAATTCGCGGGCAGCGATCCACCCACACAAATCTGGACAAGGTCTTATTCCAGGATATAAAGTAGGTCGGTGGGGCATAAAGGGTATAGTTTTAAAAAGAAATATAGTATTCTTGGTAATATATTAGATTGAATAGTTTCAATTCTAGAGAAAAAAGAGAGCTTTAGCTAGGCCCATCTATTAATGTCCGCTTCTAAGGTCTGGGTGAGGGGTTCGTGGTTAATCAAACACAAATTCTGTAGGGACTGAGGTAATAAAATACCTAAATATCTGATTTTGGTGCTTCTCCATTTAAAAGGTAGGTGGGACTTCAAAGCAGTAGAGGGAAAGAAGTTTAAGGTCAAAACTTCAGTCTTGGAGGTATTTACTACATAACCTGATATCTCTGCAAAGTCCTTCAGTATCCTCCAAACTTCAGGAAGTGACCTCTCCGGTTCTAGTAATGTAAACAAAACATCATCGGCATACAACGTCACCTTGCAATATTCCCCCTCCAATTCTATACCTTGTATCCCTTGGGATTTTCTCTCCGCTATCACCAGGGGCTGTATATATATATAGCTAACAACAAAGGTGAGAGGGGACATCCCTGACGAGTGCCTCTCTCAAGTCTCATGGTGGAGGAGATAGTACCATTCACCCTGATATAGGCCAAGGGACCTGCATAAATGTTACTGAGCCAGGTGATGAACTCCTCCGGGAAGCCAAAGGAAGCCAGCACCTACCATAGAAAACTCCACACCACTCTATCAAATGCCTTATAGGCATCAAGACTTACTATGGTCACAGGTAAAGCATGCTGGGAAATATAGTCCATAAGATGGATAACTCTGCATGTATTATCCGAGGTTTGTCTATGTTTTGGAAAACCCAGCTGATCCACATAGAAACATAGAATTTGATGGCAGATAAGGACCGCTTGGCCCACCCAGTCTGCCCATTTCCCTACCTAATGGATAAGCTGCAGATTCTAGTTAACCAACAGCCTACTTGCTCCTACCCCCACCCCATAGAATTATCTTATGTCTGTCCCATGCATTCTTGAATACCACCACTATTTTTGACTCCACAACCTCCTCAGGAAGGCCGTTCCATACATCCACAACCCTCTCCATGAAAAAATACTTTCTCACATTACCTCTGAGCCATCCCCCCTCTATCTTCAAATTGTGCCCCCTTGTTCTTCCACACCCCTTTCTCTGAAAGATGCTACCCTCTTGGACTTTGTTGATTCACTTGAGGTACTTGAAAATTTCTATCATGTCCTCCCTCTCCCTCCTTTCATCAAGGGTATACATATTCAGCTCCTTAAGTCTCTCTTCATATGTCTTCTGGTGCAGACCCTGCACTATTTTAGTTGCCCTCCTCTGGACTGCCTCCATTCTGTCTATGTCTTTGCAGAGACTGGGTCTCCAGAACAGCATGCAGTACTCCAGATGGGGTCTCACCAGCTGTCTGTACAGAGGGATAACAACTTGATGGATAATGCCTGGGAGAATATCCTCCAATCGAAGAGCCCAAATGGACATATAGAGTTTATAATCACAGTTTAGTATTGATATGGGTCTATACGACTCTGGTAAAAGCGGATCTTTACCTGGTTTTAAAATAGTAGATATAACAGCATAGGCCCATGAGATGGGGGTCCCTCCTGAACTTCTAGGAATGTCTCTCTCAAAAGGTGAAGAAGGGAGGGCAAAAAAGTTGTGTACCACTCCACAGGGAAACCATCGGGACCTCGACAATTCAATGTTTTTGCCTGGGACACCGCTCTCTTAATCTCTTCCTCTGATATAGGGGCTATTAAGCGCTCTCTCTGCCATTGTGTTACTCTGGGACACTGACGAGAAGACAAGAAGCACTTTGTCCTATCCTCTGAAGGGGGGATGGGTTGGCATATAGTTCTGTATAAAAAATTTTAAATGCTGCTAATATATCTGGAGTATTTCCTACTATTCTCCCCGTGGTTGGATTTCTTAGTTTAGTAACACAGGCTGTCTGTCTGTATCCTCTAAGCTTCCTTGCTAGTGCCCTAGCCCCCCTAGGACCACCTCATAATAGAATTCCTTAAGGTATTGCAATTTAGTCTGCCCCTGGTAGTCTATTATAGCTCGGAGTTCTGCTTGGACTTGTCTAATCTCAGCTTCATCTCGAGCTCCCCTGGGCCCCAGCTGCTGCAGCTCCTTAAGGCATGCTTGCAACCATTTGTAACTAGACTCCCTCTGCCTATGCTTACGTGGAGCATAGGCAATTATCTCCCCATGAATCACCACCTTCAAAGTGTCCCATATCAACACTGACGGGTCTCTAGGGAACGGTTATCTTGGATAATTTGTGGAATCTTTTGTGACATTAATTCCTGAAATTCTCCATCTTGCAGGAGAGACAAATTCAGATGCCACATTCAGATGCCAGAATGTGGATTTATGGGGTTTCCCTATATCTGATTTAAGCATTAAGGGGGTATGGTCTGATAAAAAATGAGCATTGATTGATAAATCCCTTAACACATCCAGATGTTCAATTGAAACAAAAAAGTAATCTACATGGGATGAAGTATGAACCCATGGAGAGTAATATGTAAAACCTCCTATTGAGGGGTAAAAGTGCCTCCAGGCATCCAGCAGCTCATGCTTTTCAACCTGGGTATGAAGTAGTCTCTGGGTAGGGGTAATACGATGTTTTCAGGAATGAGATGTGCCAATATTAGGGGATATGGTTACATTGAAATCTCCTCCCAATGTTAGTACACCCCTCTGAATTTCCATCAGTTTGTTAAAACACTGACGTAGTCGAACGGGGGGGGGGGGAGCCGGGGGAAAATACACATTGGCCAGAGTCACCTCTGTACCAAACCAAGTCCCCTGAAGGATCATGTAACAACCATTCGGGTCCACTTGTTCTACTCCCACCTCTAGAGATAAGGAGGAGGGCATCATAATAGCAACACTTCGCCTTTTACCATTCCTGCAAGAGGATGCCACTACCTTGTAGTGACCCCCTGAGGACAACTTTAAATGTTTTATGGGAGACAAATGTGTCTCTTGAATGTAGATAAGGTCAGGCCCTTGTTTCCTCAGATACTGAAAGAGTCTAGTCCGCTTAACGGGGCTATTAATCCCACTAATATTCAGTGATAACATAGTGACCGGTGAACTAGCCATCTATAACCACTTAACAGTATGGGAAAAATCCCTTAATGTGAATCCTGAACCAGAGCCCCTCAGCCAAAGGTCATGAGCTATGAGGCGAAGCAGCACTGCCCAGGTCCACATTCCCCCAGGCCTTCCTGGCCCAATAGAAATTAAATTACCTAGATTCCTCTATAGAGTCTGCAAAAAAACACTTAACTGGTTTCCTTCATATATCTGCTTGCCTACTTGTCTGTTTTGTACCCCTATTCCATGTATAGAATGACATTTGTTTGCAAAAATACTAAACTTGCGGCAACTGTGCCAAGATAAACAGTAGACTAAACATTAACCAGTGATAACACCTTACTTGTGTAACAAGTAAACATTTCAACTCAAACCAACAAATTAACTGAGTTTCCAAGGCTGGGAAGGTTACTCCAAACCTCCCTGTATGTCGTATGGCCCCATATCCATTTATAGGGTCCACCAGGAATGGAGCAAAAAGCCCAGATCAGCCCTGCCTGGGGCCTCCTGGGAGCTTATTCTTGCTCCAACATAAAAATATATCAGGACAAAATAAAAGAACAGGATAGGAAGCAAAAATGCCCCGTTGTAAGTGAGAAACATGAATGACCGTAAAACATAAAGAGACTCTCCTCCCTTATATTCTACAGAAATAACAGTGTTTGGGGACAGGACTTAAGGGGTTAGCTAACCTCATTAAAGAAAACTTTTCAGTCAACAATAAAATAATATAGTGTATAGTGGACCCTTGTTGCGCATGGAAACCGGAGGTTCTCAAAGTGTTGTTCTGCTGCAGTTTAAAAGGTCATGGAACGTGATAATACCCTACTGCAGCAGAACAACATTTTGAAAACCTCTAGAGGTTCCATGCGCTCACTACACAGACCGCACATCACTTACCTTAGTGGCAGAAATGGACAGATCCACACTCCCGCGGCGACAGTAAAATCTGTTGTAGCGGAGCCTCACAAGATGCAGGATCAACCAGATATAAGGAAACGCAAGATTAACCAGATATTTAGTGTTCAAAAAAAATGTAAATAAAACAAATGACCCCCTACTCCACAGCCATCTCACTTAGCGAGCGTTGTGTCCGCCATGTTTTTTTTCTCAACCCTCCCAATGTACCTGCCAGTCAATAGGAAGTCGCGCTAGACTCATAGCCATGCCTCCTCCTTAGCAACCACTCGGCAACCCTGGAAACCACAAAACAATGCATCGCACGCAAAAAGTAAAGGGCTGCTAAAAAATAACTGTAAGTGATTTTCGGGGGCACTATACATTATATAAAATAGTGGATTGGCACCCTCATGCACAACCAGCCTTTTTGTGCCACCTTGGGGTTCTGATTCCATCAAACCTCTTGAGCTTCGCTCTCGAGGTATGATGTTATCAGAACCCCTCTGTGGCACAACAGGCTGGTTGTGCATGGATGCCCACCCACTATTCTCTATGTACTGTATCCCATCCCAGTTTAGTTGTTCTTATACCATTTCCCCCTCCAGTTAAGACAGTTTTCATTGAACCCAGACAGTCCAACATATAAATGGTTTATATAGCTAAACCGAATGTCTAAATGTTCTTTCTTTTATTATTTTCACCCTTTACCATGATCAAAAAGTAAAGTCTGGAGAAGACTACATTATAATAAGGGGTATTCTTCAGTTGACAATTATCACTTGGCCCCAGTGAGAAGGCTATGGAGAGGGGTGTTAGAATCCTCGCATCACACCACCTCGGCAAGTGGCCACTTAATACTTCAATATAACAGGCTCTATTTTACTACTGCTAGGCCTAGAGTCAGGGCATTGTGAGCAGAGGTCCAGGGAATCCCCACCCCCCACCTGCTCACATCCATGGAGACAATATAAAACCTGTCCAAAACTTCCACTCTTCAGGTCTTCTCCACATCGGACAATGTTTCCGTTCTGTGAAAATCTACCAGTGATCTCTTAGGGTCTCGATTGTTGTGCTTCTCCCGTGGTTAGTTCTTAGATTCCGACTGCCATCTCAGAGGTTGGGAGGCCACTACACCCTCTGTTATGGAATGATCCAAAAAGTTCAGGCCCATTTTTAAAAGTTCTGCCATGGCCTCTCACGCAGAAGAAAATTCTTTCTTGCCATCTGGGAAGAGCACAACCAATCTGGCCGGGTATGGAGTAGAGAATTTATGACCAGCAGCCTTAAATACATGCAGAATAGGGAGGTAGGCCCGCCAGAGCTTAATTGTTTTTGGGGCATAATCATGGTCCAAGTAGAAATATTTCGGCCATAAAATACCTTCTGTTTCCACCAGGCAAGTAACAATATTTGTTTCTCAGTGGCATAACTGTTGAAATGTGCTATAATAGATCTAGGTAGGGCTGTAGGAGTTGCAGGCTTTGGAGCTAACGCCCGGTGTACTCACTCTAAATTTAATTGCTGGGGTGTCGGAAGCTCCAAGGCCGTCTGAAGTAAGGTCTCCACAAAATCTTTAATGTCCTTGCCCTCAGAGCCCTCTGTTATACAATAAATTCTGATATTTTTCCTGCAGGCTCTATTCTCCGCTTCCTCCTGCCTAGCCTCCAACAGCTCCTGTTGTTGTAAAAATTGGAGCTGCATCTCCAAATCTTCTACCCGGTTTTCCGTGGCCGTTAGCTGCCTCTCCATGTCATCTGCCCTTTGCTCAAGTTGCATTACATTTCAGCGGAGCTCCCAGTAGAGTGGTTTTACTTCTGCCCAAAATGAAATAAGTTCTTGGTAAGTTGTGCCCAATTTTCTTTTCTTTTTGGGCTTATTGTTGCTGCGTGAGTTTTTGGGGGCTCTTCGACAGGAACCCAATGTGGCTGTGTCCTGCTTGCAGTCAGGCTCTGAGGCCTCCGATTCAGAACGCTCCATCTCTGTCTCCATCTCAGTGTTTCTGAAGCTCCTATTCCCCACTCGAAAACCTGGTACCCTCCTTTTCCATCCGATGTCGGTTTTAGCTACTTTTAATCAGATTTATGCGCCTGATGGAGGGTATTGCCCAGTAAATAAGTCTTGATCATATATATTTGCTTCAGCTTTGCCATTCTCCATTTATTCCAATTCCGTATCCTTACTTGTGCTTCCTGAATAAGACACTCCCAATTATATGCATCTGGCTTGTCAACCCCCAAAAAATACCTAAAATTTTTATTCCTGAGTAGAGAACAGGAATTCCCATAATACCCTCATATTTACTGCCAAAAATCCCCAGGGAATCACATTTACTCTTGGAAAAGTTAATCTTAGCCCCTGTACCCACCATAAAGGCCTCTAAAACTTCTTCCATAACTTTACTAGAAGGCAGATCTGATAACAAAATGCATAGATCATCTGCATATGTAATGGTTTTAAGCTCGACCATGTCGCTATAAATTGAGATACCACTGATAGTAGCCTTCTCATTTAACTGTATCAACAAAGGATCTAAAGTGAGAATATACAATAAAGGGCTGAGAGGGCAACCCTGTCGCACTCCTCTCTTGTATGCCCGAAATTTCCCAGTTCTGCCATTTACACAAGGGGCCATAACAGCTGAGCCATAGTATCCCTTCAGCCATATGATAAAACTGTCAGGAAAACCATACTGTGCCGGACAAGACCATAAATATAGAAGAGATACTCTATTGAAGGCTTTCAACTGATCTAAACTCAACAAAAATCCTGATATTTCCCCAGTAAAACTATCAAACGCTTCCCTCAACAAAATTAAAGCACCCAAAATTGTTCTACCCGTAACTGAACAAAATTGTGAGAAACGAATTATGTGAGACAAAACCACCGAAAGTCTATTACTTAATATTTTTGTCAATAACTTTACAATCTGAGTTAAGAAGTGTTATGGGCCTTCAATTATGCAAATCCTCTCTATCACCAGTTTGAAATAAAAATCACCAATCCCTGATTAAAACTGGATGGGTAATTACTGGTATCTAAACATGTCTTAAATAAAAGCAACAATTCAGATCCTTATATAGAAAATATTATTGGATATATTTCATTAGCTAAACCATCCTGACCTGGTGTTTTACCTCTGGGCAATGATTTTATTACTATTTCCAATTCTGAAAGAACCCAACTAAGGATCTAAGGTTCGAGCAGACTCGATAGACCGTAAGGCCTAATCTGCTGGCAAATAGTATGTTAGTATGTTAGTAATAGGTTGTATCAATAATGTGCTTAGATCCTTTGGGACAGTAGTACCTTTTCCAGCTAATAACCAGGCCACTATTTTCTCTTCTGTTAAGGATGTATCTACTTTAAACAGGTTTAATAAATACTTATCCAACTCCACCAAAATATCTGCCTGGGAGCCTACCAAAGTCCCAGAGGAAGTTAATACTTGCCTCATTTCATTATGTCGCCTATTCATAGCACATTGTTCAAAGGGATTAATTATTCCCTTTGTGCCTGAAACTCCAAATCTTTGGGCTTTTTACAAAATCTTAATTTTTTTATATTGTAAACTAGCCAATTCAGTCTTTAAAGCATTTACCTCAAGCACATCTACTGTCAAACCCTGTTGTAACTTAAAGTATGCCTGATCAATTTTATATCTAATGTCATTATATGAATTTTGTTTTGCTTTACCCAGCATCCTCCCAATTGTTTGAAAATATTGTCTAATATCAATTTTAGTGTCATCCCACCAAGCTTGTATCGAGTCATATAAAAAGCATACTGATTTTCTTGCTTGTAATAAAGAGAGAACCCCCTTCCTGACCTCTGGGATATCCACTAGAGATAAATTCAATTTCCAATAACCAGGGCCTTTGGAAATTGCTGGAAAATTAAAAAAAGTAACTTGTAGAAGCACATGATCCGATGTTGCTACTGGAATAGCTGCCTGAGATGGATAATGTAAATTTGGGGAAACAAACCAATAATCAATTCGTGATTTTCTGGAACCAGAAAAATATGTATATACTACTTCGTCGGACATAGACTGAAAAACATCAATTAATCAAGTAATTTTCAAAAGCCCATTTAGAAAATTGGAGTCACAATATAATTTAGGACTTCTAGCACCTTTATCCTGTATTGCTCTATTCATATTAAAATCTCCTCCGAAAGAACATTTCTCCTTATGAGTAAGTACAGCTGAATTTTTTCCAACAATGCACTGCGGTCAACCTGAAATCTTAGGCTTGTATAGTCACATCTAGCAAGAGACTTCTTACAACTTCAATTTCACTTATGTCTGTCACTACAATATCGGGATTTAAAATACAAATTCCCACTCCTGAACAGAGCACTCCCCCCCACCACCCGACCAAAAACAAGGACCACACATCCATGCTTGTGAGGCCTTATCAAAATCATTAATTGTATAAAGTCTTGTATCCTGAAAAAATATAATAGCTCCTTTAAATGTCACAAATATCTCATAAGTCGCTAGCCTTTTATATTCCATATGAATACAGTTAACATTTAATGATGCCACAATCAAATCATACAGCTCATGGAAGAATTAATATCAAGTGGGCAGCTGTTTTTTTCTAGCACTTTTTCGGAAACCCATCCGAATCCCACTCATTTTTTTTTTTTATTTTGCCACCACCTCAGACTTCCCTAGTTCCATATCAGATGCTGGATCCCTTTGAGAAGAAGATTTAGAGGCAGTATCGGAATCCTGGTCTACTGTATTATCTTCTTCTACCATTAAAATCCCATAAGAATTTGTCAAAGTAATATCAGAATCAACTCCCATAAGCTGGGGAGGCCCCGTATTTTTGGTATGGGTTGCTCGTGTCATGCAGGTGGGAGGTGGTGGTGGCGCCGCTATATCCCCTTTCCTAGGGGAAGATGTTTTTCTGGTATACCTACCACTGATGGTTCAGCCATCTCAATGGATGATTCCCAGTCACTTGGGATACTTAGAGAAGCTGTAACATCAGCTATATCTCCAGGCACAGGGGCCGGGTCTTGTCTAGTGGGACTCTGGGGAGCTCTTGGCTGCCTTGGATCAGGTGGTACTCTACCGTATTAATATAATAATCTTGTACAGTAAAATCTGTTTCGAAGGTATTATGGGCAGCTAACGGGCATTCCGTAAAAATGTGGCCAGGTTCTTCACAGAAATTACAATTAGGTGCATTGTCACATTCAGTACTAACATGACCCATCTCCTCACACCGAAAACATCTTAGTTTATCACAAGTAGTGCTGATGTGGTGCACTGAACCACATCTGTGGCACTTGCGTGGTTGTCTGGGATAGAAAATAAGCCCTTTGTTCCTTCCAATAAAAAAAACAATTGTGTAAATGTTGAAATTCATTATCCACAGAGAACAACTTTACTTTGATGTGCCACCCCCTGTTCCAGAAGCCCTCTGAATCTATTATTGGCTCTGGGGTGCCTTGAACATCACACCTCTTGTCCAACCAAAACAAAATATCTGAAATATTAACTCCTTCATTTCTGAATAATACAGTTACAATACAGAAAAACTGTTTGGTGAGGGGAATAATCTGAAATGGAATCCAAAGGGGTTTCATTTTTAATATTGAATATTTAGTCCAGAAGTGTTCTAGCACGCTCTGAGTTCTAAAACTCACATCAAAAGTCTGTTCCCCTGGCGCATGAATCACGAAGTACCTATCTGGCAATTCAGCCATACATCCCAAATACCGTGAACGATTAGCGTTCCTTCTTTTAGCCAACTCCATCGGCTTGTGGAATAAGCCAGCATAGGTTGGTTTCTGTCTAACAGTGTCTTCCTGCAAAGAATGTTCCTGTCTCTCTTGTGTCTCCTCTATAATATAACAATCTTGCCCAGTATTGTTAAGGGAGTCCACTACCACAGAATCAGGTACAGTAATAATTTCCGATACAACATAGGTAACCCCGCTCCCCCCGTGTAGTGAGGGGAGAATAGGAAGAAGTACTTGTAGGTAACGGAGAAATCTGCCCCTCTTGTAAACCCAAGTCAGGTTTTTCCTTGGTGGAAATATCCCCCGGGGCTGCCTCCTGGCCTACCTGCCTTGGGCTCTCCACAAATGTAGGATCCACAACCCAAGAGCCATCCGGCCTCTGTAACCAACCAGAATTTCATACTGCAGTATCTGCTGACCAGCCCACATCTCCCGGCAATGATAGCTCAATCGGTATATCCGTGCTACCAACGGGGAAAGCAGCAGCTGGTCATGCGGGCCACTAACCTGAGAACTAAGGAAAACTTTAGAAGTAGTAGGTTCTTGTGAGGGAGACATACTTGCCATTCTCTTTCTTATTTTTTCGTCCTGCAACCTGGAAGCCTCCTGTTGGTACACTCATGTCGCTTTGCAAATTTTTTCTTCCAGAGCTTTTTGCAGCTCTACTTCTTCTGAATGGGCCCCAGAAACCTCCAGTACCACTACCTCCATGCTCAACTGCCGTCGGTCCCCGCTATTGGTGATGACTACATCCAGTGGGGAATCACCGACCAAATCACATCATACTGCATCAGGCTTCAGACTAAGCTCACACCACTCACTTACGGGACAGTGCCCCCTGCCACCAGAGTAGGGACATTTTGTATTCAAAAACTTCAAACAAATTATACAACAGTGTATTAAGTCATACAAAAATTATAATGAAAGAAATTAAAAAACGTAAAGAAGTATTACATCATACATGGACTGTAAACATAAAAAATCCATACTGGTACAAGACCCCCTTTCCATCCCCGCTAAAAGAGCAGGGGAAGTTTGTATGAGAACTTCAAAATCAAATCAATACAAAAAACAGTGTTACCTCATACAAATAAAAATACAAAACATAATAAAATCAAACATGTACTATAGTCATGCGTGTTCTAATATACCATCAGATACAGATGTAGAACCCAAAGCATAGCTTAATACTGAGAAGACCCCCCCCACACACTAAATAGAGTTGAGGAATTCCTCAGTAGAACTTCAGAATCAAAATAAATACAAAAACAGTGTTAACTCACACAAAGTAATAAAGGAATCACAAGAAAAACCAAATAAGTATTACAGTCATACATATTACAAATGATAATCTGATAAATATGGAAAAAACACAGCAAAACCAATCATTTCAACCTCCCCATACTTAAAATAGGAGGGGAAATTCTGCATCAAAACTGGAAAGAAAAAGATACACATAAAATAATAATGTTAATATCCACGTCAACCAGTATCCAGACAGGTCATATGTCGCCACCAGAGTTTATGGAGGTCAGGCGAAAAGGACCTATGTTCCCCAGCCCGCCATGTAGCAATAGCTCGTTTTAGGCGATGTACCATTTGTGTATTAGTTATAAGCTGCTGTCTAATAGTTAGACCACAATGGGCGTGCCAGATTTGAAATGTAATAAAGCCCATAAGGAGTCTCACAGTACAATTGTCATACATAACCCAGGATCCAGGAAAAAGCCCACTAATCCAAACTTCTGCCAGCAGATTCTGAAATGGATTGTGAGGCCACATTTGATGGAAGGAGTCCCAAAATGAAACAACAAAAGGACAATCACAGAATAGATGCTGCATAGTCTCAATCAGGTCATCACAAGGGGGGCCCTTAGGGCAAAATCTTTCCGTAACATCTTTATGCTTCATATTCCCCTTCACTCCCAACTTTTGATGAGTGCATAACCATAAAAAATCCCACATATAAGAAGAGACTCGTGGACTGGTCAGAAATTTGGTAAGGGATAGTTGTACTGGGTCAGGCAACCCCAAAAACTATGGATCTTCAATATAAAAGGACTCCATAACCCATGCATACATTTCATTTCATAATCTACTAGTCAAGTGACCCCAAATAACCTTCCAAAGTTTCAGCTTACCCACCACATCCTGCAAATAAGGAGGCAACTGAGAGAGTCAAATCTGTTTCTTGAGGGCACCTGCGGGTTCCCAAGATGCCAATATTGGCTCTAAGTCATCTAAAATCCACAGAGACTAAGGGCCGCTCACATGAAGAAGAACTGGGACCAAATTATAATAAAAAAACATAATGTACAAAAACCCCACTGGGTTAATCATACCCAGATCCCCTTGAGCCTTATGAAAGTATGTGATCCCCTGTTTCACCGGTTTGAGTCTACTGTCCCAAAAGCATTGAAAAAAAAATACTGTATAGGGTTGTTTCTAAGGACTGTGGGGGGAATAGCTGCTAAACATATATAACTGGACAAAAGATGCGTTTTAATCAAATATATTCATTTGGATTTTGACATACACCATTTGTTCCATTTGAGCACCTGTGTCCATGACTCTACTAATTTTTCCTCCCAATTATAAAGGTGCAGATGTGAACCACCAAAAAATATGCCCCAAATCTTCTGATGCCCAACTGCCACTGGGATCCCCCAAACAGTCGCTACATCAGTTGCCTCATAACCTATGGGAAGGATACAACTTTTCTGATGATTAATGTCTGACCCTGAAATGGCCGGAGAAAAATTTAATTCTCTTCTGTTCGCTTTAGCTGATGCACAATCAGCCAAAATCAGCCCCAATTCATCTGCATAAGCAATTGTAATGATAGGGGTGTCACTGCTACCCATGGAAAGACCAATGATATCATCCACATGGTTCAAGTGATGGAGCAGAGGGTCTAAAGTTAATACATACAACAGCGGGCTAAGTGGGTAGCCCTGGCGAATCCCTCGTCCCACCCTCATGTTTGCCCCTGTCCAACCATTAACACTGGGGATAATACTGATACCCCTATAACAGGTCTGTATCCAGGATATCAGAGTTCTGGGGAAGTTATATGACTGAAGGGTTTCCCAAAGAAAATTATATTCAACTCGATTGAAAGCCTTTGACTGGTCTAGGCTAAACAAATGTCCCAGAATTTCCATGTTTCAACCTTTATTCAAAATTTCTCTAAGCAATAACAGTGCATCCTGCAGCTTTCAAGGATGGCATGCCACTGAACTGCGAAGGGTGAACTATGGGGTCCAAAATCTGTATAATTCTGGTTCCTAGAACCTTCATTAAGATTTTACTGTCAGTATTAATAAGGGTAATGGGTCTCCAATTTTTCAAATCCCCCCGATCTCCGGATTTAAACAGGAGAACCAAAAGCCCTTCCAGCATAGTGCTAGGTAACTCGCCATGTAACAATGCTTCATTATAGCAGACTGCCATCTCCTCCCCCAAGACCTCCCACAGAGGTTTATAAAGTTCAGGTAAAGTTTGACTAGTAAAAGTCGTACTGAAAAAAACATGCATTTCAGCCAATAAAGCTGTAGTACCCATTACGGTGGTGCCAGCCGTAGTATTCAAATAGGTCATACTTCTCTGAGTTCTATAAAAAGAGAATGAATCAAAGGGTAGAGTGTCCTTACATTTTCCAGGCACCCCATACCTTTGCCATTTCTCAAGCTGCTGCATCGCATCCAACTGTACAGCCACTAATTCAGCTTTTAATAAAGTGATATCTGTACTACGATCCTCACCATGTCTGTCTTGCAGATCAATTAGATATTTTAATTGATTCCGCAAGAATTTCTGCCCATCCTGTTTCAGCTTGCCATTAAGCCTACCCATATGCTGAAAGTATGTCCTAATCTCCCTCTTCGTGTCCACCCACCAACCATTCTTATCCTCATAAAGAAAAAAGACAGATTTCCTGGCCATTAAAAGGGATTGAAAATCTTCCAGCATCGGAGCAATCTCCAACAATGACAAATTCAATGTCCAGATTCCTGAACCCAGTCGCTGCTCTGGGTGACTCCCCACCACAAGCTCCAAAAGTCTATGATCCGATGTTGCCAGGTCAGTCATCCATGTGGATTGCAACTGTAGAGTATTTGACACAAAAGAATAATCAATGCGGGACATTCTAGGCCCACAGAAATATGTGTTTGGGGCTTTCTCATATACCACCGAAAAGGCATCAATGAGACCCACATCTGAAATAACCTCGCTAAGGCAATGGGCATCACAGTAAATTTTCTTAGAAGTTGAATTAGAGATCAGATTAGGGAGGGCACAATTAAAATCCCCTCCTAAAATTATATGCTTATTAGAAAATAAAAATGGTTTTAGCCTCAAAACAGTATAACTCGATCATGCTTAGACTGGGGGGCATACACATTAATCAGCCAGAGAATCATTCCTTCCCACTTAATATCTAGCAACAGAGCATGTCCCTCAAGTAATTCCAACTGCTGGAGCACATGAACCTGCGAAAAAAAGCATATCCCCAACCCTGAGCAAACAGCCGTTCCTTGGGACCAGAAAGTATCCCCACAGCTCCAACAGACTGAGGCCTTCTGCAGATCTAAAGGGGAATGTAAATGAACATCCTGTAAAAAAAGGCAATCCAATTCAGAATGGGTGAAATGAGCATAAGTACCCATACGTTTTCCCTCAGACTGCATACTGTTTACATTCAGAGAAGCAATTTGAAAATTATAAAGAAAGACAGACAGTTAGGGAAAGAAAACAAAAAGTGTCATTTCACTTTACAGGAAGCTCTGGTCACTTGGCCACTTTTCAAAGCAACCGGTCTATTGCATTCAACCAGTTCAGAGTCCGACTGAGGGCCCTTCTGTGAGGATTGAGCCAAGATATCATCTGAATACCCATCTTTCTCACAAGGAACATCTTACAGAACAGTATAGAAGTTAGGGTCCTTCAAAGATGCAGTCAGGTTTTTTTAAATTGTCTAGGTTTGGTGCTCTTTCCACGTTTAGGCCGCACCACCATAAACACTGTTTCCTGAGGCGCCAGCATCGTGGGAAGTCCTAAATCCATGGACTGCATCTCTGGAACTTGTGGAGGTAATGCAAGTGGCAGGATAGGTTGCTCTGGGGTTACAGAGCTAGGAGGGGTCGCGGTAGGAAGCGGCCCAGGACTATCACATATCCTCCTGGGATCAGGAGTAAAGGACTGCACAGTGGCCACTTTAATGTAGTAGTCTTGGACCCCAAAATCAGAGTCTTCTGTATTTTTAGCCACACAGGGGCAATCCGTAAAAATATGACCCAAATCATCACAAAGGTTACATTTGGGGTCTTGGAAACAGTGGGCACTGGGGTGGCCTGTTTCCCCACAATAAGTGCGCTTCAGCACCTCACAATGAGTGCTAATATGTTTGGTGGAGCCACATTTGAAGCAAATCCTGGGCTGGCCTGGGTAAAGTAAAAACCCTTTGCCAATGAAAAAACAGTTTGGGAGATGAATGATATCCATCTCAGTCTGCTGTAGTTTTATCTTTATTTTCCAACCCCCATTCCAGAAACCCTCCTCATCAAGGATCGGGGTTAGATTTCCCTGACTTGAACATCTTTTTTCGAGCCAGTACACTATGTGTGTGACATTAACTCCCTCATTACGAAAAAGAATTCGTATGACACAGAAGGGTTGTTTGGTCAAAGGAATAACCATGAAATCTACCCATAAGGGGTTAGTTTTGAGATTAGCATACCTGCACCAAAAGTGCTTTAGTAAGCAGGTGTTCGAAACCTAATGTCATAGGTAGTTTCACCTTGCGCATGAATAAGTGCATAAACCTCTGAAGGGGAGAAACCCAGAGATTGTTTCAGGAGAACCTTTCCTACAAAAAAACGATCGGGGAGTGTGTCCCGAGGGCCTACGTATTGTAACCGAATGGCATTACAACGTTTAGCCAGTTCCACAGTTTTGCAAAAATGACTTGCAGAAGTGGGTTTGTCTGGGCCAGTCTGATCTGTGGGGACCCCCTGCCTGTGGAAGCCCCTGATCAGCAGAAATAGTGTCCCCATCATCGAGTACAATAGAAATGTCCGGTACCCCAGGAGGGGTCCCATTACCTGTCTGGCCGACTGGGCTCTTCTGGGCTCCATCCTCAAGTGACAATACTGCAGCTCCATGAGACTGGACAGCAGGCAGTCCTTCAGGCAAAGGGATCACCGGGTCCGGTCACCAGTCTCCGTCCTGCCATACTCAGGGCTTTTTCCGGTGACCAGGAGTTGTCAGCACGCTCCCTCCATGGCTGCTGTGAGGTACTGGGCCTATCATCCACAGCCAAACATTTGGTGGGTCCAGCAGATCCGTCACTGACAGGAGACGACATTGAGCATTTCCGTTTTCTCTCATCCTCCTGCACGGACTCCTCCGAGGAAAGCAAGGTACTGATTCTCTCCAATTCAGCCTCTAAGCACAATTTCTTTTCTGTCAAACTGAGCCTGTCCTCCGTATCCGGAAAGGGACCGCCATCTTGGGCGATGTGCTGGCCACCCAACGGGTGCCTCCCAGCCGCTCCCACAGTGGGTCCCAGGTCTGAGTGATCCATACCACCAGTAGTCTGCCAAGCCAAATCCTCCATCCATTCATCTCCAAGTCCAGCCATAGAATGAAAACTCTCTACAGCAACAAAGGTCTCCCTACTGGAAGAGTAGGGGAATTTTTATTGAAAAGAGGACTCCAGACAAGCAAGGAATACAAAATACATAAACCAATACATACAAAAACAGAGCAAAAAATAACTGAACTAAACAGAAGAAACTGAAAAAAAGGAACTCATGTCAGCCATTTTTCACAATGCAACCATAAAGAGGAACATTTAACATGGCCATAGACAGTCATATCAGATTCATAAATCTTCCATAAAGTAGACTTTATATTGAAAAGAAGCTTCTCAAATGAAACCATCGTTGTTAGTGGACCAATAACACCTGGATTGCCAAATATAAAAGCAGAATGACAAAAAAACCAACAGTAAAGTGTCAGCAGGATACACGACCATTCACCCCATTTGTACCATACATTAGAGTCCTATAAGAAAGTGACTGAAGAGAGGCTCATTCCAGTGAGTAGCTAACAAAACCCAAAAGGATTTAATATATGGACAATCAAAAAAGATGTTCCTGCTTTCTAACAATGATCCACATGACTCACGGGTACATCGCCTCTCACTAAGCTGTTTATGTTTGTGCATGTTACCCACTGGTAATCTGCCATAGGAACCCAACCAAACACTATCCCATATATAGTCAGGTAACCGTTTACCGGAGAGTAACAATAAAACTCTATCTTTTTTTTTTTTTTATTTAGTTGTTTAACCAGGTATAGCACACTAAGCTGAAAGCTTTTTTACAGGAGCGACCTGGGAGCACAAAGAGATTAAGTGACTTGCTCAGAGGCACACAGTATGCAAGTGGAAGCTGTGGGATTCAAACCCAGGTCTGGTCTGCTGGATGTCACCAGATTTGCAGCTCAGAGCCTTAGACCACTGCGCTATACTGCCTCTATCTTGAGACTGGGGAGGACAATCCGGAAAGATCAAAATATCAGAGAAATCAGATAAAACAATAGAATCGTACAACTGCTTCCTAGTCTTCATTTCCAAACAAGAAACAGTGATCTTCCATTTCAATAAAAGACGAAAGGCTTCCATGCCATACTTGGGAAACAGTGGAAGTCGATCAAAAGAAGTCGACTTGCCTGCTTCCATGAAGGCATTCCAACAAAACCATAATCGAACCAAAGGAAACCAAACCTTCATACCAGGTCTAAGTAGAGGACTAAAATTGTAAGAAAAAAAAAACACTAAGAAAAAAGGCCACAGGATGAACCATACCAACCCCACCTTGTCGAATATTCCTATAAGTGAAGCCTCTTTTAATGGGATTCAGTCCACTTCCCCAAAAGGCCTGGAAAAAAACACTATATAGGGAAGTAAAAAGGAACATTGGAGGTGGAAACACATAACTAATATACAAAAAAATAGGTAACAACAAGGTTTTAATAAGCAACACCCGTTTCCGTTTAGCGATTTGTTTACCCTTCCAACTCGCAACCCTTGATTGAGCTATACACAATTTATGAGACCAATTGGTATACGACATGTCACCATCACCAAATTCTATTCTAAGATAGGTATTGGAGCTTTAGAGATTAAAACATCAGCAAGGAGACGGTGTCCGGGATACTAGAGGTACCAAAGGGAAAACCCCTACTTTTCTCATAATTAATCTTTGAACCAGAAACACTAGAAAATAGATTCAGCACATTACTCAATATAAGACCTTTCATAACCTTTGAAAGACAAATAACTAAGTCATCAGCATATGCAAGGACCTTGATAGGCACAACTCCATCTGCAATACTTACTCCTGCCAGACCATCATGAACACTAATCAGACGAAGTAACACATCAATAAAAAACACATACAGGACCGGACTCAAGGGGCATCCCTGTCGAACCCCTCTCCGTACCGCTACTGGAGTACCAATCCATCCATTCACGTTCGGCAGAAGGGAAGCGGAATGATACAATAACCGTATCCAATCAATAAAACCTTGTGGCAAACCATACGCACGTAAGACAGAAAACAAAAACTCATGAGAAACTGGATCAAAAGCTTTTTCTTGGTCAAGACTAAGTAAATACCCTTCCAGTGAACCTAACTGAGATGCAGAGAAAAGTTCTTGTAACAATAATAAATTATCATTTTGGGTCCTACCAGGTATGGAACACGTCTGATAGGGACTTATCAAGCTATCCACAAGAACAGACAATCTACGTAAAAAAATTTTACTAAAAATTTTCAAATCTGTATTCAATAAACTCAATGTTCTCCAATTACACAAGTACACTTTCAGACCTTTTTTATGCAGTAAAACCACCAACGCTTGATTCATTGAGGGAGCCAATCGAGAAGTAGACAACATTTGGGAAAACACCACAGTCAATATTGGAACCAAATCCACATGAAAGGTCCGGGAGAAATCCACTCCAAACCCATCTGTACCCGGCGAAGAATCTACATTCAATGAGAAAATAGCATCCTTAACCTCAGATTCAGAAATAGCTCTCAACAGCTGCTGACCGTCAGCAGCAGATAATTGTGGTATTTGTAAGCCATCAAAATCTATCAATCCGCACTGAACCCCATCATCCTTATGATATAAAAATTCCAAATAACGTCCAACTATCTCAAGTAGGGCCCAGATATTCAAAAGGGTTGCTCCATGCGCAACAGGGTTGCGCATGCGCAAGTCCTACATTGCACCATTCTGCGATATTCAGCAGGAGGCGGTTGTGCCACTGAAAACAGGCTGAGCAACAGCGCAATGCAAATGAATGCATACTCAACATGAGGGAGGAACCATGCATAAACTGCACAACCCGATATTCAGTCGGGCTGTGCAGGTTATTAGCGCAACCCCAACCTGCGCCTGCACAACTTGAGCCCAAAAAAAAGGATCAAGTTGAGGGCCACCCTGGGTGAGCTGCTGTATTGCAGGGTGCAACACAGCAGCTGCCACCTAGCTGGCCCCCAACTTTCCGTCCCTGTGCCCCCCCCACCAGTCCCGGTCGCGGGCATAAAATAACATGAACCCCCCTTGCCCACATCGCCCACAGCCCGATCGCGGGCATACAATGCTATACCCCCCACCCACATCTCCCACAGCCCGATCGCGGGCATACAGTGCTATGCCCCGCCACACATCTCCCACAGCCCGATCACGGGCATACAATGCTATGCCCCCCCCACACATCTCCTGAAGCCCGATCATGGGCAGAACGTATATCAACCCCCAGTGCCCGATCGCGGGCAGAATATAAACCCCAACCGAATATCTCCTGGTGGTCCAGTGGACCATAATGCCCGATCGTGGGCAGAATGTCAATTACAACCCCCAAACATCTCCCTGGTGTCTAGTGTCCCTCCCCCCACCCACGAAGCCCCTCCACCCGCTCCCCGCAGCTGGCGGGCGGCAGCATCACCACGCCTGCCGCCCGCCGCCCGCCGACAACTGTCGGTAGGGCTGCAGCCCATTGGTGCAGAGCTACAGCCAATGGCGTGCAGCCCATACCAGTATGACAGTCAGATTTGTGAATGAACATCATTCACAAATCCGGCAGGCAGGTGGATGCTGCCGCCTCGCGCCGCGGGGAGCGAGGTGGAGGGCTTCGTGGGTGGGTGGGGGACACTGACACCAGGGAGATGTTTGGGGGTTGTAATCTCTGACATTCTGCCCGCGATCGGGCATTACGTCCACTGGACCACCAGGAGATATTCGGGTTGGGGTTTACATTCTGCCCGCCATCGGGCACTGGGGTTGATACACGTTCTGCCCGCGATTGGGCTTCAGGAGATGTGTGGGCGGGGGCCATTGTATGCCCGGATCGGGCTTCGGAGATGTGTGGGTGGGGGTATAGCATTGTATGCCCGGATCGCTCTCGGAGATGTGTGTGGGGGAATGTAACAGAGATACTGCCTCGCATCGGAGCTGTAGGTGCTGCCGGTCTCGACGGCTGCTGCCTGGCAGGGCGCCAGGCACAAGTCCTCAGGGATCGGCGCACCTACATGCTAATGGCATGCAAATGGGGCTATAAATAGATGCAAATGGCCCCCTCGCCTTGCATAAATTATGGCCCCATTTGCATGTCACCTTTGAATATCAGAAATTTAGCATGGCGCCAATGGTACTAACGCCACATAGTTTTAATTTAACTCTGGCAACACAGTGGCACAAGTTCCCTGCGCCATGCACAAGTGCTGTGGCTGGGGGGTGATATTCAAAGGAGTTGCTCAATAGTGCAACTCCTTTGAATATCACCCCGGCCACACCCCTGCGCAACTATTTTGAGCAACGCAGGGGCTTGCGCCTCAGAATGGCGCAGTTTGAATATCTGGGCCTAGAGCCGAAGGAGTCTTAACCAAGTCACCAGATTAATTTTGTAATTCTGAAATGAAACGTTTACCAACGCTGTCTTTGCAATCTTGAAAGGAATCTAAGGCACCTTTGTGCAATTTCAGACCAAATCGATGTTCATGGTCTAAAGACTTTGCCCTATCATACCTATATTCCATCATACGATGTTTAACATTTCTAATTTGAGTACTATAGTCACACCCCTCAGTGTCCGTCAAAGAGTTCAATTTCTGTAACTGTGCTCTATGACGTAAGTATTCCAGATACTTTGCGGCGCTTTTGGTGCGAGAGTAAGTCTGGAAAAAGTCTTCCAGTCCGTCTTAGAATCTTCCCACCAGGAAGCAGCATCTTCATAAAAGTCAAAGACAGAAAGCCTAGCCTGTAATTCTAACTTCCAAGATCGTTGAAGGGTTCCTCACTCAATAAGGAGGAATTCAACCTCCATACATTCTTTTACATCTTGAATTACTTCCACGTCAAGCAAACAGTAAGAGATTTATGTCAGATAATTCCCATACCAAATCCACCTTATTATCTTGTAAACAACAGAAAGAAAAATAAAATCTATCCTGGTGGATAATGTATTCTTAAAAAACGTCTTACCACCCTCAGAATAGACACTACGATATGCATCTTTGAGCTGGGCAGTATCTAATATCTGCATTAATTTATGAGAATCACAAAACAATTTGGACGTCTTCATACCTCTATCCCTAGTACTAAGAGCACAATTAAAATCTCCAGCCCAAACTAGTAAGCGAGAGGTATACAAATAGGGTTGAATGTCTTGTAATAGTGCAACACGGAGCGCCTTGGTCTGTGGAGCGTAAATATTATTGTCAATCTTTCCCTTCCAAAATTAAGATCAAGCAACAATGCTCGTCCGGAGAAATGTCAACCATCCTTGATACTTTCAATTCTGGATTGGCAAAAGTACTCCAACCCCGTCATGAGGGATTCCCATTCACGACAGAAAGACACCCCTGAAAACCATAGGTTATGTGCGTGTGCACTTCACAAAGAGATTTTAAAACTGTATCCTGAGACAAATCACATCACTGCGTAAGTCATGTAAACAGGACATAGTAGTAACCATCTTCCTGTGACTCTTAATACTATTAACATTAATAGTAGTAAATGTCAAAAGCCATAATAAGAAAACAAAGAAAGGAGAACAATATTTCAGGATCATACTAGCCTCATGAGACTTTAGAAACCGTCTAGGCTGAGGCCGTCTAGGTAGACCCTCCACCTGTGTTACTTCACCATCATCACCTTCGAAAAGCGTCAGTAATCACAGAAGCCCTGGAAGAAAGATCTGAGTCTTCACCATCAGATTCATCCTTCGACCCCAAAACAGCAAAGCTGTTACTTAGTTTCCAAGATTCAGAAACAACTCCACTAGTAGAGGCCACAGGTACCAGCTGAGCAGGAACAGGTTTCCTCGATCTGTGATGTTTTTTAGTAATTACCTTTTTAAAAGGCAACACTGGTGACGGAGGAGGAGGCATCTCTGGATCCTCCAACCTGCCACACAGAGATAAATCAGAGGTGACATGGAATGAGACAACCCCAGGAACTACTGAGGAATGCAGGGTCCCGGCAGCTGGCAAAGCAGCTGGAACTGAAGCACTCGAACCTATGTCTGGAACTGTGAAAGAAGATGCACTAGGTAATGGTGAAGTCGGAAGTGAATCTCCACCAATAGGGGGAGGGACAGGGTCAGATTCAGCATGTTGAGCTCCTACAATCAAGCCTTCATGTGAAGGGCAATCATCCCTATTATGGGATGCCCAAGGACATTTAGCATAGCCATGTCCGGTCTGTTCACATAAATTGCACTTAAACAGGTTAAGACATGTGGCATCAAATGTCAAATTCAAAACAATGGGAACAGCGAGGAGTGTCACAGGCGTATTAAGATGAGTCCTAGAACCACATTTAAAACAGGATTTTGGCTGACCAACATAAAATAAACTCCCTTTATCCTTCCCCCCAAAAAAACTATTAGTCAAATGTTGAGGGCCATTATTTGAAGCAAAAAGCTTTACCCTAATTTTCCAACCCCCACTTCAAATTTGTTCACTATCAAGAATCGGTACAGGTTTATCTAGTACTTCACATCTTCTACGCAGCCAGAAAAGGATATCTTCAATATGTACTCCTTCATTACGGAACATGATCGTAATTAACTTAACAGACGGTTTGGTAAGGGGCACAGCAAAAAAAGGTATCCAGAGTGGAGAATTCTTAACCATCTGGAAAAGAGACCAAAAACTCTCCAAACCTGAAGGGGTTTTAAAACTAACATCGTAGTTAGAATTACCCAAATTAATCAGTGCATAAATATCAGCAGACAAAAACTTCATAGACCCTTTTAGCAAAACTTTGGCAATATAGAGTCTATCAGGTAAATCCTCCAAACCCCTTATAATCAAGACGACAGCATTCCTACAAGCAGGTTCACCCTTGTTAGAAAACAAATCAGAAAGTTTAAATGGGGGGGTGACCTTTGTTTTCCTGCACAGGGCCAGAAACAGCCATTTGAGGAACAACACCAGAAGTAGATAAAGAGACAGCTGGAGTAGTAACCACAGAAACAGATGGAATAGAAACAGACTGTTGAGAAGTAGCAGGTACAGAGTCAGTACTAGATAAAGTACATGTAACCACCGAGTGACTAGCAGAGGAGTGGTAGTGTTGTACAGCTGCATCTGCTGGATCAGGCACCCAGGTACCATTAGAGCTAGGCAACCACCCTGCTGCAGCTATCGCTCTTTCAGGAGACCAACAGGAAGAGTCATTATGAGGCAAAGAGGGATCTAAGCTCTGTGCAGCAGGAGGACACTGAATAGCAGGAGAAAGATGTAAGTCAGATACCGGTAAAAGTGAAGCAAGGCCAAGTCCAACAGTTCCCTTTCCCACAAGCAAGGTACTCCCCATCTTGGTAGAAACACCAGTTTCGTGCAACACAACCTTGCTCTGTTTAATAATGGAAGTCATACCCATCCGTTTCGTCAAAAATGTCGCCGCTGCAACAACCAAGCGTGGATGTAGTCGCATCATCCTCCCGACTACCAGAATCCGAGTTTTGGTCAGGAAAACAGGCAGGATCGGTCCAAAGTGTAGGAGCCAGGCTAGACTGTACCTGAGAGGCAGGAACACTCTGCTGCGCACCAACGCTCGCATCACAATGCCGCGACCCGGAAGTAAGGGAGGTTGATGCGGCCAAAACAGTCGAGCCAGCACACAAAGCAGCAATTTCAGACTGAAGCTGAGCCTTACGACGTGAGCAGCGTTCAGCTGCATCCTGCACTTCATTCAGCAAACGTTCCTTCTCAGTAAGTGCAGAACTCGATTCCTTCAATAAAGTGCACTGTGTAGGTACCTTAACTGCATCCTCAAGCGCTGCATCAACCGTGTCAAAAAACTCCACAGGCAAAGAAGCTTCCTGATCAGCAACAAGTAAATCCACAGCCTCATGTTCAATGGGAGCGGGGAGGAGGCCCGCTCCCCTGTCCCAGTCACCTCCATCTCCTCCAAAGGCAGAGCAGAAGGGGCCATCTTGCGTCCGTCCACCAAAGGTTCTCCCTCCACAGAGTAGGGGAATTTCCCCGGTGTCCTGGTCAAATTTCCCCCATTCACTGAAAATACCACAAACAGCTTAATCTGGTTCAGTCTCACTTGGCATTCATCTGTGGGGGATTGTGAAGGGGAAGGGGCAGCTGCAAAGTGGGGTGCTAGCTGCACACTTGAGCAGACTTGATAGACCGTGTGGCCTTTATCTGCTAGCAAGCAAGTAAGTAACTGTTTCTGCTCTTTAGAAACAATGCAGTCTATTATAGCCTTAGAGCAGATTCTGGTGATCGTGTGGTCAGGGGCTGTCACTCTACTTGCTGTTTTTGTACATAATCTCATTCCTGGTGGAAAAAAAAACCTTCCTTATTATCCTAACTTCTACTGTCGTACTCTGTCTGGTCAAGTGTCTAGCAGTCTGCAGGGAAAATCAGGGGCTGGCACTCAGCTAAAGGGGGCTTTCCAGCTATCCAACCTTTGTGAAAAAAAAAAAATAAAGTCCTTGTATCCTAATTTCTACTGTCATAGTACTCTCTGGTTAGTGACTAGCAGTCTGTGGAGAAATAAAAAACACAGAGCCGGTTTGTTTTGAAAAAGGTTTTATTACACGTGGAAAACATGTGGCATTTTCCTTCGAATGTTGAATCTCCTTCTGCAAAAAAAGAAAAAAAAAACAAATGAAGAAAAATTGGAAAGTGATAGAGCTTCTGAAAAAGATGTCAGGTGATGGACATTTAAGACAGCTTGGCAAACTAACTTTCCATTGGTTAGGTATGATGCAAAGAAAAAATTATGTTCTGTACCATGTGTCAGGGTCTGATGCTGCAGATAAAGATTCCCCTTTTGTACACGGTTGTGGAACATTTGAAGTGTACTCTAAAATCGCATCATATGAGCAGGGGACATGATAGAATTGCAAGCAAACTTAAAGCCACAACTAATGATCCCTCCTGTACTGAGGCTGGTAGAGTTCTACAGAATTTAAACAATGCTCAGAATAATAGGCTTAGTATTCTGATGAGGAACAGCCATGCAATTGCCAAGCAGTCTCGTCCATTTACAGATTTTGTTTGGATGAGTAAACTGGACCAAATGAAGGGACTGGAGATAGGAAGTACCTATGTCAATGATAAGTACTTCCGGAGATTTTGTGCTGCCATTGCAGAATATGAAAGACTTAAAATTATGAATGAAGCCAAGAACTCCTCATTCTATTCTGTTCTATGTGATGAAGCAACTGATGCCTCCATCGCGGAACAACTAAAAATTTACATCCATGTGTACAAAGGAGTTATAAAAACAGCATTTCTAAATATGGTTAGACTTGAGAAGCCAAATGCGGAAAATATATATGAAAGTCTCAAAAGTGAGTGCTCTGCAGTACTTGAAATAATTTGTGAATAGTTTCTAAAAAATCTACTTGGCATTACAGCAGATGGGGCAGCGGTCCTGCAGAGCAACAGAACAGGAGTCACAACACGTCTTCACGAAGTACAGCCTTTGATAGTCATTACTCACTGTATGCTTCATCGGCTGGAAATGACCTTTAAAAAATCTGTAAAATCAATGCCATGTTACAGTAAGGTAGTGGACGAAATGCTGCAGCTTTACTTATTCTACCACAACAGCACTTTGAACAGAACAGAACTGAAGAATTCTTGCCAGGCAACAGAGGTCCAAAGTTTAGTTCCAACTAGGGTAGGAGGCACCAGATGGGTCCCGCATCTAAAACGTGCCTTTGAAAATTTTGGGGAGATTTTTCCTGCAATAATTTCACATCTTGAAAATACTGTTGCATCAAGAAACTCAGTGGCCAGTGAAAGAGCTTGGGGATTTTTGAAAAAGCTCACATCAGAACAGTTTGTCCAGCATGCCTTGGAGATTAATGACATAATTATCATAATAGCAAGATTTTCCTTGTTGTTGCAGGAAAAACAGGTCAATATTAGTAAAGCGATGGAGGGAACGACGGTTGTTCGTAACAGCCTTGAAAAATTGAAAACCAAATCAGGACCAATGGCCCAAATGTTCACAAAGGAAACATTTAAGAGTATTCCCTTAAAGCAAATATCTAGAGAAAAAAGATACTGAATCTTTTACAAGATTTCTAGAAACTCTTTTAACAGAGGTTAACAGCAGGTTTCTGGACAATAACCTGTCTGCTGGCCAGGTCTGCCAAACTGAATTGATTTTGGTGATAGCGAAATTGAAGAACTTATTATTGAATACCAAGATGTACTTCAGAAAAATGGTATAAAAGTGGAAGACGTGTGTGGACTTCTTTAAAAAATTCCCTGAGCTCTTGTACCTCAAGTTTCACTACATGGGAAGAGATAAATACGAGGTTCGAAGATGGACACCATAATGTTCTATCACTTGTTGACTTCCTCTTATCTTTGTCAAGTACTTCAGTGGAGTGTGAATGTGGAATTTTCACATATGAAATCTGTGAAGTCAGATTGGAGGAGTAAACTCAGAAGTGATACGCAAATTAAATCACAAATTAAACTTCATTCAACGGCCATTGAAGGTTTTGATGCAACAGGTGTTGTCAATTTGTGGCTAGCCTCTGGGCAACGAGTTAGAAGATCATGCAGTGGATCTCACAGGATAAAAACAGATACAGCTGCTGCTAAAACTGTAGACAGCTCTGATTCAAGCATGGACTCTGATGGCAGTGTGACAACCCTTGAGGATGTTGAACTGCGCCAAGACACTGATACAGATAGTGACGACTGACCAATCAAATGTGGCACCCCACTGGTGACCTCTCTGCTCTGATTTGATTCTGTTAACCACAGCCCTCTGCAGCATCCCTTCCAACCAGTTTCTAGCCCATCTAACTGCATCTTTATCTACACCCTGATCCTCTACTTCTTCCACAACCTTTTGTGAGGCACTGCTGAATGCCTTGCTATAACTGAAGCAGAGTAAATTCACAGCATGGACCCATTATCCTGTAAGGCTGGTAACCCAGTCAAATACTGTCAGGCTGTTCTGACAACTTACTGCCACAAACCCATGCTGTTTACTGACATGGACTAAGTCGACTGCTCTCAAGGAAGTCCACAAGGTCCTCTTTGACAAATGTAACTTCATCAGCTTCCACACAGTAGTGGTAGGTCACTGGAAGGTCTGTAGCTACCCAGTTGCTCTTTGCCCCTCCCCCCACCTTTAAGCGGGACTATCTACTACACTCCAGTCTTTTGCAACTGCTACTGCCTGAATTAAGCTACTGAACAGCCCTGCCAGGGTTCAGTTCATTATTTAGCTAACCCTTAAACACACAGATTGTCATCATGCATCCCACTTGGCCCCTCCCCTGGGACATTTCAGGGCTGCTAGTCACGTCTGAACACTTTCACTGGTGATTACTTGCTGCCTCATCTCAGGGATACAGTCTTATAGACCCCTTACTTCCACTTTCTGGAAAAGGCCTTCTGCCTTCCCCAGTTCTCCAGTTAAGTGCAGTTGGACAAGCAAGAATGAAAAATGGAATGCATTTGTATTCTTGTTACAGGTGGGTTAAATGAATAAATGGCCAATTTAATAGACTTCGTCACTACCGTGACGTCGACCTCTTGTGTTCCGCTTTTGATATTCAAAAACTGTTGTGGGCCACCATGAAGTACCACAGGCCACCAAATTATTGGGAGTCGCTGGCCCAATGGCCAGTATTTTTTCCCCCCTAAAGTTGACCCCTGAAAAAATAAAATAAAATCTTGTCTGACCTCCAGAAAACAAATGGTGTGCCAATACAGCAACTAAAACAAGACACGAAGCACATTTTCTTGACCTGGAAGGACACTACTTCTTTATTTAGCTGTGAGCTGTGAGCTGTATGAGCTGTGAGCTGTGTGAGAAATTCTATATTGCACTTGATATCTGCAACAAACGTGCACTTTTGCTTAATTCTGTGGGAGGTGAAACTAACTACCCTTGGTAATTGCTTTTTATTCACATATTTATTTAGTGTTTAACCAAGAAGGGGCTTGCAAACTCTGTTTATCTTGTTAGTAACTTCAGAAGGATTTAAATACTGCATTTGGGTAGATCCTTGGAGGTAGCTAGATTGTCTACTAGGATTTTCTGACAGTTAAACTATTTTTAAATAAATTACAGGTGGCTGAGGAGTTGAAAAAGGAGCTTGCAAACTCTGCTTATCTTGGAAGTAACTTCACAATTTTGGTTGTCCCTTGGGGGTAGCTGGATTGACTACTAGGATTTTGGGACAGAAACTATTTTTAAATAATTTACTGGTGCGTAGGAGTTTGTGATAGTTAAACTATTTTTAAATAAGTTACTGTGGTTAAGGAGTTGTCATAGCAAAACCTGCAGTGTGAGTTGAAACACAGACAGCCTTAGATGGAAGACATTGTTTTCAGACCACAAAGTGTTGTATTGGAACAGGAAGGGCTGCATCATAACCATTGTCAACAAATTGCCCTGGGTGGAGATATCCAGACTAGATCAGATTACTATAAGTTACTGGAGGCTGCAATTTTTAGACACACAAAGCACATCTTCTTGACCTGGAAGGACACTACTTCTTTATTCAGCTGTGAGCTGTGTGAGAAATTCTACATTGCACTTGATATCTGCAACAAACGTGCACTTTTGCTTAATTCTGTGGGAGGTGAAACTAACTACCCTTGGTAATTGCTTTTATTCACATATTTATTTAGTGTTTAACCAAGAAGGGGCTTGCAAACTCTGTTTATCTTGTTAGTAACTTCAGAAGGATTTAAATACTGCATTTGGGTAGATCCTTGAGGTAGCTAGACTGTCTACTAGGATTTTCTGACAGTTAAACTATTTTTAAATAAATTACAGGTGGCTGAGGAGTTGAAAAAGGAGCTTGCAAACTCTGCTTATCTTGGAAGTAACTTCACAAGTGGTTGAATACTGCATTTTGGTTGTCTCTTGGGGGTAGCTGGATTGACTACTAGGATTTTGGGACAGAAACTATTTTTAAATAATTTACTGGTTGTCCCTTGGGGGTAGCTGGATTGACTACTAGGATTTTGGGACAGAAACTATTTTTAAATAATTTACTGGTGCATAGGAGTTTGTGATAGTTAAACTATTTTTAAATAAGTTACTGTGGTTAAGGAGTTGTCATAGCCAAACCTGCAGTGTGAAATGGAAAAAGACAGTCTTTCAAGCAACAGAGGGAGGTGGATCTAGGTTTACGTTTGTTTGTTACAATTCTTAAGATTTTCAGTGCAGGAAGAGTTTAAAGCACAGCTGACTTATTTTGGGGCTGACAGCTTTCAGAGCATGAACCACCAGGCCTGTTTTGGGGCTGGGAGGTTTACCTGTGTCTGACTTGGATGTGTGGATTTTTCTCTGTTTGATTAGCAGGGTATTTTCTCTGTCAAATTGTTGTATAGGGCATCTTGCTGACAGGAAGGCACTCATCGCAGCAGTATGTCAGAGCTTTTAGCTGATTGTTTTGTGAGGGCACAGTTTAGGCCCAACCCCTTCCCACCTCACCCCACCCACCCCTGGAAATAGTTCCTTTATACCTGGGGTTCTGACATCATTCCTCAAGAGTGCAAGGCACATATCACTGTCATATCCTCTCTAGCACACTGCACTGACAATATAAGCATACACATTGTATAATATATATATATATATATATATTTCTATATAACAAACCAATCACACACACACACACACACACACACACACACACACACACACACACACAAATGTGGGGAGTAGTGCAATGTAATGGCTGTGGGGCAGCAGTCTTCTGGGAGTCTTTCTGGAGGCTGAGAGGCTGCCCTATTTGTAGACAACTCTCTGCCCTGAGGGAGGAAGTTGCCCATCTTCAGGCCACACTGGACAGTAGTAAGGGAACCTTCCCCCAGGCCACACTGAATGGTAGGAAGGGAACCTCCCCATCCAGGGAGCACCAGAGCCACCACCACTACCTCAGAGGTTGTGAAGAAAGCACAGCAGTTGGACCACAGTGGGCTCAGGGAGGGTGAGAATGATGGAACAGAGGTACACCCAGTCAGTTGTTCCACACCACAATTCATACATACACCATTCTGGGGGAGCATAGCTCCCCTATGGATGCACCCACAGAGGAGACTAAAGAGGCTGAGGACAACTGTCACAAGGGAGGCCCACAGGAAGGAGGCAGAGGACAGCACAAGGAAAGGAAGCAGCTCCTGGTGGGGGACTCAATTATTAGGGGGATAGAACTGGGGGGAGCAGGGAAAAATGAAGTAAGGTGCCTGCCTGGTGCCATGGCTTGGAGAGACAGGAAGCGCATCCTCAGGATCACGAGAACAGCTGCACGGGAGTCTGAGCTGGACGTCATTGTCCACCTAGGGACAAATGACTTGGCTAATCACTGAGGTTAGAGCAGTGCAGGAGGACATTGCAGAGTTGGGAGGGGCCTAAGACAAGTAGCACACACAATATCCTTCTCAGAGGTGCTGTCTGTCAATGGCATGGGGAGGCGGAGGGTAATTGGCACCATGCAGTTTAATGAATGGTTGAAAAAATGATGCGAGCACAGGGAGTTTGAGCTTCATTGGGGACTGGGGTTCCACCTGGAGGGACACCAGCCTATACTGGCAGGATGGTCTGCATCTGTCCAGGAAGGGAACAAGTCTTTTGAGCAATCAGTTTAAATGCTTCATTGGCAAGCTTTTAAACTAGTCAAGGGGGGAGGCACTGATAAGCAACAGGAAAATACCAGCCTCTCCCTACAAAACAGGGTACTAAATGAGAAAAAGACCGAGGTAGAAAGGTCAGTGGGGGATGCTGCAACAGAAGGTAAAGCCATCAAAAAATGGAGAGCAATGAGTACCAATGCCCGTAGTCTGAGTAACAAGCTTTCTGAATTAGTGGCCTTGATGGAGGAGGAACATCTGATATCGTGGCAGTCACAGAAACGTGGTACACACAAAACCATGACTGGGACATAAACATACCAGGATACACTATCTACAGGAGGGCAGGAGGGTAAAAGAGGAGGAGGAGTAGCTCTTTACATAAGGGAAGGAATCAAAGCAACAGAACAAAAGGGAAAACAGGGAGGAGAAGAAGCACTGTGGGTAAATTTGGAGACCGGCAATGGCACCACAATCCGCACAGGGGTTGTATACAGAACCCCTTCTCAGGGGGAGGAAATGGACAAGGAAATGATAGAAAGAATACATAGAATGGCAGAAAAAGGGGAGATATTGCTGATAGGTGATCTGAATATGCCAGATGTTAACTGGAGTGCAGTTGCAGCAGCCACTTCAAAGAGTGGGGTTATTCTAGATGCCCTACAGGGGGCATGCCTTAGACAACTAGTATTGGAGCCCACTCGAGAGGGAGCAATCTTAGACCTGGTTCTCTCAAATGGAGATGAAGAGAGGATCACAGATGTAGAAGTGGGTAGCCATCTGGGAACTAGCAACCATCAAACAGTATGGTTCACAATAAACACAGCAATAGAGTCAAGCCATACAAAGGCAAAAGTACTGGACTTTAGGAGGCTGACTTTGCCAAAATGGGTGAGTGCCTAAGAATGCACTAGCAAATGGGCAGGAAGGAGGGTGGAAGAACAATGGGGAATAATAAAACTGCCATCACAGAGGTAACAAGCCTTTGTGTGAAGCAAATAAACAAAATGAAACGATGTAAGAAACCACTATGGTTCTCAAGGAAGTGGCAGTGAAGGTTCAAGAGAAAAAGCATTCAGAAAGTACAAGGAATCACAGAAGGAGCAGGACAGAGAAGTGTATCAGTTAAAGCAAAAGGAAGCTGGGAAGGCAGTCAGAACAGCAAAGGCCCAAACTGAGGAAAAGATAGCCAACTCAGTTAAGAAGGGGGAATAAAACCTTTTATAGGTTCATCAGGGAGCAAAGAAAGACCAAGGGAGGGTTAGTGAGGCTTAATAAAGAGGAGGGAGGATGGGCAGAGGGTGACTGTGAAAAGGTAGAGATACTAAACAAATATTTTTGCTCAGTAATTACAAAGGAAGTGGGGGAGGTACCTAAAACAAACAGTAGAAACACTCTGGATACAGAAGTTGATACCAGCCCATTTACAGAAGAAAGGGTTCTGAATGAACTCTTAAAACTGAAGGTGGACAAAGCAATGGGGCCTGATGGGATTCATCCCAGAATTCTAAAAGAACTAAGGGTAGAACTAGTGACACCACTGACTACCCTCTTTAACAAATCATGGGAGGATGGGGTGGTACCCGAGGACTGGAGAAGGGCAGATGTGATTCCCCTTCACAAAAGTGGGAGCAAGGCAGAAGAAGGAAACTACAGACCTGTTAGTTTAACCTCAGTGGTAGGGAAAATGATGGAATCACGTCTGAAGGAAAGAATTGTTGAGTATCTAGAGGCCAGAGGCTCAGGACCCAAGGCAGCATGGATTCACAGTGGGAAGGTCATGCCAGACAAATCTGATAGATTTCTTTGACTGGGTGACCAAAGTAGTAGATCAGGAGGGCTGTGGACATGGCCTAACTAGACTTTAGCAAGGCATTTGACACAGTCCCACACAAAAGAGTAATATATAAGTTAGCCAGCCTGGGAGTGGGTCCCAAGATGACAGCCTGGGTAAAAATTGGCTGGAGAATAGGACACAGAGGTAATAGTAAATGGGTCCCTCTGAAGAAAGAGGGTTACTAGTGGGGTACCGCAGGGTTCAGTATTAGGACCGGTCCTCTTCAATGTCTTTATAAGCGACATTGCAGAGGAACTGGAAGGAAAAGTATGTCTCTTTGCAGATGACACAAAGATCTGCAACAGAGTTGATGCACAAGGTGGGGTGGAAAGGATGAGAAGGGACTTGGCAAGGTTAGAGGAATGGTCAAATGTATGGCAGTTAGATTCAATGCTAAGAAGTGCAAGGTAATGCACGTGGGAAACAAAACCCAGGGAAGAGTACACAATGGGGGTGAGATACTAACAACAACAAAATGGAAAGGGACCTGGGGTAGTCATATCAGATGACCTAAAGGTGGGCAAGCAATGTGAGAGGGCAGCAAGGAGGGCTGGGGGATACTGGGATGCATAGGGAGGCATCACCAGTAGAAAACAGGAAGTTATTATCCTCTGTACAGACAGTTGGTGAGACCCCATCTGGAGTACTGTGTGCAGTTCTGGAGACCCAATCTCCGCAAAGACATAGACAGGATGGAGGCTGTCCAGAGGAGGGCAACTAAAATGGTGCAGGGTCTGCACGGAGGACATATGAAGAGAGACTTAAGGCGCAATATGTAGCCTCGAGGAAAGGAAGGAGAGGGGGGACATGATAGAAACTTTCAAGTACCTCAAGGGAATCAACAAAGTCCAAGAGGGTAGCATCTTTCAAAAAAAAAGGTGTGCAAGAACAAGGGGGCACAATTTGAAGATAGAAGGGGGGCGGCTCAGAGGTAATTTAAGGAAGTATTTTTTCACAGAGAGGGTTGTGGATGCATGGAACGGCCTTCCAGAGGAGGTTGTGGAGTCAAAAACAGTGATGGAATTCAACTATGCATGGGACAGTCATAAGGCAATTCTAGGGGGTGGGGGTAGGAAGAAGTAGGCTGCTGGTTAACTAGGATCTGCAGCTTATCCATTAGGTAGGGAAATGGGCAGACTGGGTGGGCCAAGCGGTCCTTATCTGCCATCAAAATCTATGTTTCTATGTTTCTAAGTCTATGTTTCTATGTTTCTGTGTTCTGACAAGATGGTGTAACCAACCAGCTACCACTTATTTAACTATTAAGCACACCTCCCATATTTTTTCTGTTTAGGGGAAAAGAGAGAGGTGGGGGTACAAAGCAATTGCACAGAGAAACACAAAGTATGTACAAGACACAAACAAACCTTTTACCAAAACCCAGGTCCTGAAGAGAGAACTTTTGTGAAGGGCTATGCAAGGTTTGCACTTCTGGAGAGGTACCCAGTAAATCCACACAGGAAAGAGTAACTAGATTGTCCACACCAGGCTGTGATTCTAGAGTGTGGCTTTATTCCAAAACACAATTGTAACACAAAAGCAAAGATGGGCTAGTATGGGACATTTAGGGCATTCCATCCTCCAAAATGTGTTGTATAATGTCTGTTTTTCCATTTTTCTACTTTTGTACTTTTCTAGAAAAACATTTTTGGGATTCTTTAGTGTTCAGATGGAGGTTATGACACTGTGTAGAATGCAGAATGTGGTTTTGTGTTTTTCTTCTTTTTCAGGTGCATGCCACTCGCTCTCTCCTCCTCAAACATTCAGCTGCACACAGAAGCTGGCTGGGTGGCAGGACTGATTTTAGTTGTATCAATCACTCGACGCCATGCAAATGAGACTCTCTGTCTGTTTCTTTCATTCGTTGGTTTGCCTTGTGCTTCAAAGTATAAACCCTTGGGGCCCATCTTTGCTTCTGTGCCACACTCTATAGGGCCTCCCCCAACAGGTTCAACTTGGTGCTGTGTGCTGATACTTGCAGGATTTCCTACTTTGGTCCAAATGGGAGCCAATCAAATTTGTTATGCCCTCTCTGGTGCTGCACCCCTGCTCAAACCATACTTCACTAGGCAATCAGAACAATGGGATATCAAAAACACATCCCTTTCAACTTTGAGGCAGATTATGCACAATCTCACTGGATAGCTAGGGATTGCTATGTCTGGAGGCAACCCTTCACCATAGAAGGTTCTCTCTATTTCTCTTAGTGTGGCCACCTCCTCTGCTATTATAGCTCAGGCATGATCCGGTTAGCAGTAAGTTCCCAAAGCCATGTCTGCAATTAAAACACATAAAAGTTCATTTTTACTTATTTGTTTACTAGTCTCTGCACAGTCTCACAAAATGGCTCCCTGCTTCTCTGTTTACATTGCTAACCCCACCCTGTAATGGCATCGGTAGCTCTCCTCATGCATCAAATCTGTTTCTGACTCAAAAATTACATTTCTGACCTTTCTTACTACTGATTATGCTCAAAACTGTTATCAATTGCACTGCTTGTATCTCTCTCAGCACATTCATATGATTTTACAGGACTTTGTGATAAGCATATGAATCAGACTATTTACACATGCTCAAAGTCACTTGCAAGCCACAGTATTTCGCTTGCACAGGATTGCCTGTTTGTTGCAGTCTAATATACAATTCACAGTCTCTCACTTGCTTAGAACATTTTATTGTTGCTCAACCCATCATAAGTGCTCACAGTCTATGTTCAGAATTTTGTTTGTTGCCTTGCTCCTTACAACTCACAGCCCTCTTTGAAAAACAATCTCACTGCATGTACACAGGTTCAGCTGGCTTGAAAATCACAACACAGTTTGAAGCACAGAAGTTTGGGTTTTACTCACTGAAATCTGTAGCTGGCTTTCTCCGGTGGAAATATTTGGCCTGGTGCCAATCCTGGAAGGCCCCTGCGGTGAAATGGGCTGGCAGTCCCGTCAATTGTTGCCATGAATGCCATGCTCACTTTCCAGTCAGTTGGATAATGGCTGAGCCTGAATTTGTACAGCAAAAGTCTGTTTTTTACAGCTTAGAACATTCACAAGCCCATCTATGGTTGATCCTGATCTGACCAGCTTGCACGCCACTCGCTCTCTCCTCCTTGAACATTCAGCTGCACACAGAAGCTGGCTGTGGGGCAGGACTGATTGTAGTTGTACCAATCACTCAACGCCATGCAAATGAGACTCTCTGTCTCTTTCTCTCGCTCGCTTGTCCTTCATGGTGATTGTCGAGCTGGGCAAATTTGAACTGCAAACTGTACTTTTTTTTCTCAGCTGCAATTTCAAGGTGGGAGTGCAGTTTTGAACATTTTCTTACAGAACTTGGCAATTTCTTTAGCAACTGCCCCAATTTGCACACAAAGTACATGAAACATTTGGGGCACATTTCTCGCTTTGTTTCCTAAAGTCCACATTACTTTTGGCAATTAAAACTTAAGATTTAAAAGTTCTGTAATACTTTCTAGATGCAGGGACAAGGACATACACTTTCTGGCTTTACAGTCCATAGTAAGTTTGTACACACGCACAGCAGCACTGTATTAGTAGGCACACAGCAGCACATACGGATGGCACTCTCCTGGGCAAAACTCCTTTGTGCTAAGCTTCCTTTTCCACTTTTGGGCTACCAAGCTACCAGACAGACAGACAAAATGGTAGCCATACCCTCAGCAAAAATCTCCTGTTCTCTCCTCAAATTCTACAATATCCTTGGATGAGCCCCCTTTTTTGTAACCCCCCCACTTGTTTAACTAGTAAGCACATCTCCCACACTTTTTCTGTCTAGGGGAAAAAAGAGGGGTGGGTGTACAAAGCAAATACACAGAGAAACACAAAGTGTGTACAAGACACAAACAGACCTTTTACTTAAACCCAGGTCCCGAGGCGAGAACTTCTGATAAGGGCTATGCTAGGTTTGCACTTCTGGAGAGGTACCCAGTAAATCCACACAGGAAGCAGTAACTAGATTATCCATACCAGGCTGGGATTCTAGAGTGTGGTTTTATTTCAAAACACAGTTGGAACACAAAAGCAAAGATGGACCCCCAAGGGTTTACACTTCGAAGCACAAGGCAAATGCAGAAAATACATCTTCTGTAATCTGACAGAAATTCGCTACTTCCCATATTGCATAGGATTTGACATCTGGAAATGTGGAACTAGCCATAACGAAAACACACAAAATTCTCCTGGAAGTGGCACTAGGCCATGACTTAGAACAGTTCCCATATGGCATAAGATTTACAGAAGGAAATGTGGCACACTGGCCGCAAAGGAGTACACTAGGGCTCAAGACTAACAAAACCCACATACAAGGGGTAAACTTCATCTTTAGGCATTGGCCACATGCACTGAAAAACAGGCACCCTTATAGATCCCAAAGTGCTGAACTGGTCATTCCAGACAGGGGATTGCACACCTTTTGCTTCCTTGTCCATACCCAGCCATTCTTTCAGAGTTACACCTCAACAGATAATGAGCAGTAGAAATCATGCTTTTTTTAAATGTTTAGCACATTTTAGCATTAGAAAACACCACATAGCCGGCCCGGTGGTATAGAAGGTTGAGGCGCTAGTGCCTTACCTCAACCTACACCGGCGATCCGGATTCGGGAACAGACTCGGGACACTGGGGGTTGGCAGGGACAAAGAGGATTGAGCATCTGGAGGACTGCTCTCCTCTTCGGGAGTTGGGGAACTGGGCCACCTCACTTGGCAGCGGCTCCCGGTGGAGCGGCGCAATAACAAGGGGACAAGAAAACCGGAAAATGCCAGGTGTCTGCCGGCTGATGACTCCCTGCTCCATGACACCACCAGAACCTCCAAAGGGGCCTTCCTCACCTCAGCAGCATTCCTGGGGGACCTAATAGTTAGTACACCAGTATTTCCCCTCCAGTGCCTTCCCCCTCGGAAGAGAGGGACCCACCCGGTGAAGGGATACACCAGGATACCCCTCGGGAGTCTGCTGTAATGTGAGGTTGCAAGGAAGGGGACTTAGAAAGAGGATGGCTGGTAGTTGGAGGAGCGAGGCAGGAAGTCTGAAGGAGTGGGAGACACCTGGGGGAGAGGAGGTAAACAGATGAAGAAAAAAAAATGAAAACACCACATGGGATATAAAATTAAAGTTCTGAACAAAGTGCCTGGTCACACATGGGACATCCACTATTGTCAGCAAACTTTAAAACAAACTTCTTGGAAACAGTCTCACAGAAATGGGTCCCTTTATCAGAGTGTCACCCCACAGAAAAACAAGGCAGGTTCATATCCTGGGAAATTCTCAGAAAGAATCTACTCACAATTGTACACCAAAGGCAATTTCAAAAATGTTCTAGGTTGGATCAGCGGATTGCCCCTCAAATCCTCTGCAATCTCCCTCATCCCATTTGGAATGAGGACATCAGGAAATCCTGAAGATGATTTCCACCACTTCACAAATCAGGTAAAAGATGTTCTTGGACTAGGGTGAGAAAAAACACTCTCCTCACTCTTCGCTGCTCACTCTCTGAGCTCTGAACTAAGACTCCCCTCAGAATTCTAAACTCCCCGCCCTCACAACAAGCTGTGTGGCTTATGTTGCTGCGAGAGTTCTAAATTAAATCACCTCTCTGCTTTCAGCTGAGACCAAGCAAGCAGAGAGGGATCAGGTGAAAATCTATTTAACTAGTTATTCACCAGCTGCCTTCTCTACCTAACACTGACATTGATGGGATTCTACTAACCTCAGGGAACAGGGGATTTGCAATGGAACTCAACGTTTTACATGTGTAAGAGACTTCTCACACAAAAGAAGGCAGTCCATGAATACACCATGGAGCATAATGTACCAGATGGCGTTATGCTGAATTAATTCCAGTGAGGCCTCACGGTGCATCTTCCATTGCTCTTAACTCCCTTTGAGGAGGCAGCTCGACAGATTAGCAAAGAGAATGCTACTGTAAGCCAATCTGGTGTGTCCCTCATGGACTGACTGGTTTCCAATTCCAAAATTGCAGAAAACTTCACAGTATCATGACAGGCAAACATTTTCTTCTTTCCACTCTTCTAGACCCTCATAGAAACATAGACTTTGATGGCAGATGAGGACCGCTTGGCCCACCCAGTCTGCCCATTTTGTCACCTATTGGATAAGCTGCAGATCTTAGTTAACCAACAGCCTACTTCTTCCTACCCCCCACTAGAATTGCCTTATGTCTGTCCCATGCATTCTTAAATTTCTCCACAGTTTTTGACCCCACGACCTCCTCAGAAAGGCCATTCCATGTGTCCACCACCCTATCTGTGAAAAAATACTTCCTCACATTGCCCCTGAGCAGTCCCCCCCCATCTTCAAATTATCCCTTGTTTTGAAAATCTCTTTTTCTGAAATATGCTACCCTCTTGGACTTAGTTGATTCCCTTGAGGTACTTGAAAGTTTCTATCATATTCCCCCTCTCCCTCCTTTCCTTGAGGGTATACATATTAAGCTCTTTTAGTATCTCTTCGTATGACTTCTGGTGCAGACCCTGCACCATTTTAGTTGCCCTCCTCTGGACTGCCTCCATCCTGTCTGTGTCCTTGCAGAGATGAGGTCTCCAGAACTGCATGCAGTACTCCAGATGGAGTCTCACCAACTGTCTGTACAGAGGGATAACAACTTCCTGTTTTCTACTGGTGATGCGTCTCCCTATGCATCCCAGTATCCACCCAGCTCTCCTTATTGCCTTCTCACACTGCTTGCCAACCCTTAGGTTGTCTGATATGACTACCCCCAGGTTCCTTTCCATTTTTGTTGTTGTTAATACCCCCCATTGTGTACTCTTCCCCTAGGTTTTTGTTTCCCTGGTGCATTACTCTGCACTTCTTTGCATTGAATCTAAGCTGCCATACTTTTGACTATTCCTCCAACCTTGCCAAGACCCTTCTCGTCCTTTCTACCCCCCCTTGTGTATCAACACTGTTGCAGATCTTTGTGTCATCTGCAAAGAGGCATACTTTTCCTTCCTGTACCTCTGCAATGTCACCTATAAAGACATTGAAGAGGAGCGGTGCCAGTACTGAACCCTGCAGTACCCAGCTAGTAATCCTCCCTTTCTTTGGAGTGGACTCCCGTTTACTATTACCCTTTGCGTTCTGTTGTCCAACCAATTTTTTAGCCAGGTTACCACCCTGGGACCCACTCCCAGGTTGACTAACTTGTCTATTAATCTTTTGTGTGGGACTGTATCAAATGCCTTGCTAAAGTCTATGTAGGCCATGTCCACAGCCCCTCCCTGGTCTACTACTTTGGTCACCCAGTCAAAGAAATCTATTAGATTCATCTGACATGACCTTCCTGCTGTGAATCCTTGCTGCCTTAGGTCCTGTGCCCCACTGGCCTCTATGCACTCAACAATTCTTTCTTTCAGAAGTGATTTGTTCCATCATTTTCTCTACCACTGAGGTCAACCTAACAAGTCTGTAGTTTCTTGCCTCTGTCTTGCTCTCACTTTTGTATATGGGAATCACATCTGCCATCCTCCATTTCTCAGGTACCACACCATCCTCCCATGATTTGTTAAACAGGGTAGTCAGTGGTGTCACTAGTTCTCCCCTTAGCTCTTTTAGAATTCAGGCCCCACTGCTTTGCCCACCTTCAGTTTTAGGAGTTCTTTCAGGACTCTTTCTTCTATGAATGAGTTGGTATTGATCCCCCTATCCAGAGTGCTTCTATTGATTGGTTTAGGTATCTCTCCCTCCTCTTCTTTTATGAATATTGAGCAGAAGAACTCATTCAGTATCTCTGATTTTTCACTCTCACCCTCTGCCCACCCCCACCCCTTTATTAAGCCGCACAATCCCTCCCTTGGTCTTTCTTCGCTCACTAATATACCTATAAAAGGTTTTATCCCCCTTCGTAACTGAGTTGGCTATCTTTTCCTTGGTTTGAGCCTTTGCTAGTCTGACTGCCTTCCCCACTTTCTTCTGCTGTAACTGGTACAGTTCTCTGTTCTGCTCCTTCTGTGATTCTTTATACTTTCTAAATGCTATCTTTTTCTCCCTGACCTTCCCTGCCACCTCTTTTGAGAACCATAGTGTTTTTTTCCTTCATTTTGTTTTGTTTATTTGCTTCACACAAAGGCTTGCTGCCTCTGTGATGGCAGTTTTGATTTTTCTCCATTGTTCCTCCACCCTTCCTCCTTCTTGCCTATTTGCCATTGATTTTCTGAGGTACTCTCCCATTGTGCCAGAGTCAGCTCTCCTAAAGTTCAACATGCTCTCTTCTGTGTGGTTTGACTCTACAGCTGTTTTTATCATGAACCACACCGTTTGGTGGTTGCTTGTTCCCAGATGGCTACCCACTTCTAAATCTGAAATCCTCTCTCCATCCCTCTTTGAGAGTACCAGGTCTCGGTTTAAGTTGCAACAGCTGCCTCCTTTAGATCTCAGCAACTCATACCTCAAATACAAAAACATGATGATTTCAGCAATTGCACAGGAAAAGGACGGGACTGTATTTGACAATACAAGTGAATCACATGATGTGGACGCTGCATCTAATGATGCAACATCTATTGTGATAACAGCAATAATTTCCACTTAGTGCTGCCATATACTCCCTCATCAACATTGGGTAGTCCTGCACAAAGTACTCTTTCACAGCCCTTGAAAAAGGCATGTCATTCTGAAAGCACACAAATAACTCACAATCTGTGATCTAAACTCATGGAAACTGATAATTCAGATCTGTCTGTCACTGAGCTGCCATCTTTATCTTTGTCTGATATTGTGGATGCCTTTTTACGAGAACCACTCATTATTTATTTATTTTATTTATTTATGTCAAATAATCGGAAATACACCTTTGAGTCAAGGACTCCTTTGCAAAGGTTCCACATCAAGGATACAGGGGACAACATTAGCAGTTACATAGAGTAACATTTGTACTGGGAAGTTTGTTAATTAATATTAAGATACATAGTGGGGCAGGAAACAAGCCCGGTGTCAAAACGTTAATGAGGAAGTATCATGCAAAAATTACAAGTAGGGTCAGAGAATCAGATCCATCATTGAGAGCAGAGAGTGGCTCTCTTCTCCTGGCCAGTGACTACAGAGTGAAAAGAGGAAGGAGCATGTTGGTGGAGTTGGGGGGAATTATGGACAGTCGCAGGATGAGTGCATGAGTAGCTGGTTCCTGAGGTTGATTTTGAAAAGGCTTAGCTTGTGTTCAAGGGAGATGGGTGAGGGAAGCTCGTTGTGCCATAAGGAGTCTCGATACAGAAAAGTCCTCTGGCACAGGGAGGTCCTACAGTGGGGAGCGGCTAAGAGGGACTTGTTAGTACTTCTGATGGTCCTGTTCGAAGGGGCCTGCAGGAGAAGAGGGTGAAGCCCTGGTGGGGCAAGGTTAAGTAGGATTTATTTTGCTAAGAGACAGATGTGATATCTAAGCCTTCTGTCAAAATTTAGCCAGCCAGCCAGGGTAAGCTGATATAAATCACAAGTGTTGGTGTATCTGTGGCAGCCAGTGATCAGATGGCACACTTTGTTAAGGGTGGTTTTGATGCGGTTTAGGGCAGTCGGGTCTGTGGAACCATATATTACTATGCCGTAGTCCATTAGCGAGAGCACTGAGGAGGATACAGCTAGCCGGATGGCTTCAGGGGGCAGACAGTGCTTGGGATGGTGGACAAGACCTAGTCTGGCATTGAGTTAGATAGGAGCCGAATATGTGCGTGGAAGGACAGGGTTGAGTCTAGGGTTATGACCAGGTATTTGAATGTGTTAATCTGCTCCAGCTGAAGACCCAGCAAGGTGACTATAGAGAGGGGTGATCCAGTGTGAGGGCTCTGGCGATGGGCAAAAAATCATTGTTTTTGTTTTTTTTGTGGTTAATGATTAGTCTGCGTTCCCGAAATCAGGACTTGGTTTTTGAGAAGTTGTTCTGAAGGGTGCACTGGAGGGTAAGGGGCGAGGATGGCTGCTGAAAATGACAGCATCGTCGGTGTATAAAAGGATTTTACCTGAGCAGGTGTTGGGAAGTGAGTTAAGAAAAAGGCTAAAGAGAAGGGGGCTGAGTATGGAGCCCTGGGGGACACCGGAGAGGATGTGTTGGCAGTCAGATAGGGAAGAGACGATTTTGACATGTTGGGTCCTACCAGCGAGGCAGTCTGTGAACCAGGAGGTTGTTTCATGAGAGAGACCCAGAGCTGGGAGGTAGTGGAAAAGTAAGGCATGATTGACAGTGTCAAAAGCCCTCGTGAGGTCAATATAGATTACACCAATCACATGTCCACTGTTGAGGGCGTTATGAATATAGGAGATGTACTCTACAAGGGTGGTGGTTGTGCTATGGCCACTCCTAAAGCCATGCTGTTCTGGGCAGAGGAGATTATGCTCCGATAGATAGTCTGAGAGTTGATCGGCTATGATTTTCTCTAATGCTTTTGAGAGTGGGGGTAGTAAGGAAATGGGCCTGTAATTATTGGGGGAAGTACTATCCCCAGATTTTAGAATGAGGGTTATAACAGCCTTCTTACAAACAGACAGGAACTGGCTGAGGCAGAGAGAGATCTGTTAAGGATTTTGGTCTATGGGTGGAGCACTTTGTCTATCGTAAGTCAGATGAGCTTCAGGTCCAGGGTGTCATTACTGTGACGGGACTTGACCAAAACTTTGGATAGGTATTCCCTAGCCTGTTTGAGTGACAGGGTACAAAGCCAGAAGTGAGGTACATTTGTGGGGTGGGGTCCCTGGGGGAGGGGTCAAAAAAGTTTGGGGGAGTACTTCACTGAGATCAGAGAAGATGTTGTTTAGGGTATTTGCTATGGTTATGGGATCTTGTGTACTGGCTCCACCTACTGATAATTGTGCAGGGGGTGGGAATACAGTCTTCCCACTGAGTTCTTTGATGTTTTTCCAAAAATCCCATCCTGAGCCCCAGGAGGTGGTAAGGGCTTCTTTGTAGTGGTCTGCCTTGGCCTGGCAGATGGCCCAGGTGCACTTGTTTCTCGCCTTTCTATACAGCTGCCTATACCTCAGGAGGTGAGTTTCAATGGCAGTGTGCCAGAGGTTGTCATGGTGACACATCATATCAAGTAGTGCCTGAGAGATCCATGGAGTGTTCCAGTTTTTGGTGTAAAATTTTGTGAGGAGGCGAATATATCACAGGCTTTGTAGAAGGTGGATATGAAATAGGATAGGGCAGCGTTGATACAATTGGCGTTATCAATCGGGGACCAATCACAGGCCCAGAGGTGGGATTTGAGCTTAGTGAGGGAGCCTTTTTTTAGCTGCCGCTGGATGGAGGGGGGCGGGGCAAGCAGTGGTTCTTATTTGACCACCAGCAGGCAGCTGGAGAGTGGTTGCTAAGTATGTCTGGAAGCACTTTGACCTGTGTGATATTTTTGGGCCTGTTGGTGAAAATGAGATCAAGTTGGATTCAGCTGCCCATGTTGTCTTTCAGCCTGGTGGGAGATCAAACAACTTGTGAGATGTCAAGGGCTAGGGCAGCATCATTAAAATGCTTGGAGGAGGGCACTAGCCAGTTAATATTGAAGTCACCAACAATAATGACTTCGTTTTTTGGGGGGAGTTGTGAGATGTGGCATAGGATGGATTTAAATGTGACCCTTTGGTTATGGGGTGGGATGTAGACTACGGAGAGGTAGAGGGTTTTTCCAGGGTTTCCAAGGAGCAGTTTGACAGTGAGAACTTGTGCTTCCTGGTCAGAGGGGGAGAGGGTGACTTGGGTGGCTTGTATAGTGTTTTTTATATAAAGGGCACAGCCACCACCTCTTTTGGAGAGTTGGTCAGCCTGAAATATTGAGTAGCCATCTATGGCTACTGCAGGGTCAGGGGTGCTCTTTGTTAGCCAGCTTTCCTTTAAAGCCAGGATGTCAGGGGAGTGCTGTGCAATCCAGACTTGAAGGGGCGTGAATTTCTTTTGCAGGCTGCAGATATTAATTGAGGCTATTAGGAGTCCAAGTTGTTTGACCATAAAAGTTTGTGTTGGGTGGGAGGAGCCAGGGTTGGGGTGGACATTGCCGAGAGAGAAGAAGAAGTAGAGCATACCGTGGGAGGACATATTTGGGGATTTTAGTGTGCTGTGGTGAAAGCCGGGGGTTACGTGTTACTGTCGGGATGGGAGGGCTCTAAGGTAGAGAGCTAACTAGTGATGGGGGGGTTCGGGCATAAGGTGTGACTGTAGGAGGGCGGTGTAAGAGGTGTGTGGGTGACACTGCAGGAAGTGCCACGTATTATGTGTATGGGGGGTAGGGTCGGTGGTGGTAGTGGCAGGGCAGGGGGAGTGGACAGGGAGGGGGAAGGGATGGAGCCAGTGTAGAAGAGGAGAAACCAGAGTAGCATCAAGAATAGGGCTGGGGAGTGGGATTATAGACAGAGGAGGGTTTGGAAGATATTGAGAGTATGGCAGTCACAGTAGAAAAGCAGTAGTGAGCCCGCCTATGGAACAGAAGGTGCAGGGTTCAAATCCCGAGCAAGGCAAAAGGCTGATCCTAGGAATAACAAAGGAAATTACCCAAGGCAGGTGTTGTGACAGAGAGGAGATGGCTGGCAAAAACTGTGTGGAGGGCACTGAAAAAGGCAGCAGGCACAGTTGTGGTGGTGCTCAATACTGACCCCTGGTGGTGGGGACCAGTAAAACCAGCAGAGGGAAGATGCTGCAGGAGCAGTTAGAGTGGTGCTCAATACTGACCCCTGGTGGAAGGTCAGTATAACCTGCAAAGGGAGAGACAGACACTCTACCACAGTCACATGACCGACAAAATAAAGGAGGAGTCAAAGCGTCGACGGGTAAACACCCCCAACACAGTAGTGCAGAGCAGGAGAGGAGCCTTTACCTCTTGGCTACCCCAGGTCCATTAATATTACTGATGATCCTTTTGAGTACTGGCTGGAAATGGAAAAGAAAAATATCTGGCTTGCACTATCTGCCTTTGCTATTATAGCCCAGGTGCCATGTGCCTGTGGGCTGCCACCCCTGCCTGTTGGCTCTCTAACAGGTGAAGGGGCCTGGGTCCTGTTACGGTGGTTTTCAGGGGTTCTATCCCGAAGACAGTAAAAATAGCATGGTGCCTCCACCCAAAGAAAAATAGAAGTGGGTCAGGTGACTGGCTGGCACAGCCCCTTTGGATGCTGCACCCACTCACCTCCCTACCAACCACACCACATTCTGAATACCCAACCATTCAATAACACCATAAACCATGAACAGTAATGATCTGACAGACTCAGAGAATTCCTGCACACACAATTTCAAATGATAAATCACATGGATGAATCAAAATATGAATTCCACCTAGGCTAGGTGGCGTGATCATAATGGGCTTGTCCCTTGATCTCGTAATTATCCTATGAACCTATGAACCTAAATCACAGTTTTATTGGGGGTAGAGACTAGAGAAGGGTTACTGGGACAAAGGATAGCTGTGAATAAAAAGATGGTTAGAGAAAACAAGTAACAATGACAATATGGGCCTGTAGGCCAACCCCACCCCCGAAGGTTCACCCCCACGGTACCAGTGTCTACCCTGATAGTCCTTAGAGGTACCCACAAGGTGCAGGCCTGTTCATTGCCGTGGGATGGCCGGCTGTTGGGGCCCTGAGGAAATAGAGCAATTATTTGGGAAAGCAATTAAATCCCTTTTACACTCCATTGCTTGATTTCCAGGAGCTAGGTCTTGGGTACTCATGGTTTTGTAGAACTCAACTAAGCTTGGGTCGATTGCCTCCAGATGTCCAGAAACATGGAGCTCCGTGCTGCAGTGGGTGGTTGGAATCTTGCTCGAGGATCTCGCAGCTTGTCCCCTTGATTGGAGGTCTGGCTGCTTGTCACCTTCAGCCACTTCTGGCCCATTGCAGAGCTCTGTGGCAGGACAGCACCAGCCCCAGAAGGCCCAGACCCGGAAGTGGCTCTACAGCCTGACTCCCCACAATGGATTACAGGTGCTCTAGCACCCCAGCAAGCACCGGTGACCTCCTGAGACAGCAAGTCCCGCTTGGAAGAGGTTAACTGGCTCTGGATGAGAACTCCCAAATGGTGGGGGTCCTCCTGCAGTCCCTGCACTGAGTTCGAAACCAGCAAAAATCACAGGCAGTTGCTCAAGCAAAGTCCAGTGCCAGCTGGAGTGGGTGCTAGCCCTAGATCAACGAAGCACAGGTGCAACCAACCGGGGGTTTCAAACACAACAGGCCCCTACACATCAGTCCGCACTTTCCATTTAGAAAATGTCCACAACCTTTTCTTCAGCTGCAGCTGGGACCAGCCCTCAGCCACTTCAACCAGTTCACTCAGGAAATGTACAGCACCTGGCCAGCACTCTGACGTCCAGAGATGCTTTGCCTCTTCAGAATCACAATCGCAGTCCCACACAGGTAAAACAAACTCTCAGCAGCAACTGTGACACTCCTATAGAATAGCTCAGTCCTCTCAGCTCAATTAAATCCATTAGTGCAGGTTTCTGCAGCACTTAGCTTCTCCAATATAATCAAACAGCTCAAAGTACCTGGGGAATCAAGATATCAGTTCAGTCTCTCACTCTCTTTCCCCTGCTGAATCTTTCCTGAACACAGCAATCTCCTCTGGAGGCCTGGGAAAGGCCTCCCTAGTCCAGATCCACTCTCACAGGAGTCTTCTGACTCATACAGAGCCTGGGAACAGACTGAAGAAACTCAGAAAGTCCAGTGGGTTTTACTCAAGAATCCAAGGCTCTGATTGACTGGTTGAGCCTATCAATTGTCCATAACCATAGAGATCAATATTTACTGAGGGCTTATTGGGGCATGGTTTAGGTGCCTGATTTAGTCCCCTCCTTTTCCCAGGAGTCCCTTTGTCACAGATTTGTGCACCTAACTAGATGATTGGCTGCTGTTTGGGGTCATAATGCCATCAACATGTCTGCCCCATTTTGATCTATGCAGTCCAACACAGCTCCCCACACTATGTCTGGTGCAGCAAAGGCAAATATCCTTATCTGATAATACCCCCCTCCCCCGTATTGTAACCCCAATGGCTCCTTGTTAAACAAGCCCACTCTTGGTTTCAGGCTCACTGTGCCACGCTGTCGCTGCTGCCGAAATATATGCTCCCCAGGCAGCTCCTCATTAATATGCATGAGGGCTCATGAATTATTCACTTGGTGTCTGACAATGGTGGGGTGCGGTGATGAGGCTGGGGACTGGCACATGGGTTTTATGGCAGGAGTAGGTGGTGGGTTGGGCCAAACTGCTCTATTAAAAAAAACTGCAATGCTCGGGGGGCAAGGTCAACCAGATTAAAAAGCAAGTTTAAAAACACAAGCGATAAAAAATAATTGGCCAATCAGGCAGGAGTGTGTGGGATGGTTTGGGGCCCAAGATGCTTGCTATAACACCAGGTAAGGAAGCAAAATAATTACAACTAAAAAAAAAAAAAATAACACCTCAAGTCAAAAGGGCAGGAGGGATGGGGGCGCTGTGGAGCAGCAAGATGGCGGCAGCACTTTAGAACAGCTCTTACATTGTGCATAGAAAAAGTATTATTATTTCCTGATTTATTAGCCCAGTGGAATGCCTACAACATAGCTGGGGACCTGTGGTAAGCTGTGAGGCTTAAAATGGGGCCAAAAAGAGATGCTAAACGGTCCGCCCAGAGCCTGGATGCCTTTATATCCCTGGTGAGCTTTAGTACAGGCAAGGGGCCTGCAGCAATGATTGAAACAACCATGCCAGAGCTACCTGCCACACAAATTCTGGTGATGCTTTCAAAGATTAAAGTGAATGGAGAAGAAACTAATAAAAGGTTGGCAGCAGTTGAAGCGAAGCTGTCGGAAACTGATCGCACCATACAGGACAATGTTACTGCTATAAAAGACCTGCAAGATGATAGTGGAAGGCAGGCAGAGTGCAATGCGGCCTATGCCAGAGATTTCTCTTTCCTAAAAGCCAAAGTGGAGACTTTGGAGAATGCCCAATGTCAGTCGAATATTCGTATTGTGGGGTTTCCCCCTAAATTCTCTGGAGCTTTGGAGTTGCTGCCAGCGGTTACTCATCTTATATTTGAAGATTTACAACTACTCCCCCGAGAAGCGGGCATAACAGTTCTGAAAGTATTTGCCATCCCACAATGAAGTCGGCAGCGTGGTGATACAAATCTGAAACCACTTACTGCCATTGTCACCTTATCAACTCCCCGGAAGCACGAATTTCACTCCTGCAGGTGGTCAGAGTGAAGGGGGAAATAATCTGGGAGACTAGCCGACTGGGGATTTTTCCTGACCTTTCTGCGCAGACACAAAATAGGAAAAAATACCTTCAAGTGGTCAAAAAGACCTATTGTGCCATGGAGTTGAGGCTCGATTGAACTATCCAGCGTGTCTCCAGATCAAACATAATGCAAAGACGCACGTCTTCACGGATCCGGTAATTGCAGCCCAATATGCTGAGAGACTCTTGGGTCAGTTAAACCCTCCAGAACCCTTGTCGGACGAAGATGGATGATGTGCTGAACTTTTATTTGGGTGTTTAACTTAAACCCTTTGGGGTCTGAGACTTGTTTCTGACTTATGAAGGGCCTTTTCCACACAGCCCTTACAGTTTATGCTTGCTATAAATTCGAATCGTTCAGTGCTTTGCACTGTGGCTCTGGATAAATCTCACTGGAATTTCTCTTGTTACTCTATAAGCTGTACTTCTTGCTGTTTCACTAGTTTGATCTATGTAATTCAGTTCTTATATGACAAGCACAGTAGTTGATAAATATAGGTGGATAAAGACCACCTCTTAGTTTGTGAACATTAAAAAATCACCTGTATATGTTCTCTCTGTACCTACAGAGCAGACTGCTTTCTGCCTTGGACTGTGGGTTTTCGAAGCAACTTAACTGGGGCCAGACAGTCGTTAGATATTTAGTCTACTTGTGACTTCTCAGCCAGCCCACCCCATAAGATCAGTTCTACGAGTGAGCCTCTATCCTGGTTTTCTATCAATTTGTTTGTAATAGTTTGTGGTGAGAGTTTTAATGCCCTACAGGGTAACTGGCTCAGAATTTACTCCTGTTTAAAATCTCCTGTTAGTCCTATGCAGGGTTTGGAATTCTAATTCTGTCCTTTTATGAAGATAGAGATCTTACATATGACTCCTGTACACTCACTGTTGAGGTCTGTGTACCTCATGCTTTTGTTTTATGTGCATTACAGCTGTGCTGTAAGATAATAAATCAATAAACAAATAAAAGGGCAGGAGGGATGGCTGAGGCCCCATGATATATCCTGCTCATGCTACTTGTCTCCTACTAAACAGCATGCCACACTCAGTGAAGATCTGCACTCTACTGTTGTCTTTCTGCTGTTGAATTTGTTGCTCTGTCTCTCTCTCTCTCTCTCTTCCAATGTTTGATCCACTGCCTCCTTTCACTGCAAAGTCCTAAATGACCTGCATACAGTTGGCTGGATTCACAAACATTTTTGGGACTAAGTCCCACACCACAACTCTAGTTGCAGACCAATATTGCTGCGCAGCAGCTGTGGAAGATGTTATGGCTGGTCCCACTGGCCATAACATTCTTCCATAGCTGCGGGGATTTCCACAGCAACACCACCCACAAGCTGTCATAAATCATGGAGCCAGTCGTTACTCGGCTCCACTTTTGAAAATACTGTAGCTGCGGGAGAAAGTGCGGTTCCGCAAATAGCATCCCACTTGCGCCGAGTTTTTATTTATTTTATTTTAAATGGTATCGGAATTACAACCCTTTGAGTCAGGGACTCATTTACAAAGACTCCATGTCACGTTTTCCTGCAGTTGTGGGATTTTTCAAGAGATTTTTGAATTCAGCCCACTGTTTCTTATGAATGTCATGTGGTAGCAGACACACAGGATTGGCATGAACAGCAGTTAATTTATTTTATTGCTGTCGGCTGCTTGCTGACCTTGAAAAACAACATGAAAATACAGACACAATTTTTTTTTAAAGTTAAATTTAATTTTTTTAACAGCGGGATCTATAAGACTAATACTGATGCAGGACAGGGACAGTAGCTCAAGCTGTGGACCCTGCAATACAAGCAGACCTGACAGACCAAATGGCCTTCTTCTGCTGGCTTCTTCGTATGTCCGTATGCATTTCTCATACTCAAATAGATTAAAATATGTTTACAATTCATCAGAGTAAATCAGAACCGTTTGGAAAAAATCAGAATCGAAATCAGAACTCGGTCACAGTCGACTCGCCCATCCCTAATTTCAGCGTTCACTCACAACTTCGATAATTTTCAATATTTTGACTCCAAACTTTCAACATAGCCATTTTTACCACACCACTTCATAAACATGAGAGGTGTCATGGATGAAACACGTTTTCACACTTCTGGTGTGAAATGACATTTTGGTCAGTATACTGTAAAAGCTACATGTCATGTTTATAAGGGGGGTCATAAAAGGACTATCTTGAAAATTTGGGGCTAAAATAAAAAAAAAACATAATTGTTACGAAACGTTGGGTGTAGTGCCAGTCTTCACCCCACCAGGTATGCTTTGTGATCTCGTGCAGGTGAGCTGAGTTTGGGGCAAGATCAGTAACCCAGCTGGATGGGGTGATGGCACTGTTATGCAACACCCCTACATCCAGGGAATGAAAGCTGCAGGGTTGCCTGTACAGGTACCATATAGTGAAGACAACTGGCATCTTAGCATAGAGCTCTGTAACTCTGCACCTGTGGGTGGCAGAGGGCCCTGTGCATTGACTAACAGATGGACTCTTTGCCCTGTGTGTCTGTATCTATGGCTACATGGAAGTGTAGGGAACAGAGGGTCCTGTGCTTCTGTAGTCTATCAAACAGTCCCATGAATCTTCCCTTGGTGCAGGGCCCAAAGGGCCCTGCTTATTAGAATCTGGGTTCATGCAGATCCCAAAGGGATATATGAAGGATGCCACTATCTCAAAAATAAGGGAATTCATTGCAAAAACTTAATTAATGCACTAGTTAGGGTTCAAGTTAATGCCACAAAAGTAGGGAAATGTGATGTTAGAGTTTTCTGTCCTAACTCCCCCACGCTCCACCCCAAGCAGCAAAACAAAAAATGTTAGGGTTTTGAGTCTCCGGATCTTGGTAAACCAGTGGTGGGTTCTTCCTTGGGGTTGTCAACCATAATGCTCCCCCCAACCCCCCCAGTCCATAGCCTGCTGTCCAGAGCAAAATGTACTGCTCCAAGCTAGTGCCTCATAGTGATACATTCTTCAAAGTTTGAGAAGGATGCCTCACCAGATGTTGCCAACACAATCTGTTGTACCCTTCTTTATGCAGGGCCTTGTGGAGATCACATGTGATGTTATTTGCTCAGGGAACAGGGTGGGCATTAGTGTTGACAACCCCAAGGAAGACCCCACCACTAGTTCGCCAAGACTCCACAAACCAAAAACCCTAATGTTTTTATTTTCCTTTTGCTGCTTCAGGGGTGGAGGTGGGGAGAACAGTCAAGAAGGTGACCAGCTCAACCCTCCCTCCTCCATGGCTTGCCACCTTCTCATGAAAGAAAGCAATTGTGTGCTCGCTATAGTAAAACCACCTGTGCGCTCTCTATAGTAAAACCAGCTGATCATGTGATCAGCTAGTTTTACTATAGCAAGCGCATGAGCACTTGCAGTCATGAAAAGGTGGATGGTCATGGACAAGGAACAGTTGACCTGGTCACCTTCTCAACTTCTATTGAGAACTGGGTGCTTGTGGGTGGGAGTAGAGTTGGGTGCTGTGATGGGGGTGGCATAAATTATATTTACATGCAAATGAGCACTTTATATTAAGATGGTGGCCAGTCTTGAAGGCAGGCAGTTGAGCTGGTCCCCCATCAAGGGATCTACTCTACTTTGAAAAGGAACTCCCTCCATCCTTTGATGAAGCCCTGATTCCAGTGATACTAAAAAATAAATACTAAGGTAAATGCTCATCATATAGACACTATCTCAGTAAATTCAGATGGCGACATATTTACTGAAATATTGACTTCTAGAATGGTACAAGTACTCCCAAATATAATACATCTTGATCAGATAGGCCTCAAAGGAAGAAGAGGACACAACAGTATTAGAAATGCATTAAATATAATTCATCTAGTTAAAGAACCTAATGCCAGTGTGGTGTCCCTGGATGCAGAAAAGGCATTTGACAGGGTGGAGTGATCATTTTTATTTGATATTTGTACAGCAACTAGCCTGGGCAAGAGAGTAATTTCTTAGATTAAGACCATCTATACAGAACCTAAAGCTAGAGTCCTGACCACTGGCAACATAACTTTATTTCAGATACATAGAGGTATACACAAGGGGTGTCCATGATCACCCCTTTTGTTTACTATGGTAATACAGCCTTTGGCTAACAGCATAAAGAAATTGAATAACATTAAAAGGTTTCAATATGGTAAGAGCACATTGAAAATATCTCTGTTTACAGATGAAGTGTTATTATACCGAAAAGCACCTTAGATAGACATAGACAGTTTTGCAAATCATCCAAGAAACAGGCTACCATGTAAACTGGAGTAAATCAGAAGCATTATTAACCCTTGCTGTTCTGCTACCATGTATACAGGTCCTAAAAACCTATATGTTCTAAATCTTCTGGCAGCTTAAGGGTTAATTCATCCACTAAATAGTAATATCATGCAAAATTAATTTCCAGTCAAAGTATAGAACTCTTCGATAAAATATTTAGGAATTCAGTTAATAAACAACATTAATAAATAGATCATAATATTAAACAGCTCATAGATGCCTTTGGTCAGGACTTGCAAACATGGAAATATTTACCAATAAGTTTACTAGGCAGAGTAGGTATTACTAACATGAATATCTTACCTATGTTACTTTATATCTTTCAAGCAATTCCATTAATAATTAAAAAAATTGTAGATCTTAATAAAATGATATCAAAATTTATATGAAAGAAAGAAAGAAAGAACTAGAAAGGGGAATAACATATTGGCCATGGTCCTCACAAATGGGGATAGTGTAGAGGAAGTGGAGGTGAATGACTGCCTTGGTGTGGGCAACAATACAGTCATTTCTGGAAAAATTGGGTAGGGTAACAAATCAAACCAACACAAAAGTTCTGGACTCCTGGAGAGTGAACTTTGCAAGAATGAGGGGAATTTTCAGGGAGGAAATGGAAGGCAAGGAGCTATCAGGGGACATAGAGGAATTATGGAACTGCATTAAGGGGGAGAGGGGTACTCAAAGCCTTGGAGCTCTGCATCAAGAGGGTAGAAAAAAACAAAAAGAAAAGAAGACTACTCTGGTTTACCAGGGAGGTGGCAGGGGCAGTTAAGGAAAGAAGGATGACTTTCAGAACATATAAGAAGACCTAGAGGAGAGAGGACATGGAAATTTATAGCGAGAAGCTGAGGGTGGCAGGGCAAAAGATTAGGAGTTCAAAAGCAGATATGGAGGTGAGAATTGCAAGGCAGGCCAAAAGGGGAGATAAAACGTTTTTTAGGTATGTGGGGGAAAAGAGGAAGTCAAGGCGGACGATAGTGAGGGTGAAGGGGGGTGCACTGGGGTAGAAAGATTTTGAGAAGGCAGAGGAGCTGAATAGCTACTTCTGCTTGGTCTTTACGGTGGAAAAGGAAGGGAAGGGACCTGAGTTAAAGAGTAGTAGTAGTAGTAGTAAAAGCGTTATTTTTATACAGGAAAACATGTCATTTAGGTCACTCGGCCCAGTTTTCAAGGCAGTCCTGTTTGCATCTATCATTGTTACCTATACATGTACTAATACTAACAAGAGGCACATTTAACATACCAAATATTAAATATCATAATTACATATATTAAACTAACAGACAACACAATTGTCATACAAAACATTAACTACAAAATAGTTGTCTAAAATGATTAGTTAAGACCCAGAGAATAAAATACTATTAGTGTCTAAGCAATACAAAATCTATAAACATTGTTAATTGCATAAACAACTGAATTGATTTAGCCATTCTCTCTCCTGAACAAGCAGTTCAAATGATGGAGATGTCCGGGCCGAATGAGGCAAGATGTTTCAGTATTTAGCAGCCCGATAGATAATATTCTTTTCCCATGCTTATTCCTGATTATTGGAAAATAAATTGTATCTACATGAACAGAACTTTTAGTACCCATAGATGATTTTATGTCCCTATCAAACAGTAAGATTGTGTCTTGGATGAAAGACATGGCAACTATAAATAATTATTTGCCATGAAGTTTCATGTTTAATGTCTAAGGGCTGCCATTGCAATGAAGACAGTAAGACACACAATTTTTTTTGGCTTTTTGCCAAAGTGTATTTTTGATCCTTATGATTTTCAATATTTTTTCATTAATCCCAGGAAGTCTGGCTTGTTTTATTTTCTTTTTACATTTTGGTGCATGTGAATCACAAATGCTGTTGAAAGCTTCAGTAAAATATGGTACCGATAAATCTAAATCTGGTATAAGCAAACATCTATCCCATTTTTCTCTTTCTACATTTACTTAAAACTTAGCCTCTGAAAAATTTCTCAAATCCCTTACCCATGTATAATTTGTATGGTCAAGCAATCCCTGTTTTTGAGAAATTAATATGGTTCCCCATATCGGGTTATGATCTCCCAGGTATGGGGAAAGGACTCTTGAATTCTCTACTGTTATTGAACGAGAAATCAATGATGGGTCAAGTATAGTACCATTTGTAGTTGTTTTGTTGTATCTAGTAGGGACCTTTATGCATTGTGTTACTCCAAGAACCCAGATAATTTATTTTAACTGATCTCCTCGGGGCAACCAATTACAATTTAGGTCCCCCATTAATATCAATGTCCTGTCTCCTAGTACACTGTATATCTTATTAATCACACTTTCTATTAGTTCTAATTTTGTTTTAGGTGGGGAATAAATCACAGGAAAGGTAATTTTTAATTTGTGTTTCTCAAAAAGTGGAGCAACCTGACATACCGACAAAAAAAACTTCAATGTTAAGTAAAGTTAAAAATCACTTTTATTTCACGTAGCTCTTACGCTTTTTGAAAAAGGGTAAGAGCTATGTAAAATGTTGGCATGTAAGGGGTGCTGCTATGCCTTATCAGCTTTTTAACAATAAAAGCAATTTTTAACTTTACGTAACATTGGAGTTTTTTTTGTCTGTATGCCAGGTTGCTCCACTTTTTGAGAAGTACAATTTTTGACATTCGTGGAGGCACTGGCAGTGTTTTGTGAAGCCACCTGATATTCTACTGTAATTTTTAATTTGTTTATTTTAACTACCAAATACTCAGTATTATTTTCATTACCTTTAAGTATGGTTTCTATATGACCCAGGTAGTTTTTAACAAATAACATGATGCCCCCCCCTTTTTGGTCTGTCTGTCTGAGTGGAATAGTGTATATCCCGGGAGTCTAAATTCATTATCTTCCTTCCTATTAGTTAACTAAGTCTCATCAAACCTAAGACATCAGGGGGCATGTTCCTCAACCATTAAGTTTAGTGTACCCATTTTATTTCCCAGGCTTCTTGCATTGTCATGCAGTATCTTAATTTTCATTTCTTCTGGCCCAGGGTATAACTCTACATCTCCTCCCAGCATTAGTAAAAGTAAAGTAACACTTCTCTGTTGCCCCTGTAGTTGTTTATGCAGGACATAGGGATTTAAAACTGTTACCTTGTCGCACAGGTCAAAAACTCTCCGGGTATTAGTAAATACATTCCTTCTTTATAAGTTATAATCTATGTCCTGCTTTATCAGGGTGAGTATCGGCCAATAAGCTCCCACTTTCCTTTCTTTTCCTACAACTGAAGTAGCATGGCCTGCAAGACAAAGCAGAAACACTAAACATATCAAATACAATAAATACATAGCTAGAAGTGAATTTTTATTTACTTCCTGTTAAATCAAATAAATTAACACCCTCTCAGTGTCCTTCCCCTTACTACATGTATAATAATCCCACTTTTATTAGCTTTTGTTACATCCCACCATTCTTGTTACTTCAGTTCCCTTCTTTTTCTCCGTGGAGTGGCGCTTGTGCCACTTACACTCGCACCCATGCTCATGCTGAGCACATGGTGTGGGGCTTTGTAGTGGCTAGCCCCTCTTCCTGGGTAGTCCCACATGGCTGCTGACTCGCTACGAGTCCCCTCCCTTCTTGGCAGCTGGGAACCAACAGTCACTAGTGCAATGTGAGCCAGCAGTCAGGTGGCTCAACAAGATGTTTTTGGAGCAGTTGAAAAAGAATCAGGAGCAGTCTCTGTGGTCAGGTAAAGCTTCAGGTCACTTATAGCTCATACTGCAGCTTGCTTCTCCTAGTAACCGCCGCTGGTGTCTCCTGGCTGTGTAGAGCTCAAGAAGAGAGGAGGGGATGACAAAAGAGTGGATCCTAGCCCATTCAATGAGGACAGGGTAAAAGAAGAACTGGGTAGGTTGAAGGTAGACAAGGCAATGGGGCCAGACAACTTGCATCCTAGGGTACTCCAGGAGCTTAGGGAGGAGCTGGTGGCACCTCTGACGAGGCTGTTTATCTCATCCCTAGATACTGGATGGGTGCCAAACAACTGGAAGATGGCAGATGTGGTGCTACTGCACAAGTAAACAGGAGACAGGAAATTATCGTCTGGTCAGCCTAACCTCGGTAGTGGGGAAGGTGATGGAGGTGCTGTTAAAGGAAAGAGTGGCAAACTACCTGATAGACAGCAGACTACTGGATGACAGGCAGCATGGCTTCACAACTGGGAGGTCATGCCAGACAAATCTAATAGAGTTCTTTGATTGAGTGATGAAGGTGGTTGACCAGGGAGGAGCTGTGGATGTGGCCTAGCTGGACTTCAAGAAGGCCTTCGACACTGTCCCTCACAAAAGGCTGGTAAATAAGCTAGAAAGCTTAGGAGTGTGACAGAAATTAATGAGGTGGGTGGGAAATTGGTTGAAGGACAGAAGCCAGAGGGTGGTGAATATTGGGGTACATTCCAAGGAGATGGGAGTGATGAGTGGGTTGCCCCAGGGGTCGGAACTGGGACCACTTCTTTTCAATATCTATATCAGTGATATAGCGGATGGGCTGGAGGGGAGGATGTGCCTATTTGCAGATGATGTGAAGATCTGCAATAGCATGAACACCCGGGGGGGGGTGGAGGCCATGAAGGAGGACCTGGGGATTCTAGAAGGGTGGTCAGAAACATGGCAGCTGAAATTCAATGCCAAAAAGTGTGCAGTGATGCACATGGGGCATAAAAACCTGCAAGTAGCTTACACTCTGGGGTGGGGGGAGAGGTAATTAAGCCAACTGAGCAGGAGAGGGATCTGGGGAGTATAATATCAACTTTAAGGTAGGTAATCAATGTAGCAGGGCAGTGGGAAAGGCAAATAGAATGTTAGCATGCATTGGGAGGACTGATACCTCTTTATAAAACTATGGTGAGGCCACAACTGGAGTACGGGGGTCCAGTTCCGGAGACCACTCCTACAGAAGGACATAGATGGGATTGAGAGGGTGCAGAGAAGGGCAACCAAGATGGTGCATGGTATGCAGGGGAAACCTTATGAGGAGAGGTGTAGGGAGTTGGATCTGTACTCACTGGTGACCAGAAGATAGAGGGAGGAGATGATAGAAACATTTAAGTACATGAAGGGGATCAATCAGGTGAGTGAGGGGAGCTTATTTAAAAGGAAGGTGGGGGTTAGAACTAGAGGGCATGGTCTAAGATTAGAAGGAGAAAGATTAAGAGGCAATGTGAGGCGGTGTTTTTTCACGGAGAGGGTGGTAGAGGCCTGGAATAAACTACTGGAGGAAATGGTGGGGGCTAAAATGGTAGAGGGATTCAAGAGGGCATGGGACAGACATAAGAGGTTGGCAATTGGGAGGAAGGGGAGGTCCCGTGGCACAGGTGAGGAGTTTGGGGGGGCAGACTCGATGGGCCAGAGGGTACTTTTCTGCCATCAGATTTCTATGATTCTATGCTTCTATGAATGAAGAAGGGGAAACTTGGAGCCTTTAATAATTAAGCAGGATTGAAGCGTCCTGATTTTTAGACATACCATTATGCCACTTTACTGGAACCATTAAAAGAATAGTTAAACAAACTAAAAAGATCCCCTTTCCTGGGTCTATATGGAGACACAAGATACCCACTTTTTAAGGGTTCATTCAGTTCTGTTTACTAATTTAATGAAAAAAACACATATTACGCATACCAGAATATGCTTTTAAGAAATATGCTCACCATATGGGAAACAATTAAAAAGAATAATAAAACAGTGAAATTAATAAACTTGCACCAATATGGTATAATACTTTCCATAAAATATTTGATAATGAATATTTTAGTGCATGGAAGGAATATAGTATGAACACTTTAGTAGATTTATTTGCATGTGATGTACTGAAACCTTTTTCGCAGCTTGATATGCAATAAGAAATTCCTAGGAGATTGTTTTTCATTTATTTACAAATAAGATCAGTACTTGAGAAACTGACACCTAGACATAAGTTAACTGCCAATGGAAATGAAATATTTGATATTATAAGTAATGCTCCCAATAGAACTAATGATCTCTAAAATTTATACATGCATTATTGGTCCTGTAGTAGTGAGATTAGATGCATTAAAACAAAAATGGGAAATAGCTCTTCGTGTAACTTTTGTTCAAGAAAAATGGAAAGCTATTTGCTCTTCCTGGAAGATTTTAATGAACAATAGATTAAATCAAATTCAATGTTACATTTTTCACAAAATATATAACACTCCATATTTATTAAACAAATTCAGTCCCTCTATTTCACCCTTTTCTTATCAATGTAAGAAATAAGTGTCAACTTTATCTCATATTTCTGCGTCATGCTCTAAACTGGAGTTATTTTGGAAACAAAAATTGAGACTATAAATAATATATCACACATGACTCTTCAAAAAGAAATATATCTATGTTTATTAGGTACAACTTGTTATGGAAGCCGTCCAGAGGGATCAAACCAAAAACTACTAAATTTGTTATTGATAAATGCAAGAAGATGCATAGCAAGGCTTTGGAAGGACCCCATACCTTCCACATGAGATCTATGGTTGAATCTTGTATTAGGTTACAACCAACCATATACAAATATATTGGGAGGTATGGGCACCTGTACAATCAGCATTAGATCATGACTGTATTTAATACGCTCTAGTATAGACTCTGAGTATTTTTTAATTATCTCTTGAAGTTAATTTATTTTCCTAAAGATGATAATAATTATTTATGATTTTTATAATTTTGCCTGCTATGTGAAAACTAAAATTGTATGAATGGAACTGACCAAGTTAATTAAGATACATTGTTTTGTATTGTTTGTATTTTGTTCCAGATAAAATCAATAACAACTATATTTCAAAAAGAGTAAATCATTAAAGTGGAAGACAAGTGATGTTATCGTTCCATGGGAGGAGAAGGAAGGGTGCGTGGGTGCTTACTGCTAAGTGGTTGGAGGTAAGGGGGGTTATTATAATGCTTATTTTGGTTGACTTGCTCTGGGTAGGGGAAGAGTGAGTTTTTGAGGGGCATTGTGGATATGAGACAGTGGTGACCAGAAGGGTACTCTGGGAATTTGGCCACAGCCTGAACTACAGGAGGTTCCATACTCTGAGAGTAGAACAAGAGACAGCAAAGGTTAAAATATGCTGCTTGAGGGCCACTGGGGCATCTAGGATGCTACTGCCACAAGCACCACAGAGGCCCATTCAAGGCAAAGCTGGTGCCTGGACAGTAGTCTACAGAGAATAATGATTGGGACCCAGTAGTCCCAGGCTACCCCATGTTCAAGCAGAATAAAGGTACAGGTAAAGGAGGAGGAGGAGGAGGAGTAACCCTCGATATCAGGGAAAGCAGTGAGGTAATGGAGGATGGATCCATCAGGGTAGAGAAAACGGAAAGGTACCTGATCAAGTGAGCGCTACCAGAACAGCGTTGCAATTCACAGCGCTATTCTGGTAAGTGCTCACATGAACAGCAAGTGGGATTTTACAGTGCTTGCTGTAAGTGCTCCCCTGGTGGCTCTCCATGGTGTTGGACAAAGACAAGGGCACCAGGATCCAAAAGGCTGGCTGAGCTGTTCCTGTGGTGCAGCGGGCTGGTGCCTAGAACAGCTCGGCCAGCTGTAGTGGAGACCACAGTTCTGATCCTGGTCTCTTAACCTTTTTTCATACACTCAGGATTTAGAATATTTTATGTGGGGCCATGGAAACACTATTCCACTGTCCCACAATTTTTAACTTTCCCCGATATCCATTCCCCCCGGTATTATAATCCTTTAGTCCAGGGGGTGTGGGGGGTGGAGACCCCTGAATTGGGGTGTGTGGGGGGCACATCCCCCTGTAAAATAAAAAATTGGTGCCTTATTTCCCCACACACTCCTAGCCAGCATTATTCTTGTCTGCACTCTTTGGACCCAGTGCCAAGGGGAAACACCATTGCTGTGGGTTCAGCTCACAGTAACCTCAGGTAAGAAACTACAGATGGGGGGCAGTCAAAAGGCCTCCAGGACAGGTGGAAGAGAGAGCTAGGGAACAAGAAGCAGAAGTAGAGAGGGGGTTGACAAAAGGAGAGGCGGTGATGGTGGGGGACCTCAACCTGCCAGATATTGAGTGGGACAGTCCAAGAGCTAGGAGCACCACAAGTCAGGCCCTGTTTGATTCATTGCAGGACTGCCTGCTGGTACAGCTGGTTAAGGAACCCACTAGGCAGGCTGCCATTCTCGATGTGGTGCTCACCAACTCAGAAGTGATAGGAGGAGTGTGGGTTGGGGAGGCAATAGGGTCCAGGGATATGGTTACATACTGTAGTTCAATTGCTCTTGGGGTCAGTAAGCCCTCAACAAAGGCTGAAGTTCTGGATTTCAGAAAAGCAGTCTTTAAATGAGACAACTAGCCTGGGGACATGTTAGAGTGGACAGCATTGGGAGAGGTAAGGAAAGATGGGGAGTAATTAAGGGGGCCATTCTTGAAGCAACAAAGTCATTCATGTGAACAGTAACCAAAACCAAAAAAAGCAGTTACAAGAGACCAATATGGTTCTCTGAAAATGTCAGCGGCATGGGGTCATAATGTAGTAAAGAAAAAACAGCACAGCAATGTACCGCACTGATAATACAGAGGGTACATTGCTAGCACTGACCCTTTACACCGCAAGTAAAGATATCTAACAACACAACACTACTTTGTTTTTTGTGGGGGGCTACACTCCCCAAACCCCACTCCCTTATAAGATTATCAGCTCCAGGGGGTACATACCTCAGGGATGGCGAGAAACACAGGCGGGGAAAAAGAAGGCCCTCGCACAAGTGTTTTGTTTTTTTTCTTCGAAGAAAAAGAAACAACACACGAACAACAATAGTCAATGACTGGGATTCAAGCCCCAGTCCACAGAAGCAGCACTTCCCCTTACTGCCATCAGCTCATCCGTCTGAGCCACAGAAGCTCCTTACTGAATCAACTGCCCAGCAGAGGTCTTCCCCTCTGCATCATGGCTTCCCAGCCAATAGCATACAGGCTACAAAACTGCATGTGCAGCATTTTGGTGCTACGGTGTTTTGTACCCTGTAGCAATAGTGCCATACACCATATCTGTTGCATGGTATTCACTGCACTCAACAGATTACAGCATATTGACCTGGTAGCAGGTCAGGGAGACAATGAGAGCCAAAAAGAAGGCCTTCAATAGGTACAAGAAAAAACAGGTTGGACATAGAATGAGGAGAGTATCAAGTGAGAATTAAGGAAGCCCTGAGAGTGGTCAGGGAAGCAAATGCAGACACAGAACAACATACTGTGGAGGGGGTCAAGGGCAGGGAAAAAAGTTCTTCAGATATATTAGGGACAAAAAAAGATGAGAGTATGAGTTAGGCTAACAGAGGGTAGTAGGGTGCTAAAGAAGGAAGAGCAAAAAGAAGGCCTTCTTAATGATTACTTCTGCCCTGTTTTCACATGGGAAGACAGCAGGCTTCTGCTGGATAGTGGCATACAGGTGGCTGTAAGGGGGATCCTGGAGATGAGGCGGCATGTATTTACTAGTGAAAGAATTTGGAAAGGGTTAGCAGCCCTAACAACAGATAAAGCCCTGGGACCAGATGGGATGCATCCAAGGATGCTCAAAGAATTGGCATGGTAACTAGCTGAACCCCTGGTAAGGCTGTTCAATAGCTCAGTTCAGATAGGGTTAGTTTCAAAAGACTGGATGGTAGTGGATGTAGTTCCACTTCATGGGGGGGTGGCTAGTGCAAAGAGCAACCAGGTGAATACAGACCTGACAGTCTTACCTCCATTGTAGGTGAACTGATGCAGACATTAGTCAAAGAGTATCTAGCGGACTACCTAGACAGAAACAGACGGCAGGACTGTAAACAGCATGGGTTCATGGCAGGGAGGCCTTGCCAGACCAACCAAATAGTATTCTTTGATTAGGTAACAAGGGTAGTGGATAAGGTCACGCTGTGGATGTACTTTACTTTGATTTCAGTAAGGCTTTCGACTTGGTGCCTCATAGAGGGTTTCTGAAGAAGCGAGAGGATCTGGGTGCAGCAAAAGGCAATGTTAGATGGATGGGAAATATGTTAGAAGGGAAACAGCAGAGGATTGTGGTGAATGGAGTCAGATCTGAGGAGAGGAAGATCACCTGTGGGGTTCCACAGGGATCGTCCTGGATCTAGTCCTTTTTAATATGTTCAACAGCAGTATAGGAGAAGGAATTCATGGCAACATTCATCTCTTCTTAGATGACACTAAGAGGTGGCCCAAGGTTTGGCAGTTGACATTCAATGCCAAAAAGTGTGAGGTGATACACATAGGGAACAAGAACTCCTGGACAGAGTACTGGATTGCAGGGGTTAAGCTGGGCCCTCCTTCTGAGGAAAGTGACCTGGGAGTCATCTTAAGTGACTTTCTTAAACAATCTACCAGTTTAGCAAGGCCCATAGTAAGGCAAGCAGGATAGTAGGGTGTATAGGAAGGGGTACTGACAGCAGATGAAAGGAGATATTACTACCTCTTTATAGATCACTGGTGAGACTGCACCTGGAGTACTGTGCCCAGTTTTGGAGTCCTCATCTTAGGAAAGATAAAGACAGGCTGGAGATGGTGCAACATAGGGTTGTCTAAACGATCCAAGGCCAGCAGGGCAGATCTTACAAGTAGCTGCTCTAGGCACTGAACATGTACTTCCTGGAGGCCAAACAAGAGAAAGGCGATATGACAGAGATCTTCAAGTTCCTGAAGAGAAAGAACAAGATAAACTGTGAGGATGACTTCCGGTGACATCATGCACTTGGGAATATGCTAGAGGGATTGCTCTTTCCAGAACCTGGTAAATAAACCTTTAAAATACAAGAAAAGACTAGTAATTTTAATTTAAAAGGTTACCAGAAGGTTCAATAATGCTGTAACCCAGAGTGAATGACACTCAACTGCCTGCAAGATCCCAGGATTGTGAGGGATTCACGGATGTTGGATCTGAAAGTGAAAGCTCACAGACCTCTCTCCCATCATGGCGCTGCTGCACCAGGGCTGACAAATCCAGCATCTCCTCATTACAACAGCAAATGAGTCTTCTGCTGACTGAAATTAGAGAGTTTAGAAAAGAAATGAGGTCCACCACAGCAGGCTTGAGAATCAACATAGGCAAACTAAAGAAACAACACGAAGGCCTGGAGGAGCAACTTACAATCACGGACCAATGTATGGACACCTCAGAGTGGGCAATTGTTCAACTACATGCCACTGTCAGGTCCCTCCAGGAACGCGCTGAGGATGCCAAAAGCTGCAATCGACGAAATAACATCAAGACTATCAAGCATACCAGAAGGCGTGGAGGGACTTGACCCGATAACATTTATACAAAAAACTTCTCAAATTATGCCTGCAATTACCAGACAGCTTGACAATGGAAATTGATGGTGCTCACTGGACTCTTGGGCCTAAGCTGACACTGGGAGCCCGACCATGTACCTTCTTCATCAAGTTCCTCCGCTTTCAGGAGAAAGAAACCATTTTGCTTACTGCCTGGAAGCAGGGGATTGTCACATTTCAAGATAACAGGATCTATTTGGAAAACAATTACTCTGCAAAGACCATGGCCAAAAGAAAGTAATTTCTTCCATTGATGAGGGTGTTGCAGAACGCCAAGCTCTGGTTCTGCACCCCCTACCAGGTCAAAATTACCATCTTTTTTCCTGACGGTACTCAGACATTCGAAACTACGGAAGCGGTGGCAGCAGAGCTAGCCCACAGAAATTTGGATACCCCAAAACTACTGGTATCACAGCCTTAATCTCTGATGGCCAAACTGTCACAGCAAGTCTGGCAGCAGGAGAGGAAACAGTCACTAAGAAAACAGGGCTCCGACTCATTGAAGAAAATCGTGAACGAGCACCACAAGCAATAAATTCCACAGGCTACTCAGCCCACAAAAGACTAACCGCATGGACTGTGTTGTAGTTCCATGTCCAGTGATCCCCCTTTGCTCACAATGCTCACGATGACTACACCTGTTAAATGTTCCCTGGAACTGCTGATGTCTCATCCTAGCAAGCGACACTCTCTGAATGGCTGCAATGAAGGATTAACCAATGAACCAGTGCTGCAACCACTGCTTAAAATTAACTAACCTCTCTCTGTTCTCTTGCTTAGGTTCCATTTAACTGTTGGGCCAAACACTTACTGGATTCAGATTACTGAAAGTGCTGTTTTCTTGTTTTTCCCCCAGACAGTGCAGGTCTTTGCCTCCATGTGGTCCAGACTCTGACTATATGCAATGACAACACAGCGAGAGGCAGCATGGACTCCACAGCATTGATCTTCAGCTCCATTTTTATATTGTCTGAACTGCACATCAGTCTTTCTCCTTCTTTTTGTTATCTTTCTGCTGTACAGATGCAGAGGCTTCAGGATTTAAAGAAGTACTGGAAATGGGGTCTAGTGGGTGGGGGGGAGGAGCCACTGGGTTGGTGGAGGGAGGGGGGACGGCTCTCATGGACAGCAGACTTGGAGTAACCACACAAGGGGTGGACTGGCCTCACATGGCCTTGCGTCTTGCTGCTCCAACACATGATGGAATGCTCCATGCCAAGAACCACAACAAGGATCTCCTACACACTCGGACCATCTTTATTTATTTATTTATTTTATGACTTTGATTACTGGGTAAGTGCACTGATCCGAGGGACCATTTTCAGGAATGACCCGGGTCACAGAAATGGCACAATACAATAAATACAATCACGATAAGCTGTTCAAATTTTGTGCTACCAGAGAAATGTACAGATTGCTTCTGTGTGTTCTGAGAAAGACAGATCTTATCTATTTCGGTCTTCACTATTCATCACTGGATGGTTATGGCCGCAGGATCAGGACCCCGCAGGAGCATTTTGTTTTCACGGGGAGGAGCTGATGCTGGAACGGCACTGCCCTTGAGGCAGACACACAGCATGGCACTCGAGGGTTGGCCAGTAAACGACACCAAATCCCCCCTCACCTCAGTTCTGCTTCTCCCACCATTGAGTGAACAGGGACATCGTAGGCAATTAAGAATTTATCTGCAACACCATGGCCTAGTACTGTTCATCGATGCCAAAAAGTTCTGCCATGCCGTTAAGTGATTTCTTTGCACCATTCGACTCTGGATCCTTCAGAAGCTAGGAAGGCTTTTCTTTTTTCTCAGTGCCGAGACTGTTTCTTTAGTTTTAAAGTTTGTTTCTCTGTTTGGTAATGCCAGGTCCTAAGGACAAGAAGAAATCTTCTAAAGCAGTCCGGCCCCCCATGTGTCATGTCCTTGTGGCCGACAATATTCCATTATGGACTGACATGACTGCTGTTTGACCTGCCTGAGCCCAGACCATGACATGGACCGATGCGGTGCCTGCTGCTCCATTGACTGTAGAGTACTCGAGAACCACATGTTAAAGATCATCCGTATGCTGCCAACATTTGGAGGGCAGCTTCGTACACGGGATACCAGACGCAGGTCCCATGACCCTTCCTCTGGGTCCCCTCCCAGTTCTATATGGACCACAGAGGAGGGGCCTTCTGACTCTTCAGGCCTCACCATGATGGAGGTCTCTTCTACAGTGCCAGAGGCACAGTTCAACCTCCTGGGAAGCCAGGCTGGGAGCACCGTCCTGTCAGTCACCTCCTCGCTGGTCAATGAGCGCCACATCTCCAGGGTGGCAAGATGCAATCCTGAACGGGCAGTGCATGCTTTCTTAAGAAAATTCAGCGTGGATCACCTGGTGGTGCCAGCTTGGGCTACCCCTTTCCAGGAAGCATTGTACCAAACCTGGCAGCATCCACCGGTCACTCTCCAGCCCCAATGGACTGCCTGTACAAGTACTGCACACCCCAGGGATCCCCTGGATCCCTGCCTCACCCCTCTTCAGGAGTGATCCTCCTGGATACTCCTACCAGGCATAGAAGCCCAAGGCACAACCGGCCCCCAGAGGTGGATTCTGTGGAGTTCAACCAATAGGAGAGGTGAGTCTTTTTCTCAGCTTGCCTTTCACTCTCCATTGCAGTGCATCAGGCCCATCATCCTGCCTACAACAAGCACCTATGGTCAATGGTAGGACAGATTCTGGCATCAGTGCCTGATACGGATGTAACCAGGCAAGTAATTTCCCTCTCCAAACATGGCCTGAAGCTTGCGAGGCACCAAGCAAGGGCATTGTATGACATCAATGAGGTGGTGTCCAGGTTAGCGGGGACAGCGATCTGCATTAGGCAGATGGCGTGGCTTTGCCTTTCCTGGTTGTCACCCATGGCCTGGTGTAGGGTGATTGCCTCCTCTTTCTGTGGGACCTGCCTTTTCCCCTGCAGGGTGAGATGGAAACTTCAGGGGCGACTTCCATCTCCCAGGCATAGGGAGACCCTGCCTCACCCTGACCAGTCACAGGCCTAACATAGTCTGTGAGGGTCTCCTCCTCCTCCTGTGTCTCCCCCACAGGGGGCTGAGGGGAGTTTTCTCCCTCAGGGAAGTACCAGGTCCCCTTCAGGGTGGCTTGATAATCACCCACCAGTGATGAATGGTGAAGATTGATACAGATAAGATATGAAAATTATGTACCTACCGCAATTGTTGATCTTTCTGTGTATCTTCACCATTCATCACTGCTTTCCACCCACCTTCCTCTCAGATTCTGGGCAGTGCCTCCTCCCTGCTTGCCTTCCCCCAATTGAGGTCAACTGTGGGCTGAGTCCTGCTGGTACCTCTGGGCCTTCTGATTCTTCTCTTAAAAAGCATGGATCCATCTTTGGGGGAGGGCAAGCAGGGGCGCTTGTCCTCTTAGGAGGAGGCTCTCTGGGGCCCTCTCCTCAAGAACCTGGTGGGGTCTCCCTTCAGGAGACCTGGGTCTTACCAGACCTGATTCTCCCCTTCCCCCTTGGGGGGGTCCCTCTTCTGGGTTGTGGGGAATCTGAGGGCTCTGGGAATCTCTTCTCCCCTTCTCTTTTTACCTTCTAGTACTATATTTCCCCACCACTGTTTATCCTGTGGAGGCTGTTTCTCTGGGCAGTGCCTCTCCTTTCTACAATTCCCTTCCCTCCCGCTTATGGGGAGGGAGTAGGGGTATTTCTCGGCCTCTTGAGCAAAGTATCTTCAGGATGGGAGGAGGGACTCTGCCCCAGGGTGGGTTCTGTCCCCACCCTAGCAACATTTTCAAGGCAGGAGTGGGAGAACTGCAGCTTGCCTACATCTTGTGTCTGGAGAGAAGGCTTTGAGACAGGAACCTGCCTCATCGTTCCCTTGGTACAACACTCAGTTGACTCCCCCTCTTTTCAAGTTAATGCACTCCACTCCTCTGTGGATGCCAAAATAAAAAAGTTGAGGGAAAAGATCCCTGCAGGGATATGACTAAGTCGAGGTCCCCCTGTCTTTGACCTCTTGGTGAGTCCTTCAATGGGGAGTTGGGGGGTCTCCCATCTCCTTCCCCTTTCTTCTCCTTTTTTCTTTTCTGTTTTCCTTCTCTTATTCTTCTCTTACTTGTCCAGAGGAAGGGGCCCTCTCTTCCAGACCCCTAGGGTAATTTCTGTCCTCTCACTTGGCATTATCTCTTTTTTGTTTATATTCTTTCCTTTGTCTGTCTCTTGGGCTACCTAACCTTGTCCTCTTCTTTTCTCTGTCTCTAATCTCCTCACTCTCCAGCATATGCAGAACTGAGGTGAGGGAGGAGTCAGCATCCTTTACTGGCTGACCCTCGAGCACACCGCTGTCCGTCTGCCTCAAGGGCGGTGTTGGCTCCTCCCCCTGAAAAAAAATTCTCCCATAGGGTCCTGATCCTCCAGCCATAACCCACCAGTGATGAATGGTGAAGATACTCAGAAAGATCAACAATTACGGTAGGTACATAATTTTCATTTTTTGCATGCCTCACCTGTGAGAAAATGACAACCTTGGGGGACCACCCTGTTCTTTTTATCATCTGTGTGAATAACGCCATACTTCACAATCCCAGTTTCAGATGTGGACAATCCAGTTAATGCTTCCAGTGTTAATTGTTATGGGGCCTTCTCAGAAGTTAGGATTAGCGTAACCCTAGCACCTCTCTCCCAGAACCTGGAGTAAATATAAATGTTTGGCTTGCGCCCCAACTCCCCGGCCTCTATATCTATAGAACCAAGGTAATTGCCCCAAAGCCTGGGGGATGCTTTTTGTAATGCAAACTTGTGGTTTGCTACCATATTTGGGCACATTTTAGGGGGCCCTGGTCTGCAAGATACCACTAAACATGGGGGTTAATCCAAAGATCTTGGGGAGAGGAAAAAATGCTGAGAATATGTCTAAGGTCTTTCTGTTTGGTGGCGGTGCCCCATAGCAAGAATCATTGTTAGGAAATTTGTACCAAATAAAGTTTTGCCCAGGGAAAGTAACATTTTGCCAAGGACTAGTAATGTGTGCCAAGGACAAGTAAAGTTGTACCAAAGAAAGCACCATCTAAAGGAATTTGCTGCCTGTTTTTTGCTATGGAAAATGTGCTGGTTGTATGCCTAAGACTGTGCTTAAATGGACTGTGAACCAACAATGTGTAGCCCTGCCATACAAAGTGCTTAAGACTGTTGAACCAAGCAATGTGTGCCCTTGCCATACAAAAGTGCTTCAAACTGTTTAAAAGTTGAAACGCCAGAGTAAAAAGTATTTATGGACCTTAAGAACATTGTTGACTAAGTGCCCCAGAGAGTTTCAAGTGCTTGTAGTGAAAACTGGGGGAGTCACTAGTGGAAATGTACAAAAAACTATGTCAAACTGCCCAAAAAACACTTTGCCCATTGAAATTTCAAGCCATGGAAAAAAGTGACAGTTTGCTGTTTAAAGTTTGCCTTCTTGACAATCGCTGTGAGGGAGTGCAATCAGGGGAGAGAGAGAGAGAGAGAGAGAGCTCATTTGCATGGCTTTGTGTGATTGGTCAACCCAGTCAAGTCCCACCCATTACTTGGAGTCTCTGAACTAGAGGAGTGTTCGAGGAGGAGAGCATAGAGCATAGAGCGTGCGAGTAGGAGCAGCATCAGGAGAACCATCGTGAAGGAAAGGCAGCTTTTGAACTTGGTTTTATGAACTTTTCTAAGCAAAGTCAGGCTCCTCCCGATTTCCAGCCACTACTGCAGCGATTGCGGTGTGCACAGTATCAGTCCATTGGTTCAACAGCCTGACTGACCCACAAATCACTTCAAATCAATGGGACCTAGAGAAGCTTAAATATTTAGGGATACATCTATCCAGATCACCCCAATCAGCATATAAAAACAACTATGCAAACTTCGTGGCACCACTAAATGATGATTTGACACAAAGGACTGCCCTGTCACTCAACCTTTCTAGGTGGATAGATCTCATCCGAATGGTGATACTGCAAAGAGCACTCTGTCTATTCCAAAATGTCCCTGTCTTCATCCCACAAGCCACGTTCTGCCAATGGAACAGAACTATCTCTAGATTCATCTGGGCAGGAAATCGGCCATGTATACAATTACAAGTACTGTGCCTGCCTAAAACTCGGGGGGTAGGGGTCTCTCCCTACCACGCCTATAGATGTACTATTTTGTAGTTCAGGTGGACCACCTGTTGGCTAGACAGCCCAGCACATCCAGCTCCCACTGGCAATCAATTGAACTCTCCTTAATACCTAACACATGTTACTCTAAAGCTGTCTTTCACCCAAGCTATAGTCTGTGGGACGAACCATCAGACAATCCTTGGTTTCAGCATTGGCTTGCTGCCAGGGCTACCATTAGGATGTCACTATACCTCACTCCATTCTTATCACTACTATGCCATGTATCTCAATTGCTGGGTTTTCAACCAGCTGTATTAGACAATAGGTTTAAGGAATGGGAATATTACTCCCTCCAATACCTATACCAATTAACTACTCAAGGAATTTTTAAACCGTTTGAGATTACACAACAAGAGTTTGGGTTGAGGAAGATGGACATCTATAGGTACTGCAATTGCAGCACTATTATAGGCAGCTATCCAGAGGAGCAGTGTTGCCTAACCTCTTTCCTCCCATTATAACATGCCTAATCAGACTCATCCAAAACCAAACCACAAATTACTTGATCTTCACCCTTTACCAACCGATTCTAGCCCCTTTAGAAGTACTTACTGCACCTATTAGGGAGAGCTGGGAAAAGGACCTAGGGATATCAATCCCCGAAGAGCTCTGGCAGATCGCCGCCCAACAATCCTCTAAGGTTACCAGCTCACGCCAATGGAGAGAGTACTCCCGGAATCACTTTGTGAGGTACTTCCTTACCCCTAAGGTAACAAAACACTACTCAGCTACCAGAGACTCCAGCTGTTGGTGACAGTGTTGCTAGGCCAATGCATACCACATCCATGTAATGTGGAGCTGCCCAAGACTGGCTCCCTTTTTCCAGCAGCTGCAGTCTGAACTAAATGAACTATCTGGTAGAGAGATTCTTATCACACCAGAATCATATTTGCTTTTACAATATACCTGACCCAACAGAGACCCTAACTCACACTACCTCCTGGGTATCCTGCTCACAGCAGCAAAAAAAAAAAGCAATTACGAAAGCATGGCTTACTCCCAGTATTCCTATGATAGTGGAGTGGTGGGTGATAGTTAACCAAATTTACAGCATGGAGAAGACTACACATAAACTCAATGATCAGACAGAGAGATGCTCCTCTCGTTGGACAGACTGGCTATTACACTATATGGCCAAGGATGAAAATTTTGTCCCTTGACACTGTTGGTCTTTAAACATGGTGAGGAACCTGAAGCCACTCTAAGGTGGACAGACGCAACCATTAGATGACCCTCCACAGATAGATTGCCCAAAGTACCCCCCCCCATCCCTATGGATGAGCCTCCACCTCGGTTTCAGCCTTATAATGAATGCACTGTTGAGTAATGGACAACTAAGGACTGCCTAATAGTGAACTAAAGTTTCAAATGATTGATGGGCTACACCCCGACCTGTACCAAAGGGGCTGGCAACATAGTGATGGCAGTCCTGTTGTCTGATTTGATATGGAATGTAACCATTGTATGTACTGTGTAACCACTCTTTGCTTTATTGTTTACTCAAGAACTTAGGTTTATACCTGAATCTTGCCAATGTTGAAAATTGTTTAATAAAAAAGATATTTTCAAAACAAAAGATAAACAGCGAGGAACTGCTTAGCAGGAATAACAAGTAAAGAACACAGGAACATGAGTGGGAACTGGGGGGGGGTCAGGGTGAATTTGAGAAAGTATTATTTTACAGAAAGGGTAGTTAAGCAGCAAAGCAATCTGCCAAGTGATGTAGTGTGCACCAACAATCCTTAATGGTTTCAAGCACAGCTGGGACAGAGTGATGAGTTTAGTAGTTACTTGGGGCAGTAGCAATAAAATGGGGAGCACGGGGGTGGAGAGTTTGAGCTGTAACCCTGTATAGACAAAGGGTCTTGGGGTTTGATATGGTGTTATGGGCAGACTGAAAGGACCAATGATCTTTTTCTGCGGTCATTGTCTATGTTTCTATGCTTCTATGTTTCTTTGTTTCTAGTGGGGGGGAGATGAAGAAGGTGGGAGGGTAAAGTCTATGGAACCTGGGTCATGCACAGTCAATAGGTACTTGCCACCATTAATCGAGGGGTCTCAGGAAGTCTACCCAGTAGAGGAAGGCACTAGCATGCTCTCCAGGCAGGCACTGTCAGATGGGGACATGCCTTGCTGGAAGGCAGGAGGGTCTCAAAGGGGCTAGAAGAAAGGTATTTATGATATGGGAATCAATAATAAGGGTACCTGAAAGGGAGGTGGGTCTCACACTGGATGGGCCAAAGGTAGTGAACTGTTAGCTTGCAGCTGCACTGTAACTGTGGCCCAACTTGGAAGGGACTGAGACTGTTCAAAAGAGATTGCCTGCATCCTAATAAGGAAGGCAGGCAGAGGCTGTAGAGGAGACCTGCAGGGCACATCCAGGATTGTTTAAACTAGGAAGGGCGGGTTCAGATAAGAGCTGGAAATCCGATACCTGAGTAGGCCGATTTAGAAGTAGTAGCAAGAAATGGTGTAAGGGCAAAATTCTCATATGAGAAGTTCTACAACCAGAGACACTCCACAAGACCTCTTCTAAGCTACACACTGATGGCCATGTTTGTGTGAAAGCAGGTAGTGGAAAGGGCTTAAATACTATTGTAACCCCTAGATGGCGCTATCCCAGGGGCTACTACCCCTGCCTGATTTGCCACTAACAGGTTGAGGGGCCTGGATCCAATGGCGGGTGCCTCCACCCAGAGGTCAGGGTTTGCAATAGTTAAACTAACTTGGTCACAGCCCTCTGGGACACTGCAACCCCCCTTTCTTCCCACTAGTGGCCCACACAATATATCAGAATTACCTTCACAGTATACACTTACCCCAGGACTGGTTCCGCACTGGGACCTCCTGTGAAATGAGATACAGTGCAACAATCACAGTACAGTACTTTAACATAGACAAATACCTCAGGCAGTATAACTTTGCTGAAACAAGCAGCTCTGATTTATTTAGGGGATATAACAAGGACAGGGGAAATCAGGTTAATTAGCTTATCACTCTAATAATCTATTTATGGCTCTGTGCACAGGCCTATCCCTATCAGTTACTGTCCCTGGGTACCCAAGCCCTAGTGGCTAGTCCAAACTGTGGCAGCTGGTAGGGGCCCTTTCACACAGAGAAAAGGAGAATTAAACAGTCAGCAGTACAGTAATTCCATTTGGATTTAATGTGCAATTCAACAGGGAGTGACCCTGAATTAGTACTCACGACCTCCAAATAAGATAGGGTCCTTCAATGTCAGCAGGGCTCACTTGAGGTACACAAACCTCTTCACACATCCATATAAAAAGAAAGCACTATACCAGGCAGGCTGCATCTGTATCCCGATCGCAATTACTGCACAATACCCGGAGAACACACAGCAGATTCAGTTCCTGACAGACCGAGAGTAATTTTCAGCAATTCTTCCAGTCTTCTGCAGGGTGAGCCTGGTTTCTACTCTTCAGAGATCCTTTGATTCTTTTCACAGGACGGATTCAGTCCTAACAAGCTGCAGACCGAACTCTGGGCCTTATACATTTTTGACTAAAACTGCACACTGAAAAGCACAGGGCTCCTTCCTTCTTCACTGCCAAAGCTCAACTGAAACTCCAACCGACAAAAACCGGCACTTCCTTTGAGTTCCTCCCAGTTCTTGACTGGATTGGCTGTCACTCACAATAGACTGCTGCTGTTGGTCCAAAAGGCACTGAAGTCTAAACTACATCTCCCAGAGTCACTGCCCATACAATCCTCTTGTGGCTGGCTCAGATTATGAGTCCAAGTTCTGATTCGTCCAAGGCACCATTTTAGAGCTAGCTTCCCCACACTGATTGGTCCAGTTCAGCAGTTCAAAACTAGAATGGGGAACTAGCACACAGTTCTGACTGCAAAGAAAGCAGGTTAGACAAACTGTAATTTCATTATTACTCTAAATAATTTCTGGCAAACAGTTACATCTTTCAGATAGGTTCCTTTGCACTCCTAGTGACTGCAAAAATGGAGTGAATTGGCAGTAGCTTGAGTGGTACTCAATCAAAGAAACACACAGTCCCCATACAAACTAATTATGTCTGCAAGCAGACAGCTCTTAAAGAGACAGTACCAGAGGTTCTAAAACACTCACTGATAAATGGCTTAAATGCCAAACACCATTCAGGCTTGGAGCATTCAAGCAAGCTCCTGAAGTCTTTTGGGAACCCCATTTGCAGGGGGTTACACCCTTCCTGGTTTGGGAAAAAGCTTTATCTCGTCACAAGTACCCCCATAAGTTTCAACTGCAACCATATACATTTGCATTAGGCTCAGACATATGTAATCATCAGTCAATATATCATTTTACCAAGAACACATTGCTGAAACATTGCAGTACGTCACTCTTTACACAGTATTACATACACATTGTACCATAACTCAAGTTATTACCTCTTGTACATGAAACTTGAAGAGAGGGCCCTTCCTATCAGTTACCTTGGGGCTGGATGGGGCAAGGGCACCATATTAGAAGGCAACACAAGTAACTTGGAGTTAGCACTGACGCTCAGTTTGGGCAATGAGCTCGGGGACACATACACCTTTATGGACAACATTGAGAGGCAAGTCCACGGGCCTCCCAAGTGAATCATAACTGAGGGTGCACCACAGGCTTTACAGCTCGACCAGTCTTTCTAGGGGAACTGTTATAGTCTCTGCACTCTGAGCCTCATTTTCAGCATTGTCCTCACTTGTCAGGGAGTCTCCATGGGGGTAGAGAGGCTAGAACTTGGGGCACTTTCAGCTCCAGGAGTTACAGTTTCTGAGTCCACAACATTTGGCTCGCATGGAGAGCTTTGGACACTGGCAGTGGACTGTCAGGGCACTCAAAATACTCTTCTTGTTCGGTGTATCACCAGTCTGCCCCAATCTATCATTTTCCTCCCTGAAAGCTCAAACAGTTCTCAACCATGCACAATGATTCCATTTCATCTGATCTGATGCTTTGCACTTCACTTTCTGGGAGCATTGGCTCCAGGGATGAAGCTGGGGCTTAGACAGTCCAGAAGGCCCAGCTTTGTCTCCAGTATTGACTAGGGATTGCCCTAAACAATTGACTCAGTTCGTAAGAAGGATAGTATTCAAAGTCACTCTCACTTTCTTCCGATATGGACTGACAGTCATGCTCAACTGGGACTTGTGGAGGGAACACTTTAACTTTGCTTCTGTAGGTGCAGACTTTCTTGGTCTTTTCTTAGCAGCAGCTCTAGTCACTGGTCCAGAGGGGCATCTTCTAGGGGCTCAGACTCAATTAAGATTTGTCCAATGGGCAGTAAATGATTTCTATGCATTGTTTTACATCTTTTGAATTATTCTCAGGCCTTACTTTGTACACTGGCAGATCATCTAGTTTGCCCACTACAATGTGAGGGAGATGGTGCCATCTGTCAGCAATCTTGTGCTTGCCATGCAGTCCCAGATTTCTTAGCAATACCGCTCCCTCCTGGAGTTCCTGTGCTTTCACCTTTTATCATACCTTTCTTTGTTGGCCAGATTTCTTTTGCAGCCATGGTTTGAGCCAGTTGGTACGCATGAGTTAGCTGGGCCTTTAACTTTTACATACTGTAAATAGTTGTCAGCTTGAACCCCATCAGGAGAGACCCCAAAACACACATCTACTGGTAGTCGAGCTTCTCCAAACATCAGGCGGTAGGGAGAATCCAGTGGCATCACTTTTGGTGCAGTTATAAGCATGTACCAGGGTGCTAATTTGTTGGCTCCATCTAGGCTTGTCCTTTGGGTGCAGGTGCCTAGCATATCTAGCAAAGTGCGGTTGAAACGTTCAGGCTGTGGGTCCCCTGGGGTGGTAAGGAGTGGTTCTGGACTTTCGCACTCCCCACAGAGAAAGCATCTCTTTGATCAGACGACTCTCAAAGTCTCTCCCTTGATCAGAATGGATTCTTTTGGGAGCCCCATAGTGAACAAAAAGTTTTCTACAAGTACTTTGGCCACAGTGGATGCTTTTCTGGTCTTTGGTGGGGAAAGCTTGGGCATATCTCGTGAAATGGTCAGTGACCACCAGCACATTACTGATATTTCTTTGATCTGACTCCAAACTCAGAAAATCAATACAGACCAACTCCATGGGTGCACTGGTGGTGATGTTAACAAGGGGCAGCCCTCTGGGGCAAATCTTTCCTCTGTAGCAGCGACTACAAGTTTGAATGTGTTGCTCCACATCAGCCCCCATCTTAGGCCAATAGAATCTGGATCTCACCAAGTCAAGTGTTCTGTCTATACCAAGGTGCCCCATGTGGTTGTGCAAGGACCTCAGTACTGAGTCTCGAAAGGCAGTGGGCAGCACTAGTTGTTGTTTGTCTACTTGTCCCCTCTGTCTACTGTTTCTCTGTATAACAGTTTATTGATCAGTTTCAACTTAGGACCTTCTTTGTATAACAGTGCAGTTCTCAAATCAGTGGGCGTAATTTGGACACATCTTTTCCTGCATAGAGGGCTTCTAAAGCTGCTTTGATCATGGGATCACGGGATTGAGCCCGCCGAATACTGTCATTGTCCAGCTGAGGCAGTGCACCAATGTCTATTGCAGAAAAGTGGCAATAAGCAGCAGGTATGCAATTCTCAGAGGCTCCCAAGCAATCCACCATGCAGTCCACTGCGTCCGTGGACATTTGTTCCTCCCTGTCAAACTTCCGGCAGAGTGCCCGAATGTCAGGTTCTGCCAATCGGACCCAATCATTCTGGGGAACAGGCCTCCGGGAGAGCATCAGCATCTATGTGGTTCAGACCTGCTCGGTATTCGAGAGCATAGTCATATGTAGATAATGCAGAAAGCCACCTATGGCCAGTGGCATCCAACTTAGCTGAGGTCTGCACATAGGTCAAAGGATTATTGTCAGTTTTACTAGTATTTTAGCCCCATACAAGTACTCATGGAATTGGTCAACAATAGCCCACTTCAAAGCTAGGAACTCTAACTTATGTACAGGATAGTTCTTTTCGGATGGGGTCAGGCTTCTACTGGCAAGGCCACTGGTCTCAGGCCATTCTCGTGCTCTTGGTACAACACAGCCCCCAACCCTTGCAAGCTAGCATCAGTGTGCAGGATGTAAGGTTTTCTTGGATCGGCATAGGCCAGCACTGGAGCATGGGTAAGTTGATATATGATCTCATGAAAAGCAGTCTCACAATCAGGAGTCCAGCGGCCCCAAATACTTCACTCGGATGAAAATACACTCTTTCAGTCTTGAGGGACGCTGACTTTTGGTATTTTTTGTGGGTTGGGGGATACCCTTGAGTAAGGTTAAGTAAAGGGCGGATCACTCTTGAATAGTCCTTGATGAAGCGCCGATAATAACCACAAAATCCCAGGAATCTTTGCAGTTCTTTTAGATTTTTGGGCTGTGGCCAGGTGGTCAAGGCCTCAACTTTACTTGGTCGGTCTCTATTCCTCGTGGATACTATGTGTCCCACATACTTTACTGATGTTTGAAAGAATTGACACTTATCAATGGACAGTTTAAGGCCAAAGTCCTCCAGTCGGTCCAATACCTTAAATAATCTGCTCTCATGTTCCTCCAGTGAGCTGCCAAACACAATAACATCATCTAGGTATACCAGGCACTCTAGTAAGTTCATGTCCCCACTGCACGCTCCATCAATCGTTGAAAAGTGGCTGGGGCACCTGAAACTCTTGAGGCATCCTCATGAATTCATAGAAGCCAAGCGGACAGATAAAGGCCGTCTTTCTCACGGTCCTCTGGGGCCATCGGGATCTAGAGTACCACTGCGGAGATCCAGCACAGAGAACCACTTGCTCCCGCTTAGGCAGTCCAAAGCATCCTGAATGCGGGCATTGTGTACTGATCAGGATAGTCCGCCGGTTTAAGGTGCGATAATCCACACACATCCTTACTGTTCCATTCTTTTTCCTCACTACCACAATGGGGAAGCATAAGGGCTTCTGGATTCTTGTATTACACCAGCAGCTAACATCTCTTGCAGATGCCGCCTCACATCATCTATGTCAGCAGGTGCCAGGCGTCGAGACCTCTCACGAAATGGTCTTCGTCATGCAGCCGGATATTGTGCTCAGCTCCTTGCACGCATCCTACATCCCATTCCTTTAAAGAAAACACCTGGTCTCTCTGGGCAAGCTTCTCACTGATCCTCACTTTCCATTCAGCTGGCAGCTGGAGTCGCAAATCAAACAAGTCAGGCGTACCTGTCATTCTTCCTTGAACTCTTGTTGCTGGGTAGCACTGCAGTGTCTGCACAATGCACATTAGCCAGGATGCAACCTCTGTTTACTCGAATGTCTCTTTCAGACACATTATGAACTTGGACCATTACCCTTCTGGCATAAGCATGGGCTCTAGCGGCAAAATACTAGGCTTGACCAGCAGTCCTCTGGCAATTTTCCATCGCCTGGTGCATCCAACATTAATATTTTATTCTTAACATCCTTTCTGATACGGACCTCTCCTGTAAGGTACACTGGGCATTTGGCGCCAGGATCAGAGACTCAGGATCCTTCTTCCATACAATTCCGACCGGTTCCTCTGGTTCTGTTTTTCAGCATCTCTCTGTGCCTCATAGGCCTTCTTAATTAAAGCCGGAACTCTTAAAGCTCTACTAGTCTTTGACCCCTGTTTTTCATAACACAACTGTGCCAGCCTTCCGAACATATGAGCATTTGTTCCAATTAACAAAGGGACACCATCATACAGTCCAGTGGGGGGACACACTAAGGCTAGGGTCTCTACTTGTTCGGCCACTCCAGCCACGGAGGTGGGGAAAGACAGCCAAATTCGGATATACCCGGAATAGGGGTAGGCCTTTTCACTTAACCCCCATACATGCAGTCCTTCTAATGGTTGTAAGGGTACGTCTGGCAAATGCTTCTGATACCAATCCTGGAACATAATTGTCACTTGGGAGCCACTGTCTATCATAGCTCTTGTAGACACTCCATTCACCTTACAGTGGTCTCCATGGAGGGACCCACTATTCTGGACCAGTCTGAGAGGCGGTAGTGGGGCCTGGGCAACTGACCTTGCCACAAAGGACGTGAATTAGCATTTTGGTGCCCTCACTGGGATCATGTCGTGCACCTCTTAACCACTGATTTCTTCTCCGAGGCTCTCCTTGTAGCCTATATGCAACTTTGTCAGTGTCTTTTGGGACTGGCATCCCTTTCATGTGCCCATCTTTCCGCAATTATAGCAAAACATACTTTCTGGAGTTTGAGCTGGCCGAGGCGCCACACTGGGAGCCAGGGCGGGGTATTACTAACTGGAAACCTGGGTGCCATCTCTGTCTCATGGCGTGATAAGCATTTGGAGACATCTCGTCAGTTTCTCACTTCCATGGTCAAGGATTTGAGTTTGGAGCTGTTATCAGCAGGAGATACATGGTGGGTACCCCCACCCCCATAGCAGATGCAGTCGGATATAGGTCAGGGCCTGTACTTGCAGGCTGGCCTTCATAAAGGGACTGTTTTGAATTCGGATCTCTCTCTAACAGTTCGCCCCATTGTGGCATATCTTTTCCTTGTCAGAGCACTCATTGACTGTCAACCTCTGCCCCTGAACTTCACTTGATGGGTCACCCTCAGTCACTCGGTCGTAGCCACAGCTGTTGGTGCAGGTACCTCCCGGGTCGCCTTTTCTCAACTCCTCGAATTTCTCTCATTAACTCATCATAGGAGGGTGGGATTCCAGTCGATTGCCAGGCGTAACTGAAGCAACAGCAGTTCTGAGAAGGGGCAGACTTAAGGATTCTGTCCAGTCTGGTTCGGTCCAGTTCAATCGCTGGCAAACTACCCTTTCTGAGGCATTCTTGCAACAATTTTTCCAGCCGAGAGACATACACAGACAACAACTCCCTTGGTACTGTTGTGCATTTCTTACTCTCCACCATAGGTCCTCATCAGAATCTGGGCTCCATACACATTCTCCAAGGCCTCAAGATAGGCCTGTGCAGTCGCTCAGGGTTACTGGCCTGCTTAGCACGGATGGTAGCCAGGGCAGGACCTCCCGGAGGCTCTCACTAACCCTCTTCCCGCCTTCCGAGCATTGCCATTCTAGCACTTGGGGCAACATAGTCTATCCAGGTCTCCCAGTCATCCTCCCCTTGGGGGTGGGAGGGTGCCAGAGAAGATCCCAACCTTCGGTAAGAGTCGTGACTAATGGCAGGTGCAGAAATAGGAGTCTGCATTGGTTCAGCCACCATTACGGGCACTGGAGCAGGAGAGGGTGTTGGGAGAGGAACACCCCAGGTGGCAAGAATAGTTTCTTCAAGTCCTCCACAGTTTTCCCTCTCCCAGCAACCATTCAGCAAATTTCTCCTCAAAGTTTCAGATAGTGGTGGGGCTGATTCCCCCGGTCTTACTGTCCTTAGTTATCACTCTCCAAGCAGTGAGGGCTCCTCTGGGGTAATGGTCTGTGGCACTTTGGAGCTATCTATGGGATCCTTAAACTCTACTAGGGCCAGGAAAGTGTGGGTGAGCAGATTAGCATGCCGACCCACCACCACAGGGTTTTGTAAACCTTCCACCTTGGAAAGTACTCCCTGCACAGTGTCCGTATTGATACAGGGGATGTCCAGGATAAGCATAGCATTTTGAGGGTCGATCTCCTCCCAGTACACCACTCCACCAGCGGTGCACAGCCACTTCTGTCGGGTACCCATTTTTTCTTAACAGTGGTTCAGAATATGGCCACTAGAGGACACACAATCCCAGCGGTGAGCCTCCAAGATGTAACCCCTAGATGGCGCTATCCCAGGGGCTACTACCCTGCCTGATTTGCCACTAACAGGTTGAGGGGCCTGGATCCAATGGCGGGTGCCTCCACCCAGAGGTCAGGGTTTGCAGTTAAACTAACTTGGTCACAGCCTCTGGACACTGCAACCCCTTTCTTCCACTAGTGGCTTACATACTATCAGAATTACCTTCACAGTATACACTTACCCCCAGGACTGGTTCCGGCACTGGGACCTCCTGTGAAATGAGATACAGTGCAACAATCACAGTAAGTACTTTAACATAGACAAATACCTCAGGCAGTATAACTTTGCTGAAACAAGCAGCTCTGATTTATTTAGGGGATATAACAAGGACAGGGGAAATCAGGTTAATTAGCTTATCACTCTAATAATCTACCTATGGCTCTGTGACAGGCCTATCCTTATCAGTTACTGTCCCTGGGTACCCAAGCCCTAGTGGCTAGTCCAAACCGTGGCAGCTGGTAGGGGCCCTTTCACACAGAGAAAAGGAGAATTAAACAGTCAGCAGTACAGTAATTCCATTTGGATTTAATGTGGCAATTCAACAGGAGTGACCCTGAATTAGTACTCACGACCTCCAAATAAGATAGGGTCCTTCAATGTCAGCAGGGCTCACTTGAGGTACACAAACCTCTTCACACATCCATATAAAAGCACTATACCAGGCAGGCTGCATCTGTATCCCGATCGCACTACTGCACAATACCGGAGAACACACAGCAGATTCAGTTCCTGACAGACCGAGTGCAATTTTCAGCAATTCTTCCAGTCTTCTACAGGGTGAGCCTGGTTTCTACTCTTCAGAGATCCTTTGATTCTTTTCACAGGACGGATTCAGTCCTAACAAGCTGCAGACCGGAACTCTGGGCCTTACACACGTTTTTTGACTAAAACTGCACACTGAAAAAGCACAGGGCTCCTTCCTTCTTCACTGCCAAAGCTCAACTGAAACTCCAACCGACAAAAACCGGGCACTTCCTTTTGAGTTCCTCCCAGTTCTTGACTGGATTGGCTGTCACTCACAATAGACTGCTGCTGTTGGTCCAAAAGGCACTGAAGTCTAAACTACATCTCCCAGAGTCACTGCCCATACAATCCTCTTGTGGCTGGCTCAGATTATGAGTCCAAGTTCTGATTCGTCCAAGGCACCATTTTAGAGCTAGCTTCCCCCACACTGATTGGTCCAGTTCAGCAGTTCAAAACTAGAATGGGGAACTAGCACACACAGTTCTGACTGCAAAGAAAGCAGGTTAGACAAACTGTAATTTCATTATTACTCTAAATAATTTCTGGCAAACAGTTACATCTTTCAGATAGGTTCCCTTGCACCCTAGTGACTGCAAAAATGGAGTGAATTGGCAGTAGCTTGAGTGGTACTCAATCAAAGAAACACACAGTCCCCCATACAAACTAATTATGTCTGCAAGCAGACAGCTCTTAAAGAGACAGTACCAGAGGTTCTAAAAACACTCACTGATAAATGGCTTAAATGCCAAACACCATTCAGGCTTGGAGCATTCAAGCAAGCTCCTGGAAGTCTTTTGGGAACCCCCATTTGCAGGGGGGTTACACTATTGTAGTAGTTCAAGATCAATGTGCAGCACCCCACTCATTTCAAACACAATGAGGTGAAACTCCAAGGAGGAGCAGGAGACATCTTCAGCTGGTTGATCAGGAGCAGGAACAGTGTCAAGCTACTGAAGAGCATTGTACAAGCCCAACAGGTGCAAGAGCTACTTGTAAAGGTACAAGAAATTAATCCAGTCTACCAAGAGAGGGCTACACAACCATGTGGCCACAAGTGACCTTATCCAATGACAGTATTGTGATCAACAGGAGAGTACATCAAGTGAAGCCTACAGAATTTACTGCTTTGTAGATCAGTTGTTGACTGGGAAAGGGAAACTAAACAACACTGCCTATTTTCAACCTCATCCCCAGTACAGGAGGGCTAATGCAAAGTTACTGCACTGTGTACTGTGGTGTGGGGGTGGGCACTATTTGAAGGTTGAGCATGGAAGGGCACCTAACCACAGCTAGGGGTATCATGCAAACATATGAACATATAACTATGCCAGCAGAAGGCCTTACAGTCTATCTTGTCTGCCAGATGCAGACTTCATGCATCTTTTGTTACATGGTATTCTGCCTTCCTTTTCTGACACTTTTACCCTCCCCTTGACTATATCCCCCCTTAAATCCCCCAACCATTTTGTGGTTCACTACCTCATCTGATAGCCCATTCCACCCTGCCACCACTCTCTCCATGAAGACGTGTCTCATGGCCTCCATTCAGAATCTTCTCCTCGCCAGTTTGTAGAGGTGCTCCTTCATGTTCACGTTCCTGTTCTTGTTGATCTTAAAAACTTCACTAGGGTCAACTGTGTTTATGCCTTTGAGGTACTTCAAAGTCTGTATCATGTCTCTGTGTTCCTTTCTCTCTTCAAGTGAGTACATGTTAAGGTTCTCCAGCCTCTTCCCATACGAGAGCCCCATTTTGAAACATAGAAACATAGAAGGTGTAGGCAGATTAGGGCCTCTTGGCCCTCCTAGTCTGCCCTAGTTACTCTATCTGGTCCCTATCTACTATCTATTCTATCACCTTGACTTATCTGATCCATTACCCCCCCTTTTACTTCTAAGATCACCCTGTGTCTATCCCATGCTTTCTTGAATCCCATAATTATTTCCGACCCCACTACGTCCACTGGAAGGTTGGTCCTGAATTACGTTTGTGGCTCTTCTCTGTACTACCTCCAGCAGGTTGACATCCTTCTAATGGTAGGTGCTCCAGTACTGGACACAGTACTCCATGTGTGGTCTCAACATGGATCTGTAGAGTGGCAGTATGACCACTTAGTTTAGTTTTAGTTCAGTCTTTATTTCACATAAAACCCATTAGGCAGGTGCCTATTTTCAAAGGATTCAGAGTCAGGTAAACAACATTAGGTACAAACAATATAGATTGGGGACACATTTTCAAAAGTGATGCGCGGCGCATCCCTAAATGCACCCGCGCATCCCCGACTTGCGAGTGCCATCAGGGGCATGACAATATTCAGAAGGCCCTGCTGAGCCCCGCATACCCAACTGCACCACCTCACAGAATATTGTGATGCGGGCATGCAAATGAGGGGACCCTCATATATAATCCCCGCATCGCAATATTCAAACCGGCCCTGGTGAAGACACCACCGGATGTGTTAGCACATAGTTAGGTTCACAAAACCAAGCCCTAACTTTGTGCTGGGCAGGGTGGTGCCCCACGCAATGTCCAGGGCTGGTCACATGCCCCCTCCCATCCTCGATCCCCATTCAATGAAACAAAAGTGTACCCAACCCTTTGTTTCATAGTGTAGTGTCCCCTCGCCCCGTGCCTGAACCCTGTTATAATATATAAAAGTATCCCCTGAACCCTTTTCCATAGTGTAGTGTCCCACCGCCCCATGCCTGATCCCCATTATAAGTATTGAAAGTATCCCCCAAACCCTGTTTCCATAGTGTAGTGGTCTCTCACACTCCTGCCCCTGATTAAAGTGAAATGTACATTATCCCTATTTTCCATAGTGTAGCAGACCCCCCCACCCCTGCTCCAATCCCCGACTCCAGTAAAATAAAATATATACCTGCCCATTTCCACAATGTAAGTAGACCCCCAGTAGGCAGTGGCCCCTCCCACCCCCAACCCAACCCATGCCGGGTGACTGGCACACCCCACATCCTGCCACTGCCAGCCACCGATCATCAGAACCTGAGCCTCTACTGTACACAGTATGTGCTCATTTGTTGGCAACACCAGTCAATGAGCACATAATAAGTACAGTATGGGCTCGGGTTCCGATCAGTTGGCAGCTGGCCATGGCAGGGTGTGGAGGGCTGGCCAGTTGCCGGCATGGATCGGGTCAGGTGGTGTGGGGAGGGGGGCTACTGTTTACTGGGGTAGGGAGGAGGTGGGGATCCACTGCACTACAGCAATGGGGTGAGCATAATTTATTTTACTGCGATCGGGGATCGGGACGGGTTGGGGGGTCCGCAACCCTATGGAAAATGGGGATAATGTAAATGTCACTGTGATCGGGGATGAGGGTAGGGGAAGGGGTGGGGGTCTGCTATACTATGGAAAATGGGGATAATGTACATTTCACTGCAATCAGGGACTGGAGCAGGGTGGGGCTGTCCAGTACACTATGGAAAATTGGGATAATGTCAATTGCGCTGTGATCAGGGACTAGGCCAGGGGTGGTGGTCCTCTACACTATGGCACATGAGGTTTTGGGTAATTTTACTGTGATCGGGATCGGTGCTGGGAAGGGACTGGCCTGGCACATTCCACTGGGTGCAGCCGTGCTAATGAGCCCATAATGAGCATGCATGAGGCCCCTTTGCGCCATGCATGCCCAATGAGCTCATTAGCATATTTCTGCTGAATATCACCCTTGGGGGAATGGTGCATCCAGGTATGTGCCATGCATTCCCCTACTGGTGGTGTTCAACCCTGAACCCTGGATGTGCTGTACCCAGCATGGTGGCCACCCACTTTGTGCTGCGCATCCTGGGTCTGATACTCACACAGAATGCGCGATTGAAACAGATTGTGCATTCTGTTTGAATATGGTGACAGTGCCAGCCGGTGCATCTGTTTTGCACAACACACTGCTCTATGCGTGCAGTCAATCAGCACTGAATATGTCACCCCAGATAACAAGGTACAGCTAGGATTAACTACTACGTGTTGCTGGTTATTATGCAGAAGGAGTAGTACACATAGGATACGCTGTCAAGGTTACAAAAAATGTTCAACAGAAGTATTTCCAAATTGACTATGCAGTTAGCATAGTCAATAGCTGAAATCTAAAGGAATCTATAGAGTCACACCCTCATATTCTGTCTGTCAAGTTATTCTAGTATTTGGCAAAATGAAAGGAGAAGGAGTTGTGACCCAACATGGTTCTCCTTCAGAGAAGCAGCAGAGAGAAGTATGCCACCCTTCTAGTGGCACATTTATTGTCTATGTATTTGAACACAGACTGCAGGCCAAGCCTGCTGCTGGTGAACCCCCTACTTATGCAAGCCAATATCCTACAATGTCAGTAGCTCAAGCTGTGGACCCTGCAATACGAGCACACTTGATAGACCAAATGGCCTTCTTTTGCTGGCTTCTTTGTATGCTCGTATGTACAATGGAACCAGCCATGATGTAATGCAGTATCCTGCAGTAAATGAAATGTCAAAATATACTGCAAGACAAAGGGGATTCATTGCCAATGAATTGCATTGTTCCCTGCAGCATACTGGAGCATGTTGCTGTAATACTGCAAGGTACTGTACTGCATCCTAGCTGGCGCCTCTGAAGTTGCCCTTACAGCTGCCTTGCTGCATTGCTTAGTGGGCTTTAGTTTTAGACTGCTCATGATTGCAATCCCCAGGTCTTTCTCTTTCTCGGACACTACAGCAATCAATCCCCCTAGTCTATACACAGCATTGAGTTTATTGCTCCCTATGTATATGACCTTGCACATTTTTGCATTGAATCCCAGTTGCCTGATTTCTGACCATCTTTTCAACTTCACTAGGTCCTCACTCAAATCTCTGACCCCCTCCTCTGTGTCCTCACTCCCACAGAGCCATCTACAAGGAGGCAAGTTTTGCCCCTTATGCTGTCCCCAGTGTCAGTTATAAACATGTTGAACAGCACTGGACTGAGAACCTACACTTGTGGAAACCCCCTGGTGAACTCCTTCATCTCTGAATACTTTTCCCTCATCACCACTCTTTGGGTTCTTCTCTCAACCAATGTTCTACCCACCTAAACATCTTTGCCCATACCCCAGGTCCTCCAATGTTCTGATAAATCTCTTATGTGGGACCAAGTCAAAGGCCTTGCTGAAGTCCAGGTACAGTACTGTGTGTCCACTGCCTGGACCTTGTTCTCTGCCTTTGTAACCCAGTCAAAGAAACTGATCAAGTTTATTTGGCATGACCTCCTTTCCATAAACCTGTGTTGCCTGTTGACCTCCTTTCCATAAACCTGTGTTGCCTGTTGACTACCTCGCCATAAATCTGTGGTCCCTGCTGACCTCCTTGCCATAAACCTGTGTTGCCTGTTCACCTCCTTGCCATAAACCTGTGTTGCCTGTTGTCCTGGAGCCCATCTGCTTCAAGGAACTCAACCAACTTTTCCTTGAGAATGTTTTCCATCTGTTTGCTAATTATTGATGTCAGGCCAAGTAGTCTGTTGTTCTCCTACTCATCCCATGCCCCACTGTTGTGCAGGGATGCTACATTAACAGTTCTCCACTGTTGTGGCACCATGCTAGTGCCAAGGGTGTTATTGAACAGATCCGTCAGAGGGGCTGCTAGAACTGCCGCCAGTTCTCTCAGCACCTTAACTAGGATGCATGCCATCTTGCCCAGGAGATTTACCCACCTTGAGGGCCCTGAGTACCCTGTCCTTCATGATCAGCCACTTGCACATCCTCACTCTCCCTCCCCAATACTATCTTCCCCTGTGGACTGGTCCGTCCTTTTCCTTAGTAAAGATAAGCAGAAGTATTAATTTAATATGTCTGCCTTTCCTCTGCTGTTCTCCACCCACTCAGGTCCTTTCCTCAGCTTGACAAATACTTTCCTTTATTTTCCTTGTTTCTTGGATATAACAAAAAAAGGTCTTGTCACCTTCTTCATCTGCCTCCGCTATCCTTAATTTCTGTATCTGCACTGGTCTTTCTTATCTCTATGTAGCTGTTTTAAACTTTTCCCAGGAGTCTACACTGTTTTCATCCTACTGGGGTATTCCTGCATTTCTTGAAGGAAGGTTCTTTCATGGCACTGTTAACCTCCCTTGTGAACCACAGTGGTTTCTTGTACTTATTCTTTTTGCCCTTCTGCCTTAGACAGGTTCTTGTGACCTCCTGGACTCCATCCCGAATATGGATTACTTTTATTACACTACCATAGGCATCCTGCACTTACTGAGTGCTCTCCCAGATTTACCCTCATTTTGCTGAAGTTGGCCCTTTTCCCTTTTGAGATCCGGAACATGAGCATTTGTATTCAGAACTTCCTTCCCTATGCTGAGTTGAAACCATACTGACTGATGATCACTGCTTCCTTGGGCCCAACCATTCTGATGCCCCTGACATGGCCAGTTTGTCAGTATTAGGTCCAAAATAGCCTGATTTCTAGTGGGCTATGTCACCCCTTCGGTCAAGAAGCCATCTTGGACTATATCCAGAAGCACTTGACGTCTGATGCTGCTTGCATTTGGGATGCTCCAATCAATGACTGTTAAGTTGAAGCCACCCCCTATTTCTACTCCTATTGCTCTGAAGCCTTTCTGATTTCACCACCTAACTCCCTGTCTGTGATTTCAATCTGATTTGTTGGATATATATCACACCCAGCCTCATGTTTCTCCCTGACCCTGATTGAATCTGTACCCAGATTGACTCAGTGCCCACCCTCACATATCTTCCCACATGGCTGCGATCCCTTCTTTGATATAAAGTGCCACACCTCCCCCTTCCCCTGCTCTTTTTTTCCAGTACTGGGTAAACCCTGGAATAGAGAGATCCAAGTCATGGTTTGGGATTGCCTAGGTCTCGGTGACCACCACCAGATCTACCTGGCCCGCCATCACTGTGACCTGGAGGTCATCCACCTTATGCCCCAGGATCCTAGCATTGATAGATGCTACTCTCCAAGATCTCTGCCTTCCTCCTCCCACCTCCTTCCTTTTATTTCCCCACCTCCTCTGCCTACTCACTGAATTCCCCCTTTGCCCTAGCTCATCCTTCCCTTGCCTTTACTTGGCCCCCCTCCCTCCCCTACTCCTCACCTCCTCTTTTCATACTGCCCTTACATTCCCCCACATCTTCTATGCTTTTACTTCCTGAGTCACTCCTGCCTGATATGCCCATAACCTGGAGGTAGGCCTGCCAGCCCTCTCAATCAGAAAACTTTGGGTTCTGGGATCTAGACCTTGTCAGAGTGACTGTATTGGAGGGACAGAGTGGGAAGGGGGTGCAGTAGGCTCCTCCAAGCATGATGGGGACCCCTGAAATATTGATTGGTTTTACCTCCAGATGACTAACACTAATGTAACCCCCTTGTTCCCTGAGGTTACTAGAATCCCACTTAGAATCAGTGGCAGGCAGGGAAAGGCAGCTTGTGAGATGCCAGTTAAATGGGTTTCACATTGTCACACTCTGTTTTCAGTTTCTGCTGAGCTGGAGTGATGGTGTCACCTTAGAACTGCTGCAGCAGCATAAGCCACAATGGAATGTTAGCTGCAGGGAGTTGGGTGGAATGTTGAGTTAGATTCAGTCGTCTGCAGTGGCCGTCTATGTGGAGAGCCTGAAGAGTGAGGAGTGCTGCAGATTGCAGCTCCTCAGACTTAGCTCTGAAAAAGAGCTACCTCAGGAGGGGGGTAGTGTGTTCTTACCCTAGAGAAGAACACAGAAGACCAGTGAAGGACGTGACAGAGACCATTCCTAGAAGGTTTTCCAGTGCCCCATCCCCGGAGGGATGGGGAGGAATTCCAGGATTCAGGGGCAATCCCCTGGTCCAGCCTGGAGAGTGGTGAAGCTGCCTAGATTCATTTGCTCAGTGAATACCTGAGAGTTTTGTGGAAAAAGCCCTGGAGCACCTGCATTCCTGTGGTGAGTTTTTCTCTGACAAAGGGACTCTGTTCACCAAGACTGTGTTTCGACTAAAAGTGTCTGCCTACTGTGGGGTCCGAGGGAGACTTGCCAAGTACAGAAATTTTAGACTGTGTCTGATTTAAAAGAATCTGCAAAAGTGGGGGTCTAGAGTAAAGACATAGCCATATACAGAACTTTTAATTTCATGACACCTCCAAGGTGTGAGAAGTAGAATGTTAAATGTGAAATACATTTCAAGAGAGCATCTACAAGAGTGTTTCAGAGAAAGGTGCTGTAACCAGATGAATGGCCGAGTATAAATATTGGAAGCAAAAGGTGGGAGACCCCCCATCTGGAGTAACCATGTTTACCTCTCTGGGTTTAGTTTGGGCACCTTTATTTTCTCTCAGTGCATTTGGCCAGTGCCTGAGGAAAATACCCAGATGTGGGATTTTGGATTTTCTGTGAGCCAGAGAGTGCTCAGTAGGTGGAAGGCAGCCCCCCAGAATTCCTCATGAAATATGAGAAAATGTCCTAATACTGGCTGGGGTGCCAAGTCAAGGGAAAGAAGGGAAGTGTACCAGTTTGGACCGTGTATGCCCAGATCCATTCAGAACCTGATGGTTCGTTGTGTGTGTACTCTGTACCTCAGTAATCTGCATTACCAGTGGAAGTAGCCCTGTGGGGGTCCATCTTTGCTTTGTTATTCTCTGGGTATGTGAATAAAAGCCACACTTTAGAATCCCAACCTGGTTTGGACAGTACAGTTATTGCTTCCAGTGTCTGGATTTACTTGGGTGCCCCTGACCAAGTTCAAACCTCGCATAATGCTGAGCAAACATTTTCTCCCAGGGACCCAGGTTGATGGCCATGCTAAATGGTCCCCCCAGGTGTGAGCCAGGTAGTTGCCACACTTGGTTTGCCTGTCTAAGGATGGCAGGCTACGAAGTAGAAGTATGGGTCAATGGGAACTGTTTTCATAGTGACAACCCCCACCCCTCTCGGTGGCGCCTAGGTTTGAGAGGAGCAGCCCTGCTAGTTGAACAAGGGGGGGGGGCCAGTGGGGGGAGGTTACACTAATAAGCTACTAAGCAAGCGCTTAAAATTATTAATGGTGTCAGGCTTTTGATGGCACTTAGTAAATGAACCCTGTTGTATTTTCTTGTTTTATACTGTATTCATTGTTTTATTATCTTTTAGTCTTTTTTTAAAGCATCTTGATATTCAAAAGGTGCTTTTGTGAAATAAAATTATTATTATTATTATTATTAATAAATGTTGCTGGTGGTTTGTCAGGAGCATTTGCTTTGGACTCTGCAGTTTGTTTTGTGTCCCCCAGTTGGGAACTTTTCCAGTTGTGCCTTTGGCAGGGCTTCTTAAATTGACTTTTGTCATGTATTTTGGGGAAAAGCTTATGGGTCCCCGGCTGGGAGAATTTCCATTAGATGCTGCATATTCTCTCCCCATCTTTAGTTTACTTCTCACTGTTTTACTGATACTAATTTTGTTCCAGTATACTTTATGGTTTGGTAGAAGTAGCATTGTTCCTTGTTGCACTCCATGGCGAAATCCAGCGCATGTCTAAAAGATCCATGAACAAAATATCTCGCGCATGCGTAAAAGCATGCCATTGATGCGCATGCGCGGGATTTCGGCTGCAGAGTGCAAATATGAATAACGCCACATCTAGTGCTCGTTTTGCGATGGCAGATAGCTGCAACCTATTAAGATAACATAAGGAACAGGGGCAATATTACTTCAAGGGCTGTTTGTGAAAAAATCGTATTTCGGGACTGCGCTTGTAAAACAGGTACAATACTAGTCTTTAAATATATTGGGGTGTTTTGACTACAGTAATGAGTATTGTGTGAGCAATAGGAACACTGCATGCTATTGCCAAAAAACGAAGGGGCAAAGCTGACAGTGTCGCTTTAAGGTGTCTCTGAAAAGCCACTTATTTGCACTAGCATTTGAATAAGCTTATGGTTGTTTTTACTGTTTTATGTCATTATTTATTATGGTTGATGTTTATTCTTGATACTGTGTGTATTAGCTCTTTGATATGTTGAAAAGCGCTCTATAAATAAAATTTTGATTGATTGATTGACCTCTGCTCTTCTTCAGCAAGACTTCGACAACATACTGCACTTGTTCCATACCAACCAACCCCAGGCCAACACTAAAAAAAATAATTGCCCTGTACCACTAAAAGGACTGTCTTTCTCTCCCTGGGTCAACTAGAGCTGGTCACCAAAATGTTTCTCACAGTTTTCGACTACGCCGATGTGGTCTATGGGAGCGTCCCTCCTTTTCTCCCACCAGATTGGATACCCTTTGCCGTGCTTTCTGCTGCTTTGCTACTGTCTTCCTCCTACTCCTTTCAGGCCAGGGATCCTTGTACCTTCTCCCTTCCTCACCCACACTGCTTTGCTGGGCAGTCTTCCTTCTGCTATCATCTCCCTTCCCTCAAGAATCTGCTTCCTTCCTTCTTTCACCTCTTCCGCTCTTCTCAATCCCTTAAACACCAGCTAAGGCTTCTCTGTGCTCCCACCTCCACCTGCCAACCTGCAACCTGAGCCTCCCTCCCACTTCTGACCTCCCCTCCTGCACATGCTCCCTTCAGCCTCATGATTTTTGCTCTTACCATTGAACCAAAACTACATTTTTTTTACTCATCTACAGTGCTCAAGCACCATCCCTTTCTTCAACAGGCACCTTGCACTTTATGTAGTTCTTGTTCACACTGAACGCTGTGCTGCAAGTTAATTATATGGTCCCTCCAGTTGTCATAACATTGATCACCTGATCGTTCTGTATTCAGTTATTGCACTTTTGTAATTTGTCATTGCAACTGCATTTTACGACTTGATGTAATTTTGTTATTCTGTGCTCCCCTTCTCTCTTCCCTCAGGTTACACCTGGAAATGAGCCTCAGCTCTGAGTGACATTCCTGGTTACCAACTTTCAAATAAATAATATCAGTGTCAGCGACTCAGCAGATTGTACACTCATCTCTAAGGCTGGGAGATCAGAAGGCTGTAGGTTCCATCCCCACACCAGGAACTTGGGTTAAATCCTAATACTGACACTGTAGTGCAGCATGAGAGGGGTGCTGCACTCCTGAGGTGACATTAAACCGAGGTTGCACCTTCCTGTTCTGTTGGTTGTTCAGGTGGATGTTAAAGATCCCATGGCACTTCTTTCCCCCATTCACTAAAAATACCACCAATCTCTTAACCTGGTCAATGTCATTTGGTTTCCATCTGTATACCTCCCTCCCTGGGATGAGAGTGATAATGGGCAGAACTGCCTAGTCCTCCTTTCCCACTCAACAAACACTAAATAAATAAAAAATAGAAATTTATTTATTTATTTGTACATCAGTTTACTGTTAGCAACTGTACGTTTAAAGACATAGCTACAGATTTGTGTTTGCAGAAAATCATTGCACTACATGTTATTTTAAATACTTGTGTCACTATGTGTAGTTCTTTGGCTAAGTAGGCACTTCAAAAGCGAAGTATTACTATGCTATATGTAGTTTTTTTGAAGTGCTTAATAATACAAACAAAAACACCCACATAGTCACAGTCCCACTCCCTTCCCTCCTCCCAACCATTTAAATGTATTTAACTCCACCCTGCCTCTGTATAGCACCCATACCGTCCTCATTCCCCAAGTCCTGGTGAAGTTGTATTAGGAAAAGTCAGTCAGTTAGAAACAAAGAAACATAGAATTTGTTGACAGAAAAAAACTGCTTGGCCCACTCAGCCAGCCCAGATTGTCTCTGCCTAGTCTGTTTCCTCAGACCCTAACTGGTCTCTGGCAACCCTCCCCCTCCCTGCCTATTTACTAGTATTCCTTTATGTCTGTCCCACACATGCTTGAAGCTCAGAACTGTTTTCGCCTCAACTACTTCCACTGACAGTGTGGTCCAGGCATCCACCACTGTTTCAGTGAAATAGTACTTCTTCACAACCCACTAAAACTTCCCCGCCAGCTTCATTGCATGTCCTCTTGTCCTGATGCTCTTTCTCATTTGAAAGGGACCCCCGTCCTGCACCCTGTTCACCCCTGTGAGGAACTTGTAAGTCTCTGTTATGTCCCCTCTCTCTCTCTCTCTCTCTCCTCTCCTCCAGGGTGTACATGTTGAGATTCCTCAGTCTCTCTTCATAAAGATTTTGGTGCAACCATTGCACAATTTTAGTTGCCCTCCTCTGGATTGCCTCCACCCTGTCAATGTCCTTTCTGAGGTGCAGCTTCCAGAACTGGACACAATGCTCCAGGTGGGGTCTCACCAGCAAGTGAATCTGTGGCAACACCACCTCTCTCCTCCTGCTGGAGATACCCCTCCCTATGCATCTCAGCTTCCCACTGGTCCTGCCAATGGCTTTGCCACACTGCCCTGCCACTTTGAGGTCATCAGATATAATAACTCCAAGGTCCCTTTCCTCCTTAGTGACTGCCACTATCTCCCCCATCCTATGCTCAGCTCCAGGGTTCCTATGCCCTAGGTGCATGATTTTGCACTTTTTGGCATTGAACCCCAACTGCCATGCTCTTGATTACTGTTCAAGTTTTACAACGTTCCTACTCCTTCTTTCGACCCCCTCCTGAGTATCCACTCTATTACATAGTTTGGTGTCATCTGCAAAAAGGCAAACCTTCCCTTTCAGTTCTTCATCCCGGGTTGCTTAATTTACATATCAGTCTCCTGTGCAGCAGCACATCAAAAGCCTTGCTAAAGTCCAGATAGGCCATGTCCATGGCCCTCTCTATCTATTTTCCTGGTCACTGAGTTGAAGAAAGCAATCAAATTCATCTTGCTCAACCTTCCCCCATGAATCTATACCGCCTTTGGTCTTATAACCCATTGGATTGAGGATATTCTACCAACCTTTCCTTTAACAGGGCTTCCCAACCAGTGGTGTGAGGCTGACCAGCATATACTTGCTAGCTTCCCCCTTGCTACTGCTTTTCTGGAGCGGGACCACATCTGCACCTCCTCCAGTCCTTTGGAACCACACTTGTTTCCAGTGAGCTGTTGAATAAGGCTATCAATGGGGCAGATAGCACCTGTCTGAGTTTCTTTAGCAGCCTTGGGTGTATCCCATCTGGGCTCATAGCCTTGTCCACTTTCAGAGCTACAAGACCCTTCAGGACTCTTTCCTCTGAAAATGGACTTGTGTCCACCCGTCCTGCTGCTCCCTGGTGCTCTATCCCACCTCCACAGTGATGACTGAGCAGAAGTACCTGTTCTGGATGTCTGCTTTTTCTTGATCCTGTTCTGCACAGTCTTACCCCACCACCCTTCTTATCATTACTGTCCTTCCCTTTGTTTTCATCTTGTCACTTATGTACCTGAAGAAAGTCTTTTCCAATTTAACTCTCTCCTTGGCTATTTCCCTGTGTCTGTGCCTTTGCTTCCCTCACCGCTTTCCTGCTTCTCTTTGTTTTACTTGTTGTACCTCCTTGTCTTCTTCCATCTACATTTCCTTATACCTCCTGAATGCCTTCCTTTTTCCTTCAACACCTTGCTCACTTCCCCAGAGAACCATAATGGTCTCTTTTTTTTTTCCTTCTACCTTTATGGATTTCCTTCATGCAGAGGTTGGCTGCCTCGATTATACCCTCACTTATTTTCCCCACTGTCCCTCTACCACTTCTGGGCAACCCCCCCATGAGGCAGTTTCTGATGCAGTTTTCCATTTCTTTTTAGTCCCCCCTCCTAAAGCCCAGGACCCTGTCCTTATGTGGCTTGCCTCTGTTCCAGTCTTAATGTTAAGTCACACTGCACATTGATCACAGGTACCCAGGGGACTGCCCACTGTGACATCTGCAATGCTGTTTTGGTTTGTAAGCACCAGGTCCAGCACTGCCTTATCCCTAGTGGGTTTCTTGACTAGCTGTCTGAGAAAAGACCCTTGTAGGGAGTCAAGGACGGCTGCACTCCTTTCTGAAGCTGCAGCTGGAGGCTTCAAATTATACCTGGCAGATTGAAGTCCCCAATTAGCAGTACCTCCTCCTTATTTGCCATCCTGGTGATGGTTGCCCCAAGTGCTTTTATCCAACTCCTCTCTGTGTGCTAGAGGTCTGTATACCACAGCACACAGTCCTGGATATCATGAAAAACACTCTGTTGTGTTGTAAGATAATGCTCGAAATGTTTTAGTCATTCATTGAAGCAGCAGACAATGCAGAGCTCCAGCAACCACTAACGGGAAGGTCATGCCAAACAAATCTGGCTGATTTTTTTGACTGGGTGATGAAGGAGGTGGCTCAGGGGAGTGGTAGATATTGCCTACCTTAATTCAGCAAAGCCTTTTACACCATTCCACATAAAAGTCTGGGTAAGTTCAAGTTCAAGTTCAAGTTTATTGTAGGAAAACTCCATTGAGCAAGCTCATTCACAAGGAGGTCCTGTGACATAAACACTTAAAGTACAAACACAGATAGGTAATAACAGTATATACATGAAATGCACGTTACATGATACAGGCTGGATATACATACAAGGGTACCACATAGGGTGACCGCAGGTGGTAAACATTGATATGAAACAGGGAAGCGACTTACAGGTTGCATACTGATAAATTAAACATGATGACTGGTGTGTGCAATACATATATTTTGGCAGCTAGAGCAAACAACAGACTACAACTGATATGGGGGTAGGAGTGATTTGATAGAGTAGCAGTGGAGCGTAAGCATAGATAAAGCCAGGAGTAGAAGGGGAAGGGAAACCAGTTAATATGACAAATCAATTATACCTTACCAGTGGATAAATATGGCACACATGGGAAGGAAGAGACTTAATAACAGTTACAGGTGTCTTTTATTTTGGCTGAACTTAGCGATTTGTAGAAGTTTATTGAAACTGTGCTAGTTAGTTTCAGTACGGTTTGTAATGGTTCCAAATGGAGGGAAGGGCATATGCAATAACGCTTTACCAAAGGAAGTCCGCGTCCTTGGTATGTCAAGCATAATAAAGTCAGATTTTCTTAACAGTATGCACTATGTGAGACACTAATAAGGGAAGAGATAGCTTGGCAATTTCTGCAGGAGCAGTTTAAGAGTCCATAGCCCAGCATGGAGCAGGTGTCTAGTAGTAAGGGATGTCCAACCAACAGCTGCATATAAGTCACAGTGATGCGAGCAGTGGGAGTTGGTAATGAACCGTAATGTCACGGTGATAAAGGATGTCAGTTTACTTAGATTTGCAAGAGTGGTGGAGGAATAGATTACATCGCCATAGTCAGTAGGGGGAAAAGTGGCCTGTACAAGCTTGTTTCGAGTTTCAAGGGGAAAAGGGCCTATTTCTGTAGAAGAAACCTAACCTTGCTTTTAACCTTCTAGAGACATCTTGACGTGGTCATTGAAAGATAATTTATTGTCGATCCAGATACCCAGATATTTAAATTTGGTTACAACTTCCAGAGGCTCGTTTAAGCGTGGTGACAATGAAGTCTTGGGCTAGGGTATTGGGGGGGCCTGTGACAGCACTGCGGGAGAATATCATCGCTTTAATCTTCTTAGCATTGAGCAGAAGCTTTGCCTTTATTGGGTAGCCTGGTTGTGGGCCACAAGGTGGGGAACTGGGTTAGAAACTGGTTGGGGGCCAGGAAGCAGAGGGTGGTAGTAAATGGGATCTAATCTGAGGAAAGAGTGGTGATCAGTGGGGCACCTCAAGGATCAGTCCTGGGGCCAGTCCTTTTTAATGTCTTTATTAGGGACATTGTGTATGGGCTGGAAAGGAAGGTTTTCCTGTTTGCAGATGACACCAAGATCTGCAACAGGGTAAATACTCCAGATGGGGTGGAAACAATGAGAAGGGACCTAGGAAAACTGGAAAAATTATCCGAAGTGTGGCAACTGAAGTTCAAGGCGAAGAAGTGCACAATCATGCACCTGGGGGACAGAAACCCTGTGGAGAGCTACAGGATGGGAGGGGTGAGAGTTGCTGATAGTCACCAGGGAAAAAAGGGATTTGGAGATTATTATCTCAGATGACCTGAAGGTAACCAAGCAGAGTACAAAGGCTGTAGGGAGGGCCAGTGGCATGTTGGGGTGCATAAGAAGGGGTATCACTAGCTGAAGAAGGGAGGTCATGATATCACTACACAAAACACTGTTGAGGCCTCATCTGAAGTACTGTGTACAGTTCTGAAGACTGTATCTTCGTAAGGATGTAGATAGGGTGGAGGTGGTTCAGGAAAGGGCGACTAAGATGGTGCAGGGCTTGCAACAGAAGACATATAAGGAGAGATTAAAAGAACTCAATATGTATACATTGCAAGAGAGGAGGAAACAGGGAGATATGATAGAAACCTTCAAGTATCTTAAGGGCATAACAAGGTGCAAGTAAACAATATCTTTCAGTATTGGAGAGGTACAAGAATGAAGGGGAATGATATGAGATTGGAGGGGGGCAGGATAAGGGAAAATGCGAGGAAGTTATTTTTCAGGGAAAGGGTGGTGGATGCATGGAATAGCCTGCCTCAGGAGGTGATGGGAGCGAGTACAGTGGTGGTATTCAAACATGCATGAGATAGGCATAAGGGAACCCTAGAGGCTGGAAGGAGAGACTAAAGCTGATGACCAAGTACAGTCAGTGGCCACTGATACAGGTAGGGAAAAGGGCAGACTAGATGGGCCTAGTGGTCCTTATCTGCCATTAGTTTCTATGTTTTCGTGCCAAGTTTCTTGAGGAAGCACCTGGTAACTGGCGTGAACATGTTTGACCATTAGTATTTGGGAACTGTGTATTATCTACTGCATTGATGGATAAATAAAACATTTAAAAAATATTGAACAGTTTTCCTACAGAACAATGGAGCGTTTTTCATGATATCCAGGACTGTGAATTGAACTTTAAGTACCTGTTTCTGCTTCTGCTTGAGCACCAGTGTTGCTGACCTTAGCCGCCTGTGGAGCATACACAGTCTATATACCACCCTGCCTGTCTCTAGGATGACCCACAACACCTCCATCCATTCTCTTTCCTCCAGATGCCCCCATACTTCCATGGCCCTTTCTATGGAGTACTGTGTGCAGTTCTGGAGACCCCATCTCTGCAAAGACATAGACAGAGTGGAGGCTGTTCAGAGGAGGGCAACCAAAATGGTGCAGGATCTGCACCAGAAGACATACGAAGAAAGACTAAAGGAGCTTAATATGTATACCCTTGAGGAAAGAAGGGAGAGAGGGGACATGATAGAAACTTTCAAGTACCTCAAGGAATCAACAAAGTCCAAGAGGGTAGCATCTTTCAGAAAAAGAGATGTGCAAGAACAAGGGGGCACAATTTGAAGATAGAGGAGGGACAGCTCAGAGGTAATGTGAGGAAGTATTTTTTCACAGAGAGGGTTGTGGATGCATGGAACAGCCTCCCTGAGGAGGTCGTGGAGTCAAGAACAGTGGGGGAATTCAAGAATGCATGGGACAGACATAAGGCAGTCCTGGTGGGAGATAGGAGGAAGTAAGCTGTTGGTTAACTAGGATCTGCAGCTTTCTGTTAGGTAGGAAAATAGGCAGACTGGGTGGGCCAAGCGGTCCTTATCTGCCGTCAAATTCTATGTTTCTATGTTTCTGATTCCTGTCCTCACATATAGCACAGCCCCTCCTTGTCTCCTCCCTTTTCCTGTCTCTCCTGAATAGAGAGTAGCCTGATATGGATGTGTCCATGTTGTGACTGTCATTGCACTATGCCTCTGTTATTGCCACCAAATCCAGGCTAGTCTCTGCCATTATGGCCTCAAAGTCCAGAATTTTATTTCTGAGACTTCTTGATTGACGTACATGGCTGTCCATGCCTCATTCTCTCCCTCCCTGCCTGCTTCCCTGATCCACCCTCTTGCTTGCGATATTACCTGAATCTCCTCCCGATCCCCTCTACTGTTTTAGCTTATCCATTGCCTGTTTCCTGTACTCCTTTCTTCCTGCTTTAATGATTTATTCCCCCTTATCCACACCCCTGTTTTCTTATGCTCCTGCCACGGGGGAGCTTCCTTCCCTCAGGCCTTCCTTTCTTGTTGCTTCATCATCTGGGTGAGGGCAATTTATGCCTCCTTTGGTATTACAGCCTCCCTAGCAGGTTTAAATGCTCATTCAAGTAACATCTGAACCTCCCACTAAGCATTGTGGGTCCCTTCCTGGAAGGATGCAGGCTGTCTCCCCTATAGCAGCCCATATTCTTGCAGGCTGGCTTACAGCCCCCAATGTAGCTGAAGCCCACCTCCACACACAGTGCCTTAACCAGTTGGTTAAAGTCCCAGTGTGGAGTGCCCTTTCCTGTCCCTGGCCGTACACAAGTAACACCTCGGTAAATGCCACTGTTCATGCCACCTGCTTAAGGCCCCCCACTCCCTTGTACTAAAACCAATAGTGGTACATTCAGGTGGGTAGAGGTGCTGCCAGACACAGACGAAAGCTACAAAACAACAAAGAAAAGCACAGCACCAAGAAGCTCAAATGTTGAAAAATGTATAGAAATATGTCACAAAACGCCATCTCCCAGCACTTCTAGGCACACTACCTCTTCCTTGAGGGGTGGCTTGGTTGGACACAGACATAGATACATAGATACATAGAAAGTGTCGGCAGATAAGGGCCTATGGCCCACCCAGTCTGCCCATTTGAGCTTGTAAGTTCAGTTTGTTTTCCTAGAAGTCTGTTTCCCCTTACCCCTGAACTCTAGAATTCCTTATGTCTATCCCATGCATTCTTAAATCCCGTGATTGTTTCAGCCCCCACCACTTCTTCTGGCAGGGTGTTCCACTTGTCCACCACCTGTTCTGTGAAGAAATTCTTTCTCATGTTTCCTCTGAATCATCCTCCTCAACTTCATCCCATGCCCTCTAGTCCTGGAACATCTTTTCGCTTAAAATAGTGTTTTCCTGCACCCTGTTCCTCCCTGTAAGATACTTGTATGTCTCTATCATATCCCTCTCTCCCTCCTCTCCTCCAGGGAGTACATGTTCAGTTCCTTCAACCTGTCTTCATAGGACTTGTTATGCAATCCATGCACCATCTTTGTTGCCCTCCTCTGAACCTTCTCTACCCTGTCTATGTCCTTACGTGGGTATGGTCTCCAGAACTGTACACTGTACTCCAGGTGGGGCCTCACTAGTGTCTTGTATAGCGGAATTATGACCTCCTTTTCCTGCTGGTGATGCCCCTGCCTATACATCCCAGCATCCTATTTGCTTTACCTGATGCCTTGTCACACTGTTTCCCTACCTTGAGGTCATCAGAGATGACAACCCCAAGATTCCTTTCCTGCTTGGTGCATGCTATATCCTCACCCCCAACTGATATATTGTGCCAGGGTTTTGTGCCCCATATGCATTATCTTGCACTTCTTTGCATTGAATTTCAACTGCCAAACCCTGACCATTCTTCAAGTTTCTGCAGGTCCCTTCTCATTCTGTCTACACCCTCTGGTGTGTCTACTCTGTTACAGAGCTTTGTGTCATCAGCGAACAGTGAAATTCTGCCTTCTAGATCCTGCGCAATGTCACTGATGAAGATGTTGAATAGGACCGGTCCCAGCACTGATCCCTGTGGTACCCCACTGGTCACTCTTCCCTCTTGTGGAGTGACAGCCATTTACCACCACCCTCTGTGTCCTGCCACCCAGCCAGTTACCTACCCACCACACTACTGTCCTGCCCACACCCATATTCCCCAGTTTGTGTAATAGTCTTCTATGTGGCACAGTGTCAAAGGCCTTGCTGAAGTCCAGATAGGCCATGTCCACTGCCCTCCCCTGATCCACCTCCCTAGTCACCCAGTCAAAAAATTCAATGAGGTTGGTCTGACATGATCTCCCCCTGGTGAAACCATGCTGCCTTGGGTCCTGTAGTCCATTGACAACCAGATGTTCCACCAATCTCTCCTTCAGTAGTGCTTCCATGATCTTTCCCACTACCGAGGTGAGGCTGACTGGTCTGTAGTTCCCTGCTTCCTCTTTGTTCCCAACTTTGTATAAGAGGACTACATCTGCTGTCCTCCAGTCTTTGGGTACCTCCCCTGTTTCCAGTGATTGGCTAAACAGGATAGCCAGAGGTTCAGCCACCACCTCTCTTAGTTCCTTAAGGACCCTGGGGTGCACCCCATCTGGCCCCATTGCTTTATCAACTCTTATTACTTCCAGTTCCTTCAGGACCCTTTCTCGTGTAAAGGGACTTGTGTCCATTTCTGCCCATTCTCACCCTTGTGCTCCCTTCAGACCCATTACCCCCTCTTCCTCAGTAAAGACTGAGCAGAAATACCTGTTCAATATGTCAGCTTTACTGTTGTCATCCTCCACGCGGCTCCCATCCTCCCCCTTCAGTCTCACTATCCCTCCCTTTGTCTTTCTTTTTTCACTTATGTACCTGTAAAAGGTTTTGTCCCTTCTACCCACTGATTTTGCAATGTGTTCTTCTGTCTGAGCTTTGGCTTCCCTTACTGACCTCCCTGCCTCCCTTTGCTTCTCCTGGTACTTCTCCCTATCCCCTTCTGCCTGTGTCTTTTTGTATTGCCTGAATGCAATCTTTTTGGCGTTCACTTTCTTTGCTACCTCTTTGGAAAACCATAATGGTCTCCTCTTCCTTTTCCTCTTGCTAACCTGCTTAATGCATAATTCTGTTGTTCTTATAATCCCCATTTTAAATACTGCCCACTGTTCCTCAACCCCTGATTCCTGTCCCATTCCCCTTAATGCCTCTTTCAAGTATCTCCCCATTTTCCCAAAGTCTGCCCCCTAAAATCCAGGATACGTGTTTTTGTGTGGTTTGGTTCTGCTCTTTCTGTGATTTCAAACCACAATGACTGGTGGTCACTGTTACCCAGGTGCTCCCCACTGTTACCCCCATCACACTGTCCCTGTTTGTGAGCACAAGGTCCAGTATTGCCTTCTGCCGAGTTGGTTCCATGACCAGTTGCTTGAGGAAGGCACCCTGAAGGAGTCCAGGATAAATCTGCTCCTAGTTGATGCTGCTGCTGGGATGCTCCAGTCCACGTCTGGAATATTGAAGTCTCCAACCAGTACTACCTCACCTTGTCTGCCATCCTTTGGATGGCTAGCATCAGCTCTATCTGTTTCTTCCTCCTGGGCTGGTGGTCTATAGACCACACCTGTCAAGGATGGCTGGCCCCATTTTCCTTTCCAGCTTAACCCACAGTATCTCTCACCCATTTTGTTCCTCCTGGATCTCTGTGGCCCTTATGTCATTTTTCACATACAGTGCCACTCCTCCTCCCTTCCTGCCTGCTCTCTCTCTTCTGAATATGTTGTAGCCAGGTATGGCCATCTACCAGTCATGGTTATCATTACACCAGGTTTCAGTGATGGCCACAATGTCCAGGTCTGACTGTACCATGACAGCCTCCAGATCTTCCATCTTGTTACTAAGGCTTCTGGCATTTGCACACATGGCTTTCCATGATTTGACCTCCCTAGACTGCTTCACTGTTCTACTCCAGCCCCCTCCTTGGTTGTCATTTATCCCTGGTTCTCCTTGCTGTCTGCCCTTCTGCTGAATTTTGCCCCTTTTCTGCTTATCCACCTTTTGGACACTAATCTCCATCTTTTGCACACTGCTTTGCAGAGATAGCCACTCCTCTGGTTCACTGGTTCCACTTCTAGCTGTGGGGGGTGAGCAAGTAGGTACCCTCCTTTCTGGCCTGCCACCCCGCTTTGCTAGTTTAAATGCTTGTCAGTGTAGCATTTAAACTTATCATTGAATGCTTGGATTCCCCTCCAGGATGGATGCAGGCCGTCAGGCTTGAACAAACCTCCATCCCTCCAGGTGGGTCCCCAGTCACCAATGAATCCAAACCCTTCCTCACAGCACCAGTTCTTCAACCATGAGTTAAAGTTCCTGGTGCATGCACTCCTATGCTCTCCCTTTCCTCTCACAGGTAGTACTTCTGAGAAAGTGACAGAAGTAGCTACTTGCTTGAGACCCCTCCCCAGTTTCCTAAACTCTTCCTGAACTTCCTTTGGCTCCCCATTTGCCAAGTCATTAGTACCTAGGTGGATAATGACATCCAGCTCACCCTCCTTCTTGCCTTCCCAGTGATCCCAGTATCTTCCTTCCATCCCTCCATGCCGTGGCACCTGGTAGGCACCTCACCTCCCTGTCCTCCCCCTCCTGTGTTCCTAGCTGGATCCCTCTTACAATGGAGTCCCCCACCAGGATTCACTTCCTCCTCCTCTGGGGTCCACTGCTTTCCCCACTGAGGTCACCTCCTTGGCTAACCTCCACATCCTTTCCTTCCACTTCTCTGGGTATCTCTATTTGGTTGTCCTCATTTGCCAGTGTGGCATATGAGTTCTTGAGAGGAATAGGATCTGGGATGTGCCTCTGCCTGACTGCTCTAACCCTCCCTGAGCCCACTGTCATCCAAGTGCTACTCGTTCTCGGCATCCTTTGAGGCAGCTGCATTGGACTGGGTGGTCCCTGGATAGGGGTGATGGTACTTCTGACCCAGTTTACTTCCACTCTGAGTCTGGCTACCTCATCCCGCAGTCCAGAGAGATGCATGCAGATAGGGCAGCACCTCAGTGTCCAGAAGGTCTGCCTGAATATGGCTGCCCACAGCCACTGCATTGCACCACTCCCACATTATACTGCAGTTCCACTACTTGTCTGCTACTGAAGCTCTCCTAGTTCTCTTTATTAATTTACAGTACTAAAATCCTGTCACTGATCCTCAGATAATTTTTTTTAAGGAAAAAGAAACCAATAAATAAATAAATGAGTCAAAACACTTGTCGTGCTGAGGGTGGGCTTCTTCCCCTTATGCCCCTCCTACTTCACCTCTTACTATACCCTATGTTTAGCTCCTGTCAATCAGATTTGTCAGGCATATAATTAAGAGCTGGGGAAGGGAGGGAGGGGGCAAAATTTGCAGCAATTAAAGACAGCACAGAATTACACCACCACTATGTTTTAAATTTTCAACAGCCCAAAAACAATTATAAGTAAAGACAACAAAGAAAGAAAGTATAGTGTCACTACAAGCCCACAATCTAAGTTTAAAAGAAAAATACAAATTACCAGTTACTCTAAAGCACTGAATTGAATATGTTTCCTTCCTTCCCCTTCTTCGACATGTCATTCAAATACACTGGACACATATACAATTCATCAGAACTTTAAATGTCAACCAATAAGATCTGCTGAATCCCAGACACATTTGAGAAATAAACTTTTTCAGCATCATCTTGCACTACCTCACACCATCTCCTGCCAGGTCATTTGTCACCAGGTGGACAATGACATCTAGTTCCCTTCCATCTCCTACCACCCTCATGGTCCTCTGGATATGCTTTCTCCAAGCAAAAGCACCAGGGATGCACTTCACCCCCTCTCCCTTCCACCTCCCACTCCTAAGTCTATCACCTTAACAACTGAGTCCCCTACCAACAGCTGCTTCCTCCTTGGATGGCAGCCTCTTCCTCCCTCCTTGTGGCCTCCTCTTTTGAGGTTCTCCACATCCTCCCTTCCACTACTATGAGTGTGCTCTCCCACCTGCCCCAATGTCCCAGTATGGTTAAGGTATTGTGCAGTGGCACAAGCTGAGGAGTGTGTACCCTTTCCACCACCCGTACCCTGCTGGAGCCCACCAAGGTCCAACTACTCTGCCTAGGTATCCTCTGGATGAGCAGCAGTAGGCTTGGGTGCTGCTGCTGGGTGGGGTTAAAGGTTCTCTGCACCCTTGCCAGTTCAGCCTGGATTCTAGCCACTTCTGCCCTCAACCCAGAGAGGTGAGTGCAAATGGGTCAGCACCTCAGTCTCCAGTAGGTGTCATGAAAGAAGGTGGCTCCACATCCTTTACACTGCACTGCTCCAGTGCTCTTTCCTTTCTTAACCTTTTGGCACAGTCCCTTCCTTCCCCTCACCCAATACCTGTGGTTCTGTAAAACAATCCACTCTGTTCCTTCACCTACCCAACACAGTGCTTTAGACAGACCCCATTCCACCACACTCTTGCACTCCATTACCAACCTTCGCTTGCTCTCCCCATTGCTACCTTGTGAATAAACTTTGCTTTGCCAAATACCTTTACTGTCCTTTCTGGTTTCTGTAAATCTTTCAAAACCACATGCATATAATCTAAAGTCTTAAACCTAGAAGAAAGCATCATGGCTACACACATTTTTGTTTGGAAAGACTGACAAGGCTTCTGTGAACCAAAAGTTGTCTTTCAAACTGCCTTTTACATTAGATCCAGTATAGGAAGAAATATGAACACTGGTATAGTTTGAACCAATTTATTGCTGGGTATTATCATACTAGGAGATCAGATAATTAGAAAATACATATTGATAGTGTCACTAATCGCTTTTCATGGAGCACTTTAAACATAAAGTTCCCCAGGTTTATCTGAGATCATTGAATATTTGACATCTGTGAAGCAGATATCAGATTGGAGGCAGAGCTGAACAGGCTTACTGTATTGCAGCAGGGGGGAGGATATTTCTACAGTAGTTAGCTGGTTTCCCTGAGCTGGGAAAACTCTAACTCTTATAAGTCAGAAATGTGATGGTCAATGGCATTGGCAACTGGCCCAAGTGGCAAATTGTCACTAGGTTAACATAGTAGGCAGTGTGGGAGTTGGAGTGGGCCGGGAGGCTACCTGCTGTTTCTGATGGAGTGAATTACCATGGAGGATGGAAGCACACTTGGAGCATAGCCAGCTACATGACATACGACACATCATCCTGCCTACAGAGTGCAGGAAGGGGGACCTGGGAAGTTGCTTTGAGCAGGTTGCTGCTCTGAAGAAGCATGTTCCCAGTCTAGAACAGCAACTGGCTGGGCCATGGGAGCACAAGAATGAGAGATGGCAACTGTGGAGACCTAGGGGTTGGGCAAGAAGGCTAGCATCCAGGACTGTAGGAGGAAAACATATCTTGTGCACTGTCGTTGATATGTGATGTGCACTATTCTGCTTTTGGAGTGCAGGGGGCTCTGCAGTAACTGCAGGGTGTTTGATGCTCTCAAGAGGTGCATTGCCAGTTAAAGGCAACCCAGGAGTGTAGGAACTGGCAGCTGAGGAGGATGAAGGGAGACAAGGCTAAGGACTTCAGCATTAGGGCTGGGGCAGGCAGGGTCGTAAGAAAGGTGGCAGGAACTGTGATATACAGCAGTAGGGATGAAGACGGATCTGAGTGAAGAAAGGAAGTAGCAGACATAATCATAAGAGAGCACCATCACCAAGTAACACCAACAACAGCAGTGAGGATGTGGTCATTTCCAGTGTAAACATCAAGGAACTGCTGAGAGACAGTGACCACTACCAGGTAACCTGCTTGCTTTTGAGAGGGAAGACTAACCATCACACAGCGGCCAGGACCCTGAACTTTAGGACTTTGTCAAGAAGAAGAATCTGGTGTCCAAGACTTGGGAGTTGCTACGTGAGGCAGGTAATGCAGAGCGCAAGTGGAACTCATTAAAGAGGGTGTTTACAGCAGACAGGGAGGTGTACATCCCTGTATGCAATAAGGATAACAGCACCAAAAAGTGGATCAACCAGCTCAACAGGAACCTTAGGCAACCAACCTTGTACAAAATGAAAGTCTCCAATACCACCACTGAAAAGACATGTGTTGCCTACAGGCCAGAAAGGAGTGCAGAATAGTCTGATGGAATTAATGCAAGGCTAGAATTTAGGAAACTATGAAGGGGCTGGAAATCAGGATGACAGTGCAAGCTGCAGACAACACCAGAGGCTTCATCCAGCACATAATTGAAAGGATGACAGTGATGGAGATGATTGGGCCTCAGAAAATAGGGGTATGGGGAATGACCTGTGATAGGGCAATAACTGAAATGCTACTGTAAATGGGACCTGAGCACTAGGTCTGGGGTGGTGCTTCAGTATTCACCAAGGTGCCACCCAGTGAAGGAGGATGCTTATGTAACTGGGAGGGTCCATGGCATCAGCAGTAACAGTGATGCAACCTGCAGATATCACAAACACCCTCCTGCCAACTATTGGGTGACGAACGAGCCAAGCACACACACAGAATGCACTACAAAGGTAAGTTGCTGGTGCTGCCCAAAAACTCAAACTCACTCACAGAGGATAAGCAAGCCATGAGGCTGCAGATTATACAAAAAAAGTGTTGTAAAATGCAAACAAGGATGCCAGGAAAGCAGCCTGTATTCCCTGTTCTACAAGGTTAAAACATGGGGGGGTCAGGTAAAGATCAAGCAGTTTACAGAGAATGTGTACCCAAAACACTATTTTCAGAGACTGATGGTTTCCCAAGGATCCTGGGTTACCGACTGGTGAAATCACCTATTTCGCAGCATCTAAAATGCATTTTTGGAGCTTTTGTACTTTTCTGTGCGGGATTCCATTTCTGTAGCCTTTGACCCTCAGAGAGTTGTGCCAGACGAGCACAACAATGTGCCTGCCTCACCACAACACAGTCTCTGCATGGTGATTGCTGGCAGCTGCCAATCCCACCACAGGCAGTTTACGTCCTACAACTGCCAGTAATACTGTTGTTTTATGTTAATTTATAGATGTTTTTATTAGGCCTTTTTATCTTCTTTTAAACAGCATCAGCGACTGTGCTCAAATGAAACTGAATGGTTTAGAAATGTGAAAGTTTTTGTCCCCCATTCAGTGGCTGTCATCTGCATGTGTTCAGTTCCATGCTGTTCCCCAAGCTGTGTTGCATCTTGTGCTGCAGATGCTACTATCTGCATGGATTGGTGAATGTTACTGGTAGCCATGTATTCATTCAGTGTTGTGCTTTAGTTTGTCATTAATGAATTTTATCTGTGTAGTGAGATGAAATTGCTTTACTCAGTAGTTTATTGGGATGTAAAATAAGTTGCACTTTCTATGATTTATGTACAGTATCTATAAAATTGTACCTATAAATGAATATATGTACCAATATTGCAGAATGAACGAAACAGTGTAAAAAGTGACATTTGCACCAGGAAGCTGCAATGCAATCACTGACTGCAGAACTGTGGTGTTTCCAGCATGCTATCCCCACCTGAATGAGTGCAGAGCAAGTGCTGCCGAGTATGCGTGGACACTGGTGAGGCAGGCACATCAGAACAGCTGACACTAACCCCTGCTGAGTGACAGAATGTGGGGCAAGATTGTGGGTTAGGTCACTGCAATCATGGATGGGTAAAATACACTTTTTACATAGAAACATAAAAGTTGTTGGTAGATAAGGACCTCCTGGCCCACCCAGTCCACCCAGTTAATCCCATCCTAGCCTTCTACAGCTCCTCAGATTTTCCCTATGTTAGTCATGCTGCTAGGATTCCCCTATGCCTATCCCATGCATTTTTGAAGCCTGTGATCATTTTAGCTTCCACCACTTCCGCCAGGAGTCTGTTCCAAGATCCTACCACCTTCTTTGTAAAGAAAAATTCCTGACATTCCCCCTCAGTCTCCCCCTCAGTCTCCACCCCAGCTTCACAGTATGACCCCTAGTTCTTGTGCAACTCTTTCTCTTGAATATACTCTCTTCCTGTACCCTGTTCACACCCATGAGATATTTATAATTCTCTATCATGTCTCTTCTCTCCCTCCTCTCTTCCAGAGAGTGCATGTTTAATTCCCCGAGTCTGTCCTGTAGGACTTCAGGTGTAGGCCCTGCACCATCTTGGTTGCCCTTCTTTGAACCCCTTCAACCCTGTCTATGTCCTTTCAGAGGTAGGGCCACAAGGTGAGGTCTCACCAAAGACCTGTATAGGATATTATGACTTCCCTCTTTTTGCTGGTGATCTCCCAGCCTATGTACCCAAGCATCCTGCTGGCTTTCCCCACCACCTTCTCAGACTGCTTAGCCACCTTCAGGTCATCGGAAATAATAACCTCTGGGTCCTGTTCTGGCCTTGTGACTGTCAAGTCTTACCCCTGAGCTGGTACTTAGCTGCAGGGTTCCTGTGACCCAGGTGCATGCTCTTACACTTCAAGATAAAGATCAGTTGACAGATCCTTAACTACTCCTCCAGTTTGGTAAGGTCCTCCCTCATTTGCTTCACCCCACCGGAGTGTCTACCCTGTTGCAAATATTGGTATCATCTGAAAATAGACACACCTTCCCTACCAATCCTTTAGCAATATCGTTGATAAATATATTGAAGAGTACTGGACCTAGCACTGACCACTGTAGCACCCCACTAGCCATTTTGCCTTGCATCGAGTACACACAATTTATCACCACCCTCTGACATCTCCCTTCCAGCCAGTTTCTCACCTATCTAACTACCTTTAATCCCACCCCAAGGCTATTTAGTTTGTTCATTAGCCTTCTGTGGGGGATGGAGTCAACGGCCTTGCTGAAGTCCATGTAGACCACATCTTCTGCTCCCCCCCAATCCACTACCCTAGTCACCCAATCAAAGTACTCAATCAGGTTAGTCTGGCAGGACCTCCCCCCATGAACCCATGCTGCCTTGGATCCTGCAGCCCTTTGGTCTCCAGATATTCCACCAGCCTCCCTTTCAGCAGTCTTTCCATAACCTTGCCACTACCGAAGTCAGGCTGACAGGTCTGTAATTCCCTGCCTCCTCTCTGCTTTCACTTTCATGCAGTGGGACAATATCAGCCCTCCTCTAGTCTCCAGGAACCACCCCAGTTTTCAGAGACAGGTTAAAAAAGGTCATCAGAGGTGCAGCCAGCTTCTCTCTGAGGAGTACATATATGCTGATTGAAAAAATTAAACAGCAGGCGAATCGCTAGCATGGGTGACTGACGAGACATAGCTGGTGGGTGAGTGGCTCAGGGACACATTCCCTTTAAGCCCCATAGGAAGGACAGGATCACCCGAGGATCACAGTGGAGCTAATGAAGAATTGATGGAGCTGCCTACATTAATCTTTTAGGAGTCTGTCTGAATGGGGAGGGTGTCAGAGGACTGAAAGTGGCCAATATAGTCCCTAACTTCAAAAAGGAAGCATGGTCAGAGCCTGGCAACTACATGGCATCAGAGCTGGACAAGGCACTAGCAGCCATGATCAATGACAGAGTAATGGAGTGCTTGGTTGAGGCCAAGATGATGCGTACACCTTCTCAGCCTAGCTCGGTGTGGAGATTATCATGCCAAACTAGTCTGATCACCTTCAGTGAGAGGGAGACCAGGTAGGCAGACAGGAGCAGGGCCATAGATGTTTTTATCTGGGTCTTAAAGCAGCAATGGAATGAAAAATATTTTTCCAAAAAGCTAGTTTCAGCTAGAAATAAAAAGAAATCTGCATACCTGACAAATCTACTTTTCAAGGTACCTCCTATGCTGCACAGCATAATTTTATTTTATTTCCTTGATGCTAACCCGTACCAGATCTACAATGGTATTTGTAAGCCAAATGTGGTAACCATCACTTTTTCCTGAGAAAAAAATTAAATTAAAATATTTAAAGGATACTCACATATTGGTCGAGCAAGAAAAAGTTACTACCAAATATAACGGAAATGCTTGGAATCTTTCATAGTGAAAAAAGGCAGGATCAAACTTTTTACTCAGTTTTGTTGCACTGCTGCTTTAATAAGACTTTTGACATTGAGGGGCATGGCAAGCTTTTGGACAAAGTACACCAGGGCAGGTTATTCATGGCATAACCCATGTGGACTGCTAACTGCTTTATTGGAAGCATAACCCATGTGGACTGCTAACTGCTTTATTCGAAGCATAACCCATGTGAACTGCTAACTGCTTTATTCGAGGCAGAACACATGTTGATTGCTAACTGCTTTATTTGCGGCATAACCCATGTGGACTGCTAACTGCTTTATTCGAGGCATAACCCATGTGGACTGCTAACTGCTTTATTCAAGGCATAACCCATGTGGACTGCTAACTGCTTTATTCGAGGCATAACCCATGTGGACTGCTAACTGCTTTATTCGAGGCATAACCCATGTGGACTGCTAACTGCTTTATTTGAGGTATGACCCATGTGGACTGCTACCTGCTTTATTTGAGGCATAACCCATGTGGATTGCTAACTGGTTTGGGTGCAGGAAGCAGAGGGTTGTGGTGGACAGGCACTACTCGGAGAGAGAGGAGAAGAGAGGTACTTTATTCAATGATGTCCCTCAGGCATCAGTGCTGGGGCCACTAATGTTCAACATTTCCATCAATAAGCTGACAGCTGTAGTCTCCAGCATAGTCACTGTTTGCTAATGACACTAAGGCAAGGCAAGGTAAATTTGATTTAAAAAGATGCCCAATCCTGGAGGCTCTGGGCACCGTACATAAAACCAGCATCATATCATTCATAAATAAAATAATAATAAAACTACAATATACTTGCACAGGAAAACAGCCAATAAAACATGAAGGTATTATAATAGGTCAGTCTAAGACAATATTTACAAAACTGAGCTGGGAAAGGCCTACTCGAACAAGAAGGCCTTGAGGCACGCCTTAAAAATCTCCACCCAAGGGGCCTCTTTTATTGATGGAGAAAGCGAATTCTACAGAACGGGGCCGGCGATGCTGAAAGCTCTATTGCTGGCTGTTTTTAACCTCATCCTGGGAATCGCTAGGAGGCATCTTGAGGAGGAATGGAGGGAGCAGACTGATAAGAGAAGGTCCACCAGGTAGCCAGGACCCACGCCATGTAGGGCCTTAAAGGTGAGCCAGCTCACCTTAAAGAGGATCCTCCACCTGACCGGCAGCCAGTGCAGTTGACGCAGCACCTGGATGATGTCACAAAACTTACTTTGGCCCGTCAGCAACCTGGCAGTTGCATTCTGCACCAGCTGAAATCTGCAGAGGATACCTCCCAAGACCCTGAGGTAGAGCGCATTACAGTGATCCAGCCTGGACGTCACGAAGGCATGCACTAAGGTAGGGAGGTCCAGGGGCAGAACCAGAGGTTTAATCCCAGTGATATTTCTCAGATGGTAAAAACTGACATGGACAATGGCCGACACCTGGGCCTCAAGTGTCAGACTATTGTCCAGAATAATGCCCAGGTTACGTACCCTAGAGGAGGCCTTCAAAGGCACAGAACCCAGGACCAATCCTGTGTCTGCACCTGAGGCTAACCTATCACGCCCTCTGTTTGACTCCACTACCAGTACCTCCATCTTGTCACAGTTCAGTCACAACCAGCTGGAGGCCATCCGGTCGTTGATCTCAGCGAGACAGTTATTAAGCATGTCCTCCGCACTGGATGTCCCTGGTGCAAAAGAAAGATACAGCTGGGTATCATCGGCATAGCAATGAAAAGCCAAGCCATATTTTCTAATGACCTGGGTGGTGCACTCCACTGAGGATAGGGATAAACTTTAGGAGAACCTGAACAAGTTTTTAAATTAATCAGACTCCTAGAATGTAAGAGTCAGTGTAACCAAATGCAAGGTGCAGCACTTGTAGAAGAAAATATAGGTAGGAACTACATTCTGTGGGGCACCGCTTGATGCAGTAGAAGAGGAAAAAGATTGGGGGGGATAATAGACAGTGGGCAGATGCATGACAAGCACCATGTAGCCACTGTCAGGAGCACCAGAAGAATACTGGAGTTTATCTAAACTGGAGTTACTAGCAGGGCAAGGGAAGTAATGCCTCTTCAAAAGGCCCTGGTCAGGCCACTTCTAAAGTACTGCACACAGGTCTGGGTTCCTGAATACAAAAAGGTTATGATGCAGCCTAGAGGGTGCCAACACAGGGTCACCAAAATAATCAGGGATGTGAGGCTGGACAGATAGGACAGTGGTAGATTTACCATTTGCCATCCAGATGACCCGGTTACACACCCTGAGCCTGAAACATCTGGTGCTGGCCGGTGAGGCAGGGTTCAGGCTTCCATTGAATGCTTCCCACCTCAGAGAGGAAGGGCACCTCCTTCTTTTGCATGGGCGCCCTCTGGTGACCTAGGGGAAGGGGGCTGTCATGTGGTAAGGAACAGGCCTTATGTCAGCACATGTTCACATGTCTGGCAGGTGTCATGGATGGGTCACATGCCCAGAGTGGGGCTGGCAGGGGAGCAATGAAGGTAGGGCAGGGCTCACCTGCCCTAAATATTGCCCTGGTAGACATCTCACCAAGGCAACCTCTCAGTCCCATGCCCTGGGGTGGAATAAGGGGAGGGTTTAGAAGGGGAATAAAACTCCCAGCAGCACCAGGCAGATGATGCCGCCCTGCCCCCCACGCCACAGCTGGCTCTCCTTGACTTCCCCCATGCCTCACTGGCTCTAACCCATGGGCCCCGACTGTTGAATTAAGTATGTCCCTCCTGGCTTGGGGGGAGCTGGGATGTCCTGCCCATGGGGGATAAGCCATGGGTTACAGTCAGGCTACCCAAAAGGTTGTCAAGCAAAGGCTAGTGTTGGGTTGTATCATCAAGGCGGCAGTTGATGAGGCAAAAATGTGGGACAAAAACAGAAAGTGAAAAAAAAAAGAAAATGATCAGGGATATGGAAGACAAAAGCTACCAGTACAGCCCTCAACAGGTTCACATGGCAGAAAAGGAGACTAAGAGGGGATATAATCTAAATCTTCTGTATACTCAAGGTTATTGATGAGATCAAACAGACAGAGATGTTTGACCTGGTGACCTCCTGCAGGATATGAGCACACATGCTGAAGGTCAGAAGTGGTAAATTCAGGGATTATGGGCCCTATGCATGAAGCCAACGTGCTGTGTAAACCGGGCTCATTGGCATTGTTATGTGTGACTGCCATAGAGTGGTGTCTGTGTGGCATTCAGTAAATGGCTGCACAACAGTTACGAGCCCGATCTCCTGGCCGCGTGGAGAGCAATGTGCTGGGGGCAGGCCGGGAGCATGGCAGTACTATACGCCATTCACAACAGTACATAGTGCAGCCTGCATTGGTGTGGAGAAGGGTGCAGGTTACAGCAGTGGGGACCCTGACATAACCCACTGTTCGCCCCAACAGACGTACTCTGCCAGTCATGGTGGGACCAAGTGAAGAACCTCCGTGCCGCACCAGCCCAGTAGGCAGCAGGTGAGGGCTCGGGCAGACGATCTGGTGGGTATGAGGGACAAGGGGGTGGGCAGCCGGTGCCTGGGGGTTGACATTACTACCAATGGGGGTGCGGGGCCACTGGGATCAGGGGTTGGGGGAGTGTCTTCAGGTCTGGTCCTGGCAGGGTGGTCACACGGGGCACATGGGGGGTACTCCATCAGGATGGGGGACAGGGGACTCGGGGTGTGTGGTCACAACGGGCGTGGGCAAGGATGTGTGGTGGGGGGCCGACTGTGGGACGGGGGCAGGGTCCTCCTGCTGGGGGTCCTGCAGTATGCCAGGAGGGTGCTGTGTAGCAAAGGCTAGGACAGGGAGTACACTGGATGATGGGTCCATGCTGCATGTGTCCGGGTGCCTGTGGTAGGCATTCATGCACCCGGAACCGCGCCCGTCCACATAAGGGATCCACTGAGGAACCCAGGAAGGGCATCCCATTGTATGCCTGCCTGGGTCCACAACTCCGCCTCTGGCCACCCTGCAAAGTCCTGCACACCATGGGGGCGGAGCCATGGACAGGTGGCCGCTGGTAGTGAATACTGGCATATGCGCACCTGTCCGCAGGTGCAGACTTACGCGGGCAGGATATGTGCCTCCGGCACATATTTCCCACCCACTCATGAATACAGCCCATTATTAGGAAGCACATTTTTCATTTCATTCCCCTCCCTTCTGCCAGCACAAGCTACAGGACCCACAACACCGTCCTGTTCCTGTACTCCAGTCTTGTTCTGGATCAAGGTACCCCGTGGCTTCAAACATTCCCCATAGTGAGGCCACCCACTTGACTCTCCTACAGGCAGTTAGAGTTCATGTTGAGTTCCATATAATGAGGAGAATCCAAGCCATGGGGAGGTGGCTTTGGGATTGAGTGCTTGTGCCTGGAATCATTTTCCTGTTTTCTTCTCCCCCACTGGCTGCTGCAATGCTGATTCGTGCATATGAATTCACGTGAGTGTGTATCTCTTTTTCTCTCCCACTCCCTGTTCTGACACACTTTTGGAACTTCTGCAGCTAGATCACAGACACATAGTGTGTCAATAGCTTTCTGCCAGCCTACAGAACTTACTCAAAGAACAGAGTGTTGTACTCACTGTCCCCAGGGTGAGAAAACATTGCCATAAGCAGCACCTACTTCCATCTGCTAGATTATGAGGCTGTCAGTTCTCTGCAAACCTAGGTCACGAATCTGGTAATGTGATGCACTACCTCTGGGACATTCAGAGGCCCCAGGATGCACTTCTCCTACAGAAGCTGTGGAAACACGTGCTAGTGGAGTAACTGAACATGTACAGGCATTTGAGGAAAGCCTGGGCAAATTTCTTCTTACCAAGGGAATCACAGGTTTCCTGGGGCAATAGAGTGGATAGAAATTCTCTTTAAATTAATCCAGTGCATGTTTACACATGTATTATTCATTCCTGGTTTTGAAGCAGGGGCCTGACAAGCTTGACCCAGTGAACTTTCAATATTTATGTACTCTGGTACAGCCCAGTGGCATAAAAGGCTGAGGTGCTGCATGTCTCACCTCCTGCCACACTGATGACGCAGGTTCAGGAATTGACCTGGATCGATCGGGGGCTGGCTGGGAGAGGGAGGATTGAGCATTGGTAGGATATCCTCCCTAGCCGAGGGGCAACATCTGTCCTGTGCCTCGACTGCAACATAGCGGAATCTGGGTTGCAGCACCATCAGACATCAAGGGAGGTGGACCCCATGCCTGCATGCAAGGGGCATCTGCATGGAGGCACAGTAGGCACATCATGTCACTGCTCATACAAGGATCCAGCCAGGAAAAGGGGAGGCAACCCTCTGACTGAGCAGAATAATGACCCGGTTACCCGCAGGCCCCACACTGATAACTAATGCCTCCAGTCAGCTCCTGTGGCAGGACCCAACAGAGATGGCAAGTCCCTAGGAAGCCTGGTCTGGTGGGACTGGCCCAGATATAAGCTGGTTGAAGTGAACAGCAAATAAACACGAGGTGGGGAAAAATAACTATGTCAGTACCTAATGGAATTTTTTCCCACTTTCATACAGTATGTGTATGTGCAAAATTAGTTTGAAAGTGCTTAGTTCTTTTGATACAGACAAGCTATCAGTTTCTATTAATACAACAATAACCATGCTGGCCCGCTGGTGCAGTGGTTGGATTTCCATCTGCAACACCAGCGACCTGGGTTTGGGAACAGACTCGGGTCGCTGAAGGGACGACGGGGAAGGCTGGGCGTCTAGCAACAGCTCACCTTCTCGAGGGTGGGGTATCAGCCCGGCGCTTGCTGGCTAAGCGGAGGCTGGGGCATGGCGCAACATCAGGCCTTGATGTCTAGGGGGAGTGGCAGACGTCAGCGCAAGCCATGATGTCTGTGGCATGCCACTCCTCAGGGAGAAAACGGGAAAATATGGCGCCTTGGTGGGGTCGGATGACGGCCTCCAGGACCCTCACTACGGAGCTCCCGGACCTCAATCACCACCTCAGCAGCACCCAGGAGTGTTGGTATAGCTGTACAGGCTCTTCCCCTACAAAGGTAAGAGACCCTCCCATGCAGGGATACATTGGGGTTACCTAGGCTGGCTGCAATATGGGGTGGTAGGGTCAGGGGTTGCCGAGTGAGTTAGGTCCATGCGGGAACGAAGGAGAGCCTGGGCTAAGATGCAGGTGGTAGTACAAAGAAATATTGCAAAAAACAAAATACTACACTAACCCAAAGATGAGCAGAATGCACTAGTGATTTGGCCAAAGCAGCTTTAGCAGCAGGCAGCAATATTAACTGAAGCATTGTAATCTGACAAAGCAACGAATGACTTATTTTATTACTGCTGGTTAGTTTTATCTATAGCATTGTAAATACTTCAAAGTCAATCTCTGTGATCTCCAGCTGTGGATTATTTGCTTTTGCTGATACTGCTTTAGATAACAGTCCTGAAACTGACTTTATACATAAATCAAAATGCCCATTAAGAAAGGGGTAAGTAAAATTATGAAGAATTCCTCTCTTTTTTTTTTTTGACTTACTGTACTATTGTTGCCAAATGTGACTTTTTCCAGTGTACTTTCCTTTGTAACTGTTGGACTTTGCCTCCAATCACTGGAGTAAGTGAAAATGTTATTTACTTAACTTTTTCTTAGGAACTGATAGTTTATCTTAATTTGACTCACAGTTCAAAAGAAATAGGTAGAACATTTGAGCAAGCAAGTTTCTTGATCTCATAGCACTAAATAATCACACAGACATAGAAACATAGAAGTTGACAGCAGATAAGGGCCGCAAGGCCCATCCGGTTTGCCCATTTCTTATTCTACCTTATGAATGTGCCATTGGCCTTTGCTCTGTCAATGGCCTATTTATTCATATTCATAGGTATTGCTCCCTTATGCCTATCCATGCCTGTTTGAAGCCCTGCACTGTATTCATATCCACCACTTCCTGAGGTAGACCATTCCATGCATCCTCCATTTCTGTGAAAAAGAACTTCCTCACATTACCCCTTAATCGGCCTCCCTCTAATCTCATGCTGTGTCCTCTTGTCCTGCTATTTTTCTTGTATTGAAACATGTTAGACTCTTTCACCTTGTTAATGCCCTTAAGGTGTTTGAATGTTTCAATCATATCACCTCTTTCCCTCCTTTGCTCTAGGGTATACATATTGAGCTCAGTTAATCTGTCCTCATATGTTTTCTGATGCAGTCCCTGCACCATTTTGGTTGCCCTTCTCTGGACTGCCTCAATTTGGTTAATGTTCTTGTGAAGGTGTGACCTCCAGTACTGCACGTAGTACTCCAGATAGGCCTAACCAGTGTCTTGTAAAAAGGGATTATTACCTCCCTCTTCCGACTTGTGATACCCCTAACTAATACACCCCAACATCCCTCTAGCCTTACCTACTGCTTTAGTGGTCTGCTTGGATGATTTCAGGTCATCGGTGATGATGACGCCCAAGTCTCTTTCTTCCCTTGTGACTGCCAGCAACTCCCATCCCAGCCTATAGGTGGTTTCAGGGTTTCTCTTCCCTATGTGCATGATTTTGCACTTCTTTGCATTAAACCCCAGTTGCCACTCTTCTGACCATTTGCTATTTTTTCCAGATCTCTTCTCATTCTTCCCACCCCATCTGGATCATTTATTCTGTTGCAGATCTTGGTGTCATCTGCAAATAGACAAACCTTACTCTCCAGTCCATCTGCAATGTCACTGATGAAGATATTGAAGAGGACTGGCCCCAGGACTGATCCCTGAGATACCCCACTTGTGACTTGCATCTCTTCTGACTGTATACCATTTACCACCATTCTCTGTTTTCTGCCCGTCAACCAGTTTGCCACCCAGTTGACCAACGTCTGACCCACCCCGAGCCTACCCAGCTTATTAATCAATTTTCTATGTGGAACAGTATCGAAAGCTTTGCTGAAGTCAAGGTAGACAACATCAGCTGCTCCCCCTTGGTTCACCACTCTGGTTACCCAGTCAAAGAAATCTATGAGATTAGTTTGATAGGACCTTCTTTCTGTAAACCCATGCCATCCTGGATCCTGTGCTCCTATGGATTTCAGGTGTTGCACTATCCTTTCCTTAAGGAGTGTCTCCATAATCTTGCCCACTACTGAGGTAAGACTGACTGGTCTATAGTTCCCTGCCTCCTCCCTGTTACCACTCTTGTGGAGCAGGATCACATGAGCCCTTCTCCAGTCTTCTGGGACCTCTCCATTGCTCAGAGACTCACTAAACAGTTCTGATAATGGTGCTGCTAGTTCCACCCTTAGCTCCTTTAGTATCTGGGATGTATACCATCAGGCCCCATTGCCTTGTCCACCCTGAGCTTATTGAACTCTTGTAGGACCCTTTCTTTTGTGAAGGGACTAGTGCACACCTCCCTCCCCCCTGTGTCCATGATGCTGAGCTCTGGGCATTGCCCTACCTTCTCTTCAGTAAATACTGAGCAGAAGTATCTCTTTAGGATAGATGCTTTTTACATGGTCCTCCTCCTCATATGCCCCCTTATCCCCTTTGATCTTAGCAATACCCCCTCTGGACTTTCTCCTTTCACTAATGTGTCTATAGAAAGTCTTGTCACCTTCTTTTACTGTTCGTGCTAGTGTTTCCTCGGTTTGGGCCTTTGACTGCCTTACTGCCTTCCCTGCTTCCCTTAGGGAAGTTTGGTATGCCTCCCTATCTTCGTCCTGCTGTATTCCCTTATATCTCCTGAAGGCCAGCCTTTTGGCTCTGACCTTTTCTGCTACTGTGTTTGAGAACCAAAGTGGTTTCCTTCTTCTTTTGCCTTCCTTTTCTCGCTAACACAATGGGATGTTGCTTCAAGACAGATGAACAGAAAGACAGAATTCCATTGATACAGTTCCTTTCCTGAGCCCAAAGCACTTCATAAAAAATACAAGTTAAACAGACGTAATACAGAATATTTAAACTATTAAAATTTGAAAACATCACCACTTCTTAAACTAATATATCAATGACCTGAAAGTGAAAATTTAAAAAGCTAGAACTTTAGTTTAGTTTTAAAAATGTCCACTGAGGAGGCAGTATAGATAGGTCTTCAAACTGTGTCCCAAAACCAAGGAGGGGCAACAGAAAAGAGGAAGGGACTAGCAAAATTCCCTGGGTATCTGACTAAAGACATTTGTTGACTCCAAGACCTTACTGGTAGGTTGCTAGTAGATCCCGAGTATAGAAGAAGCCTAATCCATTTACGTCCTTATAGACCAGCAGCAGTGTGGTACACTCAACTCACCCTTTCACAAGTATCCAATGCAAGTCATGAAGAGCAGGTGAAATATGCTTACATTCTGACATGCTGGTCAATAATCTGGCTGCAGCATTTTAAACCAACTGAACAGGACTAGATTATCCTCGATACCAGCCGTTGACTCTGCATGGGATTATATATACAGTGAGGTACTAAGTGTAACTGATAGACAAGTGCCATGTAAAAATGTCTAGGATTTGCAGAGTCCATAATGAATGGATTACTCCAGACTAAATACAGCTCTTCAGGAAAAGGAAAATGATATGGAAATAGTAGAAGAAAAGTAGAAAAGAATTAATAGACTAACAAGAGTACAAAACATTGGGTAATAAGCATACAATGGCTCCTAGGAAAGGATAAGGCACAGTTTTACACTGATTACTTGGACTCTGAAAAAGAATAATAAAAAGTTGTGTGAGGGTTTTAATAAGGTGTTTGATAACAAGAGGCAATAAATTGCAAGTACAGAATAATGGAAAATTGTGAAAGGGTGACAGACTCATTGGTGATCATGGGTGTTTCGTAAGTATCTCATAAGTGTCAACTCTATACCTCAGCCTGAAGTCACAAAAGAAGTTATTAGTAGTACAAAACAGAAGGCAGAATTTTATGGCAGAGAAGCACTGCTTAGCCCATTCAGTTTGATCAAATGTTCCCTACTTATTCGGTCTCTGCATATCCTATCACTTTCTTGCACCCTATTTAATCTACCCCTATGTCTATCCAATGCATGATTGAAGCCCTCCACTGTTTTGGCCTCCAACATTTCTGCTGGTAATCTATTCTAGGCATTCACCAGAAGTTCAGTGAAGAAAAATTTCCTTACATTTTCCTTGAATTTCCCCCTCCAGCTTCGTTGAATGCCCGCTAGTCTTGGTGTGTGCTTTCACTTAGAAGAGACTCCCCACCTGTACCCTGTTGACCCCTTTGAGCTACTTATAGGTCTTTATCATATCACCTCTGTCTACTTTCTTCCAAGGTGTACATGTTGAGATATCTCAATCTCTCTTTCTAGGATTTCTTGTGCAAACCTTGCACCATTTTAGTTGCCCTCCTTTAGACCACATTTACTCTGTTTATGTTCTTTCTGAGGTGTAGTCTCTAAAACTGAACACAGTACTCTAGGTGTGGCAGCACCAGTGAGCTATATCATGGCAGCAACACCTCCCTTCTTCTGCTGGGAGATACCCCTCCTTATGCAGCCCAGTATTCCACTAGCCTTAAGCACTGCCTTGTCACACTGCCCTGCCGCCTTGACCTCAGATATGATAGCTCTGAGGTCCCTTTCTTGCCTTGTGACTGTATTTCCCTCACCCATCATATACTCAGCATCAGGGTTTCTATATCCAAGGTGCATTATTTTGCATTTTTTGGCATTGAACCCCAATGGCCATGTTTTGACCGTTCCTCAAGTTTCCCAGATCCTGGCACATTTTTTCACCCTTCCTGAGTGTTCCACCCTGTTGAAGATTTTGGTATCATCTGCAAAAAAGGCATACCATCTCTTTCAGCTCTTCTGCAATGTCCACTATAAAGATATTGAAGAGGACTGGTCCAAGTACAGAGCCCTGTGGTACCACACTTGTCACACTCTCCTCTTCAGAATGAGTGCTGGAAACCACCACCCTCTGCCTCCCATGCTTTATCCACTTTCTAACCCAATTTATGACTATCGGTCCCACTCCTAGGCTAGTCAACTTCCTAATTAGCATGCTATGCTACTCCATGTCAAAGGCTTTGCTAAAGACTAAATAGACCATGTGTACTGCTCTCCCCTGATTGATTTCTGTGGTCACCCAGTCAAAAACCTCCATTACATTTGTTTGGCACTACCCTCCATCCTGTGAATCCATGAATATGTAGCAATTTATTATTTAAGTGGCATAGAGGAAACTAAATTAATTCTGAGGCTGGTCCATGAGCTTGATGGCCTAGAATGACAGAGCTTTAGCATGTAGTTTACGGGACAGCCCATGAAAACTGCAGGTCCAACTATTACAAAAAACAGTGACAATAGCCTCTCTGGGTTTGATGTATTATGTATTTGGGTGCTCTGGGTTTTCTCCTGGGCTTTTTGTGCCTTCAACTGTCATTCCTCTAACTTGCTATTGCTGCTCTTAGTGCCCCAGTGGTTATTGGAGCTCTACTCCAGTGCTTCTTCCTGCTACTTCCACCAGTACTCCTCACCTTCCCACCGGCTAATTTGTCCATAAGGGTTGCAGACCCTTTCACTGCTCATGTGTGTTCTTTCCTGCCAAAGCATCTGTTTTCACTTTCTTGCTGCCACTGCATACTCAACCATAGATCAGCTCATGGTACAGGTATATAACTAGCACTGCCAGTAATGCCCATCAGAAATGACACTCCAGCATGATTGTGGTTGCAGTTGTCAATTCTTCTACAATCTATGTGGGCAAACCCCCTAACTCATTATTGTTTTCCCTTCCGGTTACCTCCACATATATGAGCATAGCCACTCTGGGTGCATGCCCATAACCAGCACCACTGTAATTCCTAGCAGAAGTGATCCTCTAGTGTGTGCCAGATCATGGTGTGCATCTCAGAATTTCACTGTTCATTTTCTAGTGAGCAGAGTGCATTTTGTGCCCAAGGGGACTCTTGCACATTTCAATACCTTTAAAACTACATGCCAGAGCTACTGTTCAGGCAAAATTTTAAGAACAAGGTCTGACATCAGTTAGATCTGATTCAAAGTGCTTTGAGCTGTTACTCTTCCACTTAGCTCCTGCAAATGCAGCATTTCCTGCCTACCCACCAGAAATGGGTACATTGTTTCTTCTGCTAGCAGAATTCTGGTGAAATGCTGATTTCGGTTATGTGAAATTTTATGGTATTTCCATGAAAATGTTGTGAAATTTTGCGAAAATTATTATTTTGGTTATTCCTGTCTAATTTAAAATGTTTTGTCCAAGGTACACCACATCTGCAGTGTTGTCTTTCCCACTGCCAATACAAAAGTGTACCAATCTTCAGATCTCTAGCTGTAAAAATGACTGAGTTCCTCCAAAGTTTTGGAAATTTTAAAATTACAGGTAACAGCTACATAAACTGAAAGCATGAGTGCAAATTGCACCACATTTGGTTTGCTGACCTTACCGATACCCATACACAAGTGTTCCAATTGTCAGATCTCTAGCTTTAAAGGTGACTGAGATATAAGCCTCTGAACTTTCAGAAATTTTAAAAGTTACATTTCGCAATCATATAAACTGCTGAATTTTAAACCTCTATATGTTTAAAGCTAGAGAACAGAATATCACCAGTGTTGTTAAGTTCACTGATGCTAACTACAGTATTAGGCTTTAAGGTAACCACCATGATCCAGCGTCAGAACATCATACTGTCTTGCTGACAACCCAGGTGCAGAAGCCAGCCCCTGGAAGTCATGTCGGGAGGCAGGTCATAGCTAAACCTTACTATCTCTATTTTGCAGTTTCTATTAATCTTCCAAGAAAGCATCCATCTAAGGTTTCAATTATCTGGCTCCAAAGGTGGCTAAGTTCTAAGCATAGAACTATTTTCAAAAAATGCTCACATGAATATTAAATTGTTAGACTTTGAGCCCCTATAACTTCCCCACCCTTTATCAACATGTCATGAAACTTAACATGATTTTAGTGTCCATCCCAGGCAATTTGTCTGCCATATTTCAGATGCCTCCATTTAACACAGACAGAGTTATGGCCAACTAAATAATTTTGGAAAATTCCCCAAAGTTTCACGAAAATTCACAGACTTTCATGAAAATTCCTCAAATTCAGAATGTGCAAATTTTGACCACCTCAACTACCCACTATTTGTCACCAGCTCTTAAGAGAATCACTCTCACATTTCCAATCCTAAATACCTCAATATCTGAGCATCCTTCAGTCTCACGATTCTGATTCCTCTGAGTCCTGGGAACCATTGCCACCTATCTGTTGTTCTCCTTTTCCTAAATACAAGGACTGGGCAACTTCTAAATTAATGGAAGCTCTCCAACAGGGAATCCCTTTCTCTGCAAAAAAGAAGTGATCACTTGGTCTTTACTATGCTGCTACAGAAGCTACACCATCACCTCTTGCTCATACCACAGCTTTTCTGACACCTTCTCCTACAGACGTGCTCAAAACACTTATGAAGGAGCTAAAGACCTCTATGTCTGAGTAACCAAAGTCAGATCTTTAGAAGCTTGTCTTCCTCACAATGCTTTGGCACTTGAACAATGGCCATCCACTTCCACGGCTCCTCCTAACATCTCTACATCTTGGTTTCACCTTCAGGCAGCATCAGTTTCCCTGGCTAACCTGTCATCTTTTTTACCAGTTCAACCACAGTCAGGATTCACATCAATACATCAGCTGTTTTATAATATTCATCCTAATGTTTCAGCAGTCAAAGGCTTGTTTGTGTCAAAGAATGTACCTCTAGCCATGTGACCTCTTAGTCTTATCCACTTAATTCCCCAACATCTTCATAAGGACATTATAGATAGGAAGGATGTAAATTTAATTGTGCAATATTTTCTTCTTGTGATACCATTGAGAGTCAAGTTATATCCTGTGGCATCATTTCGGGCATCTTAAAAGTCAAAGACCCATATTTATTAAAGAAGTTAACAGTTACCAAATGTGTGACTGCCATTAGCATTTTCAGGGATATTGTTTGCAGCACATACCCATCACTAAGAGAACCTGATACATACTTGTACAGTACCTTGTCATTTCTCTGGCTAGTCACTATGGGAGAACTACATTTTATGACTGCCATAATGCATTCTTGGCAAACATAACCTCATATCTTCTCCAGTTTCACATAACATTACACTTGGCAGCACCGGATAACAAGTTATTCTGGTGATGGTCTGCCAGTCAAAGGGCCCTCTCTTATTCCATCTTCTTTAGTTCATTATCCCACCTAGCATCGTTATGCTCCCTCACAATGCAAGTCTCAATCTATGCTTCTCAACCCACTTCGTTCACTTCTTTATCACTCAACAAAAAGTATTTTTCTCCCCAAGAAACTACAACCATCATGGCTGCTGTTTAACTGCCTGATGAGATCAAGGAACTCACTTCAGTGCTGAGATCTTGAGAAGGGTGCTGCTTGAATTCCAGGTGTACCACACTTCAGTTTCCTGGCTTCCCTCTCTGTATCTTTGCAAAACAAGATTATACAAAAAAAAGTGTTGTAAAATGCATACAAGGATACCGGGAAAGTTACCTGTATTCCTAGTTCTACAAGGTTAACACATGGGGGTCAGGTAAAGATCAAGCCATTTAAAGAGAATGTGTACCCAAAGCACTATTTTCAGAGGCTGAAGGTATCCCAAGGATCCTGGCTTACCGACTGGTGAAATCACCTATTTTGTAGCATCTAAAATGCATTAGCTTTTGTACTTTTCTATGCAGGCCTCCATTTCTATACCCTTTGACCCCAGAGAGTTGCACCAGATGAGCACAACGATGTGCCTGCCTCACCACAACACATTCTCTACACAGTGATTGCTGGCAGCTGCCACTCCCACCACAGGCAGTTTATGTCCTACAACTGTCAGTAATACTGCTGTTTTATGTTAATTTATCGATGATTTTTATTACGCTTTTTATCATCTTTTAAACAGCATCAGCGACTGTGCTCAAATGAAACTCAATAGTTTAGAAACTTAAAAGTTTTTGTCCCCCATTCAGTGGCTATCATCTGCATGTGTTGCATTCTGTGCTCTTCCCCAGGCAGTGTTGCATCTTGTGCTGTAGACACTACTAACTGCATGGATTGGTGAATATTACTGGTAGCCATGTATTCATTTAGTGTTGTGCTTTAGTTTGTTGTTAATGAATTTTATTTGTGTGGTGAGATGAAATTGCTTTGCCCAGCAGTTTGTTGGCATATAAAATAATTTGCACTTTCTATGATTTATGTACAGTATCTATAAAATTGTACCTATTAATGAATATATGTACCAATATTGCAGAATGAACGGAATGGTGTGATAAGTGACACTTGGCACCAGGAAGCTGCAATGCAATCACTGACCACAGAACTGCGGTGTTTCCAGCATGCTATCCCCACCTGAATGAGTGAAGAGCAAGTGCTGCCGAGTATGCGAGGACACTGGTGAGGCAGGCACATCAGAACAGCTGACACTAACCCCTGCTGAGTGACAGAATGTGGGGCAAGATTGTGGGTTAGGTCGATGCAATCATGGGTGGGTATAATACACTATATACATAGAAACATAAAAGTTGTTAGTAGATAAGGACCTCCTGGCTCACCCAGTCTACCCTGTTAATCCTGTCCTAGCCTCCTACAGGTCCTCAGATTTTCCCTACGTTAGTCCTGCTGCTAGAATTCCCCTGTGCCTATCCCCATGCATTCTCAAAGCCTGTGATCATTTTAGTTTCCACCACTTCCTCCTGGAATCTGTTCCAAGCTCCTGCCACCCTCTTTGTAAAGAAAAACTTCCTGATATTCCCCCTCAGTCGACTCCCTAGCTTCACTGTATGACCCGTAGTTCTTGTGCAACTCTTTCTCTTGAATATTCTCTCTTCCTGTACCCTGTTCACGCCCATGAGATATGTATGTCTCTATCATGTCTGCCCACTCCCTCCTCTCTTTGAGAGAGTGCATGTTTAATTCCCTGAGTCTGTCCTCGTACGGCTTCAGGTGTAGGCCCTGCACCATCTTGGTTGATCTCCTTTGAACCCCTTCAAGCCTGTCTATGTGCTTTCAGAGGTAAGGCTTCCAGAACTGTACACAGTATTTAAGGTGAGGTCTGACCAAAGACCTGTTCAGGGGTATTATGACTTCCCTCTTTCTGCTGGTATTCTCCCTGCCTATGCACCCTAGCATTCTGCTGGCTTTCCCCATCTCCTTGTCACACTGCTTAGCCACTTTCAAGTCATTGGAAATCATAACCCCCAGGTCCCGTTCCAGCCTTGTGACTGTCAGTTCTTACCCCTGAGATGGTTCTTGGCTGCAGGGTTCCTATGACCCACGTGCATGATCTTACACTTCTTTAAGTTAAATCTCAGTTGGCAGACCCTTGACCACTTCTCCAGCTTGCTAAGGTCTTCCCTCAATTGCTTCACTGCACCGAAGTGTCCACCCTGTTGCAAATTTTGGTATAGTCTGCAAATAGACACACCTTCCCTACCAGCCCTTTAGCTCTAACACAGATAAATATATTGAATAGTACTGGACCTAACTCTGACCCCTGTGGCACCCCACTAGCCATTTTGCCTTGCCCCTTGTGCATACTATTTACCATCACCCTCTGACTTCCACCTTCCAGATAGTTTCTCACCCATCTAACTACCTTCAGTCCCACCCCAAGGCTATTTAGTTTGTTTGTTAGCCTTCTGCGGGTGATGGAGTCGAAGGCTTTGCTGAAGTCCACGTAGGCCACATCTTCCGCCTACCCCCGATCCACTACCCTGGTTACCCAATCAAAGAACTCAATCAGATTAGTCTGGCAGGACCTCCCCCCAAGAACCCATGCTGCCTTGGATCCTGCAGCCCTTTGGCCTCCAGATAATCCACCAACCTCTCTTTCAGTAGTGTCTCCATAACCTTGCTACTACTAAAGTCAGGCTGACAGGTCTGTAATTCCCTGCCTCCTCTCTGCTTCCACTTTCATGCAGTGTGACAATATCAGCCCTCTTCCAGTCTCCTGGAACCACCCCTGTTTCCAGAGGCAGCTTAAAAAGGGTCATCAGAGGTGCAGCCAGCTCCTCTCTGACGAGCACATATATGCTAATTGAAAAAAAGTCTAACAACAGGCGAATCGCTAACATGGGTGACTGACAAGACATATTTGATGGGAGAGTGGCTCAGGTACACATTCTCTTTAAGCCCCACAGGAAGGACAGAATCACCCGAGGATCACAGTGGAGCCAATGAACAATTGATGGAGCTGTCTACATTAATAGCTTAGGAGCCTGTGTGAATGGGGGGGGTGTCAGAGGAATAAAAGTGGCCATTTAGTCCATAACTTCAAAAAGGAAGCATGGTCAGAGCCTTGCAACTACATGGCATCAGTGCTAGGCAAGGCACTAGAAGCCATGATCAAAGACAGAGTAATGGAGTGCCTGGTTGAGGCCAAGATTCTTACACCGTCTCAACATGGCTTTCTGTGGGGAAAATCATGAGAAACTAGTCTGATCACCTTCAGTGAGGGGGAGACCAGGTAGGCAGACAGGAGCAGGTCCATCAATGTTTGTATCTGGGTCTTAAAGCAGCAATGGAATGAAAGTTGTTTTCAGCTACAAATAAAAATAAATTTACATACCTGACAAATCTCCTTTTCAAGGTACCTCCTATTATCCACAGCATGATTTTATTTTATTTCCTTGATCCTTACCTTTGCCAGATCTGCAATTGTATTTCTAAGCAAAATGTGGCACCTACACTTTTCCTGAGAAAAAATTTAATTAAAATATTTAAAGTATACTCACATATTGGTGGAGTAAGAAAATGTTACTACCAAATATAACTGGAAAATGCTTGGAATCCTTTATAGTGAAAAAAAGGCAAGATCAAATTTTTACTCAGTTTTGTTGTACTGCTGCTTTAATAAGACCTTTGACATTGAGGTGCATGGCAAGCTGTTGGTCAAAGTACACCAGTGCAGGTTATTCAAGGCATAACCCATATGGACTGCTAACTGCTTTATCCGAGGCATAACCCATGTGGACTGCTAACTGCTTTATTCGAGGCATAACCCATGTGGATTGCTAACTGCTTTATTTGAGGCATAACCCATGTGGATTGCTAACTGCTTTATTTGAGGCATAACCCATGTGGACTACTAACTGCTTTATTTGAGGCATAGCCCATGTGGACTGCTAACTGCTTTATCCGAGGCATAACTCATGTGGATTGCTAACTGCTTTATCCGAGGCATAACCCATGTGGATTGCTAACTGCTTTATCTGAGGCATAACCCATGTGGAGTGCTAACTGCTTTTTTTGAGGCATAACCCATGTGGATTGCTAACTGCTTTATTCAAGGCATAACCCATGTGGACTGCTAACTGCTTTATTCAAGGCATAACCCATGTGGATTGCTAACTGCTTTATCCGAGGCATAACCCATGTGGATTGCTAACTGCTTTATCTGAGGCATAACCCATGTGGATTGCTAACTGCTTTATTCGAGTCATAACTCATGTGGACTGCTAACTGCTTTATTCGAGACATAGCCCATGTGGAACTGGTTTGGGTGGAGGAAGCAAAGGGTTGTGGTGGACAGGCACTACTCAGAGAGAGGAGAGGTACTTTGCTCAATGATGTCCCTCAGGCATCAGTTCTGGGGGTCAATAATGTTCAACATTTCCATTAGAAATCTGATAGCTGTAAATTCCAGCACAGTCAATGTTTGCTAATGACACTAAGTTGACCTGGGTGGTGCACTCCACTGAGGATAGGGATAAACTTTAGGAGAACCTGAACAAGCTGTTAGATTAAGACTCCTGGAGTATATGAGTCAGTGTAACCAAATGCAAGGTGCAACACTTGTAGAAGAAAATATAGGTAAGAACTACATTCTGTGGGGCACCTCTTGATGCAGTAGAGGAGGAGGAAAAGGATCTGGGGGGATAATAGATAGTGGGTGCAAGCATGGCAAGCACTGTGCAGCCACTGTCAGGAGCACCAGATGAATACTGAGGTTTATCTAAATCTGGAGTTACTAGCAGGGCAGGGGAAGTAATGCCTCTTTAAAAGGCCCTGGTTAGGCCCCTTCTAGAGTACTGCACACAGTTCTGGGCTCCTGAATAGAACAAGGTTATGATGAAGCTTAAAGGGTGCCAACACAGGGTCACCCAAATAATCAGGGATGTGAGGCTGGACGGATAGCACATCAGTAGAGTTACCGCTTGCCAACCAGATGACCTGGGTACATGCACCAAGCACGGAATGTCTGGTGCCATCTGGCAAGGCAGGGTTCGGGCATCCTTTGAATGCCTCCCACCTTGGGAAGGGAGGGCTTCTCCTTCTGTTGCATGACCACCCACTGGTGACCCAGCGGGAGGGGGCTGTCATGTGGGAAGGAAGCTTCCCTGACCCCCCCATGCTACAGCTGGGTCTCCTCAACTCCCCCCCACCTTGCTGGCTCCACCCCATGAGCCCTGACTGTCAAGTTAAATATGTTCCTCCCAGCTTGAGGGGAACTAGGTTGTTCCGCCCATGGGGTATAAGCCATGGGATACAGTCGGGCTACCCAGAAGGTTGTTGCGCAAAGGCTAGTGTTGGGTTGGACCATTGAAGGTGAGGTGAAAGGAGGTCCCGGCAGTTGGTGAGGCAAAAATGGAGGTCAAAAACAGAAATGAAAAAAAAAAAAAGGAAATAATCAGGGATATGGAAGACAAAAGCTACCAGTAGAACCTTCAACAGGTTCACATGGCAGAAAAGGAGACTAAGAGGGGATATAATCTAAATCTTCTGCATACTCAAGGTTATTAAGGAGATCAAACAGACAGAGATGTTTGACCTGGTGACCTCCTGCAGGACATGAGCACACATGCTAAAGATCAGAGGTGGTAAATTCAGGGATAATGGGCTCTATGCACAATGTCAACGTGCTGTGCTAACCGGGCATATTAGCATCGTTAGGTGTGACACCGTAGGCGGTTTCCGAAGGCAGTCATTAAAGGGTCATGCAACAATTACATGCCTGATCCCCAGGCCGCATGGAAAGCAATGTGTGGGGGTCAGGCTGGGGTGTGGCAGCACTATGCAAAATTCACAACGGCGCATAGTGTAACCTGCATGGATGTGGAGAAGGGTGCAGGTTACAGCAGTGGGGACCCTAGCTTATCCCACTGCATGCCCCAATGGCTGTAGCCTGCCAGTCACAGCAAGACTGGATGAAGAACCTCTGTGCCACCCCAGCCCAGTAGGCAGCAAATGCAGGCTTGAGCAGATGATCTGGTGGGTACAGGGGATGTGGGGTGGGCAGTCGGTGCCTGGGAGGTGACACTGCTACCACTAGTGGGACAGGGGCACTGGGATCAGGGGTTGGGGTGTGTCTTCAGGTCTGGCCCTGGCAGGAAAGTCACATGGGGCACATGGGGGGTACTCCATCAGGATGGGGCATGGGGGACTTGGGGTGTGTGCCCACATCAAGGCAGGCATGGATGTGTGGCGGGGGGCCGACTCTGGGACGGGAGTGGAGTCCTCCTGCTGGGGATCCTGCAGTGTGCCAGGTGGGTTCTGGGTAGCAAGGGCTGGGCCAGGGGGTACACCAGATGACAGGTCCATGCCGCGCAGATCTGTGTGCCTGTGGTAGGCATTCATGCACCCGGACCCATGCCTGTCCAAGTAAGGGATCCACTGTAGAACCCAGGATGGGCATTCCATTGGATGCCTACCTGGGTCCACAACCCTAGCTGCCCCACAGAGTCCTGCCTGCCATGGGGGCAGAGCTGCAGAGAGGTGGCCACCAGTAGTGAATACTGGCATGTGCGCACCTGTCCGTAGTTGCATACCTATGCGGGCGGGATATGCACCTCCCGCATCTATTTCCTTCCTGACCTTGAATAGAGCCCATTATTAGGAAGCACATTTTTTCATTTCTTTCCCCTCCTTTCTGCCAACACAAGCTACTGGACCCATATTGCTGTGCTCTTCCTGTACTCCAATTCTCTTCTTGATCAAGGTAACCTGTGGCTTCAAACCTTCCCCATAGTGAGGCCACCCACTTGACTCTCCTACAGGCAGTTAGAGTTCATGTTGAGAGCCATATAATGAGGGGAATCCAAGCCTTTGGAAGGTGGCATTGGGATTGAGTGCTTGAGTCTGGAATCATTTTCCTGTTTTCTTCCCCTCCCACTGGCTGCTGCAATGCTGATTCATGCATATGAATTCACATGTGAGCAAAACAAAATGGTTATATTAAATGCACACTGAAAATAGAAAATATAGTTAAAAATCTATGTTTTGACCTTAGGCCTTCTTCAGGAAATATCTAAAAGAGTAAAAAACAAAGTTAGTGGGGGGGAGGGGGGATAAGGGCTATATGTGGGGAAAGAAAAAAGGGGAAGGCTCATGGAGAAGTGATAAATGCAAGATTAAGAGAGAATCCGTGAAACAAAAAGGTGATGATGGGAAAGATAAGGCATAATAGGAGGGAATGAGCTAGAGAAGCCCCCAGGTGGTGATTAATTAACAGGGCCTAGTAAGACTAAGGTCACCACCACCATCACCTCTGCTATTGACAACAAAGAGCTCCCTGCTTCTGCTAAGAGACTCATAGTTCAGCATCCCCGGACATCCAGGTTTTATCTCCTTCCCAAAATCCACAAAACAGGTAGCCCTGGTCGTCCTATTGTGTCTTCCTGCTCCTGCCCCACATCCTTACTGACTAACCCCTCTACCCCCTACATTTTGTGATTCATATCTCTAGCATTAGTTAATATAAAATGCCACCTTTTATCCTTTTTTCAACACCTTCTCGACTTTACACCCTTAAGCCAGAAAAAGGGACCTCCATGCCAGAAAGATGAGCCTCATCTGCTGAAGCTCTCTACAGGTAACAGAGGGCAAACCTTATAAAACACCAACGCATTGTAACCTAAGGTATTGTTTTGTTTATATTGACTAGTGTGTTGATCGGATGGGAAATGGTGTGACTAATAATGTTTGCTATTGTACTCTGATGCGTTGTCTTGTTTACATTGATTAGTGTGTTTATGGGATGGGATTGAGACTTACTGCATCCAGTATCTGTAATTCTATGTAAATGTTTGCTAATTATTTGTGGTTATTGTATTTTACATGTATAGGCAACTTGTAGAAACAGGACTGTCTTGAAAACGAGGTCTTCTGACCTAAAGACACACTTCCCCCTGTATAAAAATAAAAATGTTTGCTTACTTTTTACTTACTTTGTTCCAAACATACACACAGTTATGGTAATCATAATGTGTTACTTCTTAGGAAGCATTTTATAATGTAGTTGCCTTGGATAACTGTTTTATGGCTGAAATGTCAACTGCCTTTTTGATAGTCTTCCACCGAACTGCCTTTATTCACAATGTACAATGTTTGAACTATAGAACGTTTTTGCTTACTTTCTCTGGTTGTCATTTTGCCATTTCTTGCCTAAAAATTTTTCCTAATTAAACAGATTTACATCTTTTATAAAGCAGTGCTGTATTGTGTAGCGATACAGTAATAATTCAAAGAATAAATCCACAAGTGAAATTCTTCCACATTGCTTGCTGGAAAGTGTAGTCCATTGGGCCCAGGTTCCAATAGTGTTAGTGAGAACAGCAGCAGCGACACTCTTAGCAGCATCTGCAGTCATAGTCTTTGAGCCTATCATCTCCCCCCATAAAGCCCAGACCTTTGCACAGCCTCATCATCTCTTCGTTCACAGTGCGGCAAAGGGCAAAAGCAGTGTGGCTGAACAGTAGCTGCAGTGGTGGCACCTTGAGCAGCAGTGGGCAGTGTTGTGCCCTCCCATTATTAGGTGCTTAAACCTCACCACTGGGTGTGACAGCATTTTACCCCTGCTGCCTCTTACTTCCTGCTGCAGCCACAGGACACCAAAAGTCTCTGTTCCTGCTGCTGCTCACAGCACCTTGTGCAGAGTTGCACAGCAGTAGAGGGCATTGTGGTAACCTCCTGTTATTGCCCACTTGTCCACCACCTCCACCACCAACTGCTTCAGCCTATCACTCCTGACTGACACTCATCTTGTGCTACAGCTAAAGGATGCCAAAGACTGTTCCCACTTTGTGCTGCTCTTCCCTTCATCCATGGCTGGTCTGTTCCCATCACTACATTTCTACCCACAGTGGGGAGGATGAAAAAAGCTGCAGCAGCTGTGTGCTCAGTCCAGCCAGCAAGAACTCAGGCAATGGCAATCAGGATGGTGGTGTGGGCCCCAGTGCCCCCTGCAAAGTGAGCAGGCATGGTCTAGTTGATCTGGTAATGGCACATTAGGAAACTGAAACAGACACCCAAGTATGGATAGCAAATCTCTATCAGTGCTGCAAGAGTTACAATCAGTTTTACAATCCAATGTTTTCTGCTGCTTGACTCTGTTTATTGTTTTCTATATAACCCTCAGTTATTTATATAAAACTGCTATAGGTTGCCTAATACCAAGCTTTAGCAGTTAACACCTTGGCTTTGCAGACAGCTCCCATCTCTTGAAATAGTAAATGGAAGCAGGAGATCAAACATGGCACACATTGGGGGTTGTACAAAGTGGATGTTTGGTGGCAATACTAATACACTTTATAAGGTATGTCATTGGCAAACCAGTGAATAGCTATTCTGAAATACTTGCAAAAGCTATATGACCAAAAACATTACTGTATATCTTATACCTGATGGATGGACAAGAGGCAAGTGTATTCTGAAGTTACTATTCCTTTAAAACCAATGAACAAAAAAAAGTTGAAAGTACAGAGAGAGCATGGGGCAGAGAAAATGGGAGGAGCCTTCCTGGCTACTGTTTAACTGCCTGATGAAATAAATGGGCTCACTTCAGTCCTGAGATCTTGAGAAGGGTGCAGTTTGAATTCCAGGTGCACCACACTTCAGTTTCCTGGCTTCCCTCTCTGTGTCTCTGCAAAACAAGGTACAGTATGATATTTTATTAATTATATGCTTCCCTCCCACTGCCAGTGTGTTGATGCCAAAAGTGGACAATCAGACCCACAGAACTGTACACAAAGCAGGAGAAGTGCCTAAAGATCTGGACCTTTGGTTTCAAATGCCATTCCAAAGGCTTTGGAACAAAGTAACATTTACACTTGCTTTTATAGTCATTGTAAGCCTGGGCGTGCAGTAGTGGTGAGGGGAATTCGGTTTGAGAGAGGTGTGAGTGAAGGACGTCATGTAAACTGCATTGATTGGGTTCTACACTAAGTACTGAAAGTCACTTTAATTCTACTTCACAGAACCAATGCCTAAAGTAGTGCAAATGGTACTATGTTTTGATAGCAAATCAAAGTTGTTGACAATAACGTCCATCAAAAATTGTATCTTTGAATTTGTGGGAGCTTAGTTTAAGACTTAGGTTGCACTTTCTGCTTTCTCTGGGGGTCCCTGAACAGTCATCAACTTGAGAAGTAGAAGGTTGACTTCTTGCTTTTCCTGTGGCCACTGACGGTACCTTTTTGGCTCTACATAAATAGTAGAAATAAACAGCAATTACAGATATATAGGGAATACATAATGGGTTGCAGTGGAATAACCCGTTTATCTCTACTACTGTAGTGAGTGATAAGATAAATAATCCATAAGTGGCAAAGCCTCAAGTTAATTGATTATGAAGGTCTTCCCACTCATGTGTGGGGATAAATATGTTATTGTATTGCAACTCACTATGTATTTCATAGATACCACATTGTTTGAAATGCTTTTATTAATGTTTTACCTTGTTGTTGTTCTAGCTGCCTTTTTTCTGTCATACACCCTGTGTATGGCCCATTGTTCTTTGTCTTTTATTTCTGCATTCTAGTTGGAAATAACATGTTCTAAGAGAAATAACAGCTGTTCTAAGCAGAGTAGTGTGTTCTACTTGAAAATAGTGTATTTACACACTGAATGTGAGTGTTACCCCTTAGAGATAAATTATTTATTTTCACCACTGAAGCATTCTAAATGAAAACAAATAATTTATTTCAACGTTAGGCGGGTCATCAACATTAATTCCCACTTTAAGTGGGTCACAAAAGGGCTCTTAACCAACAGGAGAGCAACTTGAACAATGACTGATAACCAGGGTCCCTGGTGTTCTGCAGCAGAATTTTCTGATTTCTGCGGCAGGGCTCCTTGCTTTCTACGGCAGCATTTTCTGATTTCTGCAGCATGATTTATTCATTTCTCTGGCAGAATGCAGTCCTGTCATTGGCTAAATATGATGTGATGTCATCGATGACATCATATGCTGAGCATAGAGGAGGGGCTTCAGGATAAACGAGGTGGGAAAGAAAGCCTGACACTATGGAAAAACAGTATATTTATATGAAAATTCACCAAAAACAATGAATTCTGCAGCACTATATATATTCTGCAGCATGATGCAAATTCTGCAGCAAATTCCACAACTGCAGAACCGTAGAATTCAAGGGGTCTTGCTGATAACATCACAATAGCCTCTGCTGCACTCAAAACAGAGTAGTGAACTGAAATGAAAGCTGTTAAATTGTCATTAAAGGAACACATCTGAAAGCCCACCATTTAAAATACATTGCATAAATTGGAGACACAATAGCCTCCCTCAAAATGTGATATTTATCATCACTTGTGAGGGGGTATGACTTCCATAACTCACTCATGGCTCTGCCAGTCATGGGTTAGGAACATCCTGCCCCCTCACTCATGGCAAAAAGGTATATTCTAAGCTAGTCAAGTGGTGTAGAGGGCCAAGGCGTTTTGAGCGCCTTACCTCTCACCATGATGGTGACCCATGTTTGGTAAAGATTACAGTTGCCAGGGGTCAGTCAGGAAGGGAGAGGACTGAGTGCCTGACAGGCTGCTCTTCTCTCCCTGGGGGGGGGTGAGGGTGAACTGCATGCTTCACCAATGGACTGACACCTGGTGGAGGCCTGCTGGCAATGTGGGTTGAGGAGGGTAGATAGAAAGGAGGTGCTGCGGGACTCCATGGCATGTGCATGCCTTCACCCATGCATGATGACAAGCACCCTCCAATGTGGGGAAGGGAAACATAAGGGTGGAAACAATCTTCTCTTTTAACTAAAGGATTATGGCTCTTAGATATTAGATGCAGCTAACTGACAATTAGGATTGTACAACTTTGGTGCTACTTTATGACCAAATATGTTATAGTTTTGTAATGTATTTATTCCTGTCTTCAAACATCTATCAAAATTGCAACTTCCAATAAAAATAAGGGTGGCTACAGTGGCAGGGCAGGCATGAATGACATCTGCATGCTGACTCTTACTCATCACATCTCCAGGACCCTGGGCTGCAGACTGGATTGTGCTTTGGGTGGGGAGGAGGGCACTCCCTTCCTGACTCTGCCATGGGGGGAGGGGATCCATGGAAGTATGGATGGCTCAGATAAGTCCTTGGGGGAGATGTCAAATGGTGGGAGTGGTGGGGTGGAGCTGAAAGGGAGCACAACCTGTCCTGGCAATGGGAGGATAAAAAGAGGATGGGAAAAAAGGCACATTCTGAGTTAGGTCATTGTGTATCCCATAGTTATCCTAAAATACCATGCTTTAGTTACCAATTTATTTACTACTAGTGTTGTATATATGTATAGTAATTCCTAATAAAAGGCTATAGAGATGTGCCTTCAGAGACATATAAATGATGTTGCTTATTTTAATGAGAATTTTAGTTTATATATATATATATATATGTATATTAGAGGCAAAAAACTCTGTTTAATGCATTAGTTAGGGTTGTTCCACAGTGACAAAAGTGAGAATTTGGTGTTAGGGTTGAAACCCCTTTGGACCCCGCCCCCAACGGTATTAGGGTGCGCATTGAGATCGTCAGCCTAACTCTCACCCCATGACATGTGTAAAGCAGCAGAAATATAGGAGAATGGGGTGAGAGTTAGGATACCATGATCCCAATCGCCCCACTGGTGAGAAGGTGGGTGGGGTTCAAGGGGTTTTCAACAACATCGAATCACCCACTTTTGTCGCTGTGGAACAACCCTAACTAATGCATTAAACAGAGTTTTTGCCTCTAATTTCTTTTTGAGAATGATAACTAGAAATAGTGAATGTAATGCAGCGCGGTAGCGCCGGGCCCTTTGGGCCCACGCTCCGCCACATGATGTCTTGTGGCATAGTAACAGGAACAGCAACACAAACAGAGCGCTAACAGTGGCGCTCATGGTAACCTGGCGTGAATGAGAACAGAAAGGTAGCACATGGTGGCGTGGGCGAGAGCGGTCTGCCACGTGATGTGTTGTCACATAGTAACATGGTGCCTGCAAACAGAAATGTCAATGGGCATGGTGACGCAAAGTGAAACAGAAAGAGAAACAGTACTGTAGACACAAATGGCAAAAATAACAGAAAGCATAGCGCAAATGAAAGCATGAGGATACGCACATGGTGGCGCAGCGTCAGCGGTAAGTGAAGCGGGTCTGCCGAACCTGGCGGAAAGGGCAACAGTAACAGTAATGTAAGCGCACAGGCTGGTTTTCCCCAAAACCTGCATAGAGAAAGACAGTGAGTACAAATAATGTATGCATAATAATGAGTATCGGAGCAGAAAATGAGAACTTGGAATACTAAATACGTTATATCTCAGGAACCGTACGACGTAGGAAAAAAATGTAAAAGTCGTATGATTTACAACTGTCCTGGCTAATTTTGTACTTAGCTCCATGAGGGGGCTAAGCATTTTTCCAACGAAAAGTCCGTATCTTGCACCGTTTCCGAGATACGGGCCCTGAAAAGCGCGGTGACGCGTAATGTTATCCTATGGGAAAAAGAAAGTTCAGAGTGCCATAACTACTCCTGTAATATTTTTCTTACCAAACCACTGAAAGGCACATCTGTGGGTTGTTAGCTGTCTTCCTCCAAATTTCGGAAAGACTAAACCGTTATTTGCAGCAGGTGCCAAAGGATTCCTGTAATGCGTTGGGCGCCGTAATGTTATCCTATGGGAAAAAACGTCAACTTTGGAGTGCCGTAACTTTGCCGCCGTGTAATATTTTTTCAATACAACACTGAAAGGCACATCTGTGTGATGTCATCTGCGTTTCCTCCAAATTTCAGCCCCAAACTCCCAACCGTTCTTTTGCAGCGGAGTGCCAAAGAATTACTGTTATTTTGGGCATAGTGTCGCAAAGTAGTGTCGCAATTTGCGAAAGTGTTGCAAAAAAAATTTGCGACACTTCGTGATTCGACACTACTTTGATCTCTCGAAATTTGAAAAACATATTTCTGGGATGTTTTACCCCAAAATAAAGACATGGCTAGCATCCTCAGGGCCCGACTAGGTGAATACAAAAAATTAGGCTGCTAGGGTCTCAATTTTAAATGCCAAGTATTTTTCTGATCACTAACTGAAAACAAGATGGTGGATTTGTGACAGTAACAGGGCCATTTGCCACAGTAAAAAGTGCATTTGCGACACTGTCGAACTTTTTGTTAACTTTTCCCATTGACTTATAATGGGAAATTGTTTTTTGAATAACTTTTGAACCGTTTAATATTTTTTCACGAAATCTTTGAAAGGCACATTGGGGACCCTGGCTGCACATTCCCTGAAGATTTCAGGCCAGTTGCACAAACCGTACAACCTGTAGGCGCGACCGTAGAATTCCAGAAAAGCGTAAACACGCGTGCAGATCATGCTTAATAACTCCGCAGCTGTATATCTGACTGGTACAAAACTTGGCAAATCCCAAGGCCTATGGTTCTTGATTGTGTATTCCAAATTTCAGGCAAATCCGTGAAACAGTTACAAAAGTTATTAGGTGCAAAGTATTGAGTTTAACATAGAAATGGCTCCTCAACCCTAAATAGGTAAGAGGCTTCAGAGGTTTAGCCTGCTTTATTAAAATAGATAATAATATTTCTTCAAAGCATATTGTGTTCTCTGAATTTTGCATTATTCTCCATATTAAGATTACTTATGAACATACGAAATTTATCTGCAGAAAAAGGCCATTTGGTATATCGAGTCTGCTCTATTCTGCAGCTGACCCTTCCTCCTCACCCTCCCCCCATTCATCTTCTCTCTTTATAACTTTACATTTTTTCTTAGCAATATTTATGCCCCTCTGTCCTCAATATATTCTGTTATTGATTCATGGGTAGTATTGGGTTATTTTATTGAAGACCTCTATATAAAATTCTCCAGCTCACCAGTTTGGTGATTTCAACACCAGAATTGGTAGCTTTGATGGGTTTTTGGACAATACAGCATTGGGTGCCCTATGTAGTAATTCATCTCTTCCAGTCAGAATATCTTATGACAGTAAAATAAATAATTTGGGGCCCACTGGTGCAGTGGTAGACATCATTGCACACCACATCTCTAGGATTACTAGGAAAGATAGGACAAAAGGAAGCAAAAATATGTTCATTAATATTGTCCCTCGCACCATGCGGGCTTCATTAAACCATCTTACCATCAGTATAATACAATCTATCTAGGGTATGTTTGAATTCACTGAACCCATCTACTTCAACTGCAGTTCTCAAAAGCCTGTTCCAGGCCTTTGCGCTCCTAACTGTGAAGTAGCTGTCTCTTTCTGTGGTGTTTTCCCTGGGTATGAATAGTTTCTTTCCATGAGATCAGAGGTTGTTTCTAGAATTTCTGATTGCTAGACCGCATTGGTCCATTAAGTCTGATGAATATAATATTTCATGTAATAATAAGAGAGACCCTCTCTGTCTTCTTTGTTCCAGGGTATACAGTCCAGTTTTTTTAGCCTTGATTCATAAGGTAATACTTTTAAGTGTGGGATTACTTTGGTGACTGAACGTTGTACACCTTTGAACATTTTAATGTCTTTTGTATGATAAGGAGACAAGAACGGTGATCCAAAGTCGAGTAGGGGCCTAATATAACCCGTATAAAAAGGTATAATACACTGTTCTGATCTGCAAACAAATGATCATTTAATCCTTTTATTTTTTTTATTTAATATACTTTATTCATTTTGTTCAAAAAACAGAACATGAAATACAATTCTTGCAGCAATAAAGAACCATATAAACTGAACTTATGGTACAGTGATGCGATTGCAGGAGATAAGGATTCAGTAGACATACAAATGAACAAAACAAACTGCCCCTCCACAACCTCCCACCCCCGATCCCACTAGCCCATCCCCTCCATCCACCCTGGGCCATGAAAATCGGAATGTAGTGTACAATTCACAGCTGATAGATAATTGCACTCAACCACACTGAGACGGTGGAGAGGCAGGGGACCGTCTACAGGGGATGAACTTTGGTACACTCAGAGGCCTCCTGTGACAATGCACTATACAAAGCAACCATCTAACTACAGAAACTGCAGCCACTAACAAAGCTAATGGCAGGCTCCCAGGGTGGTTAGATGATAAGCTGTCTCGACACTCCCTTAAGGGGGAATTAGAGACCAAAGGTTGTGTAGCCGCTCCCATCTGACTCGATACAGAGAAAGTTTACCACGGAGGCTGGCAATTGCTTTTTCAATCCTGAGGTTATGGAAAAACTCATTCACCCATTTAAGATAAGAGATGACATGTTGGTCCTTCCAGTGACGGAGAACAAGCTTTTTGACTGCTAGAGATATAATAGCCTTATGAAACCGCCTTTCTCTAACTGGGATGGTGGTGTAGTCTCCTACTATACACATTTGTTGTGTAAATAGGTCCTGCAAACCCAATAACAGGTCAGCCTTTGCCTGAATAAGATGCCAGAGAGGTGTCACTTTGGGGCAATCCAAGAATATATGAAGTAGTGATCCTGGTTCTGGCTGCACCTAAAGCAGTCCTGGTTCAGAAGCCTGCCCATCCCATACATTTTAACAGGGGTATAGTAAATATTGTGCAAGATGTGAAACTGTGTCAGTCTTAGGCGATCATTAGCGGTGTATGAGCAGACTCCATGCCAGACATTTTCCCAAGGGAAGGTATCATTAGGGAAGGTGAGGGCCCAATATCGAGAATGCCCTGAAACATCAGGGTTAAGTTTCCAGAATAGGGCCGAGACCAGGCGAGAAACTGGTAAATGCAAGAATCTCCTGAAGAGGAGCTACTTGATGAACAGTCCAGGGGCCAGAACTATACCATTTTATTAGCATATGGCTGATCTGGAACATAAAAAAGGAGTATTTCCTGGGTAGTTGGAAATACACCAGCAAGTCCGGTGTAGCTCCTAGTTTGCCGTTGACTACTAAATCACTGACTAGGGCTTGTGGGGCTGCACACTCCTTGGAGCAGAGATCACTCGGTCTCCCAACCTAAAAGTTGGGGTTACCAAATACCGGTTGTAACAAGTCCTGCTAGTTATTATATCTCATGGATTTAAATAGCTGTATGTGGACCTTTACTGAGGTATGTATAACCGAGCTATAGTAGGGAACTTGGCAATTTACATAGTGTTGTGAACAGGAAACTAGCAGAGGAAAATCCTGAGACTGTTAACATGTGCTGCTCCACTTGTAGCCAGGTGGGAATGTATGAGAGATTCCCCATATCCTGAGGTGTGGCAGTCCAGCACATATATTTGGCCATATGGCTGGCCAAATAATAGTAATGAAAGTTAGGAAGTTTAAGACCCCATAAATTTTGTGGTGCACTTAAGCGATTGTACGACCTCCGTGGGGGTTTATGCTGCCATAAAAATTGGGAAATTACACTATGTAGCCAACGAAACCAAGTCAAGGGAGGTGGACATTCAACATATTCAGTGGATAGAACACTCTCAGCAGGACATTCATTTTAACCACACTAACTTGCTTGGAGGGACAAATACATAGGAGCCCATCTGTCTAAATCCTGCTGAATATTCAGAATGAGATTATCAGGTTAAGTTTTTCATTACTTGATGCTGGGTGGACAGTGTTATCCCTAAATATTTAAGACGGTATTCCAGACCATAGAAAATGGGGCAATCTCATTTCTGGAAAGAAGAGAATTAAGGGCATCACCTCAGTTTTATTGAGATTAAGTTTGTAATTAGAAACTCGCTGAACTTTTGAATAATCTGTAGGGCAGCTCGAATGGAACTGTAAGGATCAGTGACATGAAGGAGGATGTTGTCTGCATATACTGACATTTTCAAAGGGAATGTCCTATTACAATACCTTGAAGGAGAGGAGGTATTCAATTGATGTAACAAAGGTTCTAAGTATAAATTAAATAACAGCGGTGACAGGGGCAACCTTGCGGTTGCCAAACTTTAGGGAAAAGTAGGCGAGAAGACTCCGTTGCAGTATACTTTTGTGCTAGGACAGGAATATAAGGAGCTAATACAGGATCTAAGGGGTGGAAAACTGAATTTAGTCAGGGTACTAAAGGAAAGGCCAGCTAACCCTATCAAATGCTTTCTCCGCATCCAGGGATACTAGGTCCATTGGCTGATCCACATCCCTGGATACGGAGAAATATGGGCAAGCTTTGAATATGATCTGATGAGGCTCACCTGCACAAATCCAATTTGCTCAGGGCTCAAGAGCTCTCCCAGACTTTGTGACCCTAGATATGCTAGAATCTTAGCAAAATCTTGATATCATAGTTCATCAGTGAAATGGGCGGTAATTATTGACTTTATCTTTAGGCTTGCCTGGCTTCTGGAGAACCACTATGATTGCTTCTAGAGTGTCGAGTCCATAACCCCATGCTCACAGATGAACTCAAATAACCAGTGGAGAATAGGGTCAGCTCTGCTTCAAATATTTTATAAAAATTGGATGGAAAACTATCGGCCCAAAGCCTTATCTCTGGAAAGGTCTGATGGCATTCTTGATCTCCTGCTCTGAGATGGGATGGACTAAAAAATGTTGCTGATCATTTAATCCTTTTAATAAGACCTCTCGTTTTAAAGGAGACCTGTCGGCAGTGCTCTGTAGAGGAAAATGAGTTAGTTATTGTAACCCCAAGGTCCCATTCTGAAGTTACCATGCATAATATCTGATTTCCCAAAATATAGTTATAGTTATGCTTTTTGGAGCCAAAATGTAGGACTACACATTTATCAGTATCGAACTGTATCCCGTTAGCTGTTGCCCATTCCATAATTTGATTTAGGTCATTGACCATGCTTAAATGCTTGTTAAAGGTATATACCTCACCACCTAATTTCAAATCATCAGCAAATTTAACCAATGTATTTTTAACATTCTGTTGAATGTCACAGATATAAATACTAAAAAGAGCTGGGCCCAAGACTGATCCCTGTGGGACCCCACTCATAACTTCTTTTTTGTCTGATGTAATACCATTTATTCTGACCATTTGTACTCATTCTTGCAGCCAGTTGTTAATCCATCGTATCAATGAATTGCTAAAACTCAGTTTTAGTAGCTTGGTCACTAAATTAGTATGTGGTACCCTGTCAAATGCCTTTGAGAAGTCCATCAGTATTAAAAATACCACCAACAGCTTAATCTGGTTCAAATTCAATTACCATCTGTATCCCCGGTCACCCTGAAAAGGGACTTCTAGGCCCAGTGGGCTTACCGGGTCAACAAAATTCAACAAACAAACAACAAACAAACAACAAACAAACAAACAACTGATGAACATCTTTTATCCAGGCTTTCACTTATATTTTCATAAAATGCTATCAGGTTTGTTGTGCAAGACCTTCCCTTTCAGAACCCATGCTGCACACCATCAGTAATGTTTAATGTAATTTTCTCCTGATCCAATCTGTTCTTAATTAGTCTTTCCATTATTTTACATGGGACAGAAGTTAAGCTGATAGGTCTATAGTTGTCCAGTATATTCTTTGTTCCCTTCTTAAATATTGGGGTCACGATAGATAGTCTCCAATCTGATGATACAATCCCACACTCTAAAGATTTATTAAAATAGTAGTCAGGGACAGCTAATATGGGATCCAGCTTTAAGTAACTTGGGATGTATATTGTCAGGGCCAAGTTACTTAAAGCTGGATCCAATATATTAGCTGTCCTCCTGGGACAAACCAGTGAAAAACAACTGCCAACTGTATGCCGCCCGCCTTGCTCTGCAGGTCCCACACTATTGCCCCATGGTGCTCACCAGACACCGAGCTAGAATACCGATGGAGAAAGGGGGGGCCCTGAAGGCCCCGTCGGGGGTAAGCCAGGGAAGAACACCGGAGAGTTAAGTCCTGAGGGACTGGTGATGAGGCTGGGAGTGGAGGTTGGGCTGATGTGTACCAGTCTGAGCAGGGATAAAACACAGTAAATAAAAAAATAAATAATTTGGGCATTGGCCTTACTCAGTTTATGCAGGATTAAAACTTCTGTCATTTAAACAGCAGGTTTCCTGGAGATGAAAAGGTGACCTGACCTTTATTTCTCCCTTGGGTGCATCCACTATAGCATTGGCCCTTTGGGATGGTCCAGTTGAATCATGATGTGTTTTCTTTGTTATTAATAGGGAACAGAGTGGCCACTTTCCAATTTCTATTAAATGGGCTTTGCCCGAAACTGACAATAGTGGTGAAGATGTACAGGTGGACCTAGTTATAATTTCCCACTGAATATTGTGATTAGAAATAGGAAAAGAGTACAGTGGAATGATGACCTCTCTCTCTTAAGGTAGAACAGCTGTTTATTCCCTATTTAGAAAATCTTCATTGACAGGATTCTTCTTCTCTCTGTGTAGCTGAATTCTATGGTCAATTAGAGTCGCTTCATACTCAGATTTATTCAATTTTGTATACTTTCTCTTGGCAGAATGGCAGGAGGAAAAATGATTAGTTTGATTTACATTGCACAAAGGAAAAAGCAATGTTGCCCAGTAAGGTTAGAAAAACCAGGGGAAATCCAACTAAAATGAATTGTAGATATTTAAATGCAAATCGTAAGTTATATAGAAATTCAGTATGCAAGAAAAAATTGGATTAGTACCTTAAACAATGCAATATTATTCTAGCTGTTGTTTCAAGAAATGTTACAAGACCCTTTTGGCAACTAGTAGCCAAGGGCACTTTGATTTTTTCAGTTAGTATTGATTCAGATATTTCTCCTGAGATATGAATAGCTTACTACTCTTCACTTTTTTATGATCAGACGTCACAAAATTATACAATTGATTTGAGGGTTAAGGATAGCATTAGGCCTTCTAGTATTATGGAAGTACTCAATGCAATGAATTCCTTGAAATCCAAGAAGGCTCCTGGGCCTGACCATATACCTGCTGAGGTCTATTTGCAATCCCCTCTTCTGTGGTCTGACTTTTCTATGTTACTGTTTAATAAATGTATTAGTGGGGCTTCTTTCCTGATTTGTGGCATGGAGCAGAGATCGTTCCTGTTTTTTAAAAAGTGAAGCAAATCAGATCCATGAATGTATCATCCTATTAGCCTACTGGATGTTTCTTCTAAAATTTTCTGTTAAATGCTTCTTTTTAGGTTGCATGAACAGATATCAGTCACAGGAGATATGCCAGGTTTACAGTTTGGCTTTGAGAACAGTTCTTCACCTTAGATACTTGTTCCATTCTTAGACATCTATGGGAAAAATATGCTCTGATTCATAGGCAGGAGCTATATGCAGCATTCATAGATTATTCAGTGTTTGACTCTATTTCTCGATCAAAACTGTCTGCGGCAACTGATGCTAGACAGGGGTATTGATACTTGTCTTATTTCCATTATTTCTGAATTTATAATCATACTTGGGCCAGCATGAAATTGGGTGTAGTAATAAAATCTTTATTTTTATACAGGTAGATGGTAAAACACACTGTTAGGACCAGAAGGACCTGTTTTCAAGGTAGTCCTGTTTAAATTGATGCAATTAATTACCTTCAAGAGTAAACAATATTAAAAATTATTACAACTCCAACACTGTACACAACAAACAATGCTGGCCATAGTTAAAACTTGTACTACAAGTACACAGAAAATAAAAAGCATTTACTAAAGCTTGTATTATAAAATTCTTATTAAACTCAAGTTTAACTATCAGACAGAGTTGATTACATTATTTCCAATTATTTATTTAATTTCCCAAGTAATCATTAGTCACATAAACACTGTATTTTGGATCCTTCTTTAAGATGTTTTTGAAAAGGCTTAAGATTTTTTATCAATGCTTTGTCATGTGGATTCAATGTACCCCAGTATTTTCTGACTAAACGTGAAAAAGTCATATCTCCAAATCCTATTGTGCGAGTGGAAATGTTTGACAGAAATTTAGGACTAATAAATGTGTGTATCAGGGCTGGATATTCGCTCTAATATTATTTATTATCTACATTGACCATGACAGAAAGACAGTTACTGTATGTTAACTGTTTCTGATTCACCTAAGACAAGTTCAGTTGGTGTGCCTGTTTTGGTGTATGTTCATGATTTGGTTCTTTTTTCATTCTCACAGTCAGGTCTGAGGAAAAAAAAGACTGTTTGGCTTCTGAATTAGACAAGTTAGCCAGTTAGTCAGGTAATTTTATTTGAGAGTACTAAGATTTCTAACAATTGGAGGGTTGGCAGTCAAGCTCTTTCTTCAGTTTCTCGTTATCCTTACTTTGGTATATATTTTGCATCTAATGGTGCTTGGAATACACATTCTGTTCATACACCAACTAAAGTTTAAAAAAAACATGTCTTGGGTTGAAACACTTCAACTGTACATTTGGTAGGAATAGTATTAGGCCCATGGTTCAGGTTCTTTCATCAATTTTAATCCACAGGCTTTTTATGGGGCTGAAATTTGGGCACCTTATGAGATTTTGGAATTGGGGAAATGATCTGTTTAATTGATAAAGCTTCTCTCCAGCTTAAATAAGTCTATTGCCACATCATACATAAGTGCAGTACTGGGCTTGGACAGTTTTAAAACCTGGCTGATGCACTAATTCTGGGGTACTAGATTAGAATTACAAAACTTCTTATAGACAATTTACTTACATTAGGGCTTGTAGATAAAGAGATATGGTTAGAACAGCATGACATGAAGTCTCCTTAACTCTCATATGTTCTGATAATCTTAAAAGAATATGAGTTGTCATACTTAAATAGATATGTTAAACTAGAAGTAACAGTTAGCTTGAAATACATGAAGCACATCAAGAATAAGCTTTGTTTATACAATCAGGGCTTGGATTTGAAAGTGATATCCAAGTCACGATTTTCTCCTTGGTACATGTCAAGTGATGTTCAGTTTGGCTTTAGACCTTACTTGGACTGTGTCATGGATCCTGATAAAATGTTTGCCTTTATGAGCTATAAATTTGAAATATTTCCTAGGAATGTACTGTACGTAAGATTTGCACACAATCTTGTTGCCATCAGACTCCTTGCTCTTATCCTACTGGAGATGTGGACAACATATTCCATGTTCTCCAGATCTGTCCATGGTAAAACAAAATGTGATGGATCTGCATTAATCTAGTGTTCGTATGTACAAACAGGCGGCCACCAACAGATGAACTGGAGCCAAACACAAAAGAATTAGAAGGCAGTCAGATACCAGTATCGATATAGAGATTAACGTTGAATAAAAGCAGCTTAATAAGATAGTGAGAACAGCGTTTTAAGCTGACGTTAGCCACGTCGCAAAGACGCTCAATGACGAAAAGCGCCTTTGCGACGTGAAACGTACGTCTGTGGCTTTTTAAATTGCTGTTTGCTTCAACTATCTTATTAAAGCTGTTTTTAACATATTCCAAGCGTTGGATTTATATCTATATTGATTACTGTGTAGCCGTTATGAGTGCCTTTCATTAATCTAGTGTTGGATGGACTTATCTGTCTACCAGATGACGCTGTAACCTTCCTACTGATTCTACCAGTCATGGATGGACTTACCTGTCTAGTGGATCACGCTGTAACCTTCCTACTGATGTTACAGGATACTTGTATACCTAATCAACTTGCTAGTTTATTTCCATATAATCAAGCACTTCAAAAATGTGTATCTTACAATGCTTTGTAATAACCACCCCCATACTAAATTACCCCTTTTAGTGTCTAGTCCGTATGCACCTTGTTCTGTTTGAGTTAAGTTGTCTACCTATGAAAGTATCTTTGTATGGGCTCTGCTTACTATATGCACTGTCTTATGATTATATGTAACTAACTCCGGGTCACCCCTGAAAAAGGGATCCTTGGGTTCCAGTGGGCCTACCCGGTCAACAAAATTGAATAAATAAATATAGTAATTAGACATATCAGGAAAAATAAACTTTTCCTGCATGAAGAGGCATGATTTGCATGGAGAATTATTAATGTTACAATTCTAAAGGCAGTAGAGTTTGAGATTTGATTATACACAGAGAACATCTAGGGGATTTCTGGCTAGTTTGGATTACATGCAGTTTTCTGTATTTGCTAATGACTTGACCTTAGGAGCCATCACCTGTAATTTTGTTTAGCTGTTGTGCAAACACCTCAGTTCTCATCATTTTCTGTTCACTTCACTCTTCATTCATTAGGATTTGTGATTACCAGAGTTGGATCTTCAGTTCACATGCTCTTTTTTTTTAACCTTTGGTAACCAGGTAAGGCCCACTAGGCACAAGTGCCTGTTTTCAGGGGTAACCTGGGAGCACTAGGTGGTTAAGTGACTTGCTTTGAGTCACACAGTATTGCAAGTGGAGGTTGTGGGAATCAAACCCAGGTCTGCTGGATGTACCAAGCTCATTCACAGCTCATTACTCTAATCTCTAGGCTATACTGCCAGCTTGGTGGAGCAGTTTTTCAAGCAAACTGCATATTTAGGATAATTGTGTATATACTGTTGTCTTCATGTTTAAAGGTCTTTGTTGGGACTGAACCAGAGTCTACATACTAACATACTAGATGCCAATAGAGTAGGCCTATTGGTATATCAAGTCTGCTCATGCTTCAGCACCCTGACTGGGTACTGCAGTCCTCTATCTGTCTCCTTCCACTGTTACTCCATCCCCCAGTCCTGCTGCCCCAGGCAAATCAGCCTCTGCTTCACCCCCTTGCCTATACCTGTCCCACCCTCTCTTGAATCCCTCCACTGCAGCTGCCTGTACCAGATCCCCAGGCAGCACATTCCACGGTTCCACCACTCTCTTGGTGAAGTACTTCCTCCTCCTCTTTTTCCTCTAATCCTACCACCCTCAATCTTCCAGCTGTGTCCTCTGGTGATTCCAACCTCCTTCAGTCAAAAGATCCTAGCTCGGCTTACCTTATTTACTCCCCAAGGTATGTGAAGACCTCAGTCATGTCTCCCGGTCCCTCCTCTCCTCCAGTGAGAACAGGTTGAGCTCCCCTAGTCATTCCTCATATGTCATATTCCCCAGGCCCTGGATCATTCTGGTTGCTCGCCTCTGAACCCTCTCCAGGAGTTGGATGTCCCTCCTTAGGTATGGCCTCCAGAACTGCACACAGTACTCAAGATGTGGTCTAATTAGGCTGTTGTACAGTGACAAAATCACCTCCCTATTCCTTGAGGTAATCCCCCTAGCGATGCATCCCAGCATCCTATTTGCCCTGATCGCAGCCCTCTTGCACTGCTCTGAATTATTCATGTTAACATCCACCAAGACTCCTAGGTCTCTTTCCCCTGCCGTGACCTGCAACTCATCCCCACCCCAGGTTACTGTTAGTTTCATTCAGAACATGATCTTGCCCTAACTGTAATGCATATGTCTATTGATACAGAAGACTGTTTTATGTATTTTGTATTTTTATGTAGTTTTGTAAATGTATTATTAATATATCACTTTTCTTCTGTCTTGTTTTACTTTGTAATGATATGTGCCGAACAATAAAGACTTTCAAATGACAAAAATGTCCTCAAAAGCTGGTAGTCACACTGGCCCAGTGGCACTGAGGGCTGAGGCATCCTATTACCTTGCTCCATGCCGTTGACCCAGTTTTGGGAGCGAGCCTGGGGGAGTCGGGGTCGGTCGGGGAGGAGAGGACTGAGCATCTGACAGACTGCCTCCTCTCCTGGGAGGGAGGGAGGGAAGGTCCATGTCCCACAGCGCTAGTGGCATCCAGTGGAGACTGGGTACACTGCAGTTTGAGACCATAACAGGGGACAGCGTCAGGTGGCCAACCTGCGGATGTGGAGAGGAAGCTCCGTCATGCGCTGGATGGCATTGCACATCCTGCATCAGGGGAACACACAAGGCAAGGAAAATCCTTGGCATCACTGAGGTGAAAGTGGACACCCAGTGGCCGAGCCCACATATCCAAAGGCAGCCCAATCCCGACTTGACTATCTGTTGTTCCCCACCTCCCTTTCATATGGGGCGGCAGGAGAGAGGGGACCCAGCATACCAATTCCTCAGTCAGGGTAGGGGTTCAGGCGGGTGGTGGAGGCAAGACCAAGTGGGTCCACCAGAGAGATGCCCCAGTGTTGTGTCAGGCAGGGTACAAACAGAGTCAACAACAACAACAAAAACTCGGTAGTCCCTATAGCATGGACAGCACCTTGGCCAGCTAGACAGCACCATCTCTTCCTAGCCACCTCAACTGGTGCACAAACTGATGTGGTGGACAAGGTAAAATACCTGGGGTCTTATAGACCAAGAACTCACCTTTAAGCCATGTTGATCAGGTTACCAAGGTATTATGGTACACCAGAAAACTGGTCTATTATATTGCCCCGGTCATGCCTCATTTCTGGAATCTAGGGTTGCCATGCAGAAGTGGTGTCACTCTCCAGCACTGCTCTTGGTGCCCTTATACTGCAGCCCTCAGAGCTCTGAGACCAGCAGGCTCAAGATTCTTTACAATAAGGTCAACCATTTTGCTGCTGGGGCCTCTCCCAGACAGCATCACTGTAAGGTCCTATCCTCCATAAGCTGGCCCTCGCTGGAGGGGTGAATGATGTACCCCTTGTAAATCCTGACCTACAAGTTTACTTCACTTTTTACTCCACCCAACCTCTCTGGCTTGCTAACTCCCAAGCCTGAAAGGCTCCTCCTCCGGGTCTCTAGTCATAAACTGCTTGAAATGCTCAGAGTCAAAACAAATTTAGGGATGAGGTCTTATGCTTATTCTGCACCCTCTCTCTGGAACTCCCTACCTCATTAGCTGCAAAACTCCCCCTTGTTGGAGTGCTTCAAGAAGGGTTTAAAAACCTTTCTTCTTGACAACTCACATTTCACTTGTTATCACGGATCACTTCCCCTTATTATCTTTTAGTACTGATCCCCACAACTTTTCTTGCTGTACTGTATGCAAAGTACTGTGTTATGTCCCTCCAAGTGTTATGTCCTACTGCAGGAGGCAGTATAGCACAGTGGTTTAAGGCTCTGAGCTGCAAATCTGGAGACCTGGGTTTGAATCCCACAGCCCCCACTTGCATACTGTGTGACCCTAAGCAAGTCATTTAACTTATTTGTGCTCCCAGGTCGTACCTGTAAACAAGCTTTTAGCTTAGTGCGTCTCCCTGGTTAAAAAATAAATAAATAATTATTTGTTGTCAAGAATGGTGTTTAGATCATTTAATTAATCTTGTAAATGTAACATGTTCACATTATCTCCATCCTCTGTAAAAAAAGAGAAATGTGGTAGCCATGTTAGTCAGTCAATAATGTATGGAAAAAATACTTATTGGACTAACACAATTATTTTTAAGACTAGCTTTTGACTTTTAACTCAAAACAAGACTGGATCACCACAGATTCACAGTTACCCATAAAAATGAAAATACGTCAGTAGAACATTTTTCTAGACCAGATCACTTCACCAGTGATTTTACTATCAGTGTTAAAGGAATTTCAAAACAGCCAGGATCAGAAAAATTTGAAATAAACATGATTCAATATTTTGACACTAAAGAAAAAGGACTTAAAAGATGTTGTTTTTTTAATACACTACCAGTAATTATACTTAAAGCAATGTGCTCTGAGTTTATGTTTAAACCCCTCACATCAGCACTCTCTGGTTGTTTTAACAGGTACCTTCTTAAGACAATGGTATGCATTTTCTTTATGCTTTGACTTTTCAAATGTTAATTAATAACCCAGAGTCAGAGTAAAATTAGTCAGCCTTTTGATCTTACAAGTTGATCTCTCCAACAGACACACTCCAGTGAAAATTAGTCTTCCTGTTTGTAAGAGGTGCAAATTGACTGCAATGCTTTAATCTGTAATCTACCAGGCTAGATTTTGAATCCACATCCATCCTTTATATCTGTCATACTGCTCAGCTGTTTTTACTTTTGACCTGAGGAAGAGAGTTTCACCTCTCGAAAGCTAGTCTTAAAAATAATTTTGTTAGTCCAATAAAAGGTATCACCTGCAACATATTTGTTGTATTTTTTCTCTACATCCTCTGTTTGTAAACTGTATTTTAAACCCTATGCCGTATGATGTATTGTATCCACGTTGTATGAGTTTATGCCTGTAATTAACTCTGGATCACCCCTGAAAAAGGGACCTCTGGTTGCACAGGGCTCACCCGATTACCAAAATTCAGTAAATAAATAAGAATGACTGTAAGCCCAACCATATGATGCACAAGCAAGGCAAGCTGATCTTGTACATGCACAAACATTGAAGAACCCAACCATCAGCCCAAGCATTCCAACAACCCATACAGCTGCCAAACTGAACTCACCGGTGGTGAGGGTTAGGTGTCATAGGTGCATTCAGTCTAGTAGAGGTTAGCCACGTTCCCCTAAAGTCTTCGCTAGTCTGAATTTTATTCAGCCCAGGGACTGCAGAAAGGGTTGAGCTTTTTTGGCACATCAAGCCTCAACTTGCAGTCTGTGAGAGTTCAAAAAATATGAACCGTTTGTATTTCTTTACAACTTTTTATATGGACTTTACCATTACAATGGCAAGGTTGCAAAGGGTCAGAGAAGGAGATGCTGCTGTGATGGGGTACTGAGTAGGGATCCTGACTGCCTGTGGAGGGGTAGCACACATGATGCCTCTGAGTCAGGGGTGAGGCGATGCTTCAGGACTGTTTCACAAATGGGTGGGTGAGCTGCAAATACCCAGAGAAAAAGCAGTATGCACAGCTTAATCTCTCTAATCTAGGTGAGCAGAGGAACAGATCAGGGAGGGCAGTGAATGTGACCTATCTGGACTTTAGCAAGGCCTTGATACTGTGCTGCACAGGAGACTAATAAAAAATTGAGCAGCCTAGGGGTGAGATCCAAAGTGGTGGATTGGGTTAGAAACTAGTTAACAGACAGGTGAACAGAGGGTGGTGGTTAACGACACTCATTCTAATGATGGGAGAGTGACTGGGGTGTTGCAGGGCTCAGTACTGGGACTGGTCCTCTTTAATGTCTTCATAACTGATGTTGCAGAAGAACTGGAAGAGAAGGTATGTCTTTTTGCAAATGACACCAAAATCTGTAATAGGGCGGACACTCGGGGGGCTAGGGAGAATGTGCAGGGATCTTGGGAAACTCAAGGAGTGGTCAAGAGCATGGCAGTTGGAGTTCAGTGACAAAAATGCAAAATCATGTACCACGGTCATAGAAACCTGGGAATGGAGAATAGGATGGCGGGGTCCTGACAATCACTAAGCAAGAAAGAGACCCTGGGGTTCTCATAACAGATAACCTCAAAGTGGCAGGGCAGTGTGACAAAACAGTGGGTAGGGCTAGTGAAATGCTGGGGTGCACAGGGAGGGTATATCTAGCAGAAGAATTGTGACAGGGTGACCCCTGTCATAGTGGACACCCCTGGGATAAATCAAAACCCCTTCCCCAAGCAGTTTATATGTTTTGTATAATGTCCAACATGCTGGTTGGCTGGTTATAAATTAAGTGCTGAAGTGCTTATAACGCTTTCTGTGCATATTAACTCAACAACAAAACAGTTACAAAATGAGAGGGCTGTCTTAATATAAAAATAACTAAAACTTGTGTCTGTTTTTTCTAGATGTTAGCAGCTCCCAAGATATATTTTCTAGCAGACAACATGAGGTAATATGACCCTGCAAGAGAGTTTAAGAGAGCACAGAATGTTCTGACATGGCTCTGACCTTTTCCAGTCTTGTAAACAAGTTATGTGATGTGCTCCAGATGGCTGCCAAATAACTGCTCTCTGTGATGCAACAGTGGCCCCTCGTGGCTAGTTTTATGTTATGTCTGCTGTTAATCAAAAGGTTTTGGACAATTTTTTCAACTTCTAGTGAACTTATAAAAAGCCCTACCTCGCCAGCCCTATGGCACAGAGGGTTGAGGTGCTGGACACCACACCTCGGACTACGCCGGTGACTCGGGTTCAGGAACGAGCCTGGGCCCTCAGGGGTAGGAGAGGATCGAGCATCCGATGGACAGCTCTCCTCCCTCAGGAGGGAGGAGGGTCCTTGGTCGGTGCTTGCCTGGCCTCTAGCAGAAGCTGGAGGTGCAACAAGCACTATAGCTGATTTGAGGGGTTGGGGAATGGCGATGTCGGAGGTAATGCTGTGACATTCAGGTGCATGCCACTCCCCCAGAACAGAAAACACCAGTGCCCGGTCTCCTAGATGACAGAGACCACAGTGGAGACCCTGATTGCTCACACCTGCCTGATGTCTGGTGAGTCCGACACTGCATGATTGTCAGGGGCCACCCCACCCCTGCATACCTACCTAGGGGGTACAGCCATGGCTCAATGGGGACTCACTGGAGTAGAATTGAGCAGGTTGTGATGTGGGGAGACCACTATGTGTATCTCCAGAAGGAGTGGAGACTGGGCACAGAGGAGGAGGCATAACAGAAATTAAAAAAAAAAACCCTACCTCAGTGCTGAGAGTGGATACATAGGGTGGTCAGTTGAATACTGACTGAGGAAGGTGGAAGACCTCCTGGTAGTGTGTGCTTTCTCACCATTTGATTCTTGCTAGGCTAAAGAAACACCTTAGAAACTGCTGAAGCTAAATAGTGGTCTGACTTATCATTTTGCTTTCTGTATACTTTATTTGATGAAAATAAAATGATAAATGCAACCATGCATTTTTAAGCACTTGATTTGTGGTCTGCCTGAAATTGTGTTATCCTAAACCCATGCCTGGTGACAAGAATGGAGGTGGTGTTGCCACTATATTGCTCACTGGTGAGCCCACTTGAGTATTGCATTCCAGTTTTGGAAACTGCTCCTCAGAAAGGACATAGACAGGGTGGAGGCAGTCCAGGAGAGGCAACTAAAATGATGCAGGTGCTGCATAAGAAGCCCTACAATGAGAGACTGAGGGATCACAACATGTACACACTGGAAGAGAGGCAAGAGGGACATGATAGAGACCTACAAGATCCTCACAGGGCTACACAGGGTGCAGGAGGGAATCTCTTTGAAATGAGAAAGAACACTAGGACCAGGAGCATGCAATGAGCTGGAGGTTGGGGCAGTTTAAAAGGGATGTGAGGAAGTACTATTTCACTGAAAGGGTGGTAGATGCCTGAAAGACTGCCAGCAGGACTGGTAGAGGCAAAACAGTAGGGACTTCAAGCATACATAGGATAGGCATGGGGGAATATCACTAAAAAGGCAGTGAGGGGGTTGGTTAATGGATACCAGTTAGGATACGTGGAGACAGATTAGACAGGGAACATCTGGGCAGACTGGGTGGGCCAGACCATGCTTTTCTGCTGACATATTCAGTTTCTGTGTTTCTAATGAGGTTGCTGACTGCCTCCATGTTGCGCATATATTTTGTCTTGTTGGGCAGCGGATGGCGAGTGGCTGCAAGTCTGAGCTACTACACCTGCTGCTGCTGCTCAATGACAGGTGTGATGCCTGCTGTTTGTTTGGTAGCCTGCAGCTAACCTGGATGAGCAGTGGCCCCACTGCTGAGGAGCTCAGATTTACTGAGTGGAGATCGTACTGTATAGCAAGGGGCACCTTGGACATTGTGGATTGATATTGTTGGTGGCCTTCTTGTAGACAAGTAATGGACCACAAGCTTGGTTATGAGACCGCACCTTGATCTTTAGTTGCCAGATCTAGAAGTGAAGGTACAGTAGGCTCAGAGGCACAACACCCAGTGACAGCTGGGTGTCTCAGAACTCAGAGAGGTGAGAAGACCCCCAAAACAGGGCATCCATACAGCCATAGCACCTCAAATCTGCATTCCTTTGGCACCAGTTGAGATATGGCTGGGGGGCAGCCCAGGGCTGACAATCCCAGGTCAGAATAACAAACAAGGATTTCTATGTGTGAAAGCTGTGGTATGTGTCAGATGCAAAGTTAATGACTCATCCACCGCTGAACTTGCTCAAGTAAGACCTTAGAATCCACTTACTGTGTTTGAAAAATTATTTCTGGCAACAATATACAGTACCTAACATTTAAAGATCACAAGTGTAAGCAAATATAAGACCATCTGTGCTCTATCTTTAAAGCTTACTATAAAATGAATGATTAAAAGTAACTCTCATGATTTTTGGCTATGTATAGGACTGTCAGAACCCTCTGAAGTTATGGGTTCTAGTTCTAGTCTAGAACTTCTGAAAAACTTCTAATCTTTTTTAGAACTTTTTAGAATTCAAACCCTTTTTGATTGTGCTGCCAATAATGAAGATAATAGTGAAATACATGTGAAATTGAGTACATGCTGCCAGTAATGAAGATAATAGTGAAATACGTGTAAAAAAAAAAATCTGTTTAGTATAAGAGGAGAGTGAAATGATCACGCGTGACTTTGATGTATTGGGTATGGTGCAGCAGTCAAAGGTCACACATCAGGATAAGCTGGTCAGTATTCAATGTAGGAGATGGAGTCACACAATACAGTGAAGAGGATTTTTCTGTCTCTCCTCCCAACAGGGAAATATATTTCTGGCATGTATTTAATTATGAAAAAGCAAAGGGCAAAATTGCCCAAACAAACAAAACTGCAGCACTCGACTCACCTAAAGTTTAAGTGAGCTTCAAACATATAAAAACAAGAGGCAATCTTACCAGTTCTTCATCCTTTATTAAAGTGCTCTGAAAGCTAATCCCACATGTAGCATTTAAGCTTTAGGTCGAGTGCTTCAGTTTTATTTGGACAATTTTACCCGTATGCTTTCTTGCTTTGGGCTCTTTATCTGCAGGCACCGGGCCATAGTTTTTACCAGGAGTGAGCTGAGCCCCTCACTTGCTTTTGCTTGCTTTGAATGTATTTAAGGCTACCACCACACAACTGGCTGCTGAGCTGCAAACAGTCATACACACTGGATAGAGTGCACTGCAGTGAAAGGGCACAGCAGGGCTGTAAAGAGGCAGTATAGCACAGTGGTTAAGGCACTGAGTTATAAATTTGGAGACCTGGGTTTGAATCACAGCCCCACTTGCATACTGTGTGACCCTAGAGCAAGTCATTAACTTTCTTGTGCTCCCAGGTTGCACTTGAAAACAAGCTTTGGCTTAGTGTGCTTCTCCTGGTTGAACAATTTCCCCTTTTCCTTTCTTAATGAGCTGGCCACAGTACACCATAGGAGACAGAGTCACACAACACAATGAAGGGGATTTTTCTGTCTCTCCGCCCAACAGGGAAATATATTTCTGCCTTGTATTTAAGGATACCTCCACACAACTGGCTGCTTGGTTGCACACAGATTACGCAATGTATACACAAGTGCAATCAATCACATGGCCCAATAACATTTGAATTCAAAACCACCATTCACGATAGAGAGAAGATGATAAAAGAAAAAAAAAAACTTGCCATCAAATACATCATCAATCAGTAGAAAATTTGTTTTCTAAAATATATATTGTTTTTATGTTTTAACTTCACCTCCAGAATATACCCACACACCTTAGGTTCACTTTAATCTTTTGTACTTCGTATTGTATTAAAACACAGCTATCTGAGAAGTATGATGGACCTTATAAGCAAAATGGAAGGGTTTGAGAACTACTGCTGGTTGTCTACTATGTAGCTCCTCCTTTTCTTGTTCTTCCTCCTTTTTGCCCCAGGACTGGGTGTCTATTGAATTAGGAACCCCCCTGAGACTGTGTTAGGAAGATGGCTAGGGGGGGTTGGATACATTTGCTTTAAAACACATAGCTTCAAGAAGTCCTTCACAATCACTTGGCTCTGTAATATAATCCACTTAGAGCAAAGGCATCCCTCAGTCTCAGTATAACTCCCACTGTGTTATTTTCCAGTTAAAGACCATTTTATTTTCATGATCTGGTGGCGTGCCTTGACTTTTTAGTACACTAATTTTATATCGATTTTGATTAAAGTCTCTTTCAGCTGTTTGTTCACAATGTCACCTTTTTGAAAAGGATCATTTACCTGTCAATTAAAAGGCATTATCTACAGACTCCTCTAGAGAGAAACCGTACAGTACAGACTTTACCTGAGTTGTGAAGGCTCAATGGCTTGTACTCTCACTCCCTACACCCAACAGGAGTGCACTCCTCCTCAGTCCAGATTAGTACGTCCATCATAGTGACCGGTGATGCTACTGCTGTGCCAGACTCCAACCGCACTGACCGTTCATCTCCCGGCTCTCTTTGTCCTCATTTTGTTACTGCCCTCACCCCTCCTCCCCCCATCCGCATGCAGCAGCTTTCCTCCTAATCTGGTTCTCTGGCTCCTGATCCTCAGAGTGACTGACTCACAACCACGCTGACACTAGCAGGACCAACGATGCTTTGCACTAAAAACTTCACATACAAGCATGACATTAGTGCAGTTTTGTTTTTGGCACCTCGGCTGGCAACATCATGAGCCAATGACGTGACAGCCAAAAAAAAAAGTCATGCAATTGGTTGAGACTGGGAGGAGGACTGAATGCTGGGGGGTGGAGTTGTGGAAGGGGAACAGCAGACCAAAAAAATAAAGATTCCCTGATACCCAGTGCTTCCCCAGTAAAATTTAAGAAAACAGCAAAAAAAAAATCAAACCTTTTTGCAAACCCTCTAGTGTTCGAGCTCTAATTTAGAACTCAAACACCAGAGTTCGAGCAGGGTTTGAATCTTTATAGAACTACTTCTGACAACCCTACTATAATACATACATTATTTGCCTTCACAACTGAGCTATCATTCTTCATGCTTTAATCTCAAATTACCTTTCCTTGCTAAACTGATGAGCATTAAGAGTAATTCCCACAAGCCCAGTGTGCAAAGACTGGAATGATCCTGGAACCAGAAGAAATTCTGATTTCAGTAGCCAGACCTGCTGGAATGACTGCCACACCAAGCAGAATTAAGCATTCCATGGAGCAGCAGAATGTAGCACTTTTAACACTGGCTCTTGGGTGTGCGTTCTGGCCAAGCTGGACATTCTAGCCCTGAGTGGGCACTGTGGCCCCCAGCATGGGCATTCAGGTACAACTAGTGTCAGTTATACTGCCAGGGTGGGCATTACAGCTAGTGGGTGACCATTCTGGTCCCCAGTGTGGCCATTCTAGCAACAGAATGGTCATTTCAGCCCTCAGTGTGGCCATTCCAGTCAGTGGGTGACCATTTTGGTTCATTGCGTAGCCATTCTGGCTGATGGAACCCCTCAAGGGGGTGTATCAAACTCAGGAGTGACCACACTGGGACTCAGGGTGGTCCTTCTGGCTCTAGGATGGTCACTTCAGCCCTAGGGTAGCATTATGTCACTTGGTGATCATTCTGGCCCTGGGGCAGGCACTGAGGTAAGAAAGGTAGTCATTCCTGCCCCAGGGTGGGCATTCCGACTCCCAAAGGGGTGACTGAAGAACAGGAGGGCATGCCATCATAGAGGATAGGCATCCCATGAAGGATGGCATTCCAGCCCTCAGGTTGGACATTGTGGCCCTAGGGTGGTTTTGAAATGCAGAAAGGGCATTCCAGCACAGATGATGGGCATTCTGACCATCATGGAGGACATTCCAACTCCCAGGGTGTTCATTTCAGTCCCCAGTTTGGTCATTCTGACCATAGGATGGGCACTGAGGCATGGGGGGTAGGATTCTGGCATAGTGGATAGGCATTCCAACCATCAAGGTGGGCAGTCTGACCCTAGAGGAGGCATTCTGGTCCTAGAGTCAGTACTTAAGGTGGTAATTCTGACCCCAGGGAAGGCATTCCAGCACAGAGGATGGGCATTGTGGCCATCAGGGAGGGCAGTTTGGCCCCAGGGTGGGCATTCTGGACCTCACCATGGTCATCACTGGTTCTAGTTCTGTTTTGCATTTTTCTCCATTCTTGGCCTGCATTCAGTAAAATACAGAAAAGACAGAACACAGGAATCCACATACATCTGTTCATGTTCAAGCTCTCCAGCGGTTATGGATTTTAACCGTTCTGTCCATTTCAACCATTCTGGTGTTCCAGAAACCTCCATTCCCATTATGGGACCCCCATAAAAACAAGACAATGTATCCACATCCCACCATTTGTCTGAAGCAAATTAGAAAAATAAAGTTAGGTAAAAGCAGCCCCCAAAAAGAAAAAAAACACAATGAAGTGTTGCACTGGACAGAGATGCAGATTTCAAGTTCTGTGCTGCTGCTACCACACTGAAGCATACCACCCATAGGTGCCAGAATGGGGGGTACTAGGACCATGGCCCTACCACTTCATAAGTGGCCCTAGCAGTTTTTGCAATCATGTTGATGTATTTAATAGGGGGGAATTTACCCCTTACATCCTTAGCCCTACCACTTTTCAAACCATCCTGGCACCAGTGCCAACACTGGGTCTTCTGGTCCAAAATACATATTGACCTTACAACACATTGTATGATTGGCAGTTTCAGGATTCGTTTGGGCCTACAGAGTTCTGGTCAGATTGTTTTCCGCAATGGAATAAAAACTGATCCGTCTTGTGGAATAATTGTCATCATTTCATTACATAGGATAGGTTATGTCTCATGTAATTTAACATCTTGCATAACCTGTATTATTCCCCCCAGAAGCTGGCCAAATGAGGCATATTAAACTCTGATCAATGTACAAGGTGTTCACAGAATGAGGGCACTCTGCTTCATATTTTTTGGGACTGTCCCAAAATATCCCCCTAATACAGACCCATTGCTCGGTCTAACCGATCTGTTTACCCTGGAGGTCTGTCTTTTGGGTGATTATTCGCAGATATCGGTGAACATCCAGTAAGTTCCATATTGCACTGATTTCCATGTCAGTTAAAAATTGGTTCTTAAATATTGGAAAGTATGGGAACAGTCTCTTACTCTGAATAGCTTAGCAGGTTCTTAGCTACTCTTAGAGCGGAACAAACCATATCTAGTCTTAATAATAAATCTAAATACGAGAGGATCTGGGCTCCTTTACATCGTTATACACAATTTAGGTTGTATTTTGTGCAGTAATCTTTTACCTTGGACCAACAGGTTTCTGGACTGTGTCGAGGGAGGGTGGGATGGGGGCTTGGGGGAGGGGCTGGGAGGGATGGTCCACGTATCCCGTTGTGTATGTACCTGTTTGAGCTTGATGAACATGGCCCCATCTGGGATTGGGTGAAAACCTTTAATAAACATTATATTGGGAAAAAAATACATTGACCTCTCCTTCCACTCACTAACAGTACTGCAGAGATGCCCTTTTAAAATACTTACTGGGTTCCCTCTTCAGTGATGTGTACTCGGCTCACGCTCAGTCCTTTTCCCACTTCCTAAATGTCCCGGCGTGCGTAGTGGTGTTGTGACTAATGTTAGCCATTGGGAAACTGATTCTGCCCTACGGGCAAGTGCACCAACACCAAATATGGGGTACAAAGCATCCTGTATCGATTTAATTCAGGACAGGCATGTTTTTATCAAAATACAGGATGTCCCTTATGATAAGGGAGTGGGACTGTTGGTAACTCAGCAATACCGGAGATCTAAGGGTCCCCAGTGTGCTTCCTTTGTGACTCGGCGAATTAAGGTACATCCACATGTGTGATCTAGCACTGTGCTTCATCACGTATACGGATAAATGCTTCTACAAAGGGACAAAATTGCTTGAGAAACGACAACCTAAGCACCCGAGGTGTGTGGGGGCACTAACTGAAAAAAAAAATTAAAAACATGAAAAATAAAAAGGGGGAAAAAAAATCACTAGAAACGACAACTTGAGCACCTGGGGCCAGTACTCTGGCCTCCACCACACTCCCGTGTGTGGGGCTGGAACCCACAGAAAAGCTTAAACTGAAAAAAAACTCTATTCTTTTTTGTTTAATTTGCAGAATGTGAATCTGCTTATATCAAAGATGTATTCTGATGTTAAATATGTGGATCTCTGGTGTGCAATATTGGAACTTCCAACCAAAAAAAAGAAGAAATTAACTTCATACTTGCCGTAATTTCCTTTTCTGTTAGCTCCAACATTGTCAATGGGTAATCATTACAAATGGGTATAGTGCACCCTCCCAGGGGAATGGCACAGCCCAAGCTTTAAATGTTGGGCACCTGAGGGTTCCATATCCTAACGGCAGTTCCCAGTTAGTACTTAGCAGTGCCACGAGGCAAAATACACATACAATTAAAAACAATCACTTATTATTAACAATAAACCCTCTTACCGTTGTATCTAAAAGTCATAACAGAAAATCATTCCGATCTTATAGTGAAAAGCAACAGTGCTTCCCAGGCACCTGACCTCTCATCGGAGTCACCCCTCTGCAAATTGAAGCTAACCCTTGCATGGCCGTGGACTGATATATCAGTCCAACATTGCTATATGTTCTAATTCTTTCAGCAGCCTAAGGGTTTATATATACATAACATGAGATATGCAAATTTTTTTTTTTTTTTTAGCAAAGGACTGCAACAGGGAGCACTCCTTAATTAATGACCTGTTAACCTGCAATTGCAGATAATTAATAAGCAGCATAAAAAAAATGTTGCTATCAGAAGTACAGTGAAGCAGAAAAGAAAGATTCACATAGGTATTTTATTAAAAAAACAACAGACCTCTCTTCTAGCGTGTGGGATAAGATTCTCCCTCTGGAGCTGTGCTCCTGAGCGGGTCCCATTGACAATGTTGGAGCGAACAGAAAAGGAAATTACGGTAAGTATGAATTTAATTTCTTCTCTCTCTGTAGCACTCCACATTGTCAATGGGTAATCATTACAAATGGGTTCTAAGAAGTAGTACCCAAATCAAAAACCGGGAAGGGCAGGGAATGTTATCCCATATGCCAGATACTTCAGACTTACTTGCGAACTGCTGCCTGCAACACTCTGTCACCAAAAGCTGCGTTAGCAGAACTCTGAACATCCAGTTTATACTGTTTTGTGAATGTGTGGACTGAGGTCTATGTAGCTGCCTTGCATAGTTCTGACACTGTGGCCTAGCCCCTCTCTGCCCAGGAAGTCGCCTGTGCCCTGGTGGGTGGGCCTTTATAAGAGCCTGAGGCCTCTTCTTTTTCACCACAAAGATTTTTGTAACACAGGCCCACACCCACCTAGCTAGGGTGGGCTTAGGGCCTTCTGACCTTGCTTGGCTGCCCCAAAAGCACAAACTGGCTATCTGACTTAGGAAATTCAGGACGAACACCGAAGGAAGACCCTGACTGCCTGCCTGAGGTCCAGTTTATGTAAATTCTTCTACTTGGGGTGAGAAGAATGCAGACAGAAGGATGGCAAGCAAATCTCTTGGTTTACATGAAAAGCCATGGGCACTTTAGGGACGAAGGACAGAACAGTCCTAAGTACCACCTTGTCTTTGTGCTATGATAAGGTGAGGCTCCCTATAAGACAAGGCTTGGAGTTCACCCACCCTCCTGGCTGAGCACATGGGCACTAAAACAGACCTTGTAGGACAACACATCCAGCGGCATGGATGACGATAGTTCAAAAGGCTCAACAAAGAGTGCATTGAGAACCAAGTTAAGATCCCATTGGGAACTGGGGATCGAAACAGCAGTCAGCTCCTACCAACCACACGCAGAAAACTAACCACTTCTGTATTTGTTCCTAGAAAGAAACTCAGAGATGCTCTGAGGCAGAAACCTGACCTCTCAGCATGCTCAACGCAGCCCCTTATCTAAGCCATCCTGAAGAAACTCCAGAATTTGAGCAATGGAGGTCTTCAAGGTTTAATTCCTTTCTATCTGGCCCAAGAGGAAAATTTTGTCAGACTTGGGCATAAGCAGCAAAGTAGAGGTTTTCTCAGCCACTAGCAAGGTTTCAACTACCCTCGGGGGACCTAATCTTAAGAGTCTCCTCCTTTCAGAGCCAGGCCGTGAGCTGCATTGCACCTGGATTTGGGTGGAGAATGGGGCCTTGCAGTAGGAGATCCCTCCATACAGGAAGGCAGAAAGGAGCTTGCTGAGCCAGGTTCGCTAGATCTGAGAGCTGCAGTCTTCTTGGCCACTCTGGGGCTATCAGAAGAAAGTTTCCGTGTGAGTGTTTTATTTTTCTTAAAACTTTCTGAAGGAGAGGCATTGGCGGAAAGGCATACGCTCTCCAGAAGGACCACGTCTGAGTCAGAGTGTCCACTGCCTCTGCATGAGGACACCGATACTGACTGAAGAACCTGTGGGTCTGAGCATTACAGCTTGAGGCAAACAGATCTTTTGCAGTGGCCCAGAACCAGAGTGAGAACACCTACAGGTTCAACTGCCACTCTCCGGGGTGAACATCTTCGCGACTTAGCCAGTCCACCTGAATATTCAGTTCCCCCACCAGATGTACCACAGACAGGGAGAGACTGTTCTCCTCTGCCCAGCTCAGTAGTTTGGAGGCCTCCCATAGCATATCCCTGCTCCTTGTGCCTCCTTGATTGTTTATATATACCACTGTGATGGCATTGTCTGACCACACCTTTACTGCAGTGTTTCTTAGTCTGGACTGAAAATGAAGTAGAGCTAGGTGGACCGCCCGCATCTCCAGGACATTGAGGTGGAGACCCTGCTCTTGAAGTGACCAAATCCCAAGTGGGAAGTTGGTCTAGGACTGCCCCCCACCCGTGCAGACTCACATCCGTTGTGAGAATCTCTTCTGGTGGTAGTTCCAATGGAACACCCTTGTTGAGATTCTTCACATTCAGCCACCAACTCATTGAGTGACAAAGCTGAGGGGTGAGGAGGATCCTGGCTTGATAGTCCTCTGATGACATATGCCAGGCAGTCAACGCTCTGTCTGAAGAGACTGCATGTGGAAGCGGGCCCAGGAAACTAAATCTATTGCTGCCATCATAAGGCCCAGAATCTGCAGTAGAGTATGGGCTGATGTCGAGGACTGAGTCTTGAGCCACTGTATCTCTGACAGCAACATCTCCTCCTGGGAAGGTGATAGGAACACCCTCCCTACTTTCATGTCAAAGATCACCCCAAGTGTTCTAAAGACTGCGAAGGCTGTTAGGAGCTCTTCCTCCAGTTCACCATCCAACCATGCAATTCCAGGATCTCCAGGGTCCTGGACACCGATCTCCTTGCAAGAAGCATCGTCGGTGCTCAGATTAGCAAGCTGTCCAGATAAGGGTAGACATGATGACCCTCCTGTCTTAGTTGACCTACTAGAACAATCAGTACCTTCGAAAAAACTTGAGGGGCTGTTGCAAGGCCAAATGGTAGCACCCTGTACTGAAAATGTTGGTCCAGAATCGAGAACCTGAGGTACCTCTGGTGGGACTGATGGATGGGGATGTGAAGGTAAGCATCTGTCAGATCTATGGAGGCTAAGAAATCCCCGGTCAAACAACTTGGGCTATCGTCCTCAGAGACTCCATCTTGAACATCTTGTGGTGCACAAACATGTTCAGATGCCTCAGATCAAAATGGGCCTGAATCCCGGACATCTTGGGAACTATGAAATAGAGGGTAGAACTCTTGACCCTGCTCATTTGGTGGGACGGAACTACAGCCCCGATTTGAATGAAGTGGGTCAGAGTGTCCAACACCGCCTGGTGTTTGACCACTTGCTTTGAAACCGAGGATGACAGAAAACATCTCCTTGAAGGAACCGTTAAGAACTCTATGGCATAACCTAGGTGACAGATTTCCAGAATCCAGGTGTCTGATGTTGTCTGGGCTCATCTTGTAATAAATTGCTGTAGTCTTCCACCAAGGGGAAGGTAGCAGGGATGGGCCCGTGTACCATCAGTGTGAGGTACTAGCCCTTTGTGCCCGTCTTCCTCCACAGTGCCTGGGAAAAGAGCCTCTGCTGTTGTATCCTCTGTTGCCTGAATAGGAACCTCTGCTCCTTTGTGTAGCGAAGTTCCGAAAGGGATGATACCCTCCTTGGTACTGTCTACGCCACCATCACCCTGGCCTCACTGAGGAGCTTTTGCCTTGCGTTGCTGGTCTGACACCGGGAGGTGGCCCTTCTTATCATGTACCTCCTGTAAGATAGAATCCAAACCAGAAGCAAACAATAGACTTCCTTTAAATGGAAGATTAAACAGCTTCATCTTTGAAGACAGATCAACAGACCAATGTCTAGAGCCAGGCGGACCTCATAGCCAGCATGAGTAGTATGCTGATGACCCGACAAATGTAAGTTGTCCGCTGTAGAATCCCAGGAAAAGAGGATGCCATAGCCACCAACTGCAAAATACTTGCACCCTCTGAATCAGGAAGATGTAATCAGTCAGCATAGTGACCCAGAGGTTCAATGCCCTGGCAACAATAAAAAGAACATAGGATGTACTGAATGTTTGTGCCGAAGCGGCGAAAGCCCTCCTGCATGCAGTATCCATCCGCTTGTCAAACATCTGTCAGTGCCGTAGCCCTCCATTTGAAGGGTGGTGTGTTTTATAGCATTATAAACAGCCTTGTCTGCCAAAGGGGGTTTCCACTTGCAAGACCTTTCCCTAGAAAGGATAATTCCTAGTCTTTGATTTGAGAGATTTCTTCTCTCATCCACCCCCATTCTTGTTCAATAATTTGGTACAGTGGACAAAACCTGAGAAACATTTTGGAGCAGAGGAGGATGCTGACAGAATTGGATTAACCTCAAGAGTCTCCATGGACTGTTTCTCCTTGAGCTGTAATGATCTACATGCCTCAGCTATTAAAAGGACAAGGATTTATTACCAAAGAGAGGTGGAATTGGTATCCTGGACTTGGGTTCCATCCACTCCATAGGAGCCGGGTTTGCAAAATATTTGGTAGGGGTCAGGGGTCAAGCCCCTTCCTAGCCAGGGTCAGGCCCACCCCTGGCCCAGGGTCAAGGCCCAGCCCTAGAAGTTAAGGCCCAGCCCTGCAATGAGCAAAGTCCAAAACAGAGCAGGATATGCCAGTTTGTTATCTGTGAGGCTAGCAGAGGAGACAATAGTCATGAGAGAATCCCCAGACCACCCCAACACTCGTCCCCTCATCAAGTCACTCACACAATTTCTAAGCACAGTGCATCCCTTCAGGATGCCATATCAGTTAGCAGACATCAGGAGAGACAGAGTTTGGCATACATGGAGTCAGTACTGCATTTCACTGTATACCCATATATGCCAGTATCACCAGGTAGGTAGGTAGGTTACAGAGAAAGAGTCAGAAACTCTCTCTATGTGCCCATAGCCATGTCAAAAAGTATATATAAAATACTGCATCTTTCAAGGACACATACTTCATATATGATTTATTGGACATGACCATAGACACAGAAGACAAGGTGTCAAAATTAAGTTTTGCAGCCAGTAGCCAAAAGGGCTAGTGACTGGGAAAACACACCAGCCTTGAACATTTCCAGGAGCACAGTTGTGTCCTAGAAATCCAGAACCATTACATAGAATAAAACCTGCTTTTCAGTAGCCATGGGCCCACATAACAAGAGTGAAGAATTAAGAACTCTAGAAATAACTCAGCTGGCAGCTGTTGCTTTTTCATGCTTCCCGTTCAGTTTAATGATGAATGCAGTTGCCTTTTTTTGTTTTACTTTCTCAATATGCTATAATGGTCACTCTCCCCATCACATTTGTGCCCCCATCTCATCACCACACCATTCTTCTCCCATGCTGCTTAAGCCCTACTCCCTGGAAGACAGAAGAGAGAGAGGACATGATTGGGACATTCAAGTACTTGAAAGGGATAAATAATGTTGATAAGGAAAGTCTCTTTAAGCTGAGTGGCAACCATATCACGAGGGGGCACAGTCTTAAGCTGGAGGGTGGGAGGTTTAGGAGGGATGTCAGGAAGCACTTCTTCACAGAAAGGGTAGTGGACACTTGGAATGCACTGCCGGAAGAGATCATCTCGTTAAAGACAGTGAGCAGCTTTAAGAGAACTTGGATGGGCATAGGGGAAGATAAGAATCATGGATAGGGAGGATGGGAGGAGTGGGAGGAGGGGCAGGGCATTAGCTCAAGCTATGGACCCTGCAATATGAGCAACTTGATAGACCAAATGGCCTTCTTCTGCTGGCTTCTTTGTGTATCGTATGTTCAAAATCTCAGTTTATTAATGTTGAAAATGCTTTAGTAAAACAATGTAACATACAGTTTTCAGCCCAACGAAATATCACTGAACTGGGATTTATTTCATCTCATTAGCATGTGTCCCACTGGGGAGCAAGTCTGTAATGTCTGATTATAGCATGTAACCCTAGATGGCGCTATCCCAAAGGCTACTACCCCTACTCTGAGCTAGGGCAGGTTAAAGAGACCTGGGTACTGAAGCAGGTGCCTCCACCTGGAGGACAAGGTTGTTAGTAGCAAAGTTAACCTGGGTACAGCCCTCAGGGACACTGTAACTCCCTGTTTCCCTCTACTGGAACCACAGTCAGATTAAATGCAAAAAGAGTTAGATCTGATTTATTTGGGGACTAGAACAAGGGAGGGCAAATCAGGTTGATTGGTTTAAATGCTGATTCAGTCAGGCAATCATGCATGCACTTTAGAAGTCCTGCAAGTCACATGCTCTTGATACCCAGTTGGAAGTAAGAGTGGGCTAGCCTGGAACGTTGCCTGAGGTAGGCTGGCATTGCAGCTGGTTGAGGCCCTGTGATGGAAAGAAGAAGAAGAATGCACAACCACACACAAATTGTAATTCGGAGCCAGAAGGCTCAGTGCGTTACAAGAAAACAACAATTGAATCAGATGACAACACTTTTGATTGAGCTGATGTTGCAGAGAGCTACCCTGGTGTTTACTTACGCTACCCAGTACAGGACACAAGATGGATGAAATTGAGACTGCAGGTTGATGAGCTGGTATGCTAGGAGAAGCAGGTCCCACACGAATCACCGAGGCATCATTCCTTTTCCAGGTGTTGAGCAGGGGGCTGATCCCCAGGCAGGTCTTTCATCGATGGTCTTCTCTGTGGCATGAGTAGCTGGCTGGGCTAAGGTGGCAGGGCCCAGGCCAAGTGGAGATGAATGCAGATTCAGTCCAGTAGGGACTGGATGCAGCGTCAACAAAGCTGACACAATTCGGCAGTGGGGAACCAAATCTCGACCCACTAACAGCACAGCACATTTATAGTAAAAGAAAGCAATACCAAGTTTGGATAACAGTCCGGTTGCAATCACAGTGTCTCTGTGTAAACTGTAGCTCTCTGTGGCGGTTCCAGATGTCCTGACAGGCCATTCACATACAGCAAATCTCTGGTCTTCTTTAGGCAAATGTACAATCACAATCTGGTGGCTTTTGTCAGCATTAAGTCGGATAAAGTCCGATTACTAAGCCCTTCAAAGTTCGCCTCGAGGGACAGCAGCAGGCAGACAGGCCAGACTCAGCCTTCCACCAATTTCCTGCGAGAACTACGCAGGAGCAGCTGCTCGAATATCTCAGGTTGTTTTCTCTCCCTTCCCAACTCAGACTGAACTACTGCTGCAGGCAGCATGGGACTTCCCAGGATCCAAAGGTTCAGTTGGCTGATCCATCTGTCAGTCAACAAGGGCTCCCCTCCATGTCCATTTAGCGGCAAAGTCTCAGAACTACAATTCCTAGAATTTCACTCCCACAAGATCCCTGGGGACAGACACCATTTTCGGGTCCCCAAAGGTACTGATTGATCAAACTTCTGGTCCAGAACCAAAATGGTGGTGCAATACAGAAATGTCCTTGCTGCAAAGAAAGCAGATTAGACAAACTTCAATAACGTTACTATTATAATAGATACTCAGCAAATATATACAGCTTCTAACAGAGCTCCTTCTACTGCAGTACGATGGCAGAATGGAGCAATAATCTTCAGCCAGGTGGGACTCGAGCATAGGAACACTCAGCCCCACCCAGATTAACCATTACAGTGCGATACAGGCAGCTCTTAAAGAGACATTACACAGAGGTTATAAAAGGCACTCACAGGCAGTATTTAAGCGATTAAGACAAAGGACACCAGCCTGGCAGTGGGCATTTAGGCACACCAGAAAGACTTTCAGAGAACCCACATTTGTAGAGAGTTACAGCTATAAGTGGATTCCCAAACTTTTGTTAATCACAACCTGAAACATAGGAAAAACTCTATTTCATCAGGGATACAAACTTCACATATAAAATATAAGCCTGAGCCTTTAATTAAATTTAGCAGTTTGTTTCTGCCCATGGGCCTGACACCTTGAAAAGGTGCAGAAAGCTGCTAAAGGGCAGAAAACAAAATGTAAAATTCTAATTAGAGTTGCAGGCTTATATTTTATATGGAATATATCCCTGATGAAATGTCTTTATGTTTCAAATTATTATTGAGAAAAGTTTGGGAATCACTAATACTCAATCGAATATACAGACTTGCTCCCAGTGGGACACGTGCTAGTGAGATGAAAAAAAAACAACAATTCAGTGATATTTCTGTTGGGCTGAAAACTGTATTACATTTTTTTTTTTGCCAAATCATTAGTTATTGCTAATAAGCATTTTTTCCCCCCTGTAGCAGTGGCAATAATTTGTTAGTTGAATATAAGATCAGGCAGATGCAAAACAGTCACCTGATTAGGACTATGATTGCACTGGCATGAAAGGTGAAGGACGCTCAGATTTCAAAAACTAACTACTAATACTACATAACTTTGTTCTTGTATTTTCAGGAGGGAAGAAACATGTACCGGCTGTGTTGCTGCTTACCCCGTGGCCATGACAGGAGCCTTTAGGATGGGAAAGAGAGGGCCGAGAATACTGGCCTTGACTAACTTGCTTGCTGAAGGCTTCAGCAAGACAGTAAGCAAATTAGAAAAGCTAGCCAGTGTAGGCTAGGTCCTCTTCCCATCCTAAAGCTCCCAGGCTGTCCCCCAAATGCATCAGACACTGCAGAGTTGCCAGAGACCGTCCACCCCATGCCCATCAGACAGTCACACACTGATGAAGACCACCAGACCCATTTCAGTCTCTGGACTCAGCATCCCTCCCATCCACCCCACAGAGGCAACCTCAGCTTCCCTCCCATCCATTCCCCACAGAGGCAACATCAGCATTCCTCCTATCCATCCCCACAGAGGCAATATCAGCATTCCTCCCATCCATCCCCACAGAGGCAATATCAGCATTCCTCCCATCCATCCCCACAGAGGCAACATCAGCATTCCTCCCATCCATCCCCACAGAGGCAACATCAGCATCCATACCCACAGAGGCAACATCAGCATCCCTCCCATCCATCCCCACAGTGGCAACATCAGCATCCCTCCCATCAATCCCTGCAGAGGCAACATCAGCATCCTTCCTTTCATCCCCACAGAGGCCACCACACGTATTACCTGGTTACTGCAGTGCTTACCCCATGACAGGGACTTTAAGATGGGAATGGAGACCTAGCCTACTGGCTAGCTTGATAACTTGCCCGCTGAAGGCTTCAGGAAGACAGCAAGCTAGTCAGCAGGCTAGGTCTCTCTTCCCATCATGAAGCTCCCCAAGCTGTCCCATTCTTTAGTTACTGCATGGCTAACATTTACCAAATCACAATCCAGAATCAACATTTCCTAACAAAAACAGACTGGCTTTTGTTATTGTTAAAATAAGTTTAAATGTGCCAGCCCTCACCCAGCATGGGCTAAGCAGCCCAAGTATACCACGATGAGCTGAAGTTCCTGAGAAGCAGGGTTGGTTTCCTAGCTGGATTGCCAGGAGACACTCTGTGAATGTACACCCACGCCTCGGTGGAACTGCCGGCAGCATGGACTGGGGCATTTTCCTCCAGTTTCTGTTTCTTTCTGTGAAGGTGCTGGACTGCAGTGACACACACGTGTGCAGCAGCATGCATACATGCTTAGTGACAGCTGGCTGTCACTCCCTCCACTAGCTGCTCCCGTGCTTCCACCTGGTCTCCACCAGGAACAGACAAGCAGAGAAACTCAGAGTCCTCACCCTGTACTGAGGGAAAGAGTTGTCCTCAGGATGCTAAATCTACTCTCCCAGGCCGGCCCCTGAGGCGACCCCAGTCCTTTCCCAAATCTGGGTCACCAGTGTAGTGAGGGTAGTGCTACTGCAACACTGTTGAGCCTTGAGAGTATTTTGACTTCCAAAAACTAAAATTACTTCCAAATTTGGACCTCTGAAGTATCTGACTCCATTCTACCCCAATAAACTCAACAAACCCCTGTTCTCATGGCTGTTTTATTTATTTATTGGTAACGAGTAAGTTCAGTTCAGAAGTTTGAGTGACCAAAATTGATCATGTTAACATTTTTATTAGAAAATGGGTCAGTATGTATACAATAAATCACACTGCACTTATATATACTTTTAAAAAGAAATTTACAATTTAAAGCTGATCATAAGCAATTAGTGGCTGAAAATACAACCATCCATCTAACCTTCCATTCTATATTTTACCCAACAATGTAGCAATAGAGCAGCACCAGCCAGTATTAAGTGTTATTTGATTGTTATTTTGACGGAAAGTCACACTAACTTGTGATGGCTTGTTTCCAGTTGCATCCTGGGGCTGGGTTACATGGATCATTTTTTTTTTGTTTTGTTTTTAATTCTTTGGTAACCTAGTATGGGTCAGTAAACTCAATGCCAGTTTACGGGGTGAACCAGGAGCACTGGAAATGTTAACCGACTTGCTTAGGGTCACACAGTATGCAAGTGGAGGCTGTGGGAATCAAACCCAGGTCTGCTGGATGTGCCACACTCTTTTACTATTCATTGCTCTGTCCTCTAGGCTATACTACATTTAAAATCTCATCCAAAGGACGGCACCACAACAGTGCAGTACCCTGTTAGTACTGCACTACCATGTCAGTTATGGGTAGCACCCCAAGTACCTGATGTAGGACTAGAACCCACAACCTTCTGATCTTCCAGCCCCAGAGCTGAGCGTGCTACCTACTGAGAAACTGACAGTGCTATAACTATAAACAGGAGATATAACATGCTTCTTTTAACATCAGAACTTAAAATTGTGTAACCCCCTGTTACCCGGGGTTACTAGAATCCCAGTAAGACCTAGTGGTAGGCAGGGAAGGCAGCTTGTGAAACTCCAGTTACATGGATTTCACACTGTCTCACTCTGTTCTCAGTCTCAGCTGAGACTGAGGGATGACATCACCATAGAACTATCGCAGCTGCATGAGCCACATTGGAATCTGCAGAAGGGAGTTAGATTAGAATGTTGGGAGTTTTGAACACTCAGTCAGTAGTCTGCAGTAGGAGATTGGTGTGAGAGGAGCACAGCAGTTCTGTGCATAGGCTCTTGGAGCCTCAGCTCTGAAATAGAGCTACATTTAGGGAAGGTGTGTGTTTCCGCTAAAGAGGACACAGTAGCTGTGGAGACTGCTGATTGGTCTCTGTGCCCCATCCCTCAGGGATGGGGCTGGAAGGTGCCTGCTATTCCAGGGGCAACCCCTGGCTACTGCTAGAGAAGAAGCTGCCTTATTTTCCCAAGTGTGTGGGGTACAAGAAGATTTCAAGATTAGCCTGTGGGGCACCTGCAACCAAGGGTGAGCTCTTTCTAAAGGGCCCATGTTTTATCCTGAACTGTGTTAAAGTGGGATTGGACTGCTGAAGTAGTGGGAGGCCTACAGTAATAGGCTTAGATAAAAGTAAAAGTATGTTCAAGTCCAGCACAAAGGGAAAGTCAAGACATGTAGAGGAGATGTGATATACGTCTACCCAGTAATCTACACTGCCAAGCTTTCAAAAGAGTTGTTTAGTGTCCAGAGAAATGGCCGGGTATGGATTGTGGGAGCTGGAGGTGGGAGACCCCCCATCTTTAGTAACCAGGTCCACCTCTACGGATTTGCTCTGTGGATTTCTACTTTGCCTCATGCACTTGGCCAGTAATGAGGGAAGTACTCAGACATGGGATGGAAGGAAAATTTCCTTTAGAGTCGAAGGCTCTAAGGTGGTTTGAGGGAGCTACCAACAGAAGAAACTGGTTCATTCCATATGGACCCAAGTGGATCAAGTGTTGACTGGGGGGACCGGGCCATGGGAAAAACCCAAGTAGTGTACAAGTCGGGCTGTGTACCCAAAGCTGCGTGCAAGTCCAGGCTGTGTGCCTGGTGGGTTCAGAGCCTGAGGGCTGGAATAGTGAAGAAGTGTTCTGTGTCTCTAATCTGCATTACCAGGAATTTAGCCCCGTGGGGGTCTGTCTATGCTTTGTTTGTTCAGTTTGGATGTGAATAAAAGCCACACTTTAGAATCCCATTCCTGATTTTGGACATTACAGTTATTGCTTCCTGTGTTCGGATTTACTTGGGTGCCCCTGTGCAGAGTAGCCAAACCTAGGCCCCCTGCGAATAACTAGTCCTCCCAGAACCCAGTCCCCACCAGGTACTGCTGTCAGCTTCAACAGCATGCCACCTGTCGTTTTGCAAAAAGGCAGGGGTGAGGGCCATTACAATTGGAAACACGGTTATGTTCCAAACTCAGCATATCAATTAGTACCTTAATATAACCTTTTTAGTGGTTTAGGTGATAGTATGTATACTTTTATTAGCTTAAACCAGGTAAGGTGCATTGAGTTATGTCCCTTTCCAGCCACAGCCCCTAACCCAATCAAAGGTTAAACAAAGACTACATATGCTGTAAGTACAGTCCAGATACTGTAGGAGGCAGTATAGGGCAGTGGTTTAAGACATTGAGCTGCAAATCTGGATTTCTGGGTTTGAATCCCACAGCCCCCACTTGCATACTGTGTGACCCTGAGCAAGTCACTTAACTTCCCTGTGCTCCCAGGTTGCACCTGTAAACAAGCTTTCAGCTTAGTGTCGCTCTCCTGGTTAAACAACTGCAAAAAAAAAAAAAAAGAAAGATACACAAAATCTGTAATCCAACCAAAACAGTTCGGCACTGCTGCTGTTGCCTACCTTAGCTGGCTCAGGCAGATGATCTCCTCCTCTGCTGCTCCTTCAGTTGACCTGCTGGTGCTGCTGGCTGCCCAGGCCGAAGGAACCCACCCAGCCACTTGTAGGCCTGCCATTTGCCTAAGCCTCCCTAACCCCACCTGGTATGCTCAGGTCACCCTCGCTCTGCTCCCCTCTGCAACGCTCATCTGCCGCCTGTGCCGGTGACCACGTCCACAGCTGGCCTGGTTCCATTACCAGGCACCGACCCTGGGACTTCCTTCTCCTCCTTGCTGGCCCGACTCGGACTCAACTGGCCTGCTGCTGCTGTGGTGTCCCAGATGACTGCCGACTCCGGCGCACCCTGTTTTCTTTTAGGCTCCTCTCTTTTCTGGATGGACCAGGCACGATCCACCATCACCACCACTGCTTGTCCGCTAGGCCAGCCTGTCTGTCACCTCTCACTCTCCCTCCACTCAAAGAAAGCCGCTGATTCACCCTGAATCCTCACACACACCTACATACACAATTACCAGACGCACGCATATTGCGCCTAGTATACAAGCCCCTCCTGGCCAATCACCATGCAGCAAGTTTTAAAACGGACCTATGAACCACCACAATGATTTTTCAAGGGGAGTTGGCTGCAAGCTAAGGAAAGGCAACATGGAAAGGGCGGGCCCAATTTTAAATATAATGCCAGCCAGGCTGCCCTCACCAGTCCAATTAAACAGCGGGGGAAGGTGCGGTCATAGCAGAGGGCACACACACACACACACACACACACACACACACACACACACACACAGAAACCAGGGGAAAAATGCCTTAAAAAAGGCAGCATGTGGCAGGCAAAATATTGCTGGGGCTCAGCCCATCTGAAAAAACATTACTGGGACCAATGTCCCACAGCCCATACAACCCGGTGCCTATAATCCACTCTCCTTCTTCTACCTCCTCAGAAGAAACGTCCTCCTCATCCAAGTAATTTTCTAAGGTCAGGTGTTTCCCAAGATCCTAGTAATCATCATCCTGGCCTTCCAAAAGGGCAGGGTCGGAATCTGCCTGCATACTGATTCCGCCTGCTATGCTGCTGCGCTGCACCTGGAAATGCCTGTGTTGGGGCCCCCTGTCTCCTCACGGGGGCCAGTTCGGGAGCAGGTGTACCTGCTGGGATGCCCTCTCTTTGGAGACATGGTCAAAAGCTCACCGAGGATCAACCATGGATTCTTGCACAATTCTGCTTTGCCACTGCCAAGCGAAGGGCCAGGTGCCCCTCCCCCAGCTCGGACGACCGTTTTGGGTGGGGGGGCGTGAGAGAAATATTATGCTGGGCCACACAATGAGGACAATAAGTACCCACGGGAGAAGGCCTCATTATCCTTCTGTCTTACATCATTTCATAATGTATGGTCTCCTGAAAGTCATGGTGCCGAGAAAAACAGTAAAACCTTAAATTAATACTGCCCTTAATATAGCTGCCCACAACTCAAACACTGACAGGACAAAAAAACATGGCTTTTAAACAACTATGTGGAGAAAAAATTCACAGAAACTTGCAGCCAACTTAACTAAACAATACAGTATGTCCAGCAACTTCAAAGGTAATCTGACTCTCCCTGAGGTCGTGAGGGTGAGCGCTACGCATCGGTGAAAAACACCTGTGTGCACTGTGTTCATTTTTCATTTCACGGTAAGGTAATGTGTTGCCTCAAGTTCCTCTGTCACCTGCTACTGTTACCTCGAGCTCCGCAGTCACAACTCGCCTCCCTCACCTAACCATTACTGCAACTCGTTGCTGTACTAAACCGTTTAGTTTAATTTTAATTTATGTGTACTTTTAAATGACACACCTGTAGTTGCTGCTATGCTGCTCAGTGCCTCACAGTCAAGTTGGTGGTTCTGTTTTGCTGTGGGAGGATGCGTGCTGGGCTGAGTTATTACTAAACTTTTGTAATTGCATCGAACATGGAGCAGCCAGTCCTGATTTGCTGGGGACGATGTAAGTTTGGCTGTTATGGAGGTGCTTATAAGTTTTCTTTCTAATTATTTTTAGTTTGCTGGGGTTTTTTTGGGGGGTGGGTACAGCGCTTATCCACTTTTGGGTTTATAAGTAAGTTGTATGGTAAGCCTATTGATTGATTGTTCCTGTGTGATTGCCCTATAAATAAGCAGTGCGCTCCCTGCTACTGTCAGATGGCGGGTGGCTAATGAGGTGTGTGATGTGGCTGTGTCACCTGCTGACTTTTTAGTTTGGCAATGAGTACAGTAAGGAGGCAGTGGGGTGGGCTGTCAGTGTCACGGGTGGGTGTGGGGGACCACTATCACCAATGGGGGGTAGCTGGGGCTGTGGTCACGTCTCTGTCTTGGAAACAGGGCCAGGTCTTTTCTGTTGGGGATAATTTTGTTTTTATTTACTTTAGTTACCTCCTTGGCTTGGGGGGTGGTCCTATGGTGCCCCTCTTTTTCAGGCCACTCTTGGCTGCTGCCCCAGACCTAATTCGAGCTCTGACCCTTTTCGCCCTGCCATTCCAGGTCGCATCACAGCGGGGATTTATACTGTGCACTGCAGAGACCTGGAGGCCAGGGGCTGAAGGGGAGCTGGCATGAGTGGGTCTGCCATGGCGCCAAAGTTGGCTGTCACTTGTGCTGGAGGATTGTGCTTTTTTTTTGTCCTCAGTCCCCCCATGACATGGGTGTGAGTGGCATCAAGAACACTGCCGCACACGCTCACGCAAGCCCAACGCCGGGCCTACGCCATCCCACAGATTGATCCCCTAACCTGCACCAGACAGTGGCAGGAGCCAGTGCCTCAGCGATCCTCCCTGCCCACCCTCCCCAGAGGAGGAGAGAAGTCCTTGGGATGCTTGATCCTCCTCTTCCCGGCCAGCCCTCCAAGACCCAAGGTCACTCCCGACCTTGAGTCGTCGGCGTGGGAAGAGGTAAGGTGCCAGTGCCTCAGCCCTCTTTGCCACCAGGCCGGCTACTGGGGGTGGGTTCTTGCCACTGGAGTTGCACGGCTGTGTGGTGGGGCAGCCATGGCCATGTGGGGGGGGGATCTTGACACATCAGGGTGGAGTGTTGTCATGTACAGTCATGGTGATCTGGTGGGGGGAGGGACCACTGGACACCAGGAAATTATGTTAACTGTACTGAGCAAGGGGAGGGACACTACACACCAGGGAATTATGTTAACTGTACTGAGCGGGGCAGGGACCCTGCACATCAGGGAATTATATTAACTGTACTGAGCGGGGGGAGGGACCCTGGATACCAGAGAACTATATTAACTGTATGGAACAGGGATTAGGTGCACTGGACAACAGGAATGTCACGTAACTGTAATTAAGGGTGCCAATACACTGAATATTGGACTGTGCTGATATTGAGGTCCCTGCCCCCCCCCCCAATTTGCATTGTTTTGCCTTGTGTACCGCTCCACATTTTGTCCTGGTGCAATCCCAGTATGCCCACACTAAACGTGCTTTTGAATATGGGACTTCAGCGCAAAACCTAGTTTGCGAAGGCAAACTAACTGGGCCTTGCACCAGGGTAATTAGTTGAATATCTGACCACATATGTCTACAATGTTATTCCAGCTATGTGGGTGGGTGGTAGTGGGGGAAACAAGGCTAGTCTGATCCTCAGAGAGCCAGTTGCAGGATATGGCTGGTCTGTGGCAAGGAATATTCCAGTTGTGTAAAGGGTTCAGAGAGTGTGTGTTATCCCTGCAGCGGGATAGTCCATCATTCTGATGTGAAACCCATCAAATCTGGGTCATACAGGATGGCTTGAGCTGTGCCAGCAACAGCATAAGCCCTGAGACCTCTGCAGACTGTACTACCCTGCTTCATTGGTGGGTCTCTTGCCCATGTTGTACTCAAGAAGCATGCTGCCATGGCTTTGGGGCTGAGGTGCCCCAGACCTGGCATTACTATAGGTTCTAGAGCCTGAGACCAGGCATGTATATGAGCTCTGGAGCCCGAGACCGGGGCTTGAAGGTGGGGAGTGGTGTTTGTGACCATAAACACATGGGCTGTTCCCACTGCAGTGGCAAGACCTGCTCTGTGTCCCAGCACAGAGGTAAATTCCCCTTCCCACATATCCGGCTGCCTTCTCTAAAGACAATATCAGCCACGTCCCCCCTTCTGCAGCCTCCCTCTCCTGAAGAAAAGACTGGAACTCTCCCATCCCACGATGGGGTTTTGGTGGGCTGTAGAGCTGGTGGATGTTAAGAGTTAGGAGCAGTGGACCAGGGTCTTACCTCCAAGTTCCCCTGCAGATTTCCCCAATGCAGGCCAAGAAGGGAAAAATATTCTGAATACTCAGAGATCGATACCTGGTGAACTGTTCTGTACAGCATGCAGTTGTCTACTTGGGTGAAGGTGCTGTCCAGTGAACAGTGCCTAGTCAGTTGATCAGAGGTGCTACCAAGGTGAATGACTGATCAGTTTTCCAAGGTAATGCCCACAGGTCAGTGCCTGCCCAGTTTGTCAAAGGTGCTGTACAGTGGGCAGTTTCTTGCCAGTTGGTAAAAGATTAGGACAACATTTCTAGCTGCTCTGGCACTTGTTCAAAAGTGCTTCTCCTTGGCTTGGTGCCTGACCAGTAGTTTAAATGTGCTACCCAGAGGGCAGTGCCTGGCCAGTTGATTAAGGGTGCTGCCTAGGTGTCAGTGCATTGCAACTTTGTCAAAGGTGCTGCCCAGTGATCTGTGCCTTTCCATTTTGTCAAAGAGGCTGCCCAGTGTACAGTGTTTGGTAAATGGTCTAACGGTGTTGCCCAGTGGGCAGGGACTGATCAGTTGGTCCAAGGTGCTTCTCACTTTCCAGTGCCCAGTCACTTGCTGAAAGTGCTGACCCCAGAGTCAGTGCATGGCTGGTAGCTGAAATGTGTTACCCAGTGGGAAGTGCCTGACCAGTTGTTTTGAAGATGCTCCCTATAGGAATAGGGTATTACTGTATCTGGCTTGTTGGCAAAACATGCTGTCCAGTGGAAATTGCCTGTCCAGTGTGCTGCTCCTAGCAATACCTGCCCACTTGGTCCTGAGTCCTGATCTTCTGATGGCACCTGACCAACTGACCCTGGGTTCTGTTTCATGAATAGTGCCTGTGCATGTGGCCAAAGGTGCTACCCAGAGCACAGTGCATTGCAAGTTTGTCAAAGGGGCTGCTCAGTGGTCAGGATCTTTCCATTTGTTCAGATGTTATGTACAGTGTGAAATTCTTGGCCAGTTTACCAATGGGCAGTGCCTTGCCAGCTGGCCAAGAGTGCTGCCAGTGGTCAATGCCTTGCAAGTTGTCGCAGCATACTGGAACTGGTGGCCAGCAACTGAATGTAAGGGTAGCGTCTTTGAAGTGGCAAAGCACTGCACATTGACCAGCACCATTTACAGACTGGCAAGAAACTACGCAGCTTTGACCAACTGGTCAGACACTGCCCACTGGGTAGCACATTGGAACAAGTGACCTACCACTAATAACTGGGCAGCACATTTAAACAACTGTCTAGGTACTGAATCTAGTGGAAGCATTTTGACCAGCTGGCATGGCAATGCCCAAATGGAAACACCTTCGACAAATTGGCGAGACACTGCATACTGGGTAGCACATATGAACTGCTGGCGCAGCACTGAATCTAGGGTACCATCTTTGAACAAGTGGAAGGCACTGCACAGTAGACAAAACCTTTTACAAAATGGCAAGAAACTGCCCACTGTGCAGCACCTTTGACAAACTAAACAGGCACTGGCCTCTGGGCATCACCTTTGACCAAGTGACCTGTCACTGTCCCCTGAGCAGTACCACTGATCAACTGTCCAGGCACAGCCCACTGGGAAGAACCTTTGACCACTGGCAAAATACTGCCCTCTGGGAAGCACATTTGACCAATCGGTCAGGCACTGTCCATGGGGCAGCACATCTGAATTAGTTGGAGCACTTTTCAACAAGTGGCAAGGCAGGCAGAGTGGCCAGAATGATTTGCCAGCTGTCAAGAAACTGCACACTGTGTAGCACTTTTGGTCAAATGACCAGGCACTGCTAGCTGGATGCACATTTCCTTAACTAACCAGGCACTGCCCACTGGGCAGCACTTTTGGACAACTGGTCAAGAACTGCACACTGGCCAGCACCTACCCAAATGGATAGGCACTGCACATTGTGTGGCACCTTTGATGAACTGGATAGGTGTTGCCCACTGGGGAGGACCAGTGCCCAATGGGCCAGACATTGCCCACGGGGCAGCATCCTTGACCAACAGGCTAGGTACTGCCACTGATTTCTGCACAGGGGCAAGCACTGGCCGCTGGCAGTACATTTCAACAACTGGCCTGGTCCTCAATCTAGGAGGAGCACTTTTGAATAAGTGTCCAGGCACTGCAGAGTGGCCAGCATGCTTTACTAACTGTCAAGAAACTGCCCCACTGTGCAGCACACTTTTTACCAAATGGCCTGGCCCTGCAGCAAGCTTAGCATGTTCCCCTTGCGACAAACGTGTCTTCTGTAAATAAATGCAGTCTGCGTTCTGCTTCCGCAGATACTGTTGTAGTCTAGCTCTTTTTATGGGATGATTAATGCCATTAATATTTAATGACAATATCTTAGTTGTTTCTAATACCATATTATGTTTTCATTTGATAAAGCATTACTGATTATTGCCATTTCTCCCCTCCACCACTCCCCCTCCAATCTCCACAAGGATCCACAAAGTCTCCAGAATGTCCCAACAATGGTACCAGCAAAAAAATATCCTATCTTGTCTTAGATGTCCTGTCCTCTGACCAGTGCTACGTAATCTAACTAAAGTTTTCTTACTGTCCCTTATCAACCAAAAATAACTTATTATCACATATATAACTGTAATTAGCCACTGAAAAATGTTAATATAAGTGGAGTAGCCAGTAATCTGGAAGGATAGCTGTCCAATAATGATTGACAATAAATCAAAAACATATATACATATAAATATTGCTTTTAGTATTATTCTATGATGTAAAAGCTTTAGGACTTCAAATGTGGGGAGAGAAATAAAAAAATTCAAATTTCCAGTAGAAACTGCTCCTGGAGCATTTGAATTCTCCCTAAAAGTGAAGGGAATCTCTTAACATTGTTGTTAGGGGCCTTTGAGGAGCCAGTAAACTGTTCCCCTTTAAATAAGGCAAAAACAATATAGGAAAGGAGTAGATAACTCCAAAGAAAATCTTTAGGGATGTCCCCCAAAAGCAGCATAGAACTGAAAAACTGCTCCCTTCCCCATTCCCTGCTCCCCGAGCTTTCTGAAAAATTTTTTTCCCCTTATGTTACTTCAAATTATCGATGGAAGAGAAAAAAAAGAGCCTGCAATTAGCATAATCAAATAACGATATCTATAACTTCTAGTCCACCATTAGAAGGCACTTAGGTTATTTAGTTACTGGCTGCTACTTATCTAGCAAATATAGAGAGCACACTTCAGGCCCAAAAAACAGATGGCGCAGCACTTATTTTTCAAACTCTCTCTCCTGCTCACTTCAGCCAAATGAGCTTCTCCGTAAGTTTCAAGTACTGTCACTTTTTGCTTCCCTCCTGTAAACTGCTAGGGTAGACTTGATTGTTCCCAGTTCTTGTTGTTTTCCCTGTCTTCTGTTAGAGTTAGACTGCCAGCCAACTTGGCATTTTTCTGGATTGTTGCCACCCAAACTTCTTTCGGGAAAGTGCAGGCCCATTTTTGTAAGTTCTTCTTTTGCTTCATGAGTCGTAGAAAACTTCCTCTTTCCAGTAGGCAGATGAACAATTAGTCAAACTGGATATGGGGTTGTAAAGTTGTGTCCTGCTGCTTTTAGTACTAGAAGTAATGGTAAATAGGCACATCGCAAGCTAGTGGTTTTTGGTGCATAGTCATGATCAAGATATATGCGAATTGGGCCATAGTAAACTTTCTGGCGCTGTCATGCTGTAAGCAGAATATGTTCTTTTGTTGCATAGCTGTTGAAATGAAGAATTACTGACCTTGGCAGAATATTTGCAGAGGTAGGTTTAGGTGCCAATGCCCTATGCACTCTCTCTAGTTGGAGGTTGAAATCTTTGGCAGTTCAAGGCCGTGTAGCAAAGCTTCAACAAATTCCTTAATGTTAGTTCCTCAGAGTCCTCCGTGAGACAGTAAATTCTAATGTTTTTACGGCATGCTCTGTTCTCAAAATCTTCTTGGTGATCAATTATTTGTTCTTGCATCTGTTTCATCTGTTGTACCTTTGGTCCAGATCGTCCATTCTATTCTCAGTTGCCGTCGCAGTTCTCTCTTGTTCGTCTACTCTCTGCTCTACTTGTATCACATCTCTAGTATCTCTGTACATTTCTTTGATTTCTGCATGAAAAGTAAGTATCTCTTGTAAATTAGGTCAAGTTTTGCCTTCTTCGCTTTGGCTTTTGGTTGTTTTCGCTGAGATTTAAACAAGCACATTTTAAGATCTGCAGAGTTGCGGTTATCTGATGAGACTGAGGCCTCCGATTCGGTTCCATCAGCTATCTCCTCCATCGTGCTGTGTTTCGATACTAAATTCAATCTCTCCAATTCTCTACACTTTCCTCTGATTTTGTAATGTGAAATCTATTTAAGAAATATGCAGAATTACAGCCGAAGTGTAGTTTCTTTAGCTCAGGGTAGACGCAGTTCTCTTTCTAAGCTGCCATTATGCGGGGGTGAAACCGAAGTCTTTAAGCAGTATATCTTAATGTTACAAGACACTGGTTACTACACAGCCCATGAGTAAAATACTTAAAGTTGTGTCTTCAGTATTAGACTTACTGTAGTTCTTTAAGAGACCCCAATATCATTTTAATTTTTCTGACTTGTCTTTCTGGATCATGGTCTCATCTCACGGTGGCTAAAATTTTGGCCGTGGCTTCAGCCACAGTACAGAAAATGTTTAAAAACCTAGGGGGGCCAGAGGGATGCCATCTGAACAGCACCACTGGCTGACTGGACAGGGACTGTCCATGGAGCAGAACTGAGGGGCAGTTGGCCAGGTGCTGCCCCAGGAGCAGCTCAGAGGATGAACTGGCCAGGCACAGCGCCAGAATTTGCAGCCATCACTTTTGAGCTGCTTACCTGGCAATGCCCAAATGACAGCACATTTGATGAACTGGGCAGAACATTTTGAAGACTGGCCAGGCACTGTCCTCTGAGCTGAATCTTTGAACAACTGGCCAGGAACTTCAAACTGGACAGCCCAATTAAACAACTGATCAGGCACTGCCCTCTGGGCAGCACCTTTGACCAACTGTCCTGTAACCTGTTTTGCAAGACAGTCCCTTTGGCTAAGTCACCCAGCACTGCACACTTTACAGCCTCTTTGATCAAATGGACAGGCACTGACCACTGGGCAATACATCTGAATAATTGGACTGCTACTGCCCTGTGGGCAGCACCATTGTCCAACTGGCCATGCCCTGCCGATGGAGCAGCACCTTTAGCCAAGTGGCCTAGCACTACCCACAGTACAGCTCCTTTAACCAATGGGCAGGCACTGACCACTGGGAAGAATATTCAACCAACTGGCCATGCACTGCCCTATGGAAAGCACCTCTGGCAGACTGGACAGGCTCGGTCCATGGAGCAGAACCAAAAGTCAGTTGGCCAGATGCTGCCCCCCTAGCAGCATTCAGGACCAAGTGGGGTGCTTCAAGCATATATGTGATAGGTACAGAGTCATAGAACAGTTTCAAAGTACGCTCACAACTTTGCCATTTTTATGTATTTTGATGCCATATTTTCAAAATCTTCTTATGATCCCAACTCCTCAGCAAGAGTGGCAAAAATGTTCAAATTCAGTCCGTGTTAGAGAGAAAAGGAAATGCAAAAGAAGAAGGAAACCACTTTGGTTCTCAAAAACAGTAGCAGAAAAGGTCAGAGCCAAAAGGCTGGCCTTCAGGAAATATAAGGGAATGCAGCAGGATGAAGATAGGGAGGCATACCAAACTTCCCTAAGGGAAGCAGGGAAGGCAGTAAGGCAGACAAAGGCCCAAACCGAGGAAACACTAGCACAAAAGTAAAAGAAGGTGACAAGATTTTCTATAGGTACATTAGTGAAAGGAGAAAGTCCAGAGGGGGTATTACTAAGATCAAAGGGGATAAGGGGCGTGTGAGGAGGGCCATGTAAAAGCATCTATCCTAAATAGATACTTCTGCTCAGTATTTACTGAAGAGAAGGTGAGGTAGGGCAGGGCCCACAGCTCAGCACCATGGACAGGGGAGGGAGGTGTGCACAAGTCCCTTCACAAAGGAAAGGGTCCTACAAGAGTTCGATAAGCTCAGGGTGGACAAGGCAATGGGACCTGATGGCATACATCCCAGGGTACTAAAGAAGCTAAGGGTGGAACTAGCAGAGCCATTATCAGAACTGTTTAGTGAGTCTCTGAGCACAGAAGAGGTCCCAGAAGACTGGAGAAGGGCTCATGTGATCCTGCTCCACAAGAGTGGTAGCAGGGAGGAGGTAGGGGACTACAGACCAGCCAGTCTTACCTCAGTAATGGGCAAGATTATGGAGGCACTCCTTAAGGAAAGGATAGTACAACGCCTGGAATCCATAGGATTACAGGATCCAAGACAGTATGAGTTTACAAAAGGAAGGTCCTGTCAAACTAATCTCATAGATTTCTTTGACTGGATAACCAGAGTGGTAGACCAAGGAGGAGCAGTTGATGTCACCTACCTTGACTTCAGCAAAGCTTTTGATACTGTTCCACATAGAAGATTGATTAATAAGCTGGGTAGGCTCGGGGTGGGTCAGAAGTTGGTCAACTGGGTGGCAAACTGGTTGACAGGCAGAAAACAGAGAGTGATGGTAAATGGTATACAGTCAGAAGAGATGCAAGTCACAAGTGGGGTACCTCAGGGATCAGTCCTGGGACCAGTCCTCTTCAATATCTTCATCAGTGACATTGCAGATGGACTGGAGGGTAAGGTTTGCCTGTTGCAGATGACACCAAGATCTGCAACAGAGTAGATGATCCAGATGGGGTGGAGTGGGCAGAATGAGAAGAGATCTGGATAAACTGGCAAAATGGTTGGAAGAGTGGCAACTGGGGTTTAATGCAAAGAAGTGCAAGATCATGTACATAGGGAAGAGAAACCCTGAAGCCACCAATAGGCTGGGAGGAGAGTTGCTGGCAGTCACTAGGGAAGAAAGAGACTTGAGCCAATACAAAATTTGCCATTCTGAAGGGATGGGGCAGTAAGGAGGAGGATATGTTCCCACGTGCCACCTGGGAATCATTTTACTGTGTGGCTTAAATCTTGCTGGTTTCTGAACCACAGTGAAGCATGTCATTAAACTGATACTGCTGCCTTCACTATATTACAACAGAAGTGGCATAAAAAAAAAAATAATATAGGTGCCATCTTTGCTCTCAAGTGTCACTGTGAGACTTCATGGAGCATGAGACTTGGTCACTTCGACTCCCAAAGAATGATGACTCCTCAGTGCAGTGATACCTGACTGTGAGTGTGCACTACATGATCGTTGGGATGGTGCGTGCCTGTGACTGGTATAGTCATAGATTCATAGACATATGTCAGCAGAGAAGGACCTTCCTGGCCCATTGTGACCTTAGAATCCCCTTCTCCTAGCCGACATTTGTCAATGGATTTACAGTCTATATCTGGGAGATTTAGATCCCCCACCAGCAGAATCTCCCCCTTCCGAGCCATTCTTTGAACCTCCTGCAGCATCTGCATGTCTGTTTCCTTACTCTGCGAAGAGGATCTGTATACTACCCCTAGTCTTAATGCTGTCCCAGCCTTCCTCTTTAGCATCACCCATAAGCTCTCCACTTCTCCCTGCTCTTCCACCCTCTCCATGACCTTGATTCCCTCCCTGATGTATAGCGCTACCCCTCCCCCCTCCTACCACTCCTATCCCTCCATATCACTCAGCCTTAATCCAAAGCAAGGTTTTACAGAGGTGGATAAAACAACTCTGCTACAAATCAGGAGCAGGGATTAAACAAAAACAAATGCACTGGTCTCACCACTTAGGAGCAGGTAGGACATGACCTAGGGTATAATTCTGTAGAACACTGTGAGTGAGTTTTTAAAAAAAGACTACCAGACCGTTTCGGTGACTCTGAGGGTTGAGGCACTGGATGCCACATCTCATGTCACATCAGCGACCCTAGTTCGGGAACAGACTCAGGTCGCTGGGTTCAGTAGGGGAGGGAAAAGATTGAGCATCCCACGACGGCTGTCCTCTCCCTGAGGAGGTATATGGGCCCACGTAAGTCGGGTGCACTACATGAGTGCCACTGAAAGGGGCTGAGCATAGCAGACATCGGCACATAATGCATCGCATCATTGCACGTCCAGCTCTGCAGGGGGAGAAAACATGGCGGAAAACTGTAGCAGCTGATGGCTGTGCATCAGACCCCAGACCTAAAGAGGTGTGCCCCTGGTGCAGGTGCCGCGCAGACAACCTGCCTGCTCTGCAGAGGAGATGTAAAAAATAACAATAAAATAAAAAAAAAGACTACCAGTGGCACTGAGGCACTGGACACCTTACTTTGCATCACACCGGCGACGCGGTACCAAACCTATTTTTGGGGCTTAGAGTAGAATTGTGATTCCTTTTTGCTGGCTTCACTAGCTGTAAAGTTTAGTGCATAGTGGGGGAAGGGTGCTAATGGTCTGGCCAGGTCTCACTCAGCTATCTGAAGGCAGAGCTGAATCAGGTTTGTGGTGTCAGTTGCTTTTGGCTTCTCAGAAGTAACCAGAAGGGGTAGGGATCAGATCAGTTCGAGTATAGTAGCTTCTTCTTGTTGTTTTTACATTGTTTCTTGTGGATTTTACTTGGTAGAAAGTTATTTCTTTTCTTTCTTACTACTTCTAAGGGGCTAGCAGGGTATTGTTTTGGGCTGTTGAAATGTTAAAACCTGTTTTGGTGGCTATAAGTGGGCTCATTTGTTTGATGTTTCACTGTGTAGCAGGCTGCGTTTGTGGAGGCCTATTTCTTCTGATTTAAAACCTATTTGGTGTGATTTAATTGGGGCTGTTTCCTTGAATAGGAGACCTATATCTTCTAATTTCAAGCCTATTTTGATTTGTTGTTGGTGAAGCTGTTTGAAATGGAGACCTGTTTCTTTTGGTAGCAAACCTATTTTTGGGGCTTACAGTAGAATTGTGATTCCTTTTTGCTGGCTTCACTAGCTGCAAAGTTTAGTGCACAGTGGGGGAAGGGTGCTAATGGTCTGACCGGGGCCTTAGCTACCTGATTGTTTCTGGAAGACTTGGGCTGGTCCCACTCTCCCAGCCCCTCACCCCACCCATCCCTGGTCCGTGAGTTCCTTTATACCAGGGGGTTCTGACATCGCTTCCTCAAACAGGCAAAGGACATGCACCTGTCATAGCAGAAGCAGACATCCAGGAAAGGAACAGCAGCGAGTGAAAAGGTGACTGCTATCTCAGTGGAAGGGAAGTAACTGCAAATCAAGGAGCTTTCATTGTTACTTCTTTGCATTGCTGTTTGCATTGTGGAGAGGAGGAGTAGGAGTTTGAAAAAGGTTGTGCAGTAGTTACTTAAAGTCTCTTTTGGGTGTGGATAGGAAGGATGGACTGTAAAAGCAGTTGCTCAATCTGTCTAAACATGTACAACAGAGGAGTAAGGAAAATTAAGAAAATAATGTTTTGCACTGATAGAGGGGAGAGAGAGATTTGGGGAGTGTTTGGTATCCTTCATCTGGATGGGTGGGAGTAGCTGGTGGGCAATGACAGCAATGGGTAGGGTGGTAGGGTGGTAGGCTGCAACAACTGCGGTGCACCAATCTTTCTAAAAATTGCCTGGAGTGTGGGGGGATGTTTAGTGTGCAACCACATAGAGAAACTTAGAAAGGAGATCGAGGGTCTGCAGGAGGAACGAAGACAGGCAAGGCAGACTGAGGTGGGTTTAGCCCAATACTGGAGGAAGGGAAAGGAGGGAGATGAGGGAGGTGATTTGAGCCAACAGTGGTGAGGAGAGGTCAGAAGAAGGAAGCAGAGACAAAGGGCCCAGGCCAGGAAGAAATTGCCGGGTAAACCAGGTCAGGAGACAAAAGACAAATGGAAGGAGGAGATGGGACTTGTGAGGGGAGGAGAAGAAGTGGCAAAAGTCATGGGTGGAAAGGAGAGACAGGTTACTGAAGAGAGAGAGGGCGGGCATTTGTGAAGGTCTTCAGAAAATAGTTTTGCACTGCCTGAGGAAAGAAGGAGGAGGAAATTATGCAATGGAGGAGTAATTGATAAATGCCTGGACCAAACCGGAGCGGGGAAGTTCTGCTGGGAGAATTGCAACAGGGAAAAGGGAAATAATGTGCAGGAGGAAGAAGAGGAGCCGGAAATGAGAGATGGAGATGAATGGAAGCAAGCAGGGATTAAGAGGGTGGAATCTTAGTGCTGGGCGACTCAATACTAAGAGGAGTCAGGTGGGTAGCAAGGGAGAGGCATAGTCACATTTGGGTGGAAGCCATGCCAGGAATGACAGCGGAAAGGGTGTGATAATCTGTTCTGAAATATGCTAGAAGGGTAGGACAAGTCTCATTTAATTATACATCTTGGGATGACCAACCTGGCTGACAAGACAGTAGACATAGTCAGAGGAACTAGGACAATTATGTGAGGGCAGGAAGATCAATAACTTTTCAGAGATTCTTCAGTGCCCAAGGCAAGCACAACAAGAAGCTGAGAATAGAGGAATTTAACGGATGGCTAAGAACCTGGTGTTATGCTAAAGGGTATGGGCTGTTGGCAGGGTGGGAGGGACCTGGGAGGACAGTAGTCTCTATGCCAAGGACAGACTACACTTGAGTGAGGAGGAAGAAAGTGTTGAAACAGAGGATGAAGAGTACATAGAGGAAGTTGGGAATTTAAACTAGGAGCGGGAGGTGGCAATTGGGTAAGAGACATGCAGAGACCACAGGCTGGGAAACCATAGGAGCTTACCCCCCATGACAGTGACAAAGGACAAATGGCAAATACTGTTGGTGATGCTGGTAAAGGAGGGCAAGGGAGGAAGGGTGGAAGGTGGTTACCCTTAATGCTAGGAGCCTTGGGAGGAAAACTGCAGTTACAGGTGCTCATGGCAGAGGGAGAGGTGGACATTGCAGTTATCGCAGAAACATGGGCCACCCAATACAATGACTGGGACCTCTCTGTATGAGGGTACAGATTATTTCGTAGGGACAGGACGATTGGGAAAGGAGGGGGGGTGGCACTATATGTGAAGGAAGGACTGACGTGTGTAAGGGAGGAAGGGGAGGAGGGTACTATGGAGTCACTTTGGATGCAAAGCCAGGATTCCAAGAATAGGATTTTCAGAATGGGAGAGGTGTACAGGCCACCATCTCACATGGAGGAGTTAGACAGGAAACTAGCAGGACAGATCAGAAGGACCTACAAGAAGGGTAGTGTGGTGATTGTGGGGGACTTCAACATGCCAGGAGTGGACTGGAGTACCCCAACAACCAGGAACAGAAGGGAGCAGGTACTGCTGGATGCCTTCCAGGACAGCTTCCTGCTGCAAATGGTCAGTGAACCAACCAGGTTAGGGAATACCCTTGACCTTGTGCTGGCAAATGGGGACTTTGTGAGAGAACTCACGGTGGAGGAACCGCTGTCAGGGAGTGACCACCACTCAGTATGGCTCACACTGGATATGGGCAAGGAAGCAGTGGAATCTGGCACAAGAGTGCTGGACTTCAGGAGGGCTGACTTTGGGAGGATGGGGAAAGTGGTAAAAGGGTACCTGGCCAGAATTCAATCTAGTATGGACACTAACCAGAGGTGGGAGCTCATAAAGCTGGGGATAGTGGAGGCAACCAAAACCTGCTGCAAGGCCCAAAGCAAGAAGGCTAGGGGCTAAGAAACTGAGCTGGTTGAGCAAGGAGGTCATGGAAAGGTAAGGAGAAAAGAGCTGCCTTTGGGAGGTACAAGAAAACAGGGAGGGGAGGACAGGAGGAGTACCTGTGGAATCGAAGGAGTGACAAGGGCAGTAAGGGAGCCAAGGCATCTACGGAGCTCAGGCTGGCACAAGGCATTAAGAAGAGGGAGAAGGACTCTTTAGGTACATCAGGAGAAAAAGAGCTTAAGGATCACATAGTAAGGATTAGGAAGGAGGAGGGTTAGGTGGGAGCAGGGTGCGATAAGGCAGAAGCACTAAACGATTACTTCTGCTCAGTATTTACTAAGGAGAAGAGGGGGGTAACACCCAAGGGGGGGAGGAACGGCAGACAAGGGGGGAGGTGGTGACAGATGGGGAAATCATGGAGGGCAGAGTTCGGGAGGGTTTGAAGGCACTGAGGGTGGACAAGGTGCCAGGCCCAGATGGCATCCACCCCCGGGTACTGAAGGACATGGCAGAGGTCCTTGCAGGACCTTTGGCAGACCTATTTAATGCCTCACTACACTCAGGGTGTGTACCTCAGGACTGGAGGATGGCTCATGTGGTGCCCCTCCACAAGAGTGGCCCCAAGGATGAACCGGGGAACTACAGTTCGGTGAGCCTCACATCCATCGTGGGTAAGCTAATGGAGACTATCTTGAAGGAGAGGCTGGTGGCCCTTCTAGAGGCCAAAGGACTACAGGACAGCAGACAGCATGACTTCGCATGTGGCAGATCCTGCCAAACCAACCTGGTGGAGTTCTATGACTGGGTAACTAGGCAACTGGACTGGGGCCATGCAGTGGATGTCCTGTATCTGGACTTCAGTAAGGCATTCGACTCGGTGCTGCATGGAAGGCTGGGAAGTAAGTTAGAAGGCATAGCGGCTGGTGCAAAGCTGGTCAGATGGGTAAGGAACTGGTTTCAGGGAAGGTAACAGAGGGTGTTGGTGGGTGGGGAGCTCTCACACCCCAGGGTAGTGACGAGTGGTGTTCCACAGGGCTAAGTGTTGTTTGGGATATTCATTGCAAACATATCATTGGACATCAAGAGCAAGATCAGTCTGTTTGCTAATGATACCAAGGTAGGAGCAGTGGTGGATGACCTAGGGGGATGGCAGGGGTTGCAGGATGATCTGGCAAAGCTTGAAACCTGGTCAGACACCTGGCAACTGGGGTTTAATGCCAAAAAGTGCAAGGTGCTGCATTTTGGGATGAAGAACCCAGGAGGAGTTACCTGCTGGGGAGTGCAGTTAGCCCAGACAGAGGAGGAGAAGGATCTGGGGTGCTCATTACAGGGTCAATGAACAACTCGGCACAATGTAGGAAGGCAGCTGCAAAGGGCCAATAAAATGCTGGGTTGCATTGCAAGGGGTATATCCTCGAGGAGGGAGGAGGTGATTCTGCCACTGTATAGGTCATTAGTTAGACCGCACCTGGAGTTCTGTGCAGTACTGGTGCCCATATCTGAAGAGGGACATTAAGTTACTCGAGGGAGTACAGCGCAGGGTGACAAAGATGATCAAGGGGCTCGGGGACTTATCATACAAGGGAGGCTGAGGGAGTTGAACATGTACTCGCTGGAGGAGAGGTGGGACGGGGGGACATGATTGAAACCTTTAAGTATATGAAAGGAATAAACAAGACAGGTATAGAGGGGCTGTTAAAAGCAAGGGAGGGGAGGGACACCAGGGACTATGATATGAGACTGGAGGGAGGAAGGTTCAGGAGGGAGATGAGGAGACACTTTTTTACAGAGAGGGTGGTGGCTGGGTGGAATGCGTTACTTGCTGAAGTGGTATCCAGTAGAACAGTGGACTGCTTCAAAAGGGGATGGGACAGGACAAGGGGGAGGGTCAATAGAGGGGAAGGGTGGAAGGGAAGGGCAACTGCAGAATAAGGGGTGCTAGCTGCACATTCGAGCAGACTTGATAGACCTCTAGGCCTTTATCTGCTGGCAAATTTTGTATGTTCGTAAGAATGAGCTTGGGTTGTTAGTAGCCAGCTAGAGGGGAGGGAGCAGGATCAAGCAGCCAAAAAGCATCTCTCCTGTCCCAGGGAGGAATCCTGTCACCCACCGTAATCGCACTGCCCCCCAGTGGAGGTCTGAGGCCAGTGTAGGTGGGCGGCCAAGTAGAGGGAGGGCATCTTGGAGCTGCAGCGAGCACATGCCTCCACATGCGCTTGTGCGGCCGGGACCCGGGGAAGGGGAAAAAAAAATTGGGAAACATCAGGCATAAAATATAAATAAAAAAAAGACTTACACTAAAGTGTTTTTAAATATACTCTGAACAACTGCTGGATGTTTGGAAGAGAAAAAATGAACACCAAGACTGACACCAAAGAGACCTGGTGGGGGAAAATCAAATGGCAAAATAGCACTGCAGTGCATGTCTTTTGGTTGTAAACATAAGGTCAGTCATAATGGACTTCAAGTGTGGGGAAGCATTTGAAAAAAAAAGTTACACTCTGCAGGCTGGGCAAGACTTACCGATAAAAATAATTTTGCCACTGAGTAGTGTCTGTAGTAACTTGTTATAAAATTTACTTGGTCCTGCTCATTCTGTTGCCTGTTCAAGGCTGTTTTGTGCCACTGTTTGCAGCTTTCTAATGCTGACCATCTGCAATACTGATAAATAAAAACTCAGAAAATGCAAATGTTATACACTGCTTTTTTTATTAAACAGTGTTATACTTTTATTTAACAATGACATTCAGTGTTTTTAAGCAGTATATCTTAATGTTACAAGACACTGGTTACTACGCAGCCCATGAGTAAAATACTTAAAAGTGTGCCTTCAGTATTATACTTCCTGTAGTTCTTTAAGAGACCCCGATATCATTTTAATTTTTTCTGACTTGTCTTTCTGGATCATGGTCTCATCTCATGGTGGCTAAAATTTTGGCCGTGGCTTCAGCCACAGTACAGAAAATGTTTAAAAACCTAGGGGGGCCAGAGGGATGCCCTCTGGACAGCACCACTGGCTGACTGGACAGAGACTGTCCATGGAGCAAAACTGAGGGACAGTTGGCCAGGTGCTGCCCCAGGAGTAGCTCAGAGGACCAAGTGGCCAGGCAGAGTGCCAGAATTGGCATCCACCACTTTTGAGCTGCTTACCTGGCAATGCCCAAATGGCAGCACATTTCACGAACTGGGCAGAACATTTTGAAGTGGCCAGACACTGTCCTCTGAGCTGAATCTTTGAACAACTGGCCAGGAACTTCAAATTGGGCAGCCCAATTAAACAACTGATCAGGCACTGCCCTCTGAGCTGAATCTTTGAACAACTGGCCAGGAACTGCAAACTGGGCAGTCCAATTAAACAACTGATCAGGCACTGCCCTCTGGGCAGCACCTCTGACCGACTGTCCTGGAACTCATATTGCTAGACAGTCCCTTTGGCTAAGTCTCCCAGCACTGCACACTCTACAGCTTCTTTGATCAAATGGACAGGCACTGACCACTGGGCAATACATCTGAATAATTGGACTGCTACTGCCCTGTGGGCAGCACCTTTGTCCAACTGGCCATGCCCTGCCGATGGAGCAGCACCTTTAGTCAAGTGGCCTAGCACTACCCACAGTACAGCTTCTTTAACCAATGGGCAGGCACTGACCACTGGGAAGCACATTCAACCAACTGGCCATGCACTGCCCAATGGAAAGCACCTTTGGCAGACTGGACAGGCTCTGTCCATGGAGCAGAACCAAAAGCCAATTGGCCAGATGCTGCCCCCTAGCAGCATTCAGGACCAAGTGGGGTGCTTCAAGCATATATGTGATAGGCACAGAGTCATAGAACAGTTTCAAAGTACGCTCACAACTTTGTTATTTTTATATATTTTGATGCCAAATTTTCAAAATCTTCTTATGACCCCAACTCCTCAGCAAGAGCGGTAAAAATGTTCAAATTCTGTCTGTGAAGGACACCACTTTGGTTCTCAAAAACAGTAGCAGAAAAGGTCAGAGCCAAAAGGCTGGCCTTCAGGAAATATAAGGGAACGCAGCAGGATGAATATAGGGAGGCATACCAAACTTCCCTAAGGGAAGCAAGGAAGGCAGTAAGGCAGGCAAAGGCCCAAACCGAGGAAACACTAGCACAAACAGTAAAAGAAGGTGACAAGACTTTCTATAGATACATTAGTGAAAGGAGAAAGTCCAGAGGGGGTATTGCTAAGATCAAAGGGTATAAGAGGGTGTGTGAGGAGGAGGACCATGTAAAAGCATCTATCCTAAATAGATACTACTACTCAGTATTTACCGAAGAGAAGGAAGGGCCGGACCCACAGCTCAGCACCATGGACACAGTGGAGGGGTTTGCACTAGTCCCTTCACAAAGAAAGGGTCCTACAAGAGCTCGATAAGTTCAGGGTGGACAAGGCAATGGGACCTAATGGCATACATCCCAGGGTACTAAAAGGAGCTAAGGTGGAACTAGCAGAGCCATTATCAAAACTGTTTAGTGAGTCTCTGAGCACAGGAAGGTCCCAGAAGACTGGAGAAGGGCTCATGTGATCCCGCTCCACAAGAGTGGTTACAGGAGGAGGCAGGGAACTACAGACCAGCCAGTCTTACCTCAGTAGTGGGCAAGATTATGAGGCACCCTTAAGGAAAGGATAGTGCAACAACACCTGGAATCCATAGGCACACAGGATCCAAGACAGTATGGGTTTACAAAGAAAGGTCCTGTCAAACTAATCTCATAGATTTCTTTGACTGGGTAACCAGAGTGGTGGACCAAGGGGACAGTTGATGTTGCCTACCTTGACTTCAGCAAAGCATTTGATACTGTTCCACATAGAAGATTGATTAATAAGCTGGGTAGGCTTGGGGTGGGTCAGAAGTTGGTCAACTGAGTGGTAAACTGGTTGACGGGCAGAAAACAGAGAGTGGTGGTAAACAGTATACAGTTAGAAGAGATGAAAGTCACAAGTTGGGTACCTCAGGGATCAGTCCGGGGGCCAGTCCTCTTCAATATCTTCATCAGTGACATTGCAGATGGACTGAAGGGTAAGGTTTGCCTGTTTGCAGATGGCACCAAGATCTGCAACAGAGTAGATTATCCAGATGGGGTGGGCAGAATGAGAAGAGATCTGGATAAACTGGCAAATGGTCAAAAGAGTGGCAACTGGGGTTTAATGCAAAGAAGTGCAAGATCATGCACATAGGGAAGAGAAACCCGAAGCCACTTATAGGCTGGGAGTGGAGTTGCTGGCAGTCACAAGGGAAGAAAAAGACTTGGGTATCATTATCACCGATGACCTGAAATCATCCAAGCAGACCACTAAAGCAGTAGGTAAGGCTAGGAGGATGTTGGGGTGTATTAGTAGGGGTATCACAAGTCGGAAGAGGGAGGTAATAATCCCTCTTTACAAGACACTGGTTAGGGCCCATCTGGAGTACTGCATGCAGAACTGGAGGCCACACCTTCACAAGGACATTAACCAAATTGAGGCAGTCCAGAAGGCAACCAGAATGGTACAGGGACTGCATCAGAAAACATATGAGGATAGATTAACAGAGCTCAATATGTATACCCTAGAGCAGAGGAGGGAGAGAGGTGATATGATCGAAACATTCAAACAACTTAAGGGCATTAACAAGGTGAAAGAGTCTAACATGTTTCAATATAAGGAAAATAGCAGGACAAGAGGACACAGCATGAGAGTAGAGGGAGACCAATTAAGGGGTAATGTGAGGAAGTTCTTTTTTACAGAAAGGGTGGTGGATGCATGGAATGGCATACTTCAGGAAGTGGTGGATATGAATACAGTGCAGGGCTTCAGACAGGCATGGGATAGGCATAAGGGAGCAATACAGTTGAATATGAATAGATAGGCCATTGACAGAGCAAAGGCGGATGGCACATTCATAAGGTAGAAAAAGAAATGGGCAGACTGGATGGGCCATGCGGTCCTTATCTGCCGTCAACTTCTATGTTTCTATGTTTCCATGAAATATGATGTTTCAAATTGACCACTGTAATGGACTTGTGGTCTACCTTTGAATAATTCCACTGCCATTGGCCATGAGGTGGGCTTCAAAAAGGCATTGTTGAAAATTTGTGGTCAACATATGTAAAATAGCAAATTATAAATCAAAGTTCAAACCCATTGAAATACATTAAACCTCACCTGAATTTCTCATATTGCATTTGCCTGTTCCAGTATCAAGACATGTCTTCCATCAGAGTGTATCTTTGCCGTGGTACCTAGTTAGGTGAGTGATAGTGTGTGGAGGGTGTGGGAGAGTGTTTGATGGTGGGTGCCGAGTGTGCAGTCACGGTGGGTGGTGTGTGGGGTGGTCAGATTGGCAAGGTACTAATCTTTTGAAAGGTTAAAAAAAATCGAGGGTTGGTTTTCTTATTTCACAGGATAATCTGATACCATGGATTGTGCACCTCAGTGTTGTGCTACTGTTTTCATCGATACTGGGGAGGGAACCTTTTGCTGCCGCTGCTATAGGAGAACAGGGTTGGGCAACCTGAAGTGGAGGGGGTCAAGAGAAGCGATACTGGTAGTGGGCACCCTGTTCCACTTGTATATGAAAATATATAAATATTGGAAAGGGCTGGTGACCTGGAGGAGCGAGACAAAAGTATCACAGGGTGTGCCAACCAGTCTGTTTAACAAATCATGTGAGAGGCGCACAATGGTGGCATGAAATCTGAAACAGAAACAGTGAGGTTGCAACACTGTATGTGGTCCCAGTCCAGGCTGCTGGACACCATGATGTAGCTCAGGTTTGGCACTTTGAATGAATGCACATCGAAGTGGCACTACTCGTTGACGCCCAGAATGGAATCAGATATGTTACCATTGGATGCAGGTGAGTGGATTGCCTTATCACTTGTTCAGAGGTGCTGCCCCTACATTCTGTGCCTGGCCAGTTGTTCCAATGTGCTGTCCAGTATGCAGTGTTTGTCCATGTGCTCAAATGTGCTCCTCAGTGGGCAGTACATGGCCAGTTCTTGAGATCTGCTACCCCATGGGCAGCACTTGTCCATGCGTTCGCTGCCCAGTGAGCAGTGCCTGGCCACTTCTTCAAATCTGCTGCCCCGTTAGCAGTGCCTGGTCAGTTGTTGCAATGTGCTGCCCAGTGGGCAGTGCTTTTCCATGTGCTCAAATGCAGTGGGCAGTGCTTTTCTATGTGCTCAGATGTGCTGCCCAGTGGACACTGCTGTTCTATGTGTTCAAATGGGCTGCCCAGAGGACAGTGCTTTTCCAATGTACTCAAATTTGCTGCCCAGTGGGCAGTGCTTTTCATGTGCTCAAATGTGCTGCCCAGTGTCCAGTGCTTTTCCATGTGCTCAAATATGCTTCCCAGTGGCAGTGCTTTTCATGTGCTCAAACATGCTTCCCAGTGGGCAGTGCTCTCTATGTGCTCAAATGCTGCCCAGTGGGCAGTATTTTTCATTAGCTCAAATGTGTTGCCCAGAGGGCAGTGCCTTTCCATATGCTCAAACGTGCTGACAGACTGTAAGGCCTTTATCTGCTGGCACATTCAAGTCTGTATACCTGCTGGTAAATACTAACGTATCTATAGAAACTGATGGGAGATAAGAACGCTAGGCCCATCCAATCTGCCCATTTTCCTACCTACTGCAAAAGCTGCATACCCTACTGGATCTCCAGCTTTACCTTCTATCTGTCTATCTCTATATTTATGCAGGTGAAGGCAGTGTGCTCCAGCCTTTGTCCCTAACTAATCTCTGCCTGACCTCTCACACCTGATGTATGTTACCAGTGACGCTGGTGGTTCAGCGATCATGTTGTTATATTTGTATTTATTTACCCGCCTCCCCCACTATGGTGCTACAGGTTCCCCCCAGGTGTGCATGGAGCAGTGCACCCCCCTAAACAAAACCCGCCACCGTCATGTTTTATTCTGGCACAGTTAAATATGGATCTAGTTGTTGTCCTATCCATGATCTGCACAGAGGCAACATCACCTCCTTCTTTTTGTTTTTGATATCTCTTTCCGTGCACTGCAGGATCTGACTAGCCCTCTCAACTGCCTTGTTGCACTGCCTGACCATCTTCGGTCATCCAGTATGATTACCTCAAGGTCGTCTTCCTGTGTGGTGCTTGTCATTACTGCTCCACCCATTTGCTACTCCGCCCCTGGGTTTGTGTGCCCTAAGTGATTTATTTGGCATTTTTTTAAACTGAAATCCAGCTGCCATACCCCTGACCACTTCTCCAGTGTTCTCCACTCTTTGCTCATCCTTTCCACACCCCCCACACTAGTGCCTGGCCAGTTTGTCAGTGGCACTTCCCAGTGTGGGCAATGCCTGGCCAGTTGTTCAAGGGTGCAGCCAGTGGTTGCCCAGTGGTCACTGGTGAGCCAGCTGGTCAAGAAGCTGTCCAGGTCTGTCTTGCCAGTTGTTTAGATGTGTTGCCTAATGGGAAGTTATGATCTGTTTGGTCAAGGTGCTTCCAAAGGTCAGTGCCTTGGGAGTTGGTCATGGGTGCTGCCTAGAGGTCAGTGTCTTTCACTTGTTCAAGGGCTGCCCTCGATTCAGTGCCTCGCTACTAGTTCCAAGGTGCTGCTCATTAGGCTCTGCCTTCCAATTGGTTGAAGGTGGTGCAATTTTGGCCAGCATGCTTTACCAACTGTCAAGAAACCGTCCAGCACGTTTGACCAAATGGCCAGGCACTGCCAACTGGGCAGACCTTTCCAATCCAGCCAGGCACTGCCCGGTGGGCAGCACATTTGGCCAACCATCAAGAACTGCAGACTGTTCAGCACCTTCGACTGAGTGGACAGGAACTGCCCATAGTGAAGCACCTTCACCTTTGGCCAGGTTGCAATGCACTGACCCATGAGGCAGTACCCTTGACTAACTGGTGAGGCACTGCCTACTGGGAAGCACATCTAAAGTACAAGCCAGGCACTGCATGTAAGGAAAACACTTTTGAAAAAGTGGCAAGGTATCGCAAGGTAGGCGACACCTGTTACCGTCAAGAAAGTAACCACTGTGCAGCACCTTTGACCAACTAGTCAGGCAAAGCCCACTGAGAAGCACATTTGGACAACTGGCCAAGCACTGTACAGCACACAGAGCCAAGTGGCCAGGCACTGCACAAGAAGCAGAACCAAGCACTTTTGAACAGCTGGGACTGCAATTCCCAAATGGCAATACCGTGAACAAATTAGCCAGCAGATGCTGCCCACAGGACAGCACACTTCTACTAGTGCCCAGGCACTGAATCTGGGGGTAGCACCTTTGAACAAGTGGCAAGGCACTGCACAGTGGGCAGCACTTTTTCCCAACTGGCAAGAAACAGATCACTGTGCAGTACCTTTGGCCAAATGGCCTGGAACCAACATCTGGGGAGATCTTTTGATCAATTTGTGAAGCATGGCCCACTGGCCAGCACCTACCCAAATTACTGTTGGGCAGATCCTTTCATCTGCTGACTGCAGTCCGAGGACAAGTGGTTTTTTTTCTTCCATCCTTTTATTTTTAATTTTGCATCGTTTAATTTAAATTTTTTTTTTTGCATCTTTTTTCTATGACTTTTTTTTTCAATTCTCCACTCTCCACCACTCCTAGCCCCACCCCCCACACACAAATACACACACAAGCTTCTGCCCCCTCTGATTTGTTGCTGCTGGCTAGCAACTTTGGTGGTGTGTGTCTATTGGGCAAAATGAGCTTGGAGGTGGAGAACCTTTATCACATGCAGGAAGGACCAGTTAGATGTAGGTGCCATTAACTGGAGAATGATCATGTTGAGAAGAGACAGTGAATTACCCAATTCGAGAAACGGACGACAAGACAACTAAAAAGCTACTACTGGTCCTAGCAAGTGAAGTTGAGGGAAAGATGCAACTCATGCTGCATTGGACTTTGAAGTTTATCATCACTAGCGGCTGGCAAAAAAGTGGAACAGGAGCAGACAGTTTGAGGTTGGTATTTGAAGTGTAAGTGAGGCTCTCATGCTTGACACTATTGCACACAGTAGTGGAAAAAGCAAGTGGTTGGTTGGTTGTATGGTGGATTTATGTTTGTGTTCTGAATCGAGTGACTGTCACTGACTGAGGAGAGAGGATGAGGTCGGAGTGAATACTGACTAAACTTCCCCTTTTCTGGTTCTCACTCCGTGCCCGTCCCAAAATAACAAGAAGTATGCATTGCTCCATTTATTGTTTTCTATTTGTCAGAGAGACGGAGTATGACTATGTCTTCCTGGACAGTACAGAGTCGGACTGTGGTGTGGATGGGGCTGCTCTGCAAGTGCTGCTGCTTGGGTGAGTGTGTGGGAGACGGAGTTTGTTTTGCTGCTCGCAGGTGTTACTGTGCCCTCCAAGTTTAGCAATGTGGATGTGGTACAGGTGTGTGGACAGTGGTATTAACACCTGACCTAGTTAGTATGTGCAGCCAGCAGTGTTTAACCTGGACCGGGGGAGTGGGGTCTCTTCAAGCAAGCCTTATGTAGTCTGTGACCTGTAGCCTGTGATTCAAAATGGCGCACTGCGATCTGTGACTCCCTCACCCAGCCCAGGGACAAGCGTTCTTGCTCACATTCCATTGCTGGCTGCTGCACTAATTTGCCATTGCCTTTGGTCAGACTGGTGTCCATTTACCTTTAGACAGTGCAAGACTTGAGAGGGTTGTTCGATTGTGATTCTTGTTAGACTGCTGCTGGTTGGCCATCATGGGTATGGTGGGTAACAATTATGGACCAACTTGTCTGCATTACAAATGCTGTGCGGAGAAGCTGTGCTACTGTTCTTGTTCAGGTGTTGGCTGGGTGGACTCCTGGGAAGGAATTAGAGTGCTATGTACAGGGTATGGTGAATGGGTAACACGGTAGCAAATTCTGTTTATCATGACCCCCCAAAATGAACCAGAATCCTGGGAGGATGAGAGGGTGATCCTGAAGTTTGAGGTGGTGGGAGTATGTATGCACATGGCGACAGAGATTACTGGGGGAGGGGCGGAGAGACTTGGCTCGCTCAGTTTGAGATTTAAATATGTGCTGGCTGCAGTGCCTGTTCCTGTTTAGTCTGAGATACATACTCTCAACTGTCCTCATTTTATGGACCCTTATTTTGCCACAGATTTTTCTCTCCCAGTATCCCTTGTAAAGTTGTGTTTTCATGACAGAACTGCGGGATTGTAAATACAAAATAATGTAAAATATAAAAATGATTGGCTTGTTCAGGAAATTCATCTTACACTTATCCCTTGTTCTATCAGCTTTCAGAATGAATAGAACCAATTTTTAAGATGAGTCCCTGATTTGGGGGCTTTTGCCCCTGATTTTTTAATCTCTGTCCCTGATTTAATGAGGAAAGAAACTGAGAGGCATGCATGGTCTGAGATGGAACAAAATTAGTTTGGACTCTGGAGGGCCTTGTTTGTGAGTAGACTACTAGTAGTCTGTCACTTGTCGTACTTGTAAGTTGTTGGGTGGGGGTGGAGTGGGGCAGTGGACATTGTGGATTTAATTTGGTAGTAACATATTTTTACCAGTCATATCTTTCGCAGTAGGGCAAGTACAAGATTTTGTGGGCAAGTAATTTTTAGACCTTCACTTGCCCTGGGGCAAGTGTTTAAAAATCTGATTTACACACCCCTGCATCAGAGAGGCCAAAGAAACTAACAGGACCCACTGGTTTTAAAAACTGTTTATAGTACTCAAAGCTCATGGCCAAGGCAGATAACCACAATCTTTCCATCGGTTGTTTGGGTCCTGAGCACAACGTAAGTGCCTATCAATTTTGAATCAAGTTTTGCCCATGGACCCTTAAGAAAAGGGCACTGAAACCTGAAGAGCTAATGGACAGTCAGGCTGTCACCTCCTCCATTTAGTATGGTTCTGGGGAAAGTAAGCCTACCAGTTAGCAGAAGGACAAACCTGCTAAGAAGAGTCATGTCTGGGGGCTGAGAAGGAGACCCCTGAATCTTCCAAGACTAAGAGGCTGAAGAGCAGGTGCCCACTCCAGCATGGTGTAGGGTTTGCATCATATGTCCTATGCAGAACGACTGAAATACCTCAATATGTACACCCTAGAGGACAGGAAGGAGATGTGGGCTATAACAGAGACTTTCAAATATCTCAAGGGTGTTAATAAGGTACAAGAAGGAAGCATTTTTATGAGAAAAAGATGCAAAGGACAAGAGGTCATGCTATGAAGCTGGAATATGGTAGACTCGGGAGATTTGAGGAAGTACTTCTTCACTGAGAAAGTGGTGGATGCCTGGAACAGCCTCCCAGCAGAGGTGGTAGAGGCAAAAACTGTAACAAGATTCAAGAACAGGCATAAGGGAACCTTAGTGGTAAGACCAGAGGGAGAAAGTCAGAGATCAAGGAGGATTTGTGGCGACAGAATAGGCAGGGAAAAATGGACAAAGTAGGAGGGCCAAGTGCTCTTTATCTGCTGTCAAATTAAATGTTTCTACTGACAAAATCTATTTGTATGCTGCACTGCCCAAGGAGCAGCATACATGTGGACAGGCAGTGCACCAGAAGCAGCACACGCCATTTCTGACCTGATGGTCTGGCAATGCCAAAATGGCAACAACTTGAACAAACTGGACAGGCACTGCCCACTGGGTAGACTATCTGGCAAGCTGGCTAGTTGACACCCTACATGATGCTCCTTCAAGACAACCAGCCATGCACTTACACCTGTGCAGCAGCCTTGAGCAACTGGCAAGGCACTACCCACTGGGCAGTATAACTGAACTACTGGCCAGGCACTGAATCTAAGGAAGCACTTTTGAGCAACTGGCCAGGCATTGCATAGTGGGTGAACCTTTAACCAACTGGCCACAAACTGCCCCATGGCCAGCAACACTGATCAGTTGACCAGGAACTGCCAAATGGGCAGCACCTTTGGACCACTACCAATCACAGCAGACTGGACAGCACCTTTAGACCACTGACCAATCACAGCACACTGGGCAGCACCTTTGGACCACTGACCAACCACAGCACACTGGGCAGCACCTTTAGACCACTGACCAATCACAGCACACTGGGCAGCACCTTTGGACCACTGACCAACCACAGCACACTGGACAGCACCTTTGGACCACTGACTAACCACAGCACACTGGACAGCACCTTTGGACCACAGACCAACCACAGCACACTGGGCAGCACCTTTGGACCACAGACCAACCACAGCACACTGGACAGCACCTTTAGACCACTGACCAATCACAGCACACTGAGCAGCACCTTTGGACCACTGACCAATCACAGCACACTGGACAGCACCTTTGGACCACTGACTAACCACAGCACACTGGGCAGCACCTTTGGACCACTACTAAGCATGCTCACTGGACACCACCTTTGACAAAATGGAAAGGCATTGATCACTGGGCTGCACCGTTGACAAACATGTACTGCACAGACCCCTGGGCAACACCCTTGACCGACTTGCTAGTCACTGCACACTGGGCAGCACATGTGAACTACTAGTCAGGCAGTGAGTCTAGGGGACACTTTTAAACAAGTGGGAATGCAATGAAAAATGGGCAGCACATTTTGCCAACTGGCAGAAATTACCCACTGTGCAACACCTTTGACAAACTGGACAGGCACTGCCCATCATGCAGTATCTTTCACCAAATGGCCAGGCACTGCACACTGGACAGCACATTTGCCCAACTGGACAAGAAGTACACACTGTGCAGAACATTTGATTAAATAAACAGGAACTGACCAGTAAGGAGCACTTTTGTCAAAGTCAGAAGGTACTGTACTCTGGGTACCACCTATGGCCACATGCACAGGCACTGATAATGCAGCAGAACCCAATGTGAGTTAGTCAGATGCTGCACAAGAGCAGTGCTCAAGTCCAAGTGGACAGGCACTGCACTAGGAGATGCACCCACCTCTTTGAACTGTTGGCCTGGCAATACCCATATGGCATTGACTTTGACAAACAGGTGTGGCAATACCCTACGGCAGCACACTCAAAAGAAGTGGCCTGGCACCTACTCCTAGGAACCTCCTTGCCCAACTGGACAGGCATTGAATCTAGGGTAGCACTTTGAGCAAGTGGTCAGGCACTGCAAAGTAGGTGACACCTTTGACCAACTGGCCAGGCACTGCCTACTAGGCAGTATCTTTGGACCACTGACCAAGCAAGGCAGACTGGGTATCACCTTTGACAAATGGAAAGACACTGATCACTGAGCAAGTCCACTGACAAACTTGCACTGCAATGCTCACTGGGCAGCACATTTGAACTACTGACCAGGCACAGAGTGCAGAGGAAGCACTATTAAACTAGTGGGAAGTTAATGAATAATGTGGCCAGCACCTTTTACTGACTGGCAAGAAACTGCCCACTGTGCAGCACATTTGACAAACTAGACAAGAACTGACCACCATGTAGCACCTTTTGCCCACTGTCCAGGCGCTGCCCCCTGGATAGCAACCTTGATCAACTGGTCAGGCACTACCCACTAGACAGCAGCTTTGGCCAACTGGACAAGAACTGCACACTATACAGAACATGTGACAAAAATGGACAGGCACTGACCACTGAGCAGCACCTTTGTCAAACTCATACTGTACTGCGCTCTGGGCACCACCTTTAGCCAAATGTACAGGCACTGCTAAAGGAGCATGACCCAGGGCAAGTTGGTCACATGCTGACACTACAGCAGCACTCTGGACCAAGTGGACAGGCACTGCCCTAGGAGAAGCACACAGCGCTCTTGACCTGTTTGGCTGGGCAATACCCAAATGGCAGAAACTCTGACAGACAGAACAAGCACAGCCCACTTGGGCAGCACATCTGGCAAACAGGCCAGGCAATACCTTATGGGCAACACATTAAAAACAACTGGCCTGGCACCAACTCCCAAACAGCACTCTTGTCCAGCTGGCCAGAAAGTGGCTCCTGGGTCACATTTGAAGTAATGGTCTGGAAGTGAATCTCCAGGGAGCACTTTTGACCAAGTGGCAAGGCACTGCAAAGTGGGTACCGCCTTTGACAAATTAGGCATGCACTGTCTCCTGGACAGCATCACTGATCAACAGGCCATGCATTGACACTGGCAGTGCCTTTGGAACACTGGCCAAGCACTTCACACTGGACAGTGCCTTTTACAAAATGGACAGGCACTAACCACTGCAGGGTTTTAAATAATTGATTAGCAGTTTTTTTCTTGGGACAATGCAAACTGTACAAAAAGTATTTATATAGGTTTTCTAGAAGTGTTATGTTTGTTATACACAATGAGGCAAGTGCTATGCATTTTCACAATGTTTTAGCACTTTTATGAGCAAAACGCTAATCAATTTTTGGAGTTAAATAAAACCCTGCACTGGGCAGCACCTTTGGAACACTGGCCAAACACTTCACACTGGACAGTTCCTTTTACAAAATGGACAGGCAGTAACCACTGGGCAGCACCTTTGACCAACTTGCAATGCACTGACCCATGGGCAGCACCCTTAACCAAGTGACCAGGCACTGCCCACCACGTAGCACATTTGAGCTACCTGCCAGACACTGAATCTAGGGGAGCACTTTTGAGCAAGTGGCAAGGCACTGCAATGTGAGCAGCACCTTTGGACCCTATCCATTTTCTAGGCACACTTCAAACAAAATAGATAAAACAATCTCAGAGCCACAACCAAAAAAAAGTGAGATTGTTTTACCCATTTGGTAGAAAATGGATAAATAAATTTAAAAGTATTGGGAATTCACACTTCTGTACACTAGGCTCATTTGCTACACTGGGGAAGGGTTGCAAGGTTCTTTTGCTTGCACTTCTATGTTTTAACCTGATGCAACCACAGCCTGTGGGTGACCTCTTTCTTTCCAATGTTATTAGTGGAACCCTGGGATGGAGTACAAAATGAGAACAGTGGTACTGATGGGCACCAAAAAGGAAAGAGACCTTGAAGTAATCATATCGGATGGCCGAAAAGTGGCCAGGCAGGACAACAAGGCAGTTGGGAAGTCTAGTGGAATGCTGGGGTACTGGCACTCAATCCTCCTCGCCCGGCCAACCCCTGGCTCATGAGTTTGCTTCAAAACTGAAGTACCTTGTGCTATGGCTGCACTGGTGAGCTGAACACTCATATTGTTTTTTTATTCAACACACAGTGATGGGGAGGGGTGGTTTAAGTAGAGGAAGCTAGTGTACAAATTGTGGACACAAAAAGGTGTTTGTGTTGGAGGGCACCTTACTTTAGTTGCAAAATACCCCAATAAAAAAAGGCTTGTTTCCAATTCAGGCCAAGCTTATGCACCAAAGGGTGGGGATAGAGTGCTAGCACCAAAGGATGGAAAGAGCAGGAGGTTTAAAGGCAAGTTTTGGTGTAGGTAAGGGCTGCTAAGTTTGCAGAAATGTATTTCTACATAAACTGTCTTTAAATAGAGACAAGGTTTTTTGGGTTGACAAATACTATAAATTAATACTGTTGGTCTGTAAGGGGGGTAGGGAGGAAGTGCTGCCAGCAATGGAAGTAATACCCTGGGTGTAGAGCACAGCAGGGGGCAAATCAGGTCCTGACTACTAGCGTCACCAGTATGGCTCATGCAAGGGTTAGAATTTCTGCGGTAGGGGGGCAAGCTGCCACCATTATAAATATATCTATTTCTTATAAAATGTCTGAGTCAAGACCTGTCATTAAATCAGCTCACCTCCCCAGCTATCCTGTACAGTAAATAGAAGTATCTAAACAATAGCAGAAATAAAACTTCCTGGGCCAGATATTCAAAACTAGCCTAGGTACTGAGAGGTTTTGCATGCGCTAACTGGGTTTGTGCCAGATTATATGGTGGAGGCTACATTCAGACACACCCACAATGTGGGCAAAACCTGCTAGTATCTGAGTGCTAAGTTACCACTGCATCCAAGCAAATGAGGGGTCCGCCTCTGCATATGAGTGCAGCAGGATATTGAGAGGTTTACATGGGTGGTGAATGCCACTGAAACACACACTATGTACTGCCTTTGCAAACCCTGGCTTAATAGTGCAATGGCCCTGATGTTGAGCAATGGTACAGCAGACAGACACCCACCCCACTCTGTTGCAGCTATGCATGCCCTGGTGTCTAGTGCACCACCACCAACCACAGATCCTCATAACTGTAGCATCATTCCCTTGTGTCTAGTGGCACACCCTGCACTGCGATCCCTGTCTCTGCATCAATTCTCCCTGGTATCTAGTGGCATCACCCCCATCTTATGATCCCCTTCCACATCATTGGTTATATAGTGCTTGGTGTCTAGTGGCAGCCCACCAACACCAATTCCTGTCCCCATCGTTGCTTACATAGTTCCTGGTGTTTAGTGGTAGCCCCCCACCCACTGCAGTAAGAATGAGGAGGTCCCTGGTGTCCAGTGGAAACCCCTGGCCCCATCCCTGAAGACATCCTATATTCTCTGGCATCTAACCCCACCCACACTGCCTGAACCAAGTACACCACCCTGCTGCCTCCCAGTACCTTAGTCGCCACTTCTGCATGGCTGCCATACGGTGAGTGGCACAGCCCTTCTCTCACCAAGTCAGCTAGCTGCCATATGCAATAACACGGAACTGGGTGTACAGTCTACAGTATAAGAATACTCCTGGAGGTCACATGATGCTCTAGACCCACTAGCAGCTGTTCTCCGGTGCTCCTACTCCTCGCTATAACAGATAGCTTTTCCTTTTATTGAAGCCTCCCTTGCACCAGTAAAAACACCTCAATACAGATTGAGAATACCATTGCGACCAGTGGAGTAACCAGCCTTAAAAAAAGTGTAGGCACAAAAATCTAAATTATAGGCTAGGGGTCTGGGTGCCGCCTAGGCCCCCAGAAAATTTTTGTTTTTTGGTGCATTCTGGTGCATTTTGGAGGTATTTTGGGGTACATTCTGGTTCATTTTGGGGGGTCATGATAAACAGAATTTGCTACCGTGTTACCCATTCACCATACCCTGTACATAGCACTCTAATTCCTTCCCAGGAGTCCCCAGTCCAGTATGTTGCCCAGACCACCCACCCATAGCCCAGCCTCCTGCTCCTTGCATGGCCCTAGCCCTCCCTAAGCCCAGCAAGTTTCACTCTAGCTTCTCACCCTAAAATCCTAACCTTCCCCAGCACAGCAAGTTGCATCCCACCCACATATCTAGAGTCTCCATCCTTCTCTGCAGCCCAACATGTTGCCCTTTCTCCCAGTCCAGCAAGCTGGCCCCTAGCACAACTCCCCAGATTCCCTGGCCCTCCCCCAGCCCACCTTGTTGACGTTTCCCCCTGTCCTTCCAGCAAGTTGTATCCAGTTTCCAAGCCCAACCCAGCCCAACAGGTTGCATCATAGCCCCCTCAACCAGACTGCACACAAAATACAATGAACTAAACAGGTACTGAACTCATGAACTGAATACCTACCCTCAGAAAATTAAACACGTATTTTATGCAGCTCAAGTCACTCTAGTCCACTGCCTCTTTCTGTCTCTTTACAAGTACTCCTCATCACCCCTCCAACCCTCCCTTCTCTGTACCCCCCTCGCAATAGTTACTTTAGTTGCACTGTGGTGGGGGCATCACTAGGGAATATAGGACTGTCCAAAGCTGGAAACGGAGACTCTTATTGAACCACCAAGAATGCAGACTGAATGTCCGTGGTTGTATGACTTTAATACCATGACTGCAATCTGTCATTTCCAGCCCAGTCCAACAAAGTGGATTTGTGCATCGTGACTGGACTACTATAATTATGCACCTTTATTATCATAGTGTATGATATCATTAGTGTGCAGGACAGAAGTTGATAGAGCTACTGTAAACAGGTTGGTCAGTGTCACAAAACATAGCTGACACCAAGATAATTGAGCCGGTAGCTCTTCACCTGAGGTGCTCTTAGTCAAGTATTTTCTTTCTGGAATGATGAGTCCCATATTGTGCTTGTCACCAAATGGAACTCAATTTAGTAGCTGTACAGCTGGGATCAGTTGTAAGCTACACTAGTAGAGACTTTATAAGGCCTTGGGGTCTGTACATAATCATTAAAAGTTCAAGGTGTTCTGAAAGCCAGCTGACTATCTGCAAATTTTACACACATTTTGTTGGGTAATCAACATTGTACATCCCAGCATGCAGTGGTTCATGATCAAGCAAGCAAAAGTATTTGCTTTTTTAGTCACTTCTCAGAGGCACTCCCAAAAGCAATTATAGTCACAAGCCAAAAGAAAAGCCCAAGAAGATTACTGCATCATAGCCACATTGAACCCTTGACTGGATCACACCATCCCTTTAAGCTGCAAGTGTACTACAGCCATTAACTGACCCACAAAAGCCTGCTTGAGACTGCAGTCCCTCAGCTGATTTGCCCCAGTTTTATACACTGTTCATGTAACTATCGGGGAGCTGACTATATCCCTCAGATAGCTACATTTACAGTGTGCACAAACTAGGGTAAATGTAGTCATACTACATTCCATGCTGTACGTTCAACCAAGCAACACACACACACACTTATTTATTTATTTTTTTAATTACTACAGGCTTCTGGGCAGCACTCTCCCAAATTCTTTGCACGGATTATTCTAGCCATTGGGCACCATACCCAGACACACATTTTTAAATAAATAAATGAAGACTGTCTGCTGGCAATCTACTGCAGTGCAGCACAACCCTGAGTCAAAGATCCACACACAGCCCTAGTGTAACCCGAAAACAACAAACGGGCCAAGGATCGGACTGAAATGTTTCCTGCCTTGGATTTAAAAAAAAAAATGCTGTATAAAACAGTGGCTGTGCAACTACACAACAAGCCTGTGTCGTCACCTCTGGGTTCTGATTACTGCAGACCTCTGAAGCTTCACTCTGAAAGTCAGTGATGTAATCAGAACCCTTGGTGGCAACACAGGCTTGTTGTGTGTGTGGTTGTCCATTCACTATTCCCCATTTAATTCAGCTGTTCAGGACAGTTTTGTACTTTTAAAAGGGAACAGTCAGCACATAGGGTTCTACACTCAAGTGGGGGATGGTCCTAATGTGCACTTTGTCTGCAAAAACGTACTGTTTACTTCAGTATAGTATATTGTATCAGACTAATTTTAGGCTGACATCTGTTAATATAAATCCAAGAATCCCCTGCAACGGACATCAGAGCAGTAGGCATCAGATCAGAGTTTATATAGACTCTTACATGCACTGTATGCTATTGAATCTCCCACTGCTGTATTGCTCTGATGTCAGTTGCAGGGGGTTCTGGGATTTGTATTAACAGGAGATTTGTGCCTAGAACTAAACAAAATTAGTTCAATATAATCTACTATACTACAGTAAACAGTAAGTAAACCAAAATGTGTTTGCACACAGTGTACATTGGGACCAGCCCCACACTTGAGTGTAGGGCCCTTGGTGCTGACTGTTCCCCTTTAAGAGTGGTTTCATGGCTGGCCCATTGGAGCAGCTGTAGGACTACACTGTAGCACTTGCGACCCAGATTTGGTAATTACCCCAGGATGTCAGTGGGCAGGAAGGGAGAAAGACTGAGCATTCAAGTGTCCCAAGGATGGCGTCCTTCTCTGGGGATGGAGAGACACATTCTGTGTCATTACTGCTACCTGGGTGACCCCAGGTAGCAGTGCAACTGAGTTAATCATGGGCAGGAGGATGCAGCCCTTGTCTGTCATACAGGCAAAGTGAAAGCAATGGTGGAAAAACCTTGCAGTGACCAAGTAGGATGTAGGCATTATGAGGACTCGCAGACAACCAACTGCCAACCACCTCCCCAAACAGCTCCGTCCAGGCAGGAGCTATGGTGCTTGCTCCTACCAACCCCCACCTCAGAGAGCTACATCTGGGGTAGTAGAAGGCGAGTAAAAGGTGGAGACGGCAAGCCTGGGGTTGTGAGGTCACCTGCTGGAGGGGAGGACCACTGCAGAGAAGCAGAGGGAGTGAAAAAAAGTGGTTTCCAGTGTTTTCTTTCTGTGGGAGACTGGCAAAGCAAAGCTAAATGGTTCTACTACCTAAAATCACTCTGAAAAGCACAAGTGTTCTAGACGTAATGTTGATCATATCAGATAACTTTTTATAGCTTAACCAGTAGCATGGTTTTAAAAAACAAAAGTATCCTGCCAGACCGCTAGAGCAGAAGTTAGAGCTAGTTTTAGGTACGCTCAGTCCCATTGGTCACAGGGGGCTCCTTGTTCATGGGGGACCTAACCTGAATTGGCCTAAGTTATAAAATGTTGCTTTTTAAATTAATTAATTTCCACAGTTGTTCCTGTTTAAACAGAATGTGACTTGTAGAGCAGGACCAGACAGAAACTTACAAAACATCATAATGTTACTGTATGTGGTTACCTATCACTGCCGTCAGCCCAATCAATTAGAGACAGGAGATTTAAATGGGGAGCTCCCTCTCTTGGTTGACCTTGTTGACAGAAGCAGTGCCAGAAGAAGTACAAGTAAAGAAAGTGGCCACTTGGGGTACAAGTACGTCAGGGGCACTTTAGGTAGAGAGCAGAAGTGGGCTTAAGGCACATGCATAAAGAGTGCCAATATAAACAACAGAATTGTTAGTGGCATCCTTGCTTTCAGAATATTAAGGATGAACTCAAGGGGCAGGGGGCATGGGAGGGGGCCAAGGGGGCAACAGAAATGTATCAGTTTGGGAGGCCAATAGGCCATTATATCTTAAACTAGCCTTGCATGCTGGGGGCCCATAACAAGTCTTCCCTTGCAACAGTACACTTGGCACACAAGGTCCACTAGCAGCAGCAGCTGCATGATCATATTTGCCCAGGCGGTAGTAGCTGACCAGGGACCTCACAATCCAAATTCATTTCTACCTGCAAGTTGTAGTATTCCAGCCAGCACATTCTCTAAGCAAGCCAGCCCAGGAGTTTTTGTTGGAGGTCAGAGTCACCGAAAAAGAATACAGCGGTGGAATGCGGGCCGGCAGCAGCAGGAGCAAGTTAATCATTTTGCTCTCTTGTCGTGTGGTGCGCCGCACTGATGGATAGAGTTTACACGCAGAGGAGGACAATGACCAAGTTGACTGACAACTGGCTGGCCTGGCTACGCGGGAGATAGGCCTGGCTGATAGCCCTCCCTACTTTCCTTTTACTCTCCACTCTTCTCCACTCGAATGGTGTTTCTATCTCCTGTCCCGACTCACAGCCGACCGCGAGTACTCCTCTTCCAGTCCGAGCTGACAGACGGACAAGACACACACCACTAGTAGCCGGCAGTGGCTGAGGAGCTGAAGTCTGTCACTGGAGGTAGCAGCGGGAAAAATTTTCAGCAACTGATTGGCAGAGACTTGAGGAGCAAAGAAGCATGTGGACAAAACTGCTCAATTGCTCCGCTAGTCTACCAACAGTTGCAACTGTTACTGCCTCCCAATAATGAACTCAGTGCCAGCATGTGTATTGGGATCCAGCTGGTCGGCAATCTCCCTCCCACTGAGGGACCTGGGTTCTGACTCAGACGGACAGCTTTAAAAATTAAAAAAATATGGCAATTTAAAAAGGGTAGATTTTTTTGTATGCAGTAGCATACAATAAGTATGCATGGTTACGCTACTGATTGCGACCTACCTCGGAGCCGCAACTGTGCAAATTGGCATCATGTCCGATGCGCAGATGCGCCAGGCTGCTACCAAGCATACCCCACCGCAGACACCTGACAAGCAACCCAAACATCCCAAGGCCCAGGTGGAGGCTCGGCCACACCTCTACCTACATCAGTCCCTCCTTCCTTAGCTGAAGATCGCATTTTGCAAGCACTAGAGCCATTAACAACTGCCATTTAAGAACTTACCTTGTAAGTAAAAATGGTCCGATCTGATCTGGGAGATTTGGGCAGACGTGTGGGGATGTGAAAGCTTGGGTTTTTTCCCTGGAAAACTGGAGGGATAGAGCAGAAGCAGATATTGCGGCAATGCGAACAAAAATAATTAAGTTAGAGGAAAAATTGGAGGATTTAGAGGGGTGTAGCCGTAGAAACAATTTAATCATTTTCGGGCTGCCTGAAGGTGAGGAAAGGTCTGCTCCGGTCCAGTTTGTGCAGAAAGTTTTGGAGCGAGTGGCTGGTTCATCCCCTAATGGCCCGGTGTATATTGTAGAAAGGGCCCACCAATCTTTGTGCCCAAAACCTAAGACTGGTACCCTCCTCACCCTTTCATGCTCAAACTTCTGAATTTTTAGACAAGCAATACATCTTGCAGAAGACCAGGGATTCAAAAGACATATTATGGGAGGGCAACAAGCTGCACTTGATACAAGATATGCCTGCAGGAACCCAGCAGATACAGGTGACTTTTCATCCAGTGGTCACTAAAATTGATTGCTTGAGGATTGGTTTCAGGATGCAATACACTGCCCATCTCAGGTTTACCGCCAGGACCAATGGCATCCATACAACACTGTGGAAACTGCCATGAGGGATCTCAAGAAACGTTTGCCTGACTTGTTCAGAGATACCTGACTCCTAATCAGCTTTAGTTGGTGAAGTCTGAACTCTTCAATATGTATGTGTGTGAACAACAGTATTACGCACGGCTACTTTTTGTTATGTTCTCTTCTTTAGCCTTCCGCGTTCTCTTCAGTATGATGGGCCTTTTATTTGATACCCTGTGAGTGACCCTCCTGTGTGAGACCTACTGGAGCTACTATTAAGGTCACTTGAATCCAGGTTTGTTTTTCATTGGATGACTGAGCATTGGTTGGAACATGTATATATATGGACTGTTTCCCTCATTTGGACCTGTGCCTCAGGGTTGGCACACTTTTCCCTTTATCCCATGGGTTTCATAGGGGGACCCTCCTATTTGGGAGAGTTTTGGTTACTGTTCTACAAAAGGACACCTTAGAAGATGCTTCCATGGAATGATGAAGAAAACTGGGCTTGGGTTTGGGGCCCTAACCGATAACCTCTCCTTTGGACCTTAAACCCTGTTTTGGAATTGTTTAATTTGGTTGACGGCAAGGCTTTCAAAGCATTAGGCATGGATAATTTTTGTTCAGGTTTGGCCCCACCCTCCAGGTGTGGAAGGATGGGAGGACTCGGGGGGGGCTATAGGAGTTTATACTAATGTAACGACTGGATTGTAAGATGCAAATAGCCTCAACAGAAGGCTGGTTTTGCAGTTCTTTATAGTTCTCTCACGTTTTTCCTTTTTCTTCCTGTTTACTTGATCTTATTAATAAGGTATCTAAGACAGAAAGGTTTATCAATATGTCATTATAATTTTCTTGTTACATTCTTTAATATGACGAATTGGGGGAGGGATGGCCGGAGGGCTGGGGCATTTAACTGTGGGTTGAGAGGTTCATGCACCAGAGTGTTGGGGGGGGGTAGATTAGCTCTGTTGTTGGAGAAGCAGCTATTCTTTGGGCATAAGTTTTGTTCATTGTGTACTGGAGTTGGGGGGAGGGACTGTGACTCTTCATCATTGTTTGAGATGGGGTGTTTTTTTCTTCGTTTGTTGGGTTTACTGGTGGGAGGAGGGAGGCGGAGGATGCCACCGGAGAGAACCACCATTTGTCTTCAGCTGGTTCCTAGATGCTGCTGCAGGTATTATGTACTGACAAGTATACTTTCACTACTTATTCATTTCCATTACGGCTGTTTATAATTTTTGTTCATGGAATGTGAAAGGAGCGCAATCCCCTGCCAAACATGCCAAGGTCCTCTTACACTTAAATAAGTTGCAAGTCGATATTTCTTTTTTACAGGAGACGTACCTACCCCCTTCCCAGGTCCTCCTTTTTAGGAGGTCCTGGGTAGGGCAAACCTTTGGAGCGGGCCCTGATACCCACAGTAGAGGAGTGGCCATTTTAACTGCTCAGAGGCTTCCGTTTGCCTCCTTCAAGAAATATCGGACCCCAATGGGTGTTTTATCCTTGTTAGAGCCCTCTTAAGCCATTTGGAGGTTGTTTTAGGAGTCGTATATGGGCCCAATGCAGAACACCCTGGGTTCTTTACCACCCTCATGTTGGTCCTATCATCTTGGTCCTCCCTACCCATGATCTTTGGAGGTGATTGGAATCTGGTTCAGTGTAATGTTCTGGACAAACCTGGGTGCTTCTGTCAGGCATTATCTCCTAGCCAGATAGCCCTTCTGGAATTTATGAAGTCAACTGGCTTGGTGGATCCTTGGCGGACCCTTAATCCGTCCAGTCAACAGTATTCCTTTCATTCTCTCCCACACAATTCTTTTTCAAGAATTGATTATTTCTTGTTGGGATCCAACTGTCTTGTGGGATTATCTTTATGCCACTACCCTGCTAAAGTTATTTCAGACCACCCTCTTGTTTTTCTTCAATTGAACTTAACCACTTCCCTCTCCAGAGACAAGATGTGGATTATTAATAAGTATACCATGGACCTCGGACACCGACCAATGAAAACGGCAGGCTGGCACCTTACCTCCATTGTAAAGCCTCTGATAATCACCAAAGGTGCCAGCCAGCCGCATCTTGAAAAAAGCAATCCGACGGCGAAATCGCGGAACTCTGACCGCCATCTTGTTTCCCCGCTAAGTGGAGACTGTAAAACAGCAGCTCCCTGCATCACTAAAATGAAAGGAAAACAAAAACTGCCTGGCTTATTTAAGCATTATACCAAGTACTGCATTTTTAAAATAATAAAAAAGCAGTACTTAGGTATATCATAATAAACCACTAGGAAAATGAGTGATGGGGACGGCCGCCGCGATTTACCCACTCGGCTGCACCTCATGGGCAAACCACTCCAGCCGTGGTAAATCCCCTGATCACCCACACCCCCTTGTGGCTTATTGCTTAACTAGATACTCAAGGCTCAGGAATCACTAAAGTACATTCAATTGTTTGTTACAAACTTTATGACACTTAACTCCCACTCGATGCCCAAACTTAACATCTTGTTGGGTACCTAAAACTGTGCACTTAGGGGGAATTAAGTTGAATATCAGCGAGGCTTAAAAGTCAGACCTCAACTTTGCTCACCTCCCTGATTTCCCGTATTGAGCACCTGGAGGCATGTCTCTCGGCCTCCTATCCTCCATCTGACTGGGAGCTTTTAAAGCAACTCAGATTTCAGTATAATAATCTTTTGGGAGAGAAGGCTGAGCACATGATTCTATGCTCGAAAGTAAAATATTTTGACTGGGGGGAAAGGCAGGGAAACTGCTGGCCTTCCATCTTAAATCACAGGCCGCAGACAAAATTGTCCCATCTATACTGAGTGATTCTGGTCAACTTTTGACATGCCCCTAAGACACTGCAGAAGCCTTTAGAGGATTCTTCCAACAGCTGTACGCCCCTTCTTCTACCCCTTTTAATCAGGTGCAATTCAAATCCTTCCTCCAGGATATCCAGCTTCCCAAACTGACTGAATCTCAGCAAGCGAGCTTAAAAGCTCCTTTGACCCTTCTAGAAATTTTCCAGGCCATAGATGCCCTTACCGCCGATAAGGTCCTCAGCCCAGATGGTTTTACCACAAATCATTATAAGGCACTGAAGGAACAGATATCCGCATCCTCTTAAACACATATGATTACATTTTCAAAAAGGACTATCTGACCCCTCACTTACTGCTGCCTCCATTGTGTTATTCCCAAACTGGACCGAGATCCTTTGTTGCTCACCAATTACAGACCAATTTCACTCATTAATGTGGATTTGAAGATTCTTTCTAAAGTACTTGCAGGGAGGCTTGGCCGTATCTGGGACTCATTAACCAGTCGGGAGCAGATGGAGTTTGTCAGGTAACGACTCTCATCTAATCATCTCCGGAAAATTTCATATCTGTTCTCGGCATCCAGGGATCTTTCTATCCCTGCTGCATTTATATCCCTGGATGCCAAGAAAGCTTTTGACAGAGTTTCTTGGGATTACTTGTTCGCTCTCTTACCCAAATTCGGCATTCCCGGTCAATTTATACAGTGCATTAAAGTTTTAAATTCCTCCCCAGCTGCACAGGTGCTGCGTAACGGTATGTTATCCCAGCCTTTTCCCAATATAAGGGCACCACACAAGGATGCCCCCATCCCCCTTTCTATTTAACTTATTTCTGGAGCCTCTAATCAGGAAGATTGACTCTTCCCCTCAGGTTTCTGGTATCTCAATTCATCACACAGAATATAAACTCTCCGATTATGCAGATGATATTCTCCTTCACCTCTCCTTACCGGGTAGCTCACTCCCTCCAGTGTTAGATACAGATCATCTCTCAGTTTGGTATTATATCTAACTATAAACTTAATGTTACCAAAACTGAAATTATGCCCCTTAATAACAAAACCTTTAAAGCTGATGTAGACCACCTAGGCTTAGTCTGGAGGAAAGATAAACTTAAATATTTGGGATTTTTTCTCAGCACCTCTCCTAGTAAGTTTAAATACTATAATCTGGATGCTATTATTTCTTGTATCAAAGTAGATCTGGAACACTGGTCACTTTTACCTTTTTCATTATGGGGCAGACTAATTATTATCAAATTGAATATCTTACCCCAGTTATTGCATCCCTTCCCTTACAGATGTATAATTGGTCACTTCCGCAATGTTGGTTTACTCAGGTCCACAGACTTCTCGTTGCCTTTTTATGGCAAAGTAAGGCCGGTCCGTCGGGCGCTTTCTAAATTAATGAGGACTAAACAGGATAGTGGCCTGCAGGTTCCAAATTTTTATATGTATTACTTAGCCCTACATCTTAATAGGATTTCTTACTGGATACGTCCACTGGAAGTGGAATATTGTACTCCACAATAGGTCGATCTAGAACACTCTCTTTGTTCACTGTTCAGTATAGACCCTAAAGTGCTCCCTTTTATACCCAGGAAAAAGATATCTTGCCTTCTGCAGGATACTCCTTTAGGGTCATCCTTATAGACTCATTCACAGCTTTGTCCCCTTTTGAAGGTTTACCAGGCAAAGATACCCTTCAACCTCTTACAGGAAACCCTAAACTTCGTATAGCAGGGCAAATGCTGTCCAGGTGCTTTTGGCCTGACATGGGGGTAGAAACAGTCCAGGATCTAACTTTGAACGGTAAGTTACTCCCCTTCCAGTCAGCACAAGAGCTGTTTCACTGGCCCTCTTCTTGCTTTAAATATTTCCAGATTACGCATATGCTTACACAATTTTTTGGCAAAGGACCATGGCAAAGCCCTCTTGGTTCTGTGATATTATCTTTAATCTCTTCAGCCCCTGTGTCTCATCTGGTATCATATTATTACTACTCCCTACAAACACTTCTGGCTGCCAACAAGGGCCCCAGAATATATGGTTGGGACCAGACTCTGACCCCCGCCACATCTCCCAGGAACTGGTCTCTTATCTGGAGACATTTCTATCAATTTATCAGATGGAATAGATATCATGTTACGCAGTTTCACATCATCCATAATCTTTACTATACCCCCAGTGCCGCTGCAAAGGATGGGTCGTCTTCCAAATGATTTATTTTCCAGACGTGGACAGGAGTCTGGCTCCTTGTACCATATCCTTTGGACTTGTCCGAAGATCACTCCCTTTTGGAACTCAATTCGTACTCACCTCAAACCCCTGCTGGGGCTTTCAGATGCATTTCTGCCTGAAATATGTATAGTGGGGGATTCTTCTGGGTACCTTATTGGCAACCAGAGAGCTCATATGGCTCTGATATCAGCATGCGCAAAGAAGGTTATCTTGCGGCATTGGTTAGACAAAGATACCCCCCAGTTTCTTGAGTGGTATAAGGAAATTCTATTCACCTTACAGGCCGAATGCCTAGTGGCAAACATTTCTGGAAGCCGAGCCAGATATGAGAAGATCTGGGAACCACTGCAAACCCTGTTGACTATGTAAGGACCAGGCCCCTCTTGTCTCCTTTATTCTGGTAATGTTTATGCTACATAAAACATTCTTACATACTTACAGGTGTGAGTCTAACTACCTGGGTTGGTACCTGTCAGTGTACGGATATACCCTTGGTGGCTGGGGGGAGGGTAGGAATGGGGGGATTGGGTGGGGTTGATAATCATTATAAAATTACTCTCAGTATTCACTCAGTTTACAGAGTCATTACTCAACAGAGTATTTTCTAGTTCTTTTATTGTTCTTATTCTGTGTCTTTTGAATTACCAGGTCTAACTACCAGACACTGTTAAGATTACTATGGTATTCGTTGTCTGACTCTGATTCATTCATGAATAAAGCATACTTAATATGAAAAAAAGAACACTCCCTACACTGTAAACAGTACATGAGCTCCCTGTCATTGCATGTGACAGCTGGCCAAGGTGGTGAGAGGAGGGCTGTGCTAGTCGCTGTTTTGGATTTGCATGGCACTGGTGACAAAGGTATGAGGAGTGGCAGGGTCCACTAAATGCCAGGTATTATGGGCTGTCTTCCTGGGATAGGGGCTTGGTGGAGGTCCACTGGACACCAGGTCCCTCCTTATTCTTACAGCAAATGGCCATCAGTGGGTGGGGGGGTGCCACTAGACACCAGGGACTACTGATGCAGTGACGGGGATCACAGGGTGGTGGCGCCAGTGGACACCAGGGACTACTGATACAGTGACAGGGATCTCAGGGACAGGGGGTGCTACAAGACATCAGGGAATCAGGATGCAGTGAAGGGGATGGGGCTCGGAGAGTGGGGTGCCGCTGGGCTCCAGGGTGGACCTGTACCTTGCAGTGATAGACATTTGGGGTGTGGGGTTGTTTCCCATCATGCCTGATGTGGTGGGCTGCCACTGGAGGGGCACAAACCTGCCACTGCCTCCAGTGCAAATGAGCCCATAATGGGCATGCATGTAGCCCTTAGCACCTTGCCCATGGAGTTCATTTTGTGCTGGCTGAATATTGCACCAGGGGCTCCCAGTGCTATCAGGTGTGGTGGCTCTATTCTTTGCATGTCCCTGTGGGCTGCAAACAGCCTAGATCCCTGCCAGGACAGTGCTACGGCACCTAAATGCCGGTACATTCAGTCAAATATCACCAGTGTGCTATCCAACTCGCATAACTCCTCAGGATTGGGCACAGCCGCAGTGCAAACCTTTGAAATCCAACTCAGCAGAGTGCGGCCATTCATGCCATCAGGATGCATTCAGTTCCTAACCAGACCTGATCAATTTGTGAAGGAACATGTTATAATTGCTCTAGAGTCAGGGTAATATCTTTTACAGAATAAAGATGGGCAGGAAATGGTAATATTATTTTGGAATGTGCTCCAGCTTTGACCCTGCACACTTGATCTGGCAGGAATGGAATGCCTCTCCCAATGTTTAAACTGCCTCCTGTGCCCGAGTGGGAGGATAACATTTTATGAGCTAGTACAGGTATATTTCTGTACTCAAATATAGTATCTCTACTGCGTCATCTAATTTTGAAATGTACTCGTTCTGCCTTAAGATTTGGTCGGGCAGGAATGGGATGCCTCCACCAATATTAAATGCCTTCCATGCACTGAGAGGGTGGAATAAAAATTCCACAGCTTGTACTGAGTTCTACTTTGAGACAGCCTACTAGATATACTGGGAGAGATATACCTAGAGAGTACAGAAAGGTGGGAATTTGTTATCCCTTTGAATGTGTCACACAAACTATACAACTACCTAGTTGGTCAGGAGGGAACTGGATGCTGGTTCCACAGAACAATTGTTTTTCCCATGTGCTGTAACAGTTACATCGTATATGAAATGTACTGATAAAAAGATGGGACAGAGGACCTTAAAGAGAAAGCCTGTATTCAGAATCACAAAATATCATTAAGTATTGTGGGGGATAATCTCTGAGTCACTCCGCACTCCTTACACGTGGGTTGTGTCCACCTGATAGGTTGCTGATGCACATGTGACTTCAACAGAAGTCCGACCCCTTTTCCCCGTGGTGCTGCCTCTCCTGGATCAGTTCTAAATGTGCATCTGTACAGGTTGCAGTACATCACAACAGCTCCCCAGCAGTTACTCAGATTCTACACAAATAAGGTAAGCTCACTTATCTGGCTTAATAATAATTAAAAGGAACAGAAAGAAATAGCAGTGCTTCATTCAGCATACTAGTGAGACAGAAGCGTCTTATTTAATCTCCATCACGAAAAGACTAGGTGTTAACTGAGTGGCAGTATATAGCATTGTATATGATAAGCTCTTTTGGTCTCTGAGATCTTAAGTATAAAAAATGACCAACAATTGTTAATAAAAAAGAATATGTCTCACAGCACCCATATAAAACAATTTTATGCATGAGGGAGCAGAGGAATATATGACCCTGGTAACTAAGCAGCTCGCTTTGGTCTCCTGCTAGCAGGCCTAAGCTAATTGCCCCAAAATAGACTATACAGCTGCTAGGCGTTTTGGGATCCTCAGCTAGCGGTCCCAGAATTAGCCAAATCCACTACAGGCATCCTGTGGTAGAGGGAACATCCTGTGGCTCCTGCCAGCAGCACAGGAAGGATTCCTATTGGTGAAAGCTTCCTTACAGTGGCGATGCACTAAATGTTTTACTGGACATAGTACTAAGAGAACAGTAAACTGGGTTCAGTTGGTGCCTACCTCCACTCCTTACTCCCTTCTAGCGAATTGTTGAAAATTCTACATCCCTGTCTTCTACTGTTCCAGCAACTGGCATCCTAACATGGCGTTTTTTCACACCTCCCCGTCTCTTGTGTATTCGGGGAGGGGGGTGGCCATGATTTGAATAGTCCGCTCTGCCTATGCTGCTCTTCTCAGGAGATCTGCGTCCCCTATTCCTGTGGTCATTACACATATGCTCACAGGATTCTCCATCGTTCGTGCTTGCACAATATGCTACCTGAGCTCGCACATGCCCACTGCAGCCATCGCCATTTTGCGTATGGCATATCCAGCTAACCTTCACTTGCACCACCATGAGTAACTAAAGATTTTTCTGTATGCACATTCTCAGTGCTGCAGCATCCTACCCCTACACAGATGGACACAATGTCCATGGCACCCATGATACCGTGGAATTCAGGCAGAGCCAATGTACCTAGCCAAGGGATCCCTGGCAAGCTGGCTATATGTATTTAAAGAGACAGTGCACAGATAGTTACAGCTGAAGAGCACTCTGCTGGGAATTAAAGGGGCCACAGCTACTATTATTGACCAGCGGTGTAGATCCCATATATACAGTAGTAGCCACAGACACTGCAAGCTATTTCCTGAAATTTCTGTGATATTTCAGAAATATCTGATTTTGCATTTAAACAGTAGGGGCAGCAGAGAAACTCTTCAGAAATTTTGCAAAATATCTGGAAATAGCTTGCAATGTCTGAGGCTACCACTGTGTGTGTGTATGTATATATATATATATATATATATATATATATATACATATACATATATTTTCATTGTCCCCAAGAATGGGGAAGGGGGATATATTTTACAGTACACTCATTTACAGTTCATTTGGTGCATTTATCCTAAAACCCTTTCTCATATGTCCCACTCTTTCATAGACATGGGGAAAACAAAAAAGCTGCAGACTCTGTAATGTGCCCATACCATCAGCACAGTTAGGAAGAAAATGCGCCTCTTGCACAGAGGACAACCCCCCCAGCCTCAGCGCACGGACGGAGCAGGACACATTTGCAGACACTAGCGAGACTACAGGAGCCCAAGATGAAACACAGGCTAACACAACTACTTCACAAAATGATGTAGACACCAGTTTCATTCTCCTACAAAATCAACACATTCTCCAGTTACAACAGCAGCTAATGACAGCCATGTGGGACAAATTGACCGAGATTACAGTTTCTAGGCCTCCCATATATCCCACACCAGCTTCCATTCCACTGGCACCATCGAATTCACCTATACCAATATCTAGCTCAGCGAATCCAACTCCAATAATATTCCTCAACTCAGAACCCAATTTGGAGGATGAAGAGGACAAGGAGGCAGATCCTCAATCACTCACGGCCAAATGGAGTTTCCCAGGCCAGATACCAGCTTTGGTACGCAACATTATGGCCACGGTGAGGTTTGAGACACCTAAAAATTGCTGCCATCATTGCAACCAGCAACAAAGATCACAGACACATTTACCATATGTGAGGCCGTAAATGAATTAGTCAACAAGGAGTGGGACTCAGCAGACCCAACCCACATACCAGAGAGAAGATCATGGGACAAAATGTACCCTCTGGAGGCTGATAAACTGGTTCTATGGTGCACGCCCCCCAATGTCGATCCACAAATAGCCTCACTTAATAGGACTGTCCTACCCACTGAGTCCACCTCAGCACCAAGGGACCCACTGGACAGAAAATGAGAGGACATCCTCGAGAAAAACTCCGAATTAGCAGGCCTAGGGGCAAGGGCAGCCACCACGGCCATATACGCCACCAGAGCTCAGCTTGAGTGGCTACAAGAGGCACAAAAAGCAATGACCCCAAAGACAGTGGAATCACAATTACTGGACAATGCCATCCTGTCCAGAAAGTACCTGGCTGACAGGGCAGTGGATTCCCTAAAGATTAATGCCGGAGCAACCACACTCCTAAACAGGGCAAGGAGATGTATATGGATGTAGCTGTGGAATGCAGACAATGAATCAAAATCACTACTACTAAAATTACCATGCAGGGGTAACCTCTTATTTGGAGAGGGCCTAGAAAGATACTTAAAGGGAAAGGAGGAAGGGAAGGCACTGGGGAAGGACAGAGTAAATAACTCCACCTACCTGCCAGCCAGACAAGTCAATTGCTCTCACTCCTTTCGAGACAAATGCAGAGGTCAGTATGGATATAGGGGGCAAAACTACAGACCGACCTACAACCCCTATAACTCATACAATAGATTCAGGGGAAGGGGGGCACCAGCCAGAGCAAGAGGTGCCTACCAAAACAGAAGAAGGGGTCACAACAAACAATGACTATCACTATTGCACACCCTGCCTCGACTCACCCGTAGGTGCTCGATTAACCCAGTTCACCCATGAATAGTTCAAGACCACTCAGGACAAATGGGTTCTAGAGATAATCCAAAATAGCTATGCCATAGACTTTGAAGAGACACCAAGAAAAAACAGGTTGATAATCTCTCCAGTACCAAAACACAGGGTGACACCCTCACAGTTGAAGAAAATACTGGTAGAACTAACATTAAACAATGCCATTACAGGGTACCCGGAGAGGAAAGGCCAGGGTGTATACTCAATACTATTCACAGTACCAAAAAAGACAGGGGACCTGCGCCCAGTCCTCGACCTAAAATTCCTAAACAAGAGTGTCAAATACAAACCCTTCAAGATGGAAACAATAAGATCCACACTAAAGGCCCTCAGACCAGGGGACATGCTCTCATCCATAGACCTGAAGGATGCATACCTTCACATTCCCATAAGAAAATCACACCAAAGATTCCTAAGGGTTCACATCGTGGGAAAACATTTCCAACACAAGGTACTACCCTTTGGACTAGCATCCACCCCCAGAGTCTTTACAAAGGTTTCCATAGTACTCGCCTCAAAGCTAAGAGAGCAAGGAATCCAGGTCATACCCTACTTGGACGACTGGTTGATCAGAACTTGATCAATCCAACAATCAGTAAGAGAGGCAGACATAGCACTATGATGTCTCGAAAGTCACAGATGGGTTATAAACAAGGAGAAAAGTCAGCTCAAGCCATGCCAAAGACTGGATCACTTAGGCAATCTCATAGACACTATAGAGGGAAAAGTACAACCATCAGAAAAAAAGGTCACAGCCCTATTAGCCACAGTGACAAAACTACAAAACTACAAACACCCAGCACTACAGGCCGTATCACATACACTAGGCCTAATGTCTTCTTGTATAGATACCGTCCCATGGGCAAGATGGCACGAGACCACTATTATCATTCCTCATTCAACAAGGTCCAACATACGACTTGGATTTTACAAGAAGAGTTGCAATCCCACCAGACGTTACACGGTCATTAACGTGGTGGTCACACAAAGACAACTTGCTAAGGGGTATGCCACTAGACATGCAAATGGACATTCAAATAGACACAGACGTCAGCCTAACAGGCTGGGGGACAACAAGTCAAAATCAGCACAAGGAAGGTGGTCAATATACAGAGTCAAAATTACCCATGAACATCCTAGAAATAAAGGCAGTGTTCAAGGCATTACTCCACTTTGCTAGGAAAGTTGAGGGAAGAACACATACTAATATGATCAGACAATCAGGTAACCATCCAATACATCAACAAACAGGGAGGAACAAAAAGCAGGGCGATGCAAAGAGAGACAGAAAACCCATTCCTTGGGCACAAAACCATCTCGCAAGTATAACAGCCATCCATATGGCAGGCAAGTTAAACACCACGGCAGACTGGTTAAGCCAACAAATGATACATCCAGGAGAGTGGATGTTACATCCACTAATATTCCAATCCATCAACGGACGTTGGGGGCCAATAGAAACAGACTTGATGGCATCCAACAAGAACAGTTCTACTCACACTTTCGGGACTACAAAGCCATGGGAGTGGACACACTGTCGACAACCTGGTCATTCCAGACTGCCTACATCTTTCCAACAATTCCACTAATCCCACAGATTCAGAAGAAGATCCGCAGAACCAGATCAAGGGTGATATTAATCACACCATACTGGCCCAGGAGAGCCTGGTTTGCCACAATAGTGGCAATGGCTCTGGACCATCCCTGAATACTCTCATTCAGGCACGACATTCTCAATCAGGGCCCAATATATCACCCCAATCCAAAGAACTGACAGCCTGGCTCCTGAAAGGGAGAGACTGTTGAGATCAGGCTACCACCCAATAGTCATCAACACTATGGCTAAGTCAAGAAGGAATTCCACTACTCTGACCTACCAAAGACATTAGAAGGTTTCCCACAAGTGTTGCACAGAGAAAAATATAGACCCTCTAGAGGCAACAGTGGCTAATATTCTCCTATTCTTTCAGGACAGTATGGACAAGGGATTATCCTCAGCATCACTACAGGTACAAGTAGTAGCAGTGGGGGCAGCCAGGGTCCCATCGAGGGTACCACCCCAGGCTCGCACCGAGACATCATCAGGTTTCTAAAAGCAGCTTCCAATGTCCATCCAAAAATAAGACAATGGACTGCCCCATGGGACCACAACCTGGTACTCAGGGCAATGACAGACACCCTATTCAAGTCACTAGATGCAGTCTCACTTCAATGGCTAACACTCAAGACAGTACTCGTAGTCGCTATATGCTAGTTAGCGCATAAGTGAACTACAAGCATTATCTTGCAGAGCACCATTCCTGGTATTCCAAGAGGACAGAATCACTTTTAAGACTATCCCTCCTTCATACCAAAGATAAGTACAGCGTACCAGACTAAACAGACATCGAGATCCCAGCATATATGCGGCGGAGGAGCTAGATCATGAACCCCAGCTACAACTACTGGGCATGAAGAGAGTACTTTCAACCTACCTCACTAGGACAGCAGGCATACGTCAAATGGACAGACTCTTCGTTATCACACAGGGTCACAGGAAGGGACAGACAGCTACAAGATCCACTATAGCAACCTGGCTCAAATCGGCAATCACCGAGGCATACAAAGCAAACAATCAGGTTCCACCTACAAAGGTAAGGGCCCACTCTACTAGAGCAATAGCCACATCATGAGCAGAGAGGAACATGGCGACAGTGGAAGAGATATGTGCAGCCGCCACTTGGGCATCTCCTCATACATTCACCAGACATTACAGAGTGGATGTATCTATGGATTCTAAAGCTAATTTTGGTCAAGCAGTGCTACTAGCTGCAAGAACGACCACAACTTAATGGCTGACTACCCACCCTATCTTTCAGGGTACTGCTACTTACTCGTTAACCCATGTGTAAGGAGTGTGGCGTGCCTCAGAGATTATCCCCCACAATGGTAGTTTACTCACCTGGTAAAGGTGATTGTGGGGGTATACATCTCCGAGGCACTCAACAACCCACTCGAGTAGTCAGCTAAATAAGGTAATTCAGATAAGGTAAGGTAATATGAAGCATTGAAAACCGGCATGCCGTATGGACTGGATAGCACTAGTGTGTATAAGTAGGAAATAAATGGACAGATAAGGTCCAAAACATTATTGAACTGTGACAAGTGAGTTGTCTATTCTATTCACTGACTGTTTCCTATACATATAATACAAAGAAAGAAAGATTAATAACAGGATAAGAAACATTGATTTCCTAGTAGGTACAGCTTTGGAAGACATCGAAATGATCCAGGAAAGGCAGCACCACAGGGAAAAAGGGTCATACTTCTCTTTTAAAGTCACATGTGCATCAGTAACCTATCAGGTGGACACAACCCATGTGTAAGTAGTGTGGAGTGCTTCAGAGTTGTATACCTCCACAATCACCTTTACCAGGTGAGTAAACTACCATTACTCTCAGTAAAAAGTAAAATGCGAAAGTTAATTGAACAAATCGGATGGAAAATGGTCCTCTGTCCCATCTTTCCCCAAATTAAAAGTCATCTTAAGAAACTTTAAACTAAGCTTTGGTCCCCTTCCTGTATTACCAGAACAAAAAGTGGCAGAACGTAATGTACTGATGCAAAAAACAAGTGCTTTTTTAGTGCACCAATTGAAAAGTCTGCTAGCAGTAGTGAATGGGGTTGCCGGGTTGCTGGCCAATAGGAGAAGGAGAATTATTGGCCAATCGGAGGACGTGCTGCCCACTGGTCGCACTTTTTGGAGCCATTGTAACCTTCAGCGCTTCAGTCTTAACAGCAATAAAATTCAATGTTAAGCAATAAAAACCTGTAGCAGCAGAAATCATAAAAGTAATAGTTTATTACTAGAGAAGAAAGCAGCAATTACAGAACGATATAGCAGCAGAAAGCAGAGCAAATATCACACACTGCCCCCCAAAGGCATTTTCAGTATTGCACAACATCTTATCAGCACCCAGGTGTGTGTGTGTATGTGGGGGTGGGGCACCCCACAGACAGAAAAAAATAAGTGATTACTTTATGTGGGCACTCTGCCCCACACCCGAGTACTAATATTATGATGTGCACTACTGTTTTTTTAACATTATTGAGTGCAAAACTATATCTGTGGGGCTCCACCCCAAACATCCCGGTGCTAATATGATGTTCTGCGCTTGAAACTGTAATGTGCACCTGGAATTTGTATTAGCAACTATAATGACAGAGCTTAACACTCGGCATCAGAACAGTGCTTGTTTTGAAATTTGCAAGTGTTTGAGTGTACTTGATACCTACTAACTTCTAAATCTAGAGAATATTTACTTGATACCTGCTTATTTATAACTCTGAGAATATTTCCCACTGACTAGCGCTACCTACAATCGTCGTTTTGGGAGAGTTTGTAGCTGAGCAGCCACTATTGCTTGCTTACTGTGTTCGCCTAGTAGGGGCGCAACCGCAGTCGAGGGGATATACACAATCGCTGAGCGTGTGCCTGACGTTCACATATGTACCATATCTGATCGAAAAATTTCTGAAGTGCAAGAGGACCCTTAGATCTCCGTGCGCCAGTGTCATGCGGATCGGTTCCAGCTGAGGGAATGGTACCGGATCCTTCAGAGCATGCGCAGAAAAGTGACACGCACTGAAACATGCTTCTGTGAATGTGCTAGATCGGGTACCTGCTCGGCTTTGTACTTACTAAGTGATAAATTGTCAGCACCAATTTTACACACACCACAGGAAAACACCCATGAAGTCAACTCTTAAGACACCACACCTAATAATCCCTATAATCTAAAAAGAGGGCAGTTTGTACAAAAGTAATTTGTCACAACAGAGATAATTATTAAACTTTCAGGTGGTAAAATGATTTACTGACTCCTGACATATTTCGCTGTAATTAATGAAACCCCACCAAACTAATAGAGCTCTAATGAGCTGACAGTAACATGGTGAAGAGATTCATTATGAATAAAAATATTTCTTAAAGAACAAGCAGTCCGTCATTTTATGTGTGTTCAATCTATCAGAAGGAAAATAGTATCTGCACAACTTCGACCCCCATAACACACAGCTTCACCCTGGCTGTCAACTCAAATTATTTATTTTTATTATTTAGTTACATTTAAGTAATGTCTGTGTAAATGGTGTTTCTACCCACTCAGAAGGTGCTGTGAACTCAATATGTCAAGCACAAGTTGATCCTTTTTATATTGCTTGCACATGTGCAAGAAACATAGTGCCATCATCCGAGTTTTCAGAGGTGTGGCACCTCTCTTCAATTCAGTCAGTGAGTTTGCAAGCGCGCACAGTTCTCCAATGACTGCTGCAGCCTATCCATGACAGCAGTCGAAAAATACAGTGGCATACAGCTGAAAGGAGAGCTCCGCTTCAGTAATGAGCTCTCCCCCCCTGCATAAGCACGCATATTGCGTGCTGATATCCCCTTCCCCCCCCACGCACTCACTGTATGGCCGACGGGGTGCCCAACCCCATCAGCTCCAGCCCCCAAACAGCTTTTCAAGCTGCCACGCTGGGATCCACCCCAGCATGGCAAATGTCCGCATCGTCGTAATTAAAAAACAAAAACCTGTAAATAAAAAAGCGGTCCCTAAGTCTCCCTGCACCCACCCGCACCCACCCACTGGCACCCTGCCTCCCCACCCCCCTCACCCCATACTTACCTCCGGAGCTTGGCGTGACGATCATCGGTGGACCGGGAACACGTCTGCACTCTTCAAAGCCGACCGCAAACTGAGGATATGCCGGTAAGCTGTATAATGGAATAAATAGGTTTTTTTCAACTTTGTTGCATATCTCAGGCATTTTTGGGAATTTGGGGCCCAAATTTTCAACATAGGGTTTCTGGTACCCCTCCTCATGAATTCTTGCACTGTCATGGCGTTAATCGGGCCTGAAGGGTGATTTCGCGGTCACTGCGCGAAATCACCTTTCAGGACTGATTAACAAAATGACACTGCCAGTGTTCATAAGGTGGAGCTCTCAAAAAGCCTATGTTGAAGATTTGGTGAAAAAATTCCTAAAATGACTTTTTCTGGCATAGCGTTACGCGGTTCCTCACATGCGCTTGTAAGTTCATGAATTTTAAATATTTTCACTTGAGATTTTCAACATTGCCATTTCACACACCTCCTTATGAGCAGTACAGCTGTCATTTTCACATCTTTCCCAAAACGTGTTTCCGCCCATGTAGCGCACAATGGCGCGGTCGGTGTCTTGAAATCCATGTATGGGACACATTAAGAAAATCACAGTGACACTGTTCATGAGCAGAGGTCTTAAAATGGCTATGTGTTGAAAATTTGGTGAAAAAATTCCTAAAATGACTGTTTTATGAGCATCGTTGCACAGTTCCTCATGCGCTCGTAAGTTTGAAATTTTCAGTATTTGCACTCCAGTGACTTCCAAATACTTAAACAGCACATACAAGCAAGCAACATTCGGCACTGACAAATGCTTGTTTTTTATAGTTCCTCCCTCAATCCACTTCAACTCTTATCACCCCTTTTGCAGTGGTCTGTGACAGATGTGCAACTTGGTTGAGAATGGTGGTCTCCTTTGGGGAGGGCAGCTGAGATGACTTCTAGCTGCAGGAATGAAGAAATTGTGTTATAGTAGTGCGTGTGTGGGGAGGGGCAATTTCTGGGGTGGGGTTAGCAACAGACTGTGGTCAGGAAGATTTGTATGGGTGGACAATCCAGCTGTACTAAGGGTCATTGGTTAGGGGAAGGGTTATTGGTTGGGGTGGTAGTGCAGATTTTGGTCTATAGTATGCAAGGAAGGGTGCTCAGTTTGGGAGAGAGTGGTCATCTGCAATGATTTATAGCTGAAGGAAGGAATGGTAGTATAACTGCTGGGATGGTGGTTGGAGGGGGCGTTCCTACTGTGTGTGTTGGGGGTTAGGCGAAAGGTAAGTTGGCAGGAAGGGTGTTATGGGGTAGAATCCAGCTGTACATAGGGTTGTCAATTGTGGGAGTGCAGGTTCAGGTGATGTAGTAGACCAGGAAAGGTCCTCGGTTTGGTAGAGAGTGATGAGTGCGGGGTGTTCCAACTATGTGGAAAGTGGTTGGCATGGTATGGGTGGCTGGTCTGTGGGTTGAATGTGTGGTATGGACTTGGTGGCATCCAGTTGCAGAGAGGGTCCTGGGACTGTGGTGTTGTCCAAGATGGAAGAGCAGTTTTCTAAGGGCCAGTTTGGGTGAAGAAAAGATGGTCCAGTTGCAGGGATGGTGGGCGTGTGCTTCTGGCTGGTCAGTAGGCTTTAAGAGTTGCCTGTGGGGATTGGTCATGTAGGTGTAGAGGCTGGCTCAAGGGCTAGGAATGAGTAAGCTCCAGGTGGGGAGCTCAGCTTGGAGGCAGGGGGTTGATCCATACACAGGACTGGGAAAGGTAGTCCTGGTGTCCTGGATCTTGTTACCCTGTAGCCTGGGTAACAAGATCCCGGACCTAATGGACTTGATGACAGAGATGACCTGGATATTGTTTGTTTTTGTTAACTTTCTCTTTATGTTCCCCCCTTCGCACAGCACCCCACTCCCTTCAGGAGACACCTATGGCCTTCTTAGTCCCTGCCCTCTTACCTTACTGGAGCGATCCATCCCCCATGTAGCCATGGCTATACCCCTCAGGCGGGTATGAGGTGAGGGCCCTTACACCCCAAAGTCTTCTTGTTTCGTCAGGATGCCATCGCTGGGGCAGGTAGGGGCATTGGGGATCGGGGCATGATGCCCCATCTACCTGGAGTGCTGTGGGTAATTTTCTGGTGTTCCAGGCATGATGTGTGCCCTGACATCAAGGTGCTAAGTGCTGAGGTCCATCACGCCACCCCCTTGGTAGTGGCTTGGGCTTGCTGTACCTCGGGTCTCCACCTGAGGTCAGACAAGTGCCAAGCCCTGGTTCCCTCCTCCCCCAGGAGAAAACGAGCTGTCCCTGGGATGCTCAAGCATCCTCCCCCAGGCCAGCCCTCCAGATCCTGGGTTTGTTCCAACAGCTGCGTCGGCGGGCGAGACCTGCATATTTTGGCAGTCACAGAATTGTGGTACTCAGGAAGCCATGACTGGGATATTAATATACCGAGGTACACAGTCTACAGGAAAGATAAAAAGCTGACAAAGGGAAGTGTTGCTGGTAGAAGACCTAAACATGCCAGATGCTGACCGAACACCTATGTGGCAGCCACACCCAGTAGCAAATACATCCTGGATGCTCTGCAGGGGGCGAGCCACAGACAGCTCGTGGTGGAAACCATCAGTGATGGGTTGATATTGGACCTTTTTTTCCCCTGAATTCTATTTATGCACCTGGCTCTCTGAGGCATCCTTCAGAGGTGCCCACACAATCCTACCCCTTCTACTCCCCGCCGTGGCCATCCACACCAGTTCACCCTTCCTTCTAGGGACTTCCCAGCACTCCGGATCACCCCCCCGGAACAGGGCCTGCCCTCCCTCGGTGGCACTATCTGGAATTAGAGGGTCCATCCCTCTAGGAAGTCGGCCATGGATCCCCGGTGTGGCCTGGCATTGCGGATGAGAGGGAGATCTCTGGGGCCCTTGTCAACTCCTCGTCGAGCAGGGATTTTTTCATTTTTTATTAGAGGCTGTCCCTCATAGAGCCCATCCAGCAAGACAATGTACTGCCATGTCTCCGCCCCCCCAGGCATACACTGCACCGCTACAATCAGCGATCTCCAGCTTGCCGCCAGAGGTCACTCCAAGAGTGAGTGCACCCCAAGCCCTCCCCAGAGAAGAAAGAGTGGTCCATCCGGACGCTCGATCTCTTCCCTCCCCTGCCGACCCCTGGTGGTCTGGGCTCATTGCCGAACCCAGGTCGCCAGCATGGCACAAAGTGTGGCATCCAGTGCCTCAACCCTCAGTGCCACCGGGCCGGTGATATTGGACCTTGAGCTCACAAATGGGGACAAAATAATGTATGTATCAGGAGGCAGTCAGCTATGGTCCAGCGTAAGCCATACAGTATGGTTATAGGTAAACACTGTTGAAGAGTCAACCCGCCAAGTTCCCCGATGTTGCCACCATAAAATGAAAGTAGGGACCATGTCCCCACCTATTTTCCTGACAATGCAACCAGTAAATATAAGTAAAGCCCCTGCCCCTCCCAGTTCATAGATGTTGGCACCATTAAATAAAAGTAAAACCCATCCCTCCACCGAATCAGTTCACCGATGTTGCCAACATAAAAAAATCAGTAATTCCACCATGTTCAATATTCATTTGAAATACGTCTCATGCCCCTCCCTCTCCATGATCCCAAAGGTACCAGCCCTAATAATACAATCTGGCGACCAGCTCAGCCCAGCTCACACCTCTGCAGCGGATCGCTGATGGAATAGTCAATGATCTTACTGCAATATAATGGACCAAGAAGGCAGTAAGACATCACCAGCAGACATACTTATCTGATGTACAGTTTAAGAGAGCAAGTTGGGATTACCTGGTGATTTGCGTTTGGTATGGGACGGCCAAAAGGCCATCCAATTCCCACAGCTGCACTTATGATGGGGGGGAGAGACAATCGAGACCATTTCGGGCATGTCTGAGAGGGCTACTCTAATAGCTGAAGGAAACAGAAAGGAGTGCACTTTAAGTTGAAAAGTACAACCATGGGTAGGAAACTCAAACAGGCAAATAATTTCTCTTGATCTAATGGACCCGTCTTTCTGGGTTCTGTGGCAGGAAAGAGAGTCATCTGTCAGGTAATGTTCTAGCCCACCATAGTATGATGGTCTATTATCTGGGAGAGTCCCAAACATATAACTGTTTGAGTTTCCTTACATATAATACCATGCTGTAAGAACCAGTTTTTGAGTTCATGGAAGCTTGGACTATTAGTGAGAAATTTGGGGGGGGGGATGTTGCAACTCTGGAGAGCACATCCTCTAAGGCTTAGAGTCTAAGTGAGGTTGGGAAAAAAAAATTTATATAAAAATGGGTAAAGAGATGTTGGTTATCAGTGGAGGTGGAAGCAGAGTGGGTAGGAACAATTAAATGAGTATTGGCTACAGTTATAGAGAAAGGAAGCTGGGCGCAGCCCAATTCCTGCTTTGCTGTTCTCCCAGTGGCTACCTTCTGGTTTGAATTTAATAACAGGGAGAGAAAAAGGGCATTTATTGTACAAATGCCTGCATAGTCGTATGGAAAGCACTATCCTGAATGTATCAGGTCTTACAGTGGGGCACATACATGGGGAGGTACATCTGGGCAATTACCATTGGTGCTGCAGGGCATAATTTTGTCCATTGATGCATACAGACCGATTTAGACTATATCAGAAATCAGGATCCAAACTTTCTAGACATTTTCTTATACGTAGTAAGCCACGGACATGGCTTGGCCTAAGCTGGGAAACCCAGAGAAACTAGGGAGCTGAATAGAATCTCAGATGTATCAGTTTGAAGAAAGGAGCAGACATAAGGTACTCCATTTAATATACTAAAATGTAATTTGGTCACAAATTGGGACTCTTAGTTCACTTGTTATGGGATCAAATCAAGTAGTTAAGGTTCACACTTGTTGACCGTCACCTGTACTGCAAAGGCAAGAATGGTAGAGGTCTTGATGCTGTCACTAAGAAAGTGAGATGAATGCAGAATTACACTCTACATCTATTATTTTTTTTATCTTTATTTCTCTCTGGTCACCGGTGTTCTGGGTAGCTCTCTGGCGAGAGCTCCCCCGGCTTCACCTCTACCTCCCATCGTGCCCTTCCCCTGACTGAGGAATCGGGTGCTCAGGCCCCCTCCTCCTGCGACCCTGAATGGGAGAGGCAGGACCATGGAGAGTCAAGGCAGGACTGGGGGTCGCTGCAGAGCAGCACGTCCCTGAAACCCACCCCAGGAGAGGAGAGGAGAGGAGAGCAGTCCTCCGGATGCTCAACGCGTCTCCTCCCCTAATGACCCGAATCCACTCCCGAACCCCGGGTCACTGGTGCGGTGCAAGTTGTGGCGTCCAGCGCCTCAACCCTCAGCGCCACTGGGCCAGCCTCTACATCTATATTAATGGCTGTAGTAGAGCACTGGTAAATAAAAACTAAAGGGAAATAGGGAGAGAGATGGTTAATCTGTGTGTAAACAGTCAAAATGACTTTGTGGGTTTCCGAGTCACCTCCTGAATCTCCTCCCAGGCAGTTTACCCTCTCAGTTCTAATTCAAGGAGTCGTAATAAAGACTTGCAGTGTCAGCCCATCTGGCATTAAAGGAATGAAAAATGTCCTTCATTTCCTGCAGCAGTGTCAGTGAATGGGATCCAACAGAGGTCTTCTCTGTCTGCGATCACCACTGTTCTGACACTGAGGAAGTGTCTGCTGCTGTGCAGGATATGCGACATTATGAACTGAGGATCGTAAATAGAGGAATCTGACTGGCCGAGAGCTCCATGAAGCCGTGATGATATCAGGCTACATCATCACGGCTTAGAAAAAGTTCCAGCGCCACCCACCTACTTGCTTGCTACCATCTGAGAACTATTTTTTCAAAATGTACTCCTACACCACCCAAAAACTCATACATAAAATGTTTTAAAACCTGTTTCTTTTATTTATTTTATTTTTTTTTTAACTCGAAACTCAGTTCATAATAGCAATAAGTCACTCCAGGGTGTGGTATATCATGGGATATCATCACTTCTCGGGTGGTTGGACGCACTCTGCCTGTGGCCTCGTGCCCAACCACCCAAGGCGTAACGATATCCCATGATATACCACACCCTGTTGTGCCTTATTGCTTAATTATACAATGGGTAAGTTAAATCCTGACTTCTGATTGGCTAACCATCAGGATTTACAACGTGTAAATCCTGATAGTACCCAATGGGAACTAGTGCCAATCGCCAGCCAGCCGCATCATGAACCCCCTATGTATCACTCCGTTACTACACTATTCAAACAATCTACTAACTAACTCAACTAGCAACTCCGTCTCCACAACACTATAAAAATACTGTCCCGAAACTACCTGCAAAATAACTTCTCTGTTTTATTTGAAAAATAAATGTGACCCTCCTTGTCCCCTATATTACATAGAGGGTTCACACTGAGATTCACGTCCGTTGCTGCTCTGCACTGTGTGACCCTATTTACTACTCCTACATGCTGATGCAGAATAAAAACAAAAAACATCATACCTTCCTCCAATGAATCAAAACAGCAGAACAACGACATTCTACTACCTGTAAACAGCAACATTACTCCGCCAGTTTCAAATACAGGAAAATAGCGTTTCTTACTTCCGTATTCTCCAAAAAACCCACAACTTCCCGCTGCCTCAGGAAAAAAAAAAACATTGCACAATACAGCACTTGGAGCTCAGAACCAGCTACCAACTGAGGATTATTTTGTTTCGCGGATGAATAAATTCACTACAAATAACTTAAAATAAAAAACTATTTCTTTTTTCCCCTCACAAACCCCCCCCCCAAAAAAAACAGGGCCATTGCATAATCGCAATATACCCTCAAGGGTGTGGGTGATGCCAGAATTTATACACTTCTGGTATGTTGCTGGTCACTCATCTGAGCCTCGTGACCGAACAACACACCAGGGGTGGGTAAATCCGGGCATCACCCACCCCCTTTCGTGGTATATTGCTTAACTAATTTGGGAGGCAGTACAGCGCAGTGGTTTAAGGCTCTGAGCTGCAAATCTGGTGACATCCAGCAGACCAGACCTGGGTTTGAATCCCACAGCTTCCACTTGCAGACTGTATGACCCTGAGCAAGTCACTTAACTTTCGTGTGCTCCCAGATCGCACCTGTAAAAAAAACTTTCAGCTTAGTGTGCTAGTCCTGGTTAAACAACTAACAAAAAAAAAATTATCCACTAATGCCACTGTGGTGTCCTCAGGTGTATGGTAATGTTCTGGACCCACAGGGAAGAAGACTTTTAGCTTTGAGGAGAAAGAAGTTTGGAATATTAGGCCTTTCTCTAGGAGGGGTATGAATACTTTTGATATTCTTTGTGGTGGGTCTGTAAATTCTACTGGTCTCCTTTTCTATGAGTGGTTAGCAGATATTTTTTTTGTTTGGAGACTGAGAAATTTGGCTAAAACAGATCAAAGCCTGGTTTTGGGGTCACTTGCTTTTGGGCCCAGGGTTCAGAAAGAACCCTCGATATTAAATTCACAACTGGTCAGCAGCTCATGCAGTCACTAAGCGATTCCTTAGAAACAGCATCCAGAGCAGTTCCTCTATATCCTCCAGTACATAGAAACATAGACTTTGACTTTGGTATGGGAAGATGGCAGCCATGCTGGGCTGTCTGTTTGGGCGCTAATGTTTGAGCCTGAAAATTGCGGGAAAAACACTGTTTGGGGGTTTTCCTCTGCTAGTGTTTTAACTATAGCTGGATAACAACTAAACACAGGGAAGTGGACTGGTTTTTTGGCCTTGTGAAGGGATTTTTAGCTAGGATTAGAGTGGGGTAATCAGTATAGGCAGGGCCTGGATAGTGAGGCAGACTAGGTGGTTTATAGGTTTTACATTTTTTAGTTAGGGAACATGCTGAGTGAAATGTGCTGCAGCTTCTGCTGATTGCTGATGGCTTTTCTGTTTGGAAGCAGAGCATCGGAGCCTTGTTACTTGCCCACTGCAGGAGAAGAGGAGCGGGTGTTGCCAGCCACCATTGGAGGACCTGATCACCAACGGAATTTCTAGTGGGAAGGAGTTCCAGGTATCTGGGAACTTATATGAGATGGTGGAGTGACCAGACGAAGGGCACCATTGTGGGACGGCAAGAGTTCTGTGGGTGGAGGTGCGAAGGGTATAGCAGGATGGGAGGGGGGTTAAGGTTCGAGGAGACTATGATCCCCTGATCCCTCTCCTGTTGTGTTACTTTAATGCCCTTAGTCAGGAAAACACTTGCCCTGAAGCACTGTTGGACTCTGGCCAGGGATGGTGAGTGGTTCACAGTTTGACTGTGGCCCAGAAGGGCAGGTCACAGTCTGACTCTTGACCTGGAGGGGATGGCAGGTCATAGTAGGACTCTAAATGCCATTCTGCACCACAAGTGTGGAAAACACGTTCTGGGCAGGATGTGAGAAATTACAGCTGTACTGTTTGAGGTGGTGTGAAAAAAATGTGCATGTTGAAAATCTGGAGTCAAAATATTGTAAACTGCCAAAGTTATGTACCTGCATAGAAACTGCACAAAGCACACTTGTAACATGACCATTTTAGGAATTTTTTCACCAAATTTTCAACATGGGCTTTTTGGGACCCTGGCACTGTCATTTCGTTATTCGGTACTGAAAGGTGATTCCGCGCAGCCACCACAAAATCCCTTTCCGTGCCCGATTAATAAAATGACAGTGACAGTGACAGTGTTCATGAGGTGGGGTTCCCAAAAAGTCCATGTTGAAAGCTTTGTTGAAAAAAATTCCAAAACATGGCAAAGGTATCACCAGAAGTTGAAAACATGATACATTATACGTCACTTACCTTGAATCCTCAGTTTGCGGTTCGGATTTGTAGAGTGCAAACGTGTCCCGGCCCACAGAAGATGGCATCGGCTGGCCTCTGGAGCTAAGTAAACTGTAAGGGGTGTGTGTGTAGTGGGTGCTCAGTGGCGCGGGTTAGGGAGACAGCGGTGATGAGGAACCGTCTTCTTTTTCAGACAGGTTTTCTTTTCATGTAATTCTTTAAGTAAATAAAATATTTCTGGACACTAGGGGTGTGATCCCCAGTGTACCACACTACTGAGGCTGGGTGTAAATGCAGACATGGAGATTGGGCCCCAATGTTGGCAGTAGCAATGAACCAAGGGGCTGCATGAGGGGAGCATCTGACACTGGGGTGGTCATCCTGGTGTCGGATAAGTATAATATAAATATAACAATTAAAATAAAAATAATTACCAGGTGGCAAAATGTTCAAAAATGAGACATGATGGGCAGAAAGGGGCGTGAGCAGTGTAATGAGTGAACACAGTGGTGAAGGGAAAACACTGACACCTAGACTACCTTGAGTATATTCAAGACCAGGAGAGAAATAGCAACCTCTAGAAGAGACCTGCAAGTGGGTAAACAGGGGAAATATCCTGACAGATAGTCTACGTTGTGTATCCATATGGCCAGGAGAGAATTAGTGACTTCTAGAGGAGAACTGCAAATAGGGAAGTTGGAGAAAAAGCCTGGATAGCACCACAGTAACGTACTTTCTAGCTAAGTCAGGAGAGATTTTATGTGTAGTACAGCTTTAAGAACTTTTACAGACAGTACAGCCTTAAGAGAATGTACTTCCTGTAAGCCTGCCTGTGTGTTTGAGATTAGTTTCCTCTTGTATATCTGTGCTGAATAGAAGCAAACAGATAAGGCCTAGATTTCAGTGTGATGTGTTTTCCTTACTACCAAGACCCTGATGTGTTCAAGGTGCTTATTTCGGCCATCAAATACAACACTTTCAGTCATTTTTTTCCAATTGTTTAACCAGGAGTGGCACAATAAGCTGAAAGCTTGTTTACAAGTGCGACCTGGGAGTGCAGAGAAGTTAAGTGACTTGCTCAGGATCACACAGTATGCAAGTGGGGGCTGTGGGAATCAAACCCAGGTCTCCAGATTTGCTGCTCAGAGCCTTAAATGAAGCCATTTTTGTCTTGTTTTATTTTAAGGTGGGGGAGTACAGCTCCCTGTCTGTCTCCTTTCCATGAAGATCAGTTGAATTCCAGCTCCCAGACAGGCCCAGTGTGACAGCAGTAAACAGAAAATAAAAATAAAGCCATGAAAAAAACGGGAACATCTGCCACAATAACAGCATCCTTCAAAAAGATCCCTATTAGTGGTCCTAAACTCAGACTATTCCCTGCAACACAATAAACTCTGATAGGTGCTTAATGGTTTCACTGAAAAGAGAGATAGAGAATCTGTGCAAAGTGTATAAAGCTGTTCCGTTTTTTCAAATGTAAATTAATGCTGGGGCAAGAGGTCCTGGGTCTGACGGGGGACTGGTACAGTTATTATGGCAGACTGGTGTGGAGAACAGCTAGGCTTTCCATCAACATGTCAAACAGGGGGTCGGTCAGCTGTGGGGGAAAAGTCTTGGAAAAAAAGAGAAGGCCATCCGGTCCTGGGGCCTTCCCAACCCCCTAATAGCTTGTGTTATCGCCTGTTTAGTGAGAATTGAGCTCAGTTCTCCATAGGATACTAATGGGATAGGTGCTTTTGAAAATAGTTCTCCATCGGCTCAGGAGAGGTAGTGACCTCCAAGGTATACAGAGTTTTGTAAAAGGAGTAAAAGGCTTCTCCAGTCCTTCTAGAGTCCAATGTGATATCCCCAGCTCAATTTTTATCTGAGCTATCTCCACCTCCCTCTTTTTCAGCTGCCAGGCCAAGTAGCCCCCCATCAGTAAGACCCAGCCTGGGGCAGGATGATTGACCTTCGATTGTAACATTGCTCAGGGTGTTATATCTTCACTTTAATTTCTGTAACACCTCGACTCCCTGATGAACTGCATAACTGATCAGAGGTTCTGGGGTCCTTCTTATTCGGTAAGAGGCCTCTTCCACACTTTTGAAAATTGGCTAAATAAATTTGCATTCTTTACAATCCATTTCGTGTATGCCATTGTTGATTTGATGGTGGGTGGTGCCTGAGGTTTTTGACAGGGCAGGGGTCTGCCGTAGGAAGGATGCAACTACAATTCCTGAACAGGGCACAAAGCTTGGGGTGCACTTTTTTCTGGATGGCGTCAATATGTCCAGAAAAGTTTAGGTGTTGGTCCAGCCAAACACCTAAGTACCTGAAGGAGGATGTGTCCTTAAATAGAGTCCCATCAAGGGTGAGGAACGTGGGCAGGGAGGGAAGCCTATAGAGTCTTTGCTTTGTGCCAGAGGTCAAGGACACAGTGTTCTTGGCATTAAGAAAAAAATTGATGGTTAGCAAACCAGTGCTGAACTTTGTTGAAATCATTCTGCGAGTTGGATGTAACCTCGGCATGGTTGAGCCAGATGTATACAGGACCGTATCATTGGCGTACATGTGTATGGTGGAGGAGGGTGAGCAGACTGATGGAAGGTTATTTAGGAAGATGGAGAATAATAAGGGCCCTTACACTGAGCCCTGTGGGACACCAGTTCTAATCGGGAGGGGAGGGGAAATTGCATCAAAAATCTTGACTGATTGTGTTCTACCAGTGAGGTTGGCCTTGAGCCAGTTTGTGGCTGAGGGGGATAGACCAGCTGTTGAGAGGGAGTCTAGGAGAAGGGAGTGGGAGACTGTGTCGAAGGTCTTGGCCAGGTCGACCAAAATGGCTGAGGTGATTTTGCCATTGTCCATCCCTGTAAGGATAGAGTCAGTGAGCCGAAGTAGGGAGGTGGCAGTGGAGTGATTTTTCCTGAAACCAAACTGGAAAGGGGTGAAGTAGGAGGTGTCAGTAAGATATGAGGTAAGTTGTGAGAGGACTAGGTGTTCTTGAACTTTAGCTAGCATAGGAAGGAGAGAGATAGGGCGATGGTTACCAGAGGAGAAAGGGTCACTGCCTTTGGAAAGGGGAGGATGTATGGCTCCACAGACAGAGAGGGAAGTGATGGAATTTAGGAGGTCAAGAATAATACAGGGCTGGATGTTAGGGCAGCAGTTGATACCAGCTACAAAGATAGGGAGAGTAAATGGAAGGACACATGAATGGCTAAAGCATCATGGATTGCTGGGTTAGAGGATGAGTAAACTGTGGAGGATGGAGGAGGTAAGGATGTACATGGCCAGCACCCTCCCTGCTGGCTCTATCTTTTCTTAAGAGGAGTAGCCAGGAATGGAGACTGAGTGGTCAGGGATTGTGCTCTTTAGCCATATTTCTGTGATGATTAGAAAGTTTGGTTTTAGAGTGGCAACCATGGCTTGTAGGGAACATGGAGGCAATTTGGGGGTTTGGGACAATGCCCTTGCACCTGCCTATGCCAGTCCTGTGCTACTTTAGAGGAACAGATACCTGCACTTTGGAGAGAGGGGAAGTGCCCCCCAAGGGGGCAGTAAAGGCTGGGAAGGGAGTAATGGATGGGGTGGGCACGAAAGCTGGAGCCCTGGAGGGTTTGAGAGTGCTGAGGCTGGACAAGACACCAGGGCTGGATGGCATTCACCCCAGGATATTGAAGGACCTAGAAGAGATCATGGTGGGGCCCTTGTCAGGCCTATTCAATGCCTCACTGAATTCGGGATGTGTACCCAAGGATTGGAGGTTGGCTCAGTGGCCCCAAAGATAAATCAGGGAACTATAGACTGGTAAGCCTCACATCCATCATGGGAAGCTAATGGAAATGATCCTGAAAGAGAGCTGGTGTTGCTACTTGAGTACAATGAGCTGCAGGACAGCATGGCTTTGTCACAGGCAGATGCTGCCAAACCAACCTGGCAGATTACTATGACTGGGTGAGTAGGCAGATGGACAAGGGCCATGCAGTTGATGTCCTGTACCTGGACTTCAGCAAGGCATTCGATTCGGTGCCACATGGGAGACTTGGAATAAAACTTGAAGGCACAGGGACAGGACCAAAAATGGTGGGATGGGTGACAAACTGGCTGCAGGGAAGTCAGCAGAGGGTGGTGGTGGAAGGGGAACTCTCATCCCCAAGAACAGTAAGGAGAGGGGTTCCGCAGGGCTTGGTACTGGGACCGTTGTTATTTGGGGTATTTATTGCAGACATTTCCACGGGCATCAAGAGCAGGATCAGCCTGTTTGCTGACGACACCAAGATAGGGGCGGTGGTGGATGACATAAGGGGGCAGGCTCTGCAGGAAGGTCTGAAAAAGCTGGAGACTTGATTGGACACTTGGCAGCTGGGGTTCAGTGTCAAAAAATGTAAGGTACTGTATTTTGGAGCAATAAATCCAAGGAAAAACTACCAACTGGGAGGGGCAGAGCTGGCAGAGACCAAGGAGGAGAAGGATCTGGGGGTGGTCATCATGGGATCAGTGAACAACTTGGCACAGTGTAGGAAGGCAACAGCAATGGCCAGCAAAATGGTGGGTTGCACAGCAAGGGAAATAATGTTGAGGAGGTGAAGGTGATTCTGCTGCTGTATAGATCATTAGTTAGACCTCATCTCGAACTGCTGTTTGACTATATTCAGGAAATACAGGGACAAATTCTACACTGCATACAGAGAGGAAAATAACAAAACTAAACATGCCATAATACCCCAGATCAAACTATACCAATGCTAATTAAAATGCAAGCACAAGCACTATTACAGAATGTGGAGGCAAGAGGACTTTTCAGTACACACTGTGGCTAATCATACTACACAGACAGCTAAGGATGACTTGCAGGTCCTCGTATTAAGGCACAGACAGTCTAATTCATAGACAGTACCTTACAGCACCAGTGGTGTCACAGCACTGAGCTGTTGCTGGAGGAGTAGTAGGAGGAGGATTGTGCCTTGGACAGAGTGGCTGACAGAGCGACTCCCTGCTGGCTGACTCCAGCAGACTCAAGGCAGACAATATTGCTTTCCTTACCATGCAGTCCTTTCACAAGAGAGCTGATTATCAATAGTACTCAGAAATAGTACTTAATGTCTCCTGATTGGCTGGTGTGTTCTTGGCAGTGATTGGTGATAGAAGCAGAAGTCTACTCTAACACCGTAGGGTTGACCTGCTGATTGGATGATTCATGGCTGGAAGGAGCTCTGTGCTATTCCTTGTCAGGCAAAGTCCTCCACAAAGTAAACACTAGGTTTGGGAGGGGCACACTGACTAGGCTGGAGAGGGCTCATAAACAGCAATCAGTCCCCACAACCCTTCTTCTTCTTGTCCAGCAGCTGGAAATTTGGAGCAAAAGGCACAGCTCTTTAAAAGGCAACCAGGTGGTGCCGGCCCGGTGGTGTGGAGGGTTGAGGCGCTGGATGCCTCACCTTGCGGCACGCTGGTGACCCGGGTTTGGGAACGACCTCGGGTCGTTGAGGTGCTGGCATGGGGGGGGCAGCTCTCCCCTCCTGGGGTGGTTGTCGCCCTCCCATAGTTCTACTGCCACCAGGTGGAGGTCAAGTGGCAGCGCAGGTGGCAGGGAACCACAAGTCGGGAGGGTGCCTCAGAATGCAGTGCGCATGCCTTCACCAAGCTACGTGCACATCGAGAAGGGGTGAGCAAAAACAGGGTAAAAAAAAACATAAAAAAGGGCTGCCAGGTGGGCTAGCCCAGTGACGTACAGGGTAGAGGCATCCATGCCGTTCCTCCTGCCATGTCAGCAACCCATGTTTGCGATGCAAACAGGTCATCGGAGGTTGGCCGGGAGGAGAGTTGAGTGTCGAAGGACTGCTCTCCTCTCCCAGGGTGGGTGGTGCACCACTCCCACTAACGACTGTCACCAGGTGGAGGCCTGGTGGCAGTGCAGGTCAGGAACTGACCAAGAAGGGAGGAGGGTGCTGCAGGGTGCCAACTGAGCTGTCACTAAGTGCATACTGTAACAGCTGATTGTACAACTCAGTCGGTGTCAGGCCAAGATGGATAGCGAAGGACTCTGCTGGTCACCGGCTCATGGTCGGATGGAGGAAGCAGGGTGTTGGGGCACTACATGCCAGGATGGGGGGCCACTACACACCAGGGAACAGCATTATGTAATTGTACAGAGAGTTGGGATGGGGCAGCGATACATTTGACACAAGCGAAAGTGTCTGTGTATCAGGCAGGTGATCAGGTGGGTGGATGGATCACTGGACATCTGATAATATTATTGAAACAGTAGCCATGGTTGCAGGTGGAGGGCGGGACCGCTAAACACCAGGGAATATTACTGAAACAGCGGGCATGGGTGAGGGAGGAGGGAGGGTTCTGCTAGACCACTGGGGAACAGTACTGAAACAGCAGGCACGGGCATGGGTGCAGGTTGTGGGTGGGACCAGTGGACACGAGGAATTGATTTTTTTTTTTTTGTAAAATGTTTTATTAAAGTTTTACCACTTATATACAGACAACAAGTCAAACAACACGAAAGACTCAGTTTGTTACAACTATATACAGATGGGTCCACATAAATTGCAAACAATACTGAATCAGATCTCCAATAAATAGAAGCTGATCTTTTTGTAACATGCTAGGAATAAACACTTAAATGTCTTTAGAAGCACTTTTAGCTGTAGTTACACAGCTTTCAGTATATTTTATCCTTTTAGCACTGTAAAACATTGAAGTTCATTAGAGGCGCAGAAGTATAATATATTTCTCTCTTCAGATAAGCCCAGCCAGTCTCTCTCATCCTGGCTAGTAGTTTGTAACCCACTGATTCCTAGAGTCCATCTCCTAAGAGACAATTCTGCCTATTTTCAGCCTTGTCCCGGGGGGGGAGGAATTCAGATGGATGCCAACTGACCGTGAACCAGATTAAGCTGTTGGTAGTATTTTCAGTGAATGGGGGAAATTTGGCCGGGGCAGTGGGGAAATTCCCCTATTGTTTTCGAGAAGTGCCATGTGATCTTTAACAGCCACCTGAACTACCACCAGAACAGGCAGAAGGGACTTTGGTTTAACTTCTCATCCGAAAGATGGCACCTCAAGAGTGCAACGCTACAGCGTCAATATTGAGATTTAACCCAAGTGCTTGGCATGGGGATAGAACCCACAGCCTTCTGATCTTCTGGCCTCAGAGGTGTCACAGGGGAGAGGGGCAGCCTGTGGGGGATGGCCGGTGGAGTGGGTGTGGGGAAAGCCCGCCAAAAAAATGAGTCCCCTCCAAGGGAGGGGGCGGAAGCCACATGCCAGCTCCGAGAGAAGGAGTAAATAGTAATAAAGAAAATCTCTCCCTGTTCTCCACCTGCTGCACTCTTCTCAAAGTTCTTAACTTTTGTTGCAATTCAAGCAGCTTTTGTGTTTCACTGTTTTGTATTTGGTCACATAGCTACTGACCACCACAAATACTTTCCATAGTGTAGTGACCCCTCATCCCCCACTCTGTGAGGCAGGACTCCCTCCCTGCACCCACCTCGTACCACCTGGGCTGGCAGCTGGCACAGCCCTCTGTACTACCATGGCCAGCCACCAACTGAACAGACTGGGAACCTCACTGTTCAGAATACATGCTCATTGGTTGAGTACATGTTCTTGAACAGTACCATTCCTGGACTGTTCAGTCGGTGACTGACCATGGTGGTGAGAGAGGGCAGTACCAGTCACCAGCATGGGTGGTGCGAGAGGTGGAGGGTGTGGAAGGGGGTTCTGCCTACTGGGTGGGGGCCACTAAACTATGGAAAGTATTTGGGGTACAATCCTACCTGAAGATGCTGCCAAATCTGACCCAACCTTAAATCTATATACAGTTCTCCAGCTGAGAGACAGACTAAATCAACTGTGCTCCCCTAACGCTGAGTTAGCTCTAATCTGATCTCATCATAGGTTTTGGGAATGGGAAGAGAGAACCATCAGGACACTCTCTTATAGGCTCTGGAAAATGCAGGTAGAGAGACACATCTCTGGGCTCCGTAGCTCTATTGGTGTCCTGCACGCCAAAGATCTTAACCAGGTAATGAGGGATTACTATCTCAAACATTACTCCCCCCCATTGCCAACTAACCCAAACTGAATCTGGGATGAGTTTCACTACCCAGGGTCCCCCCCAGAACTCAGAGAGAGAGACTTTAATCCTCTCACTTTAGATGAGGTCAGAGCAGCTGAACAAAGGCGATGAACAAAAAAAAATCACCAGACGGTGATAGACTCCCCATAGACCTCAACCAGGAGATGATAGCAGAAACTGCCCCACTGCTGCTGAAGGCATTCTAAGTAATCCTTACACGGGACCACCTTCCTCAATTGATGTCAGAAGTTTTTATTACAGTGCTGCCAAAAAAAGGAAAGACCCTGTTCTACCAGGTAGCTACTGCTCCATCTTGCTCCTCAATGGGGACACTAAAGTCCTAGTGAAAATACTTGTGGGTAGGCTTGACCCCATCATTCAATACTTAGTACATCCCTCCCAAGCAGGATTTGTAAAGGGGAGAATGGATTCAAACAACCTTAGATCAGTCCTGGACCTGCAGTACCTGGCTGCCTCCCTCTGTACGCTAGCAGCTGCCTCAACAAAAATTTCGAGAAGACTTTCATCTCCATGGAGTGGGTCTGCCTCTTTAAGGACATGTGGAATGTGTGCTTTGACCCCATTTTCTATGTGCAGTGGGCACCCTATACCGACAGTCGCACACCCAAGTACTGACCAACAGTACCCTGTCTTACTCTTTTCGCCTCCACAGAAGCACTTGGCATGGCTGCCCTCTCTTGCCCTTGCTAGTCCTACTGGCCATAGAGCTGTTGGTCGTGGCTCTGCAAGTACACTCACAACTAATAGGGCTCAAGGTTGGGGGAACATAGAGCCTTGTTGTACGCGGATGACATTGTCCTGGTTGATGTCATGACTGCCATCCCTCCCCCTACAGAAACTGCTCACTGAGTTCTGTGATATCTCTGGCCTTCATACTAGCCACTCTAAATCAAATGTTTTCCCACTTAACCTGCTCTGTAGCCATCAGCCTCCTGTGGGTGCTCCCCTGGCATTGGTGTGAGTTAGGAATCACACACCTGGGAATGAAGCTCTTCCTTAAAATTCAGAAGTTGAGCAAAGTAAACTTCACCCCAGTAATTGACTCTCTGACATAGGAACTGTGCAGCTGGAAACTTCTCCACATGTCCTTAACTGGGAAGACCGCAGCCATTAAGTGGTGCTCACCCCAAGGTGCTCCACTATCCTCCCCCATCTCCCCATCAAGCTTCTGAACATTTGGTTCTCCATGCTTGATACCTTGGTAGGATCCTTCCTATGGGAAGGCCACCCACCCAGATTCAACATGGCCAAACATCAACAGCATTGGTCTAGAGGGGGGGTGGGGACTCCCCAGTTTTGCATATTATCATGCTGCCTTTGTCCTAGCACAAACAGTTAAATATTCCTCTCTACTTCACCTCCATCTGCTCCTCTGTGAGTGGCCATGGAAGGGCAGATGCACAATGCTCCCTCCTCCAGGTGGTCCTGTATGATAAAACCAAGCTAGTGAGGACACATCCAGTATCTCAATATCTTACTCATATTGGATAAAGGTGTCCAAGTACCAACCATTACTCAACCCTCCCTTTCCTTTTTTTTAACTGTTTATTTATGATTTTTTCAGATAAAATCAACATTGAGGTACATCTGGAGATACACACAGTGGCTCAGATATTCAAAGGGTTGCGCATGGCGCCCAACTTGATTGTTACCATGCACAACCCACTGATACACCCAGTGTGATATTTAAAGGGAAAAAAGTGTGCGCACAAATCGTCGCCAGGGCGCATCAGTAATATGTAATACAGGCACAGGTAGGGGATGTGCACATGCAGCAAACTGCACAGCCCGACATTCAGCCCGTCAGGCAGAGTTATGCAGGTGTAACCCCTACCTGCACCTGCACAAAGTTAAGCCTAAAAAAAAGGAACAAGTTGAGGGCCACCCACAGGTGAGCTGCTGCATTGCAGGGTGCAACACAGCAGCTGCCACCTGTGGGTGGCCATCAGCTGTTCCGCCACACCTGGCAGCACCCCCATGCCCGATCATGGGCATAACTGTATCCCCAATTAGCCCGATCGCGGGCATAACTGTAACCCCACAAAGTCCAATATCTTGGTGGTCCAGTGGACATCAAGTAGCCTGATCGCGGGCATCAGACCTCCCCAAGTCCAATATCCCTGGTGGTCCAGTGGACGCATGGAGCCGATCGTGGGCAGCATTCCCTCACCCCAAGTCCGAAATCCCTGGTGATCTAGTGGACCCCCACCCCACCTGCCCACGCGGCCCCACCACCCGCTCCCCCTGTCAGCCGGCGGCAGCACCCACCTGCCTGCCACCCGCGCCCGCCCGACTGACAGCTGGTATGGCTGCCGCCCATTGGTTCAGGCATAAGCCAATGAGCGTGCGGCTATCTCCATAGTCAGTCAGATATGTGAATGAATTCATTCACTTATCTGGACAACTAGTACCGATATGAGCTGCCCATGGCTCATGCTCTGAACCAATAGGCATGCAGCCATACCGGCTATCAGTAGGCGGGCGGCGGGGTGGCAGGCAGGGGTGCTGCTGCCTGCGGCTGATGGGGGGAGGAGGGTGGGGGGCTCCGTGGAGCGGGTGGGGGGGGGTCCACTAGATCACCAGGATTTCAGACTTGGGGAGTGAGAATGCCGCCAGCGATCGGGCTCCATGCAGTCCACTGGACCACCAGGGATATTGGACTGGGCGAGGATACTGATGCCCGTGATCAGGCTACTCGAGGGGTTAGAGTTATGCCCATGATCGGGCTAGTGCGGTCCACTGGACCACCAAGGGATAGGAGACATTCATTGTCCCTTACGGGACGTCCCGCAATGGGGCTGCAGGGGGCGTCGGTCCCCGACGGCTGCTGTCTGGCAGGGAGCCAGGTGCAAGTCGTCGGGGATTGGTGCACCTGCATGCTAATGGCATGCAAATGGGGCCGTAATCATATGCAAATGGCCCCCCGTGCACCTTGCATAAATTATGGCCCCATTTGCATGTCACCCTTTGAATATCGCGGGTGCTGTGCATGGTGGTTTAATACCGTCAATGCTCCTCTGACCACTTGCTGGTGCAGTTTCACTGCGCCATGCACAGTGGGGGTGGCCAGGGAGCGATATTCAAAGCAGTTGTGCCATAGCGCAACTCCGTTGAATATCACCCTGGCCACACCCCTGCGCAACTATTTTGAGCGGCGCACAGGCTTGTGCCACAAACTGGCACAGTTTGAATATCTGGACCAGTGTGTATATAGCTTAGTTAAAATATCATGTCTGAATGATTCCCTAGGAGTTACATTCAATAAATATAAATAAAAATGTAATTCAGTGTTAGCCAATATCATACATAGTGCAAGTAGGTAAGTTGTAAGTTCAGTATAATGTCCATTATTCCTGTTGAAGCAAATACTGAGTGTTCGATTGCCCGGTTGAATCCATATGATGAGTGGGCATTTCTTAATTTCCTTCTGGAAAATAGTGAAATAGACCTTCATGGGACAAAGCAAGGATCCAAAGGTGTTATATAAAATAGCCATTTTCTCCATCTCAGTTCAAATAAATCTACTCTATCCCCAGATCTGGCAATGAACCTTTCCAAGGTATAAATCTCTTTAAAGCGTCCCATGCCAATCCTGTAGAGTTGGGGAGGTCTGCCCCCATCTCTAGTAATGACTTTCTTTGCTTCCAGAATATAGGTTATCAATAAGGGCCTTTGGCCCTGTCCACACTACAACATGGTGTGCTGTAACGTTCTCAAAAATGTTACTGCCATTGCCATTACGATGCATCCATACTGTGATTGCAACGTTTTTGAAAACGTTATGAGCTGGTGCTATTGCGTCCACATTTATGAAAAATTATCCAGGCTTGCTACTAGTTTTAAGAATGGTATTTCACGTTCTGCAGTATTCTGGTAGCAAGGAGAACCATTTCACAAGCCAGACAAGTGTCTGCACTGGTAAGCAAACTGTTACCAACTGTGCAATGGTTCTCATTCCGATCTCAGACTGTCACAACCCACTCAAGCAGGTCAGCCCTCTGCTCCCAAAGTGACAACCTCTGAGCATAGTATTGTGAACAGTTAACAGAACAAGGTAACCCTCTTGTCTGTTTTGTGGGTTCAGTCACCTTTTCCCAAGTTCTGGAGGATTCAAACTGATAACCTCTTGTTAGCATACTCAATTGTCAGGCTCAGATAATTCTGTCTTGAGGGGCCAGATATCTTTGCCTATAGGTTACCTAACCAGGTACTACAAAATGAACCCTTAGAACTCTATGCAAGACCTAGAGAACTCTTACCTGTTTCCCAGTTTGGTACCACAATAAGCTCATGCACAGTGTCAACTGTAACCATCTAAGTTTCACTTATAAAAAAGTTTCAAGGCACACCAGGTAGTTTCTGTTTTAAAATATATATCTTTACTTTAAAATAGGTAAAATAGGAAAAGAGTAAATACAGAACAAGATATCCCAACACATACAATCTTAAAACAAAACTGGTTTAGAAGTGCAAATCCCTACAACCCTACACTCAGACTGGTCTTCACTAATGTATCCTTACTTTCTTAATCTTTCAGTGCATTGATGTTCCTCTTTCTCAGTCAGAAAATGAATGTCTCTCTCTCTCTCTGCAAGGTCTGCTCAGTATACTTAAAAATAGTCTTGGGCTGCCTTCTCTCTAAGTCACCTAACTCCGCCTTGGTGTATTAAAATTTATATTTTATAACACAGAATGTCCTAATAAGATATTTTAAAAAATAGGTGACATCAGTGAATCTCCTCTCTTCATGTGACTTCCCCAAACCAATCTGTGATCTGCTTCACACAGACATCAAAGTCTCTTTGATGTAATTAACTGGCTTCCTTGGAAAACACCCCAAACACATGCATATGCCCCTTTCTTCATGACACCTAGTGCAAATCAAAGGATTTCCCTGAGGACGTCATTAATGGATATTTTAGTTCCTGGCTTCAAAGCAAACAGACAAGCTAATTACATCCCAGATATCTGTAGTTTAACCTACGTCCTGTCCTTTGAACTTATACGGGGGTTGATGTGTCATTTCAGTAAGACAGTAGTTTCTCCTGACAGACACTCCCCTACATATTTTATATTGCAGAAAAAATATTGTAGTGTAAACAGAACCAGCTGTCCACGTGCCACAGTCCTCCCCACCTAGACTGAATTTGGGGGCTCTATCCCCTGCATGGGATGAGCTTCCCAAATCAGTTCACTCCTCGTAGACACGAGACAGCCCATCTCAGTTCTGATTGGTCACTGCAGCGCTATGTAGAATGGTCATGTCACATAGAAACATAGAAACATAGACTTTGACGGCAGATAAGGAACGCTTGGCCCATCTAGTCTGCCCATTTCCCTACCTACAGGATAGGCCTCAGATCCTAGTTAACCAACAGCCTATTTCTTCCTACCCCCCACAAGAATTGCCTTATGTCTGTCCCATGCATTCTTGAATTCTCCCACAGTTTTAGACCCCACAACCTCCTCAGGAAGGCTGTTCCATGCATCCACTGCCCTCTCTGTGAAATAATACTTCCTCACATTGCCCCTGAACTGCCCTCCTTCTATCTTTAAATTGTGTTCCCTTGTTCTTGCATGTCCCTTTTTCTGAAAGATGCTACCCTATTGGACTTTGTTGATTCCACTGAGGTACTTAAAAGTTTCTATCATGTCCCCCCTCTCCCTTCTTTCCTCAAGGGTATACATATTAAGCTCCTTTAGTCTCTCCTCATACGGCTTCTCTTGCAGACCCTGCACCATTTTAGTTGCCTCCTCTGGACTACCTCTATCCTGTCTATGTCCTTGCGGAGATGGGGTCTCCAGAACTGGACACAGTACTCCAGATGGGGTCTCACCAACTGTCTGTACAGAGGGATAACAACTTCCTGTTTTCTGCTGCTGATGCCTCTCCCTATACATCCCAGTATACCCCCCAGCCCTCCCTACTGCCTTCTCACATTGCTTGCTAACCTTAAGGTCATCTGATATGATTACCCCCAGGTCCCTTTCCTTTTTTGTTGTTGTTACTACCTCCCCACCCATTGTGTATTCTTCCCCTGGGTTCTTGTTTCCCAGGTGCATTAGTTTGCACTTCTTTGCATTGAATCCTAGCTGCCATACTTCTGACCATTCCTCCAACCTTGCCAAGTCCCTTTTCATCCTTTCCATGCCTCCTTGTGTATCAACCCTGTTGCAGATCTTTGTGTCATCTGCAAAAAGGCATACTTTTCCTTCCAGTCCCACTGCAATGTCACTGATGAAGACATTAAAAAGGACTGGACCCAATACTGAACCCTGCGGTACCCCACTAGTAACCCCTCTTTCTTCAGAGTGGACTCCATTTACAATTACCTTCTGTGTCCTGTTGTGCAGCCAATGTTTTACCCAGGCTACCACCCTGGGACCCACTCCCAGGCTGGTTAATTTGACTATTAATCTTTTGTGTGGGACTGTGTCAAATGCCTTGCTAAAGTATAGGTAGGCCATGTCACAGCCCTGCCTAGTCTATACTTTGGTCACCCAGTCAAAGAAATCTATTAGATTCATCTGACATGACCTTCCGCTGTGAACCCATGCTGCCTTGGGTCCTGTGCTCCACTGGCCTCTAGGTACTCAACTATTCTTCCTTCAGAGTGACTCCATCACTTTCCCTACCACAGAGGTCAGACTGACAGGTCTGTAGTTTCCTGCCTCTGTCTTGGTCCCACTTTGTGAAGAGGAATCACATCGCCTTCCTCCAGTCCTCGGGTACCACACCATCCTCCCATGATTTATTAAAAGAGTAGCCAGTGGTTTCCACTAGTTCCTCCTTAATTCTTTTAGAATTCTGGGGTGAGTTCCATCAGGACCCATTGCTTTGTCCACCTTCAGTTTTAGAGGTTCTTGCAGAACCCTTTCTTCTGTGAAAGGATTGGGATCGACCCCCTATCAAGAGTGCTTCTGTTAATTGGATTAGGCACTTCCCTCCTCTTTTGTGAATACTGAGCAGAAATATTCGTCCAGCATCCCTGCTTTTTCACTGTCCCCTCTGCCCACCCACTGTTCATTCTATTCAGCCTCACTATCCCTCCCTTTGTCTTTCTCACGCTGATGTACCTATAAAGGTTTTATCTCCCTTCTAACTGAGTTGGCTATCTTTTCTCAGTTTGGGCCTTTACTATTCTGACTTCTCCCTGCTTCCTTCTGCCTTAACTGGTACAGCTCTCTGTCCTGCTCTTCTGTGTTTCCTTATACTTGAGGAATGCTATCTTTTTCTTCCTGACTTTCACAGCCACCTCTTTTGAGAACCATAGTGGCTTTTTCTTTCATTTTGATTTGTTTATTTGCTTCACACAAAGGCTTGTTGCCTATGTGATGGCAGTTTGATGATTCACCATTGTTGCTCACACCTCCTTCTAGCCTGTTTGCTAGTGCTTTTCTGGGCACTCTCCCATCTTGCAAAGTCAGCCATCCTAAAGTCCAGTACCCTCACTTTTGTATGCTTGACTCTGAGCTAAGTTTAACGTGAACCACACTGTTTGATGGTCACTTGTCCCCAGATAGCACACTTCTAGATCTGAGATCCTCTCCTGCCCCCGTTTGAAATCTGAGTCTAGATTGCTCCCTCACAGTGGGTTCCAAAACTAGCTGTCTGAGGCCTGCCACCTGGAGGGGCATCAAGAATGGCCTGCTCTTGGATGTGGCTGCAGCAAATGTGCTCAGTTAACATCTGGCATATTCAGGTCTCCATCAACAGTATCTCCCCTTTCTGTGGCATTCTAAGAATGCCTTCTATCCCTATCCTTGTCCATTCCTCCTGACATGGGGGTCTGTACACAACCCTGTGCCAATTTGTGGTGCCTTTCCAGTCTCCAGGTGACCCACAGTGCCTCCTCTCCTCCCGTTTACTCTTTTGTTCAGTTGCTTTTATCCCTTCCTTTACATAGAGTTACTCTCCCCTCTTTTCCACCTGCTCTCCTGTGGGTTATGTACCCTGGTATGTTAACATCCCAGTCATGGTTCTCTTGTGTACCATGATTCTGTGACTGCTCGATATCCAGGCATCCCTCTTCCATCAAGGCCACCAGCTCAGGGGCTTGTTGTCAGACCACAGGCATTGGTACTCATTACCCTCCATTCCTGATGGACTTACTCCTTTGCCCCATTCCTGTCCTTCTTGCCTTTGTCACTTTCTCCATTTACCCCTGCCTTCTCCCTATTGACACCTCTATGTTGGTGTTTGCGACTTACTACCGTGATTATTTGGGGCTAGATTTCCTGCTCCTTTCCAGTGCCTCCCCCTTGGCTAGTTTAAATGCTTGCCAATGAAGCATTTAAACCTATCCTATAGGATCCTGGTTCCCCTCCCGGACAGATGCAGCCCATCATGCTAGTATAGGCTTGCATCACTCCAGGTGGACCCCCAGTCCCCAATGAAGCCAAATCCCTGAGCTCCACACCAGTTTTTCAACCACTGATTGAATGCCATGGTGCAGAACACCCTAGCCTCTCCTATGCCATAGATGGGCAGCACCTCCGAGAAGGTTACTGTGCATGCTGCTTGACTATGGCCCCTCCCAATTCAAAACTCTTCCTGCACTTCTCTAATCCCTTTCTTAGCCAGGTCATTTGTCCCTAGGTGGACAATGACATCCAGCTCCCTCCTGTGCAGCTGCTCCAGCAATCCTGAGGATTAGCTCCTGTCCCTCAAGCCATGGCACCAGGCAGGCACCTTACCTCCCTCTCCCTTCTCCCCAGTTCTACCTTCCTAACAATGGAGTCCCCCACCAGGGTTGTTTTTCTTCCCTGCAGGGTCCCTGCCACCCTCCTGTGGGTCTCCTTTTGGAGAGTTCCCAGCATCTTCCTTGGTCTCCCTGTGGGTGCCTCCATAGAGGAACACACTTTGCCAGAATGGCATAGGAATTGTGAGAGGTACAACTGGAGGATGCACCTCTGTTCCACCACCCTCACCCTCCCTGAGCCTGTGGTCCAACCACTCCTCTTTCTTGGCAACCTTTGAGGCAACGGCAGTGGCACTAGAGGTCCCTGGATGGAAGAGGTCCCACAAATCCTGGCCAACTCAGACTGGAGATGAGCAACCTCCTCCCTCAGCCCAGAGAGGTGCCTGCAGATGGGACAACACCGCATCCTCCAGAACATCTCCCGGAAGACTGCTGCTCCACAGCCACTGCACTGCACCACTCCAATCATGTCTTATTTCTGGCCCCTTAACTGTTTACAATCCTTACTCTTTCCTCTGTTTTTCTCTCTCTCCTTACTTTCTGCCTGTGTGCCCTTTAAGCTCCTGATTGTCCTGTTCTGAGACAAGAATATCCTATATTTCTCAGTAGACCACTTACTTGCTCAGAGGCAGACCTCCAGCAGCTAGAGGGGGCCAGAGAGCTACTCTTGCCCTTCTAGGATGGTGGGTCTTTGGTGGTTCTGTGATCACTCACTTCCTGCTCCCAAACAGGAAGTTCCTGTTGCCAGTCAAATCCTGTGCCTATAAAAATAGAACTAGCTTTGGGTGGGGAAGAAGGGGCAATATAGTCCCAGCAAAGAAGTCCAGTCACACAGCAGTCCTTTCTCCTGGTGTCTTCTGCCAAGCAATTAGCAGAATCTTTCTAAAGCAGTCTTTAAATGTAGCTTCCTTCTAACTAAGCCACTCCCCTACTTACTAGATCTTTCTACAAGTAATTTAAACCTCACAGCTATTAAGTCCTTTCAATCACCAAATTACACCTAGATAACTGTTCAGATACCCATTCAGTTCAGTTAACTCAGACAAACACACACTTTTTTTTTTGTTTTGTTTGTTAGTTTTTACCCTAAATTAAAGGGCCAAGTACAAAAGTTCTTCTTCTTTAGTCCCAGCAGAGAAGTCCAGTCACACAGCAGTCCTTTCTCCTGCTGTCTTCTGCCAAGCTATTCCATACCCTTGCAAAGCAAAGCAAGACTCCATCTTAGCAATCTACCATTGTTTTTCCCCCATCTGCGTCAGCCAAACCAGGGGTTTGTGGTTAGTCTGCACCACAAAATGCTGCCCATACAAGTATGGCTCCAATTTCTTTAGGGCCCACACTATGGCAAGACACTCCTTTTCCACCGTGGAGTATGCCTGCTCCCTGGGAAGTAACTTTTTACTCAGGTAGGCTATTGGGTGATCCCTCCCTTGGCTGGATGTCTGACTCAGTACTGCCCCAATACCCATGTTTGAGGCATCAGTCTGAACTATAAAAGGTTTGCTATAGTCAGGACTTGTCAAAACAGGAGCACTGCACAGTGCCTCCTTTAGTTTGGAAAAGGCTTCTTCACAGGCTAGGCCCCAGGTAATATTCTTGGGCATTCTTTTCTTTGTCAGGTCAAATAGGGGAGCAGCCAGGGCACTGTAATTGGGTACACTTTTTCTATAGTACCTTGCTGTGCCAAGAAAACTCCTGACCTGCTTCTGAGTTTCTGGTCTGGGCCATGCCTGGATTACCTCTATTTTTATTTGGTTAGGACAGAGCTGTCCCTGGCCTACCACATGCCCAAGGTATGCCACCTCTCCCATGGCCACCTGGCACTTCTCGGCTTTGACAGTGAGCCCGGCCCTCTGTATCCTGCCCAGCACTTCCCCAAGGTGGGAGAGGTGTTCCTCCCAGCTGGTACTAAAGATAGCAATGTCATCCAGATATGCCACGGCGTACTCCTCACCTGGTTCACCAACCTTTGGAAAGGGGCTGGGGTGTTCTTCATTGTCAAAGGCATTACTTTAAACTCAAATAAGCCTATCAGAGTGATGAAGGCTGACCTCTCCCTAGCTCTATCTGTCAACTCTACCTGCCAATACCCCTTGGTCAGGTCAATGGTAGTAAGGTAGGTTGCCCCCCCAACTTGTCCAGGAGTTCATCTGTCCAGGGCATCGGGTGGCCATCTGACTTCGTGACTGCATTCAGTCCATGATAGTCTACACAGAAATGAGTTGAGCCATCTGGCTTGGGTACAAGGACTATGGGTGAGGCCCAGGGACTGTGGGATCACTGGATCACCCCTAAATCCAGCATCTCCTCCACTTCCCTCCTAATGTCCTTTTGGACAGCCTCTGACACCTGATATGCTGTCTGCCATATGGGCTTCTGTGTCCCTGTCTGCACCTCGTGTGTCACTAAGGGGGTTAGTCCAGGCTTGGTGCTAAACAATTGGGCAAAGTCTGCTAAAACCTCCTTTACTTCCTGGATCTGGCCCGGGGTCAGCTGGGGAGACAATTTTACTGCCTCCACAGAGGACTCCCATTTATTCTCTTCCAGTAAGTCCAGAAGGGGGTCTCCTTCATCCGTCCCCTCCCCAGGACTACACACTGCAAACACCATGTCAGCCCTGTTTGCATATGGCTTCATCATGTTGACATGGTACATCCTTTCTGTCTGTCTTTGGTCAGGTAACTCCACAATATAGTTCACGTCATTTACCTTCCTAACCACTTTGTACAGTCCTGCCCACTCAGCCTGCAGCTTGTCTTTCCAGACCAGAATAAGGACCATGACTCACCATGTTAGAGTGAGCTCTGGCTCTGCCGTCAGACCACACTTTTTTGTTTCTGTTGGGCAGCTGTCAGGTTGCTCTGGGCTGTCCCCATAAGCTCCTTCAGCCTTTCCCTAAACCTAAGGATGTAATCCACAATGGGAGTTCCCTGGGTGGTGTGTTTGCCTTCCCAGTCCTCTCGGATCACGTCTAGGGGCCCACGTACCCAGCGTCCATACAAGAGTTCGAAAGGGGAAAATCCTGTCGACTCTTGGGACACCTCCCTGTATGCAAACAACAGGTGGGGAAGGTATTTCTCCCAGTCCCTCCCATGCTGTTCAGCAAATGCCTGGAGCATTGAATTTAGGGTACCATTGAATCGTTCCACAAGCCCATTGGCCTGTGGGTGATATGATATCGTGCATCTCTGCACCACCCAACACTTCTCCCATAAACATTTCATCAGGTCCAACATGAAGGAACCTGCTCGATCGATGATTACCTCCTGTGGAAACTCAACATGGGAGAAAATCCCAAGTAAGGCATCTGCCACTTTGTCCATCCTCAGTGAGGATAGGGTGACTGCCTCTGGGTACCGGGTGGCATAATCCATCACAGTCAGGATGAATCTCTTCCCTGAGGAGATGGGGGTATTTAAAGGCCCCACAATATCCATTCCCATCCTCTGGAATGGCTCCTCCACTATGGGCAATGGGATCAGGGCTGCTTGGGTTTTCTTGCCCGCCTTCCCTATTTCTTGGCACTGGCGACAAGACCTGCAATACTCCTTCACCTGCTGGGTGAAGTTAGGCCAATAGAAATTTTGGGCCAACCACTGCGTAGTGTGCGCGATTCCCAGATGACCAGACAAGAGAATATCATGGGCAATCTTGAGCAACTGCTCACGATACCCCTGGGGAATAACAAGTTCCCTGCCTAGCATCCCTCCCTCTGTCTGTACTGCCTGAGTATACATAAGTCCATTTTCCCAATAAACCTTATGTCTGCCATCACCTCCCTGTGTGCCATCTGAGTCTGCCCATGCCCTCAGCTTCTCTAAACTAGGGTCACTTCTCTGAGCAGCTGCAAACCCCTCACACATTCCCAAGGCATGGGACAGGTCCCCTTCATCTGCTAAACTAGGGTCCCTAGCACTAGCATCAGGGCACTCAGGATCACTGTCAATCCCAACCCTCTGACAAGGGGTCACCCCTCCCTCTTCAGAGAAACCCTCTGTAGCTGTGTGCTTACTTGTTACTGGGGAAATTTCTACCCCCTTTTTATCAGTCTCCCCATCTGGAGACACAGGCTGGGAACCAGCCTCTCAGTGGTTTCCACAATGGTTTCTGTGGGGTTCAGGGACTACAATTTTCCTTGCCGCTTGACTATGGGTAACTGCACATACTCATCCCTGCTGGAGATTGTTACAGGATCACATCCACTGCTAATGTTTTGGCTACAGCCACCTGTTGCACAGTTCCCCCTGTTTCACCCCAGTCTAGGAGAACACTAGCGAGGGGCAATGTTTTCTCCCCACCCGCAAAGTCCTGTACAGTGACGTATTTATTGGGTATAATCTGACCAGGCTGTACCAGATCCCCCTTTACCAAGGTCAGGGATGCCCTTGTGTCCCTTAGCCCCTGCATCTGTACACCATTCACCATGACTGGGTGCATGTGTTCCCTCATGTTCACTGGCCTGCTTCCAGGGACACACAAACAACCCACTTCTTTTCTAGCACCTGGTTTGTATTATTGCTCACCTTTTTGGGACACTGTCTGGCAATATGCCCAGTTTCTTTACACACCTAGCATTCATTTCTTCTCTCAGAGAAATCTTTTCTCTGAAACCTGGGGCTAACTGGTTTCGGTGGAGGCAGTGAAGGTTTTAGCTGCTCTGAAGTCGTGCTTTTCCCTTTCTGTGCTGCCCCACCCACCCCATTCGCTTTCAAAGCAGGTCTGCTCTTGGCATAGCGGTCCAAGAGTTCAGCACCCTCTTGTACTATTTTGGGATCTTGATCCTCTAGCCAGGTTTTAGCTCGCTGGGCATGCCCAATAAAACTGTTCTAATAAAATCACATTTTCAATTTATCAACAGAGTTTGCTTCAATTTCTTCCCACCAATGTTTTAAAACTGACATTGTTTTGTGGCTAGCTCATCATGAGCTCATATCAGGGCTTCTCCTGAGCTTACAGAATTTAGCTCCTGTATGATTCAGCAGTTAATTCAAACTTTTTAAAAGGTGCAGCTTTAAGTTTGCTGTAATCATCACTGTCCTCATTGTCCATTTGACCAATGCATCCCGAGCTTTCCTGTATGTAGTGGGGATAGCTGGAAGCTCCAGACTCTCTAGGAATTTTAGCCTGACTACAAACTTTTCAAAAGAATTTAAAAGGCATCCATATCCTCTCCTCTTTAAATTTGACTATTAATTTGGAGTTCAATTTGTAACCCAGTCCTGCAGTCCCAGTTAAACCCACGCCACTTACCTGCTCTGGTGCCACTGGTCGGAGTCGTATCTTCTCCAGTTCGTGTTGCCTCTGGCGCTCGTGCTCTGCACGGTCAGTGTCTCTCTGTTCTTGCTCTGCCTCTCGGCGTTCTCACTCTCTCTCACTGTCCACCTCTCGCTTCTCTCGCTCTGCCTCACAGTCTACCTCTCTCTTCTCTCGCTCCCTCTTCTCCTGGAACTCCAGCTTCATCCTTCGCAACTCAATTTGCAGCCTGAGCACCTCTGGATCCAGGATACTGGTGACCTTCCCCTGCTGCTGTGGCCCTTCACTGACAGTGGCCCTGTTGTCCTCCTCATTGGATCTGGACACTGCACTGGCTGCTAGCCCTGCCACACTCGAGGTCTGGTCCTTTTCAGTCATGGTCCATGACTCGCTGCTCTGGGTATCTGCTACCATCAGGGCATCTATGAGGTTCTGCTTGCTGGCTTTCAATGCAATCGGGATTCCTTTGTCCCCACATAACTGCTTTAAGGAGTCTACAGTGTGCCTGCTGTAGTCAGAAGTCATCTTTCCTAACTACTGCTACTCTGACTGGCACTTTAGAAAAAAAAATAAAAACAGGTAGGAACTTGACTATAAGCCAAGGGATATAGTTCTGTTTCCTTTTGAAATAAATCACTGCCTTTCTTTTTTCTAAGTGAGCTGAACAGTCTCAAGCTAACACACTGAATAATAAAGCTTATACCACCAAACTTTTTTGCACCGCTGTAAACCAATCTGTCACAACCCCACTCAGCAGATCGGCCCTCTGCTCCCAAAGTGCCTACCTCTGAGAATAGTATTTTGAACAGTTAACAGAACAAGGTAACCCTCTTGTCTGTTTTGTGGGTTTGAGTCACCTTTGTCCCAAGTTCTGGAGGGATTCAAACTGATAACCTCTTGTTAGTGTACCCAATTGTCAGGCTCAGATAATTCTGTCTTGGGGGGCAGATATCTTTGCCTACAGGCACCTAACTAGGTATTACAAAATGAACCCTTAGAACTCTATGCAAGACCTAGAGAACTCTTACCTGTTTCCCAGTTTGGTACCACAATAAGCTCATGCACAGTGTCAACTGTAACCATCTAAGCTTCACTTAAAAAATAAGTTTCAAGGCACACCAGACAGTTTCTGTTTTTAAAATATATATATATTACTTTAAAATGGGTAAAAATAGGAAAACAGTAAATACAGAACAAGATATCACAACACATACAATCTTAAAAACAAAACAGGTTTAAAAGTGCAAATTCCTACAACCCATACTCAGACTGGACTTATCTAATGTATCCTTACTTTCTTAATCTTTCAGTGCTTTGATGTTCCTCTTTCTCAGTCAGAAAATGAATGTCTCTGTCTCTCTATGTAGGTCTGCTCAGTATACTTAAAAGCAGTCTTGAGCCGGCCTTCTCTCTGAGGTCACCTAACTCCACCTTGGTGTATTAAAATTTATATTTTATAACACAGGATGTCCTAATAAGATATTTTAAAAAAATAGATGACATTAGTGAATCTCCTCTCTTCATGTGACTTCCCCAAACCACTCTGTGATCTGCTTCACATAGACATCAAAGTCTCTTTGATGTAATTAACTGGCTTCCTCTGACGATACCCCAGGGTTTTAAATAATTGATTAGCAGTTTTTTCTTGGGACAATACTAACTATACAGAAAGCATTTATATAGGTTTTCTAGAAGTGTTATGTTTGTTAAACACAGTGAGGCAAGTGCTATGCATTTTCACAATGTTTTGAAACTTTTATGAGCAAAACGCTAATCAATTTTTAGAGTTAAATAAAGCCCTGTACCCCAAACAAATGCATATTGGACTTCCCAGTTTAGTCTGGGACCTGCTTCACACAGACATCAAAGTCTCTTTGATGTAATTAACTGACTTCCTTGGAAGATACCCCAAACACATGCATATGCCCCTTTCTTCATGACACCTGGTGCAAATCAAAGGATTTCCCTGAGGATGTCATTAATGGATATTTTAGTTCCTGGCTTCAAAGCAAACTGACAAGCTAACTACATCCCAGATATCTGTAGTTTAACCTACGTCCTGTCCTTTGAACTTATACCTGGGGGGGGGGTTGATGTGTTATTTCAGCAAGACAGTAGTTTCTTCTGACAGACACTCCCCTACATATTTTATATTGCAGGAAAAATATCATAGTGTAATCAGAACCAGCAGTCTATGTGCCACAAAGACTACCTCCGAACAGGTCTTGAGATCGGATCCAAAAACGGTAGCGGTAACGTTACAGATGCGGACGCGAACCATTTTAACAAAACCCTGTAACGGTTTAGCCGCTCTGTAACGTTACCGAGAAGGCAGTGTGGACAGGGCCTTTTTGAATACGTAAGCTCTCTGGTGCAGGGTTTTATTTAACTCTAAAAATTGATTAGCGTTTTGCTCATAAAAGTTCTAAAACATTGTGAAAATGCATAGCACTTGCCTCACTGTGTTTAACAAACATGACATTTCTAGAAAACCTATATAAATGCTATCTGTACAGCTAGTATTGTCCCAAGAAAAAAAACTGCTAATCAATTATTTAAAACCCTCTGGTGGGATAGACAAAAGGACCAACTCTGGGGTCAAAACCACTTCCTGTCCAACCAATTCCATCAAGGCCTGTGATATTAGGTGCCAGAACTCTCTCAGAGCTGATCAGGGCCAAAATACATGGGTATGACCCACATATTGTTCCCCACATTTCCTCCAATATTCCCCTGTGACAGTAGTTGTGAATTTAGAGAGTTTAGCGGTGGGGTAAAAAATATTTTTCTGGTCTTCCATGCAAACTCCCTCCAATTGCATTTAAAAGGCTGAAGGCGAGCTTAGTATATTTTTTCCATTCATCTATTTGGATTGGCATAGGAAGCTGTCTGTTCCAAGCTTCTAGTATACCTCTAGTGGATTCTCTTGACATTTCCTGGAGATTCTTATAAAGTAATCCTATGAAATGTGGCCAAATGTGGCCTCCTCTAGTAGTTATAGCAAGGTGCAGCAACAGGGGGAAGGGTTTAGGTAAGAAACATGTGCTAATCACCCTCTGTCCTATTGATTCTTTAAGTCGTAGGTACAACAGGTGGTCTTGTGGATTGAGCCTATAGCTTTCCTGTAATTTCAGAAAAAAGATTACATCCATCTCATCTGTAATTTTGTAAATTGATGTAAGACCCCTATTAGCCCAACTCTGCAAGGTTTGTTTCTCTTGTGGTGAAAGGGGATTTATTAGTATTGAGAGCGAATCTAAATGGGATAAAGTATGTTGTAAATCTGGGGAATTTTTAAGTTTATGCCAGACCTGGAGGGTAGACTGTGCTCCTATGTAATATGATATATATGTTTTATGGGGTTTTCTATTAGAGTAGAGCAGGACTGGAAGATACTGAAAAGGGTTCAGAGATATTTCCAGTCTCTTCCAGGGGATGTCATAGTTTGGGTTGCACCAATTAAAGATTCGGGCTAACACTGTAGCTTGAGCATATTTATGGAGATCAGGTAGATTCAATCCTCTCCTTAGGAAGCTGTAGTATTGACCACTTTATTCTTGGTCTCTTACCCATCCAGACAAATCTAGCAAGATATCTATTCCAGGAAATAAAAAAACATCTGTGAAGGAAATTCTGGGATTGTTGAGAATAGATATAAGAAGCGGGGTAAGATGTTCATACTTATTAAATCTACTCTGGAATAAAATGGCAGGTGAAGTTGGGACTACCAGTGAAGGTCTAGCTCTATTTGATGGGTAAGGGGCTCATATTGACCCTCCCTTTCAATACCCCCACTGAGGTCCTGCATCCCAGAGGAGGGGGGAGCAAAAAGCAAGCATTCATTATGTCTGTGACATTTGCCCTCTGGACCAAACATTACTACCTCCTTTGGAGATCTGGTGGCCCAGTACTCGATCACAAAGAGGGACTCCTGGCTCTTCTTATAACTGAGGGTGCTTCTGTCTTTCTGTCTCCTCATCAGAGGTCCACAGCTAAGCAAGACAAGCAACACCCACTGAAGAGGTGTTTGGGGCTTCTCAGAGGTGCAGCAGTAGTTATCTACAAATCTCTCAGAGATCCCCCTTCACCCCATAATCAAGATTAAGCTGCAGTGGCATGAGGAGTTAGGGGTGGCCTTTACAAACCACTAATGGAAGACTGCTTAGCACCACGACCTCGCTGCCTGTAGGGACACCAAAGCCCAGCTTATACAACAGAAAATTCTCCACAGGTGATGCAGGATACCACAGGCCCTGACAACCCAGGGGTTTCTTACCTCAGACACCTGCTGGAGATGTGATGCTTGTCACAACCCCACTCAGCAGGTCAGGCCCTCTGCTCCCACAGTGCCAACCTCTGAGAGCAGTATTGTGAACAGTTAACAGAACAGGGTAACCCTCCTGTCTGTTTTGTGGGTTTGAATCAACCTTTGGTCTCAAGTTCTGGAGGGATTCAAACTGTGAACCTCTTGCTAGCATACCCCCTGTACAGGCTCAGATAATTCTGCTCTTTGGGGGGGGGCAGATATTTTTCGCCTACGGGCACCTAACCAGGTGTACAGAATAAACCCTTAAAACTTTATGAAAGACCTCAGAATAAACTCTTTCCCAGTTTGGTAAAACCAGTAAGCTTTGTACAGTGTCAGCTTTAACCATATATGCTTCCCTTGTCAAAGAAAGAATGTCAAAGGCACGCCAGGTAGTCTCTAAAAATAGAGGTTTACTTAAAATAGGTTACAATGTAAAATGTAAAACACAGAACCATATATCACAAAACATACAATCTTTTAAAACAATAAGGTTTAAAAAGTGCAAATTCCTACCAATAATACACTTAGACCTCTCTACCTAATGTATTCTTATCTTCTTATAGTGCTGTAGATGTTTCTTTTTTCAGAGTCTAAACACGTGTGTCTATAAGAAAAAATTACTCACCTTAGTAATGTTGTTTCTTCTAATGGAGTCTTGCTATATTATGACAATTGCAGTATGACCGCAGATTAGAACTGCTCCGGAGGTGAAATAGTTAACTTTCCATGCAGGCATGGAACTTAGAGCGTGAGCTTAGTTGAAAACTCTGTCTGTTGTGCTTCAAACGCAAACTGTCAGATCTTTACGAGCTAAAACTCACTAAGGTTCTGTGTGGAAGCTGTAAACCTACACTAGCCAACTGGCTACTAACATAAACACTCATTTTGGCCTAAAACAAAGACTCAAGTCAGGAGACCCAAAAATGCAAAAACACAACACCAATTCACCCAAAAAGGTAGGTGAAAAACAACAAGGTGGGCATCAAAAAAGTGCCAACCCTGTACTGCCCACCCACATCCCCAAAACAGAGGTTCTGAGAGGGGCAGGCAGGGAGGGAGGTCATAATATAGCAAGACTCCATTAGAAGAAACAACATTACTAAGGTGAGTAATTTTTTCTTCAAACAACATGAAGTCTTGCTATATTATGACAATTGCAGACTACACAGCAGTACCCCCATGGAGGAGGGACAGAACTTACCTAGGAAATAGGCTCTAAGCAGGCTATGCCAAACCCGAGCATCACTCCTAGCCTGGATGTCCAGGAGTAATGCTTGGTAAAAGTGTGAACTGTTTTCCAGGTAGCTGCTTGACATATTTCTAGAATAGGAATGTCTCTGGCAGCAGCCAGAGAAGCAGCTGTACCTCTGGTAGAGTGAGCCCTCAGGCCTGAGGGGGGAACTTTACCCAACTTCTCATAGCAGAATTGGATACAAGAGACAATCCACCTGGCAATGGATCTTTTAGTGGCTGGCTTCCCTTTACCAATTTCGCCATAGGTGAGGAACAGTTGAAGGGAGTCAAACCTATGACCCTTGGTACGCTCTATGTAGTAACTAAGGGCTCTCTTCACATCTAGGCTGTGCAGCATCCTCTCCCCAGAGGAGAAGTGGTCAGTGAAGTACACTGGAAGTGAAATAGATTGATTAAGGTGGAAATCTGAAACCACCTTAGGCAGGAACTTTCTGTTAGTCCGAAGGACCACCTTATCTCTGTGAAAAGAGATAAACTCCTGCTCCACTGACGACACTTGTAATTCACTTATGCATCAGGCAGAGGTGATGGCTACCAAAAACACAGTTTTCCAAGTCAAGTACTTGAGCTCAGCTGAAGACAAGGGCTCAAAGGGGGGTTGCATAAGCTGAGCAATACAAACATTAAGATCCCAGGCAGGGACAGGATCCCTGAATGGAGGGTTGGTGTGAAACAACCCCTTAAAAAACTTGGAAAATACAGGATGAGCTGAAAGGGAAGAGGATTTACCTGCTGAAATAAAAGCAGACACAGCTGCCAAGTGCACCTTCAGGGTAGCTGGTCTCAGCCCCAAAGAATTCAGGTGGACCATATAATCCAGGACTGTGGGTAGATCAGCAGAGACTGGGAAATATGCTTTTCCGAGCACCATATGGAAAACCTTTTCCATTTGGAATTGTAAGTAGCCCTGGTGGAAGGCTTCCTTGCAGCCTTCAATATATCCATTACACCTTAGGAAAGGTGTAAATCAGCAAACTCTAACTCTTCAAGAACCAAGCCTTGAGATTGAGAGATTTGAGATTCGGGTACCAGACCCTTCCCTGGGCACAGGTTAACAGATTGTGATTCCTGGGAAGGAACAGGGGAGGATGGACTGCTAAGGACAGCAGGAGTGGATACCAGGGCTGTCTGGCCCAATCCGGAGCTATCAGAATGACTTTGCATGATTGGGATCTGATTTTGACTAGCACTTTGAACAGGAGAGGAAAGGGAAGGAAGGCATAGAGAAACTTCCCCTCCCAACTGAGGGCTAAGGCATCCAGTGGGAGTGAGCCCAACACTGGGGGCCTGCAGCAAAAAAGAGGAAGTTGGTGATTGTCTGGGGCTGCAAAAAGATCTATCTGCGGGGTGCCCCATCTGGCAAATACTACTCCCAAGACCAGGGGATCCAGTGACCATTCATGGTGGCCCTGGGAAATCCTGCTGAGAGCATCTGCCAGGACATTGTCCTTGCCTGGGAGGTGAACTGCCGTAAGGGAGGTGTTCAGGGAGTAAGCCAGAGACCACAACTTCATCGCTTTGCACAAGGCCGTAGACCGAGTGTCCCCTTGCTTGTTGATGTACCACATTGTAGTGGTGTTGTCTGTTCTGACCTGAATACTCTTGTTCTGAACAGATTTGGAAAAAGCTTGAAGTGCTAGAAAAACTGCTCTGAGCTCCAACAGGTTGATGTGGAGCAGAGATTCCTGAGGAGACCACAGACCCTGGGTGGTAGTGCCCATGTGAGCTCCCCAGCCCAAGAGGGACCCATCTGTAGTAAGGATTAGAGAATGAGACTGAGTGACAAAGGAACCCCTTGTCTCAGGTTGCTCTGATCCTGCCACCACTGTAGGCTTGGATCAGGTTTCGAGTTACTGGGATCAGCTTGGTAGAGGATCCTTTCTTTGAGACCAAAAAGCTCTCAAATGGAACTGGATGTCCCTCATCTGAAATCTTGCTCCTTGCACAACTGCTGTGGAAGCAGCCATGTGTCCTAGGAGCTGCAGAAAATGCCTTGCTGGCCAGGAGACCTGCAGGGTAAATGAGGAAGCCAGGGAGACTAGGGTCTTTGCCCTGTCCAGGGGGAGGAAGGCCCTGGCTTCCTGTGTGTTCAGTTCTGCGCCTATGAAGGTAAGAAGCTGGACCAGCTCTAGAACTGACTTTGAGAGATTCAGAAGGAAACCTAGAGAGGTAAGCAGTTGCTGCATTATCTGAAGGTGTAAATTGACCTGATCTGGGGACTGTCCTACTAAGAGCCAATCGTCCAGGTAAGGAAAGATGGCAATCTTTTGCCTTTTTAGGTAGGCAACTGCTACAGCCAGGCATTTGGTGAATACCCTTGGGGCAGAAGTGAGGCCGAAGGGCATTGCTCTGAACTGGTAGTGGCCTGAGGGCAGCTCGAACCTGAGGTACTTTCGATGGGAGCTTCTGATGGGAATATGGAAGTAGGCATCCTTGAGGTCCAGGGAAGCTAGCCAGTCCCCTGGCCTTAGAGAGGGTAGGATAATTCCCAGAGTCACCATTTTGAACTTTGGCTTTAAAAGGTGCTTGTTTAAATGTCTGAGATCCAGGATGGGCCACCATTCTCCTGTCTTTTGGGGTAAGGAAGTACCTGGAGTACAAACCTTTGCCCTGGTGTAGGAGGAACCCTTTCACAGCTCTGAGAGCCAGGAGGGTAGAGACCTCTGCCTCTAGGGTGAGTGCCTCTGATGGAGTTGCAGGTGGAAAGATCTGGTTCTCAGCTTTGGGAATTTTTGAAGCTGAGAACCAGTCCCTGGCTTACTACTTCCAGGACCCACTTGTCTGATGTTAAAGACTTCCAGTCCTGGACAAAGTAAGCCAGCCTGCCCCACAGGTAGAAGAGAATCGGCCCTGGCAATCCCATCAGGGTGCCTGCTTGGCAGGGGCTTTGGGCTGAGGGGTGGAAGCAGACCTGCTTGTACCCCATCTGCCTCTCCTCTAAAGAACCCCTCTGAGCATAGGCGGAGGAGGAAGCTTGGCTTGGTAAAAGGCCTATAAAAGGCCTGCCCCTGCCTCTAGGAAGCTGCTTTTGAGGAGTGGCCTGCCTTTCCTTGGCCTGTGCACTCCTATAGGTGGGCCTATATTCATCCACTTTCTTCATGTAATTCTGTTTGCTCCCCAAATAGAATTTCCTAACAAGGAAAATCCATGGCCTTAGACTGGGTATCCTGAGACAGGGTAGTACATCTGAGCCAAGCCATCCTGCGAAATGCCACAGATGTAGCCATGACTCTTGATGAAACATCATTAGAGTCCACTGCAGCATGAATTGCACCTTGGATGCCTCAATACCATCCATAGCCACCTGTTCCAGCTCCCTGGCAAGCTGGTCAGGGACTGTTTCGCTAGGACCAGCACAGTATCCCATCTGGATTTCTGGTACCTAGCAGCATAAGCATATAATTTGCTTGTCTGAGTCCCAAAGATGCTGCCATGTATTGTTTCTTTGCCATAGCATCAATCTTCCTGGAGTCCTTCTCAGGGTGTGTGAAGCTAGGGAATATTAGCCTTGTCACAGGCTGCAGCCTGCACTACCCCCACATGGCTGCATTGTTGAGTGAGGAAATCAGTGTTGGAGCCTGATAAGGTATACCTCTTGTCCATCCTTTTATCCACAGGAGGTATAGTGTGAGGAGTTTTTAAAACTTTTACTGTCTGTTTCCGAAAAGATTTATGCAAAGGAATAGACAGTCTCCTAGACTCTGGAATATCCATCATTTCTACATAGTCTGGCTCCTCTTGGTCATCAACAGCTTCCTCAACAGGGAGCTGGAGAGTTTCAGCACCTTTTTATAAAACATGAAATGAGAAGGGGGACTCGAAAGCCTTGGATGAGAAACCCTAGGGTCTATCTGGAGAGATGTCCAGATCAATGGGCACATCCAGATCTTCAAAACCATATTCACTCTCCTCATATTCCTCTCCCCTCCCCGGTTCATAAAAATCCTCAAAAATCATAATCTTGAACCGGTGGAACTGGCCGAACCGAACGCTTACCTGAAGGTGTCGGTTCGGTCGGAACCGGAGAGAGAGACTGGACAATTTGAATTGCTTTAGCTATTTCCTCAGCAGTTGGGGAGAGAACTTTTGGCTCTACACTAGCTGACTTTCTAGTCCTTTTTGCTGGAACCGGCTCCTCAGAACCGGCTCTTCGTTTGCCTGAGGAAGTATCACCCTGGTCAGAGGGCACTCCCTCCGGTTCGGTTGGCACCAAACCGGGCTGGCCATCCGGGTCAGCGGACTTTTTGGCCTCCCTTTCCCTAAGCCTACCAACTCTCTTATCTATGGTGGCAGCAGAAATTAGACAAATCTGGCAGTCTGAATTGAGGTGGCCAAACCCCAGACAATACACATGTGGTGTGTGGTCAGCCTTAGCAAAAGCTTCCCCACAAACACTACAGTGTTGAAACCCAGTGGGTCTGGTTTTTCTTTTGGGTTTCTCAGACATAATGCCAGCTAACCAACTTGCCCGTTTGGCAATCACCAACAAAGACACCCTTATTGGTTTCAACCGTGTCACGAGTGGTGGAAAAAACGTAATGAAATCTGTTTTTTAGAACCGATAAGAACCGGGAACCGCACTCTAAAAAAGGACTAGTAGATTTTAAATACAACCTGATCGGTTCAAACAGAACCGATAAAGAATTACAAGTTCCACACAGAAAAAATAAATGTAAAACCTATCTATTACTTACATTACCACAGACAGAGCTTGAACCAACCAGTTGCGGTTTAATTTCGGCTAAAAACTGAAAAATTATACTTTTAAACCGACAAAATGAACCGAGCAGAAGGAGAAATCTCCAGAGCGACTGTTCAGTGAGGCGGAGTAAAGAATCTGACAGTTTGCGTTTGAAGCACAACAGACAGAGTTTTCAACCGAGCTCGCACTCTAAGTTCCATGCCTGCATGGAAAGTTAACTATTTCACCTCCGGAGCAGTTCTAACCTGCGGTCATACTGCAATTGTCATAATATAGCACGACTTCATGTTGTTTGAAAGGTCTGTTACAGCATAATTAAAACACTGTCTTGACCCTGCCTTCTCCATAATGTCACCCAGCTCCTCCTCTGTTTATTAAAAGTTATACAATCAGGATGTCTTGTGTCAGGAGGTAAATTAATAGGTGACATCAGCAGAAAAAACTTGTTTCCCCATATGACTTCCCAATTAAGTATGTAATTTTCCAAGTCCTTTCTTTCATCCATGAGCAGCATCCTCTCTCAAGGACATCAAAGGACTTTTTATGACTTCACACCACAGCGACATAACCTGTATTCTTCTTCTAAACGACTGAAAAGTTTATGATTTTCCAGCCTAGCAGCAGGCAGCTACAATTAAGAAGATAAACAGGTGATCCTTACTTTAAGTCTCTTCTAGTCTGTAATTATCTCCTGGTTTTTATCTTTTAGCTGGAACAGCATGTCTCATGAGAGACACTCAAAAACACATTTTTATATTACAAAAAGCATAGATTAATTAGAACCAGCTGTACCAGAACTTGAGACCAAATGTTGATTCGAGCACACAAAAACAGACAGGAGGATTACCTTGTTCTTTTAACTGTTCACAATACTGCGCTCAGAGGTTGGCACAAGGTTACAAGCATCACAAACCTCCCTACCTAGACTGAATTTGGGGGCTCTATCCCCTGCTTGGGATAAGCGTCCTAAATCAGTTCACTCCTCATAGATGCGAGACAACCCATCCGAGTTCTGATTTTTCGCTCCAGCCCTATGTGGAATTGTCATGTCATACCCTTGTAAAGCAAGATTCCATCTTAGCAATCTATCATTGTTTTTTCCCATCTGCGTCAGCCAAACCAGGGGCTTGTGGTCAGTCTGCACCGCAAAATGCTGCCCATACAAGAATGGCTCCAACTTCTTTAAGGCCCACACTATTGCAAGACACTCCTTTTCCACAGTGGAGTATGCCTGCTCCCTGGGAAGTAACTTTTTACTCAGGTATGCTACAGGGTGATCTTTCCCTTGGCTGGATGTCTGACTCAGTACTGCCCCAATACCCATGTCTGAGGCATCAGTCTGAACTATAAAGGGTCTGCTATAGTCAGAACTTGTCAAAACAGGAGCACTGCACAGTGCCTCCTTCAATCTGGTAAAGGCTTCTTCATGGGCTGGTCCCCAGGTAATTTTCTTCAGCATCCTTATCTTTACCAGGTCAGATAGGGAAGCATCCAGGGTACTGTAATCGGGTACAAATTTTCTATAGTACCTTGCTGTCTCAAGAAAACTCCTGACCTGCTTCTGCGTTTCTGGTATGGTCCACGCCTGGATTACCTCTATTTTTATTTGGTTAGGATGGAGCTGTCCCCGGCCTACCACATGCCTGAGCTATGCCACCTCTCCCATGGCCACCTGGCACTTCTATGCTTTGACAGTGAGTCCAGCCCTCTGTATCCTGCCCAGCACTTCCCTAAGGTGGGATAGGTGTTCCTCCCAGCTGGTACTAAAGATGGCAATGTCATCCAGGTATGCCATGGCATACTCCTCAGCACCATTTAACACCTGGTTCACCAACCTTTGGAAAGTGGCTGGGGCATTCTTCATTCCGAAAGGCATTACTTTAAATTCAAATAAGCCTATCGGAGTGATGAAGGCTGACCTCTCCCTAGCTCTATCTGTCAACTCTACCTGCCAATACTCCTTGGTCAGGTCAATGGTCGTAAGGCAGGTCACCCCTCCCAATTTGTCCAGGAGTTCATCTGTCTGGGGCACCAGGTGGGCGTCTGACTTCATGACTGCATTCAGTCCATGACAGTCCACACAGAAATGAGTAGAGCCATCTGGCTTGGGCACAAGGACTACGGGTGAGGCCCAGGGGCTATGGGATCTCAGGATTACCCCTAAATCCAGCATCTCCTCCACTTCCCTCCTAATGTCCTTTTGGACAGCCTCTGACACCCGATATGCTGCCCGCCGTATGGGCGTCTGTGTCCCTGTCTCCATATCGTGAGTCGCTAAGGGGGTTAGTCCAGGCTTGGTGCTAAACAATGGGGCAAAGTCTGCTAAAACCTCCCTTACTTCCTGGATCTTGTCCGGGGTCAGCTGGGAGACAATTAACTGCCTCACAGAGGACTCCCAGCACTTTCTTCCAGCAAGTCCAAGTGGATCTCCTTCATCCGTCCCTCCCAGGACTACACACTGCAAACACCATGTCAGCCCTATTAGCATATGGCTTCACCATGTTGACATGGTACATCCTTTCTGTCTGTCTTCTGTCAGGTAACTCTACAATATAGTTCACATCATTTACCTTCCTAACCACTTTGTACGGTCCTGCCCACTCAGCCTGCAGCTTGTCTTTCCAGACCGGAATAAGAACCATGACTTCCTGACCCACCATGTACGAGCGAGCTCTGGCTCTGCAGTCGTACCACACTTTTTGTTTCTGTTGGGCAGCTGCAAGGTTGCTCTGGGCTGTCCCCATAAGATCCTTCAGCTTTTCCTATAAACTTAAGGATGTAATCCATTATGGAAATTCCCTGGGTGGCGTGCTTGCCTTCCCAGTCCTCCTGGATCAAGTCTAGGGGCCCACGTAGCCAGAGTCCATATAAGAGTTCGAAGGGGGAAAATCATGTCGACTCTTGGGGCACCTCCCTCTATGCAAACAACAGGTGGGGAAGGTATTTCTCCCAGTCCCTCCCAAGTTGTTCAGAAAATGCCCAGAGCATTAACTTCCGGGTACCTTTGAATCTTTCCACAAACCCATTGGCTTGTGGGTGATATGGTGTTGTGCATCTCTGCACCACCCCACCCTTCTCCCATAAACATTTCATCAGGTCCAACATGAAAGAACCCCCACGATCAGTGATAACCTCCTGCAGAATTACCCAGCATGGGAGAAAATCCCAAGTAAGGCATCTGCCACTTTGTCTGTCCTCAGTGAGGATAGGGTGACTGCCTCTGGGTACTGGGTGGCATAATCCACCACAGTCAGAATGAATGTCTTCCGAGAGGAGCTGGGGTATTTAAAGGCCCCACAATATCCATTCCCACCCTCTGGAATGGCTCCTCCATTATGGGCAACGGAATCAGGGCAGCTTAGGTTTTCTTGCCCACCTTCCCTATTTCTTGGCACAGGTGACAAGACCTGCAATACTCCTTCACCTGCTGGGTGAAGTTAGGCCCATAGAAATTTTGGGCCAACCGCTACATAGTGTGCACAATTCCCAGATGACCAGACAAGGGAATATCATGTGCAATCTTGAGCAACTGCTCACGATACCCCTGGGGAATGACAAGCTGCCTGCCTAGCACCCCTCCCTCTGACTGCATAGCCTGAGCATACATCAGTCCATTTTCCCAATAAACCTTATGTCTGCCATCACCTCCCTGTGCCCTGTCAGAGTCTGCCCAAGCCCTCAGCTTCTCTAGACTAGGGTGACTTTTCTGAGCAGCTGCAAACCCCTCACACATTCCCAAGGCATGGGACAGGTCCCCTTCTGTCTCTAAACTAAGGTTCCTGGCACTAGCATCAGGGCACTCAGGATCACTGTCAATCCCAACCCTCTGACAATGGGTCACCCCTCCCTCTTCAGAGTAACTCTCTGTAGCTGTGTGGTTACTTGCTACTGGGGACATTTCTACCCCCTTTTCATTAGTCTCCATATCAGGAGACACAGGCTGGGGAACCAGCCTCCCAGTGGTTTCCACAATGGCTTCTGTGGGGTCCAGGGAATGACAGTGTTCCCTTGCCGCTTGGCTATGGGTAACTGCACACACCATACCTTGTTTTAAACTGTTGCCCAAGATCACATCCACTGCTAAGGTTTTGGTTACAGCCACCTGTTGCACAGTCCCCCCGTTTCACCCCAGTCCAGGAGAACACTGGCCAGTGGCAATGTTTTCTCTTCACCAGTGAATCCTTGTACAGTGACGTATTTATTCAGTATAAGCTGACCAGGCTGTACCAGATCCCCTTTTACCAATGTCAGGGATGCCCCTTAACCCTTGTGTCTGTACACCATTCACCATGACTGGGTGCATGTGTTCCCTCATGTTCACTGGCATGCTTCCAGGGACTCACAAACAACCCACTTCCTTCCTAGCCCCCTGTTGTGTAATGCTCACCTTTTTGGGACACCGTCTGGCAATATGTCAGTTTCTTTACACAACCAACATTCATTTCTTTTTCAGAGAATCTTTTCTCTGAAACCTGGAGCTAACTGGTTTTGGTGGAGGCAGTGAGGGTTTTAGCTGCCCAGTGCACTTTTCCTTTCTGCACTGCCACCCACCCATTCCCTCTCAGAGCAGGTCTGCTCTTGCTAGTGGTCCAAGAGTTCAGCAGCCTCTTGCACTGTTTTGGGATCTCAGTCTTCCAGCCAGGTTTTCAGCTCTGCTGGGCATGCCCAGAAAAACTGTTCTAACAGAGTTACATTTTCAATTTTATCAACAGAATTTGCTTCAATTCCTTCCCACCAACGTTTTAAAAACTGACATTTCATGGCTAGCTCCTCGTAGCTCATGTCAGGGCTTCTCCTGAGCTTACAGAATTTAGCTCTGTATGATTCAGCAGTTAATTCAAATTTCTTTAACAGTGCAGCTTTAAGTTTGCTGTAATCATCATTGTCCTCATTGTCCATTTGACCCAATGCATCCCGAGCTTTCCTGGTAAATAGCGGGGATAGCTGGAAGCTCCAGGACTCCCTAGGAATTTTAGCCTGAATACAAACTTTTTCAAAAGAAATTAAAAAAGGCATCTATATCCTCCTCCTCTTTAAAGTTGGCTATCAATTTGGAATTCAATTTGTAACCCAGTCCTGTAGTCCCAGTTAAACCCAAGCCACTTACCTGCTCTGGTGCTGGTGGTTGGAGTCATAGCTTCTCCAGTTCATGTTGCCTCTGGCACTCATGCTCCTCACAGTCAGCGTCTCTCTGTTCTCGCTCTGCCTCTCGGCATTCTCACTCTGCCTCTCGGCGTTCTCGCTCTGCCTCCTTCTGTTCTTGTTCCTTCTTCTCCTCTGGAGTTTGCTGGTGCTCATGCTCCTCACACTCTGCCTCCCGCTGTTCACAGTCCCCCTCCCTCTGGAACTCCAGCTCCATTCTGGCGCAATTCAATTTGCAGCCTAAGTACTTCTGGATCCAGGATACTGGTGACCTTCTTCTGCTGCTGTGGCCCTTCGCTGACAGTGGTCCTGTTGCCCTCCTCATCGGATCTGGACACTGCACTGGCCGCTAGCCCTGCCACACTCAAGGTTCAGTCCTTTTCAGTCACTGTCTGTGACTCAATGCTCTGGGTATCTGCTACCATCAGGGCATCCATGAGGTTCTGTTTGATGGCTTTCACCTCGAACAGGACGCCTCTGTCCCCGCACAACTGCTTTAAGTAGTCTACAGTTTGCCTGCTGTAGTTGGAAGCCATCTTCTTCCCTAATTACGGCTACTCTGACTTGCACTTTAGAGAAAAAATAAATAAAATTGGTAGGAACTTGACTGTATGCCAAGTGATATAGTTCACTTTCCTTTTTAAAAATAAATCACTGCCTTTTTCTTTCTTTGCAAGTGAGCTGATGGTCTCAAGCTGACACACTGAACAATAAAAGCTTGTAATACCAAACTTATGCACACCGCTGCCAACCAATCTGTCACAACCCCACTCAGCAGGTCAGGCCGTCTGCTCCCACAGTGCAAACCTCCGAGCGCAGTATTGTGAACAGTTAACAGAACAGGGTAACCCTCCTGTCTGTTTTGTGGGTTCGAATCAACCTTTGGTTTCAACTTCTGGAGGGATCCAAATTGTGAACTTCTTGCTAGCATACCACATGTACAGGCTCAGATAATTCTGCTCTTTGGGGGGCCAGATATCTTTCGCCTATGGACACCTAACCAGGTGTACAAAATGAACCCTTAAAACTCTATGAAAGACCTCAGAATAAACTCACACCTTTTCCTAGTTTAGTTTAAACCAGTAAGCTTTGTACAGTGTTAGCTTTAACCATATATGCTTCCCTTGTCAAATAAAGAATTTCAAAGGCACACCAGGTAGTCTCTAAAAATAGAGGTTTACTTAAAATAGATAAAAATGTAAAATGTAAAACACAGAACCATATATCACAAAACACACAATCTTTTAAAACAATAGGGTTTAAAAAAGTTCAAATTTCTACCAATAATACACTTAGACCTGTCTACCTAATGTATTCTTATCTTCTTATAGTACTGTAGATGTTTCTTTTTTCAGAGTCCAAACATGTGTGTCTGTAAAGGTCTGTTACAGCATAATTAAAACACTGTCTTGACCCTGCCTTCTCCATGATGTCATCCAGCCCCTCCTCTGCTTATTAAAAGTTATACAATCAGAATGTCTTGTGTCAGGAAGTAAATTAATAGGTGACATCAGCAGAAAAAACTTGTTTCCCCATATGACTTCCCAATGAAGTCTGTAATTTTCCAAGTCCTTTCTTTCATCCATGAGCAGCATCCTTTCTCAAGGACATCAAATGACCTTTTATGACTTCGCACCACAGTGACATAACCTGTATTCTTTTTCTAAACGTCATAAAAGTTTATGATTTTCCAGCCTATCAGTTGGCAGCTACAATTAAGCTAGATAAACAGGAGATCCTTACTTCAAGTCTCTTCTAGCCTGTAATTATCTCCTGGCTTTTATCTTTTAGCTGAAACAGCATGTCTCATGAGAGACACTCAATAACACATTTTTTATATTACAAAAAGCATAGATTAATCAGAACCAGCTGTACAGGAGCTAAGCAAGACAAGCAAAACCCACTGAGGAGGTGTTTAGGGCTTCTCAGAGGTGCAGCAGGAGTTATCTACAAATCTCTCAGAGATCCCTTCACCCCATAATCAAGATTCAGCTGCAGTGGCATGAGGAGCTAGAGGTGGCCTTTACAAACCACCAATGGAAGACTGCTTAGCACCACGCCCTCGCTGCCTGTAGGGACACCAAAGCCCAGCTTATACAACTGAAAATTCTCCACAAGTGATGCAGGATACCACAGGCCCTGAAACCCAGGGGGTTTCTTACATCAGACACCTGCTGGAGATGTGATGCTCACCTAGGGTCCCTCTCACCACATTCTATGGGCGTGCCCGGCAATCTCTAGCTTTTGAGAAAGGGGTGCTTAAGTTTTGTAACAAGGTCTGCCTGCCTGAAATATTTTTTGACTCTCATCTGATACTACTGGGTATTCTTCACACTTCATCCCCTTCTAAAATGAGCCATGGTTGTCAGTATCACAGACAAAAGACTTCAGAGATGGGGATAGAAGGAGGTGCCATTGCCCAACGAATGGCTGCTGGCAGTGGGCCACCTGGCTACAGCAGAACACCTGTCTCATTTCTCCCTGGGTAAATCTTACTCTTATGACTGAATATGGGCACCTTTCTTAAAGGGACACTGTCAACTTAAAAATAAAGTGTTTGTAATAATGTGACCTGATTTGATTTTTGCTTTAAAAAGTCTGTATTTTTGATTTGACTGGCTATGGCTCACGTTTATGGTGAAGGATAATGTGCCTTACTTACACTGTGTTTGTTTTGTTTTGGCATGAAATGTGCATGATTTGCCAGCTCGTTTTCAAAATCAGTGTACTCGTCTCCTGCAGACTCAGCAAACTGACGCTGTCACATGCACGGCTCCGTTGGTGCATTCATGCATGCGGACGCAATTCATGACCGAACACGCCTGGCTGAAGATATCTGTTGTCATGGCAACCGAGGATCACAAATATGCCTGAAGCTGAGGTAAATGTCAGTCACATCACCTCTCCTGCATTACGGTGTATGTTATCTGAGTGAACCTGTACAACCTGCCCATCACTGTTTGATATAATGCATATAATCATTTATTCTGATTCGCAGCACCTTTTGCAGGCTTGTTATTTGAATCCCTAAATGAAGTGACATTGTATACACACACTGACATTTTTGCAGAACCTGTATTATCATATTCAGACTGTTTAGCTCTTTCTCCCCTACTCCTGCAAAATGTTTCATTGAGCTTATACCTGCTGGTAATGTTCAATTTGACTATCACTTGGTATGCTCGCGCCCCCCCAATCCCATAACTGATCACTAGTCAGACCTCTGTTAGCATTGTGTATATCTCAGAAGAGAGTATAGCCAGCTGAAGTGTATGCAGGCATCACTAGTGAGAGTTAGTACTCCCAACGCAAGCTTTTATTTACTGGCATTCTTATGCAGCATGTTCTCTTCATGGTTTTACATAATTGATTAGCAGTTTTTTCTTGGGACTATATTAACTGTACATAAAGTATTTATACAGATTTTCTAGAAGTGCTGTGTTTGTTAAACACAGTGAGGCAAAACTATGCATTTTCACAAAGAATTAGCATGTTTATGAGCAAACGCTAATCAATTTTTGGAGTTAAATAAATCCCTGCTCTTACTCTTGCTGCTATATGAACGGCATGGCAGATGTAGGCATTCCCTAATATTGACTCGTAAGCACTGAAAACTGCATCAGATGTGTAGTTAATAATGAATTGTGTGGCTGGGAATGTGAATGTTCGTTTGTAGGCACAAAGAAACGGTAAAGGATGCGTTTGTTGCATAGCCAGGGTGAAATTGTTGAGATAGGTGTGAGTTTATTTATTTATTTATTTTTGCTTTAATTGTGCACTCCACATTTGAGCAAGGAGACGATGGGTAGCAATGCATATATGTTTACTAGTATTAAGAGTGCCTTGCCTGATTTTTGTATTGACTCTCTATTTATGTGCCACATTTGTATCTGCCTTCCATTTCTATCTAGGACCCAGTGGGGCAGGCTGGCTCTCCTGCATCTATGATGTCAGCCACGCTGGGATGCTGCTTGCAAGAGCTCTAAATTGAGCTGATATACTTTGTTCTATTCATCTTTTTTGTTTTCTGTACTTCAGGAGAGCAGAATTAGTTGGTGTGCCTCTCTTGTGACTGTTCTGAGTCAGGAGTCGATATTTTGTCTGTGTTTTGAAATAGTAAGTGTAAGGTGTATGGCTTATGTGTTAGGTAGAGTTGGGATAGTGAGAGTGTTTGAGGAGGCATATTTTTTTTTTAAGGTGATGTGCCTGACTGCTGCTTACGGTTACTGCTGTGGAGTTTTTTGGGATGAGTGAGGAAGATGAGGAAGGTCCAATCTTGACATGAGGTGCATCCATCCTTTTCCTAAATTGCCATGTCACCGCTTGCCCTCCAGAAATAAGTCTTTTGCCACTGTGTCAGGGACAGGTGGATGTACCCTCCATTTCCTAACACCCCCTTACCTCCCCTCAATTCTTCCCGGTCTCAACAGGCAGCAGCCTGACAGACACATGGAGTCTGTGTTTTCTAGTTTCCCATAAATGTTTATTTTGAATGGTCACAGCTGAATAAAAATATGGCTCCCATCTTGCCTCAACTTCAATTAGTACATGGTCAGTTTTTTACAAAGGTGTCACCTGTCCTATTCCAAAACATCACATGTCTCATTCTATTATACCTATCTGACTGTCCTTCTCCTGAGAGGTGTTTTTTGACTTGAGCCAGCAGTAATCCGTGCCATGCTTGCATCCCCTTGAAAGACAGGAGCTTTCCTTTTGCATTCTGTCTAGGGAAGCTTGCCTATCAGAACTAGAACATTTTCTTGTCTACAGATACAGATAAACCAGCAATATTCAGTTAAGTATGTCTAGTCTCCAGGTTTATGCCAAACCCTGCTGTATGATTTTAACCATACCAGTGATGAGTCAGAAAGTATATTGCTGTGTTAGCTGTAACAACTGTCTTTAACAAAATGCCATGGGAGCCTTCCACTTATAGACAGGATGGTGACAGTTATTTAAGAAATAAGCCACGAGGGAGTGTGGGTTATGTAAGCAATAAGACGAGATGGGGTGTGCGTAACACAGTTCTAATGCATGGCTAGGGGGACGTAGTGAGGCACAAGGCCACAGGCTGAGTGCGTCCAATCTCCTAGCCATGCATTAGAACTGTATAATTCACATCCCCAGACTGGCTTATTGTGCTTCTAAAATAGGCCTGTGTATTCTAAATGGGGGTTCTAGTTTTAGCTGTGCATTAGACACATCTAATTCATGGCTAAGAACCAATCAGATTGCTTGAAATCCTTGCCCATTTTATAACTGAGGATTTACCATGGCTGGGGTGGCTTGCCCACAGGCGCAGCTGAGGAGTAAATCTGCTCAAGCTGTGGTAATCCACCTTTAACCAAGATCCCCAGAGTGTCTTATGGCGATTTTAGAAAATGGGCAGGAGAATTCTCCTTCTTGATTGGCTAATGCCACCAACTACCCAGTTCGGTATCAGTCAACAGAGACCGGAAATAACAAGCCCCAGTCTCTAGCCAGCTGATTACCTTGGAAAATCTTTATGCCATTAGAATGTACAATTTTAATATTGTAGGAAAAGAACTGATACTTTATCTGGCATAGAAACATCAGTATGAATGGGAAGGTGTAGCCAAATGCAGACACGAAGAGATTGTCTGCCAAGTATAAAGACTAATTTTCAATTTTTTTATTTTTTTTGGGGGTGTTTTTCTGGACAGAAGAAAGGTACCGTACATATATCTAATATAGTTCCTCATGGCATGGATCGCATAACGTAGTAATGTATGTGCAGTAAAGTAGTTGAAAAGATTGCCATGAAAAGTAGTGTACATTATGTGCTCAGATCATAATATTGGCATTTTTTAAAAGTTCTTCATGATTAGTATTACATGTTGTTTTACTTATGAAACTGTTATTGGTATGACTGCTGTGACAGGAACTGTGCGTGGAAGACAGCTAAGCCGATCTTGTAGTAGTTCTCGACGTTCAAGAGCAAGATCCAGAGGCCGTCAAGAAGTAAATGTTCAAAATGAAGACATCACAAACAACAGTGGTGGGCAAACCCAAAGTCAGTCATTTGTGTCTTCCAGATCTGAATGTGGCGCTAGCAGCCGAAGGGGCAGACAAGCTGATCGACGCCTTTTTAATGGACCCAGTAATCCACCTGAAGTCAGAAGACGTGCGCGGATTGACTTACTACAGGTTGTTGATTAATTAACATGATTAAGCAATACGACAGTTTATTAATTTGAATGAGTTTAGCTGGTTATATACTAAGAGACAGACAATGAAATTCTGCACACCCCAGGTCTGGGTGTGTGATGGTTTGTAAGCTAGCTAATAACTGAATAATGTGCAATTCATTTATTCGATAGAACCATTGATTGTGTGTGTGTGTGTGTGTGTGCGTGTGTGTGCGCGTTTTGTGAAGAGGGTTGTGTAGCAATTGAATGAGTTGGGTAGGGGGCTTGGTTGAAGCTGCAACAGTGGATGGGTTCAAGAGCAGCTGCGGTAGTGGAAGGGAGGGTGTCTAATCTGGTTGCATCTTAGTATGTTAGTATAATAAGAGTCTGAAGTTAATGTGACATCAATTCCACTTACATTTTGTTACATATACACTTGTCCATGTTGCTGTAGATAAAACCACAGACAGATGATTGTAAATGAAGAAACAATATTAACATTGGTATGTATATTACGAGTACATTACTTTGTATTGTTATTAGATTTTAAATTTAGAGTCTAATCAACAATAGGAACATAGAGAGAATGCAGGAAACTATGCTTGAGTCGGCAGTTCAGCAACCTGGACTAATATTTAATATTATAGAGAGTCAGGATTTCAATCATGGCGACCGTCATCCAGGGATGTATTCAAATGCTTCCCCTCATTGGTGTATATCCAGTCACTGTCGAGAAATGCCTACTGAAGTAGAGAAGTTATGTTGTGAATATTTATCCGGCCTATATGCATCAATATTACCAGTGAGTCTTAGTTGTAGAGCACTCAATTATTGCTATCTGACTATCAGTTGACCATATTCTCAAGCTTGGATATCTCAACTTCAAAGCAAAGGAAGTGTGCAGTTATGTACAAGAGTCACACATACTGTACATGCAAGCCACGTACACAGTAGGAAGAGTGGTGCTAGTGAAGTCAACTGAGCAGGACATGGGTTTGGGAATTTACAATATTATAATATTTTTTTAAGAGCAACTGCTACGTGTGGGTTGAGACGTGTCAGTGCTACCCTGTCCTGTTGACAGCACGTCATGGTCCAAAGAGTACTGCAAATGGATGTACTGTTATTCATTATTGTACTGTTGTTGCATCCCCCATTGCAGCATCAGGTACTCTTCATGACCCAAACATGAGGATGAAGTCGAATCTTCTTATCGCCATGTGGTGTGGTATTTTTTTTACCACACCCGGACCTGGTGTTGTCCTCCTGTTTGGATCATGAAGGGGACCTGATGGCGTGTGCTGCGATTTGCTGCCTCTTCACATTTCAATTTTACAGTACAGTACCTCCGGAGATAACCATCCTACATTCCATTATCCTTACTTTTCCATCTCCCATATGTTCTGCCATTGTAATGAAACCTAATATTATTTCTGTAATATAGAAACATATAAATTGTCAGCAGACAAGGACTGCTATGCACATCCAGTCTTCCTGTATGCCCATATTGACTGTGGCCACTGACCATATGTGATAAATGACTTGTCATTACTTCCTCACATTGCATGTAATTCCCAATATGGAATGTTTCTTCATCCTCCTTTTGCTGTTCTATCTGTATTAATATTAATGGTTGCTAAATACTTCAAGGTAATGTTGGAATGTCACTAGTTTAATATATGTATTTACTCATATTATTGTTTCTAATTCGATAACTAGGAAATGCAGGGTTTTAAATAATTGATTAGCAGTTTTTTTCGTGGGACTATGCTAACTGTGCAGAAAGTATTTATATAGGTTTTCTAAAGTGTTATGTGTTAAACACAGTGAGGCAAGTGCTATGCATTTCACAATGTTTTAGCACTTTTATGAGCAAATGCTAATCAATTTTGGAGTTAAATAAAACCCTGAAATGAAATGTATGTATTTGATCCCGCCTGCTCCAGATTGCTATTGTGTATCAACAGGAAGTGTTTGCACTAGCGAGAGATGAAGATGCAAACTGTGCCAGAAGAAACACTGCATCTAGACATTACGTTCTTTGGCGATATCATCATCTTGGACAGGGCAACAGAGTTGTTATTCCAAGCTGTGTGGTGTGGCATATACAAGACACATATCCTGATCCTTTTGGTCAGTACACTGGCTTTATCCCATCTCGCCTTGTGTAATGCTGTTTATGCAGTATACGCCCATGTAAATGAATCTGCTAAATTCATCTTTACCTGTACATATTGATGTCTCATCTTTTTACCTGAGATTCAGGTAGTTAGACACTACTACCAAACACATCTATTGACATGCTAAAGTCTGTTTTAAAGTATATCTATTGTTATAAATACTGATTATCAACTATGTTCGTGGTATAACATAATTTATTCAAACCACAGTCTCAGTTTCTGATGAACTCATGTTTCAATTTTAATATGAATTTCTAACAGAACCGTAATCTATTTAGAGAATCACAAATTAATTCTGGTGTAATCAACAATAAACACTATTGTGTTATTTTCAGATGCATAAATTGCCTTTTTTACATGCGTTGCAAAATGTTACATACAGGTGTAAATATCTGATGTTTTGGACAATAAATACATTTTTTTAAATTACCATTACTTATATGAAACACAGTCACATAGCATTCCCCTTGTCAAAGCACTTATATTCAATCACACTGCATAAAACCAGGGAGGGATGGAGAAGTTGGAAGTGGGTCTATTCAATGGCCAGGGACATTGGTTTACCGGGATTGAGAAAACACAAATTCCATTTTGCACATTGTAAATAATGGCACTGTCACCGCTGTTTGTACCTAGAGTCCAGTGGGGCACAGGACCCAAGGCAGCATGGTTTCACAGAAGGAAGCTCATGTCAGATGAACCTAATAGATTTCTTTGACTGGGTGACCAAAGTAGTAGATCAGGGAGGGGCTGTGGATATGGCCTACCTAGATTTTAGCAAGGCATTTGACACATTCTCACACAAAAGATTAATATACAAGTTAGCCAGCCTTGGAGTGGGTCCCAAGGTGGTAGTCTGGATAAAAAACTGGCTGGACAACAGGACACAAAGGGTAATAGTAAACAGAGTCCACAATGAAGAAAGGAGGGTAACTAGTAGGGTACCACAGGGTTCGGTACTGGGACTGGTCCTCTTTAATGTCTTTATAAGTGATATTGGAGAGCACCTGGAAGGAAAGGTATGTCTCTTTGCAGATGACACAAAGATCTGCAACAGGGTTGATATACAAGGTGGGGTGGAAAGAATGAAAAGGGACTTGACAAGGTTGGAGGGGATGGTCAAATATGTGGCAGCTCAGACTCAATGCAAAGAAGTGCAAGGTAATGCATCTGGGAAACAAAAAGCATCTTAATATGTACACCCTTGAGGAAAGGAGGGAGAGGGGGGACATGATAGAAACTTGCAAGTATCTGAAGGGAATTAATAAAGTACAAGAGGGTAGTATCTTTCAGAAGAAGAGATGTGCAAGAACAAGGGGGCATAATTTGAAGATAGAGTGGGGGGACGGCTCAGAGGTAATGTTAGAAAGTATTTTTTCATAGAGAGGGTTGTGGATGCATGGAGCAGCCTTTCTGAGGAGGTTGTGGAGTCAGGAACAGTGGGAGGATTCAAGAATGCATGGGACAGGCATAAAGCAATTCTAGTGGGGGGTAGGAAGAAGTAAGCTGTTGATTACCTAGAATCTGCAGTGTATCCATCAAGTAGGGAATGGGCAGACTAGATGGGCCAAGTGGTCCTTATTTGCCATCAAATTCTATGTTTCTATGTTTCCTATCATTTAACTGTCTGAACTGGATTTCTGCTAGTGACACCACTGACCAGTGTTTGGGAACAGATGTGGGTGTTTGAGGACCGGCGGTGGGGGGGAGGCTTGAGTGTCCAACGACCACTAGCCTTCTCCTGGGAGGGAGGGTTTATTCACAGCTCAGCATTTTCTGGCCCCAGATGCAGGCATGGCAGCTCATTAGCCCTCACTGCAGGAGGGAGCATGAGGTTCCTCAGCTTGTGCCTTGACGTCATGTGGCCTGTCACGCTACCATGAAGCCCCAGGGGGTAGGAGGAGAAAAAAAAAAACTGCCTGAATTTGCTTATTTGAAAGAAAGTATTTCACCTAAAAAAAATTCACAAGTGAGTAATGGAGGATCTTCTAATGGAAAATCATGCATCTCACAAACATGTGGATTCCTTTTTTCCCTTGGTCTCCATGAAAAGGGTGTCTCTCCGTTTTCATGTCTGAGCTCTGATGTGAATTGGACACCACTCTACCCAACAGCATCCTACATCCCCGGGGGTCTTACCTTCTGTGTGTCACTGAATGTGCTTTCAAATGAACTGGCCAAGCATAAGTGTACTTAAACACTTAACATTTGCTTTTTATGAAAACAGTCTGTCAGAAAACTTTTTGTTGTCACAGAGACTGAAACAGCAGGTGGGAGAGAAGGCGCAAATGATCCCATTCACCTAAATGTGATGTTAACTGTGAATGTTTTTGTAAGTAGTAAGGCAGCTTCTGCCTTGTGAACATACTTTTTTTCAGGCTAGTTCTCATTCAAGCAACTGAGGATTTGGGATGGCTCTGCTGATTATAAACTTGAATACACTAGTTGGTAACAGTGATCCTGTGCTTAGCAATCTACTACCTAGATGTTCACATGCAAACAACATAATAAAACAGTCACCAAAGTCTAAAAACAAACTCATAAAACACAAAAAAATGTATCTGAACATTTATATTTACCTACAGTATAAAAAATTGCAGTCTAAGTACAACTCATGTACATTACATGGTACACTGACTACTGTATGATGTAGTAAACACATATTGGTATTTTTTTTTATACTTTTTGGTAAACCAGGTAAGCCCACTAGGCAGAACTGCCTGTTTTCAGATGTGACCCAGGAGCAATGCGGAGGTTAAGTGACTTGCTCAGAGTCACACATTATGCAAGTGGAGATTGTGGGAATCAAACCCAAGTCGTCTAGATGTACTTAGTTCAATCACTATTTGTTACTCTAGCCGCTAAGGCTATACTGACAGCAATCACACCCATATATTGCCAATTAACTGTTCTTATGCCTGAGCATATTAGAACTTATGTCTTTCAAACTCTCCATAACTGCTCCTGTAGAGCTGTGCCTCATTCATTCATAAGCATTTATGAGTTGTAGAGAGTTTTGGATTCTCCTTTTGTCCATAATAAATGTAGTATGCAGTGTATTTCAGTAAAACAACCAGTCATCAGTACCAGTCATGTAAAATTGATTTAAAAGTCTATGAAACTATAATTCAATTTTCCCATCACGAAAATGTGACAAATGTCTAGCTACCAGTTCAGATGTTGGAGGTGGTGGAAGAGGTGCAATAGTTGATGAAATATGACGAGGGTCATTCTGTGGCAACTGCCTTACTTGGCTTACTTTTCCACTCATCTCTGACCTCATGGAAAATATGGCGGTCACGATTGGTCTCGGGTATTGGTGCCCCTTTGGTGTTTTCTTAGCCACCGCTGTCCATCTTCCTGTCTTCTTATGAAACATTCTTCTGTATCTGTCAAGCACAGAAGACAGTGCTGTTAAGTTACATGACTTGACATGTGAGTAAACGTGCATTTGTACAGACTGATTTAATTTTTGTTTTATACTTTTTTTTTATTATATTTTTGTTTTGCCTTGGGGGAGCACTCACGGTAGGGAAAACAAGTAACATAGAATAAAGTAAATAATGATCATGATATACGGTATGTGAGTCCTTATTATTACCTGAAATCAAGCAGATTACAGTCCTGGTATGCCATTGTGTTGACATCCCTCTGTTTTTGACCATTGTTGAGTTAAGCAATAAGGCATGACAGGGTGTGGGTTATTGAGGGATTTACCCACGCCTTGTGTGGCACATCACGAGGTACAGCCGAGTGACTTAACCACACAAGAAGTGGGTAAATCCACCAATAACCCACACCCTGGAGTTCCTTATTGCGATTATACAATGGGCCCATGTGTAAAATACACTTAAAATGTGTTTCATTATGTTTTCTATAAATGCCATTCATCAGCTGTGGGTTATGCAGGATTTACCAATAGTCATGTGAAATGTTTTGACCAATGAGGTTACAGGATTTTCACACACCATTGTATAATATGTTATACTATATTATGCAACAGTAAAAAGCTGCAACCTGATTGTTACAAGCTGGATTTACATGTGTAAATCCTGCTAGTACCTAACAGGAAAATGTACCAGCTGCCCCTCTGCCCCTGTATCCAATCAATATTCCAACACCGCACATCAAAGCCGCCGGACACCATTGTATCTCCGCACGCTAAGAAATGCGGTACATAGAAACACGTTGACATGGATTGCTTCTTTGAAATAATTGATGAAACAGAGCTAGACCACATAATCTGTAGGATTCCAAACAGTTTTACTCGTCGAGCAGTCAATGCCGCTACCACCTCAGAAGCACCACCAATGCCAGTGACTCCCCCTCCTATATTGTCACCAGCTCTGCCTACTGGGAATGTCCTCACTGCTGTTCCTCTGTGAGTAACAGGCCTGCCAGCTCCACAATTCTAGCAGGGGCTATTTTTTCCTTCAAATCAACGAATGTGTATATATACTTATGCTTACAATAAATAAACCATCACACACTGTGGTATAATTGCTTACTTAGCAAAGTAAGAACAAACATGCAGCTTGAACACTATATAAAAAACAGTGGTACTCAACGGCTATAACTATAAACATATTTGGTAATACTAATATGCACATTAGATTATCTGCTATGACTGATACTTACATTATTCCCTTTTGTTGCATACATTGCATACATTAATAAATGTTGATGGAATTGCTCCAGCTCACACGTTGTTCTGTAACAGTAATAGGAAAAGACAGACTTCCAGAGACACGTACATAAACGATATTAATATTCCAATTTAAATCATAAAAAATAGTACCTAAAGTTCAAATAATATGGAACAGCATTTACAAATCTGTTGTCCATGATGACTCTACATAGCTTCAAATGGGCTGGAGAACTTTTGACCAACCATGCCTTTTTGCACTCCAGTTCTAGTGGTCCGTGTCTGTATTCAGCTGGGCCCAGTGAATTTGATAAAGCCACTCATGTTCATTCACCACATGATGTGTTAATGAGTTCCACATACCCTGTCATGTGATGACAAATATAACATTGGAATTTCTATTGTGGTAAGTTAAGAGTACACTAACACTTTATCAGGACCTACCAGAAATTCAGACACTGAATTCGCCTCTCGGCAGCAGTACCAAAAATGATTGACTATGTCACTGTTCCATGCAGATATCTCTTTGCAGTTCTTCTGTTGGCTTGCCTTAAAAAAATTAAAAGATTCATTAATACCGTGGGTCGTTATTAATGGAAAATACACACCCTGAAGTTATTTCTTGCAGTTTTAGAAAATGTGCTTTTAATTTGGAGGCAACTGATTTGCCGTTACACCTTTCACTGGGTACATTAACTCTCAATATATGCCCACTAAATAAACAGGCCCAGCCCAAATCTGCCTTATTGCCAGACAATTATCCTTGTGCCCAGCCTGCTTCACCATTTGCTGAAACACTGGGCACAAAATATCAGACTGACGCCATTGTTGCACGCACTTAGTGACAGGATAGTACAGCAACAGACACTCCCACTTCTCTACACAAACCCTCTTAAAGCCCTCCACTGTGCCCAGCTCCACTAGACTCCCGGGCAAAGCATTCCATGACTCCACTATTACCCAGTAAGCACTAATGGTCGGATTAATAGCATTATCTGTAAGGGACATTTATTAATTAACACAATGTTCATATTTTAATGTTGCACTGTTGTCATCTTCTGTTCTTCAAGCATAGTACTTCCAAGGGACTTTATAATTGTCCTTAGCCAGGATTGATTAAGCCTTCTGTCATATGCTGTGAAGTGATCCACTCATGTGAAATTGTACTTAAACGTCAAACCTTTGATTTAAAAAAAAAAAAAAAAAAAAAAAAAAAAGGAACTCTTGAACTTAGATTTGTGCATGACCTGTTTAAAAAATGGGGTTGTCCACATAAAGTGCAAAACTGCCACGTTTCTGTTCACTGTGTCCAGGGCCTGGAGTTTTTTTGATGAGATGCATTGTCCCTCTCTTGGAAAAGGAGGTTTCTGTATGTCTTTCTCCCAGTTCCTCTAATACAGAGGGTTCTGGTCAAGCTGCGGGCAGAGCTAGCCACCCTTATACTGGTGGCCCGTCATTGATCCAGACATATTTGGTTTCCACTTCTCCAGCAGGTGGTAGTGTAACCTACTGTCCCACTCCCCCTGCAAGCCAGACTTCTAACACAGGAGCAAGATGCTGTGGTGCACCTGGATCATCTATCCTTGCATCATCATGCATGGCTCTGGAGGGCATAGAGCTCTCCCACTTCAGGGTTTCCCCAGCGGTAGCAGTCTTTTGGCAGCTACCATCTACCTGGTACACTTATCCCAAAATATGGAAACATGTTATTTGTATGGTGTGCTTGGCATGCCTTGGATCCAGGGGTCCAGATAATTTATAGGGCAGGGATGTATTTACTGCTAGCTTTTTCCACCTAGTAGTATTTTCATCTAAATGGTAGTAATAGCAGCCATTGACCTGCCTTGGACCACCCACCTCTAAACCAAATCTCAAACTTACTGGGCAGTGGCAGCACTAAGTCTCCTAGTCTGATACTGCTGTGGAGTATTGAGGTACTCTTCCACTACTATATAGTGATGTGTTAACATTTTGCCATGTCCCAAATTGCCCTTCTGGCTGTCAGTGAGCAACTCCTGATGCTCACCTACACTGTACACAGCTGATACTATGTCATTAACTCTGTTACTTACACTTAGTATATGGATCGATGACTGGTAGCATTGCATAATGCTACTAATTTTGTGACTGTATATCAACCAGTGTAAATGTGCAGGGAGGGAGGGAAACAATTCACTAAAATCAGAAAGTGGAAGTAAATTGAGCAAAAATGATAGTAAAATACTCATTTGCTCCCCTTATCTGTTCTCCTGCTTGGATCCCTTTACATGTCCACTTCCTAAAGTCCTGGACAACCTCTTGTCCCTTAAGGACTCTGGACTCTGATATTCCTCACTAGAGGTCCACCTGTCCATGGTGTTTGCTTTCATGCCCTGACAAAGGGCAAGGCTGTGGCCCAGCTAATGGTTTCCCATAGATTCCTAAGAGGCATCCTCCTTCTGCACCCCCTTTCCGAGATCCGGTTCCAGTGTGGGACTTTAATAGACCCTCATTGCGCCTTCCTTTGAACCTACAGCTACTTGTGAGCTGTGCTTCCTATCTTGGAAGATGCAGTTTCTAGTGGTGATGACATCTGCAAGATGCATCATTGAGCTGCAAGCTCTGGTTGCAGATTCTCCATTATTTTTCACAAGGATAGGGATACACTGCATATCCGGATGCGTCTCAAAGAACACTAAATCAGACTATAGACCTTCCAGTTTACCTTTTGTCTACCACAGATAGTGGGGAGTGTCATTTAACATTTGCTGGATGTCTGCAGGATTCTGCATTGGTGCCTGGATTGTACAAAGGATTGTAGAAAATCCTGTCAACTGTTTATTGCTTTTGTCCCCTCCCCCAAAAAATGCTTTGGCATCATTCCATGATGTGGCTCAATGGAGAGAGATGTAATCAAAGAAGATGGAATGGTTGCTCACTGTGAAGTAGATCTTGAGAAGAATCTCCTTCATTGAGCCACAGGTTTCCTCCTGCCTTCTCCCTTGTTGGGTGACAGAAGACTATACTGCTTGCTCTCGCATGCTGTTTCTCCGCTTATATTCCCTATGGCATCGATACTCAGTTTTCCATATCCTCTCCTGTGTGCCTGGTTTGGTCTTGGTTGCTTCGGGCCCTGCAGGTCTGATGATCCTCCGAGCTTGTCTGTGGTGGGGAGCAGAGGCATGCTGGGGCTGCAGATGTTGTGTAGGTGCTAACAAGGCACGCCAACGTGGATGGCCCCAGCCTGCAAAAATTTCCAGGTGGCCCTGATGCTGACAGCTTACAGTTCCATGATGTGGCTCCATGGAGGAGGTAGGTAACTATTCTTTGATGTACAAGTATAGGTACAGAGGAATTTCTACATATTGGATGAAGGATTTCCAACATGTGCAGTAAATACATATTTTGACATTTCAAGAATAATATATGGTGGATGTTAAATACAGCATCATTTTTGTAAGTAAATAATATTATTTTCAAGCGCCCTGTCCAGGGGCTCAGGGCATCATGCATAAAATTCGACAGAACAAAAAATACAACAATAAAAGGAAACTGTACCATAAAATAATAAGAATCAGACTACAGGTAGGCGTTATACAGTTATTCGGGGTGATGGGGCAAGTGCTGTGGGATGGAGGACAGCAGATGTGATCCTCTTCTGAAAAGGTGATCTTGGGGACATACCAAGAACAACTAGCCTGTTTGTTTGACCTCACTTGTATGCAAACTATTAGAAGCTGTCACTAAGGATGTCATAGGACACGTATGGCTAAGCACAGAGTAATACAGTGGCCAGCGTGGTTTTGTAGGGGGGGGAGGTCTTGTCAAACTAATTTAGTTTTGTGATGTGATAACCAGAAAGATCTATGGTGGGGATGCACCTGACTTAGTATATTCAGACTTTACCTTTAATTGGGTACATCATAGGAGGCGGTTACACAAAACTGGTAAGCTGGAAGCCTGAAGGGAACTTTCTTTTCTTTTTTTGTAGTTACTTATTTATCCCTCGCCGACCGACCCCCTTCCACCAGCCTCCCCCCCCCCCCCAATCACTGGGCGATGTGCTGGCTATCGCCTCTCACCAATTGATGTCGAGCTGACCCGGTGTGGCGGGAGACCGGCTTCATCCCCCAGTTGGCTTCTTTTCTCCCTTTGGTTTTTGTTCCACCCCGAGTGCGGAGCCAAGGCATGCAGGGACGCCAGTGGCGGTATGGCATGCTTCTGTATGCGACGCGGGCTTCTTCTTTCGCTCTGCCCCCCCCGCTAATAGGTCTGCATTGGCCCTAGCCACTGCTAGGGGTCAGTCAAGTAGCAGACTCCATCCCCACCCTCCCCGAGCAGAGGAGCTGTCCACGATGCTTGATCCTCTCCTTCGGCTGACCTCAAGCACTCCACCGCACTGTGAACACAGGTCGCCAGCATGGCAGGAGGTAAGGCTTCACTGCCTCAGCCCTCCACTGGGCAGGCCAAGGAGGTGAACTTTCAGTATGAATTACAAATTTGTTGAGTAATAGGAGGCAGAGAGTGGCGAGGGGACAAGTGTCAGACTGGAAAGTAGTGACTAGTTGGGTTCCACAAGGGTCAGTTCTGGGACTGCTTTTGTTCTTATTTATGTATGTTATGTATGTATGTTTGTTTATTTATGAAGATTTATTTATTTTGGAAGATTCAGACAATACTTTTGAGCAAGTGCTCTTTTTACAAAAAGTTCCATGTCTGATTACGGTATTACATTCAAAACAAGGACCAAACAGTCAAGCCAAGTTCCAGAGATAATGTTTGTCCAGCAGTCAGTAAACATATTTAATATTTAAAATCCTAATTTATTACTGTGCAGTAGTAGCCATTGTGAAGTCGGGTGGGGTGGATATGATGGACCTGTTGTCCCTTCTGAACTATGTTACCATGTTATTTTTGTAGTTGTGTTTTCAGATGACACAAAGCTAGCAAGCCTGGTCAACAGTGAGGAGGGAAGTATTTTATTTTATTTAAAACCTATTTTTATTTATTCATTTTATTTATTTATTGAAGTTTCAGAATTACAAACCTTTGAGTCAAAGACTCCTTTACAAAGGCTCCATGTCAGAATGGAATCGGAGAAAATACAATGTAGCAAATGACAATATACAAAGTACAATAACAATACAGAATATATACAGAGTAGCAAGATAAGTTGAACAAGCATTACAATGCAAGCACAACGAAGGGTAGGACAGGCAGGCTGTGGAGAGGGTATGTGGGACATGATATAAGGCAGGTGAGAAAGGGGAAGGGACAGAGCAGGGAAGGGAGAACAAAAAAGAGGAGAGGGGAAGAAACGGAACTTAGGGCAGTCAGAAGTGACATTGTCAATATAGTCAGAGGATCAGGGCAGGAAGAGGAGGGAGCAGAGATGGGAGGGTTGGTAACAATCGCAGTGGCAGGAGTCAAGGAGATGCTGCCGTAGTATGGATTTGAAGGAGCCTAATATACTTACAGAGGAAACGTCAGAGGGCAGGCCATTCAGCCAGAGAGGGGCTCTGTACATGAAAGCCCTCTGACCCATGGAAGTCCTACAAAATGGGATAAGGAAGCTAGCTTTAGAGGAGCTTCAGGAAGCCCGAGCAATTGGGGCAGGAGTTGGAAGATGATTGGCAGTAGGAAGACAGAGCCTATCTTTTTAGCTAACAGGGTGATCTGGTAGCCAGGTAAACAAACAGAGCCTAGGAACTGCGTTTCCAGTTCTGGATCTGGGGGAGTGGAGGGTGGGAGGGAACATGGATAGCATGGGATTGTATAGGGATACTTACATACAAAGTACGAGAATACACAGGAAATGCATACATTGCAAGTAGATACACTGTAGATTATATTGTATACCCCTAATTGACTGCTGGGGAAAGTATGTACAGGTATGCTTATATTACACTTATAATAATTGGGTCAAAAAACATCTGTGGTTTAGAACAAAAAAAAAAAAAACATTTTACACATTAGACATTCATGGCTGTGGTGTCAGTGCCTGTGTTGAGCAACTTGCTCCAAGGCATACTGTACTGTCTGAGGGGAGGGTCCGGGGAATGCCTAGAGCAGTTGTGGCAGGACCGAGGTGATTTGTAGTGTATCTTGGTCAGTATCTCAACCAATTGGAAGTGCAGTGAGGTAGTAATCTTGATGGGAGGCTGTTCCATGTGTTGGGGAGCCTGTATCTGATGGAGGCTTGCCTTAAATTATGCCTATGTGAGATTTGGAGCCCAGAGCCTTTCTCTGGCCAGAGTGAACCGGATGAGTTACAGGAGGGGAGAAGATATTGTTGATGTAGCTGGGCAGTTTGCCTGACCAGTATTTGGCACCCATCAAGGCAGTGTATAGCGAGTGTCTCACAAAGGGAGGAGCCCTGCCCAGGTCATTGTACGTGGAGCACTGGTGGGTACAGGAAGGACAGACCAAGTGGTCCCCTTGGAGAGAGGGTAGATTCAGTGTGTGTGTGTGTTATATCATTGCCATTGTCTGGAGCAGAATAGTAGAAAGACTGTCTTCTTTTGGTACATGGCTAGTTGATTAACCTGAAACCATTTTTGCACCATTTGGAAATCTTGTAGCAGGGTCTGCTTAATGGAGGAGGAGGAGGTGGAAGGGTCGATGCATAGATAATGGTGTCGTTTGCACACACGTGGATGTTGAAGCAGAGTAAGCAGTGCAGAGATTGTTGATGAAAACTGTGAAAAGCAGATGTCCATGACAGAGCCTTGGGGGACACTGAGGGTGATCAGGAAGGAAGGGGACGTGATTCTCATATGTGACAGATTGGGTTTGATCAGACAGATAGGATTGGAACCAGTGGAACATCAGAGTGGAGACTCTCTGATGCAAGCTTGTGCAAGACCCGACGGTGTCAAAGGCCTTGGTGAAGTCTTTGAATATGGCCCCAGTGCCCATGCTCTGGTCCATATTAGAGAGCTGATGTGATTGATAACTCTAAGAAGGGAGGTGGAGGTGGAGTGGTTGGATTGGAAGCCAAACTGATATGGGCTCAGGAAGCCACAGTTAGAGAAAAATTGGAAAGATCTTCTTTGGGGATATCTCAGTCATCAGGTCACACCGTCGGTGAAGCAGGATCCACACGGAAGATTTTCTGGCAGTACAACTGGGGCGACCCACGCCGGTGTCCCCTGCCAATGTCATCAATCCTATAAAGGTATGAGTGGCCCCGCTCCCTCCTCAGTTCTTTCGCACCGCCAGCCCTCATAGCATGGGTCTCTCCGGAAGCTCTGTCGCAGCTCGCACCATTTTGCCTACGCTTTTTCTATTACCTTAGTTTTAGAATCTTTTTTTTTTTTTTTCATGAGATTCCTTACCTTTGTTTATGTGGAGAGTTGCTCTTACACATCTCTCTTCCATCGCTGTTGCTGTGGAAAGAAGATTTCCTCTTCGGATGACCAAAACCTCTGTGTCTGCTATCTTGGGCCTGGCCATGATGTTTCTGACTTTGAGTTCTGCCACAAATTCAACCTTACAACCCTTAGGCGACGCAAAAAGGCTTTGAAGAAATTTCTTATGGAACAACAGGTAGCCAGTTCTGGGCAGGGGTCCTCTGGGATCCATCCTTCCCAGTCACCGGTGGGTTAATCGAGCTCACAGGCCACTAAGGCCCGAGACAAGTCCTCAGGGAGGAGGGAAGTCGCAAAAAAGACCGAAATCAGGATTATTCCCCCTCGTGGTGCTCCCATTCCCGAACATAGTCTTCTTCCTCATCCGGGGGTACTCCCATCAGCTGCGGCTGCACAGACGCCTACTGCTGTCCAGGCCTCTGTTCCTTCCTGGCCCCCTACCAACAGCACTGCCTCCTGTTTAACAGGGAGGATGTCCATCGGCCCTCGGGTCGTCAATGTCAACCCCTCCATTGAGGCTTGATGCTTCTCCAGGCCCTTGGCTGTCTGGGGCCCTCTGGTTCTGCAGACCCAACAGATGGTTCATCATGCCCTGTGCCTGCCCAATGGCCAATTCATCATGCCCTGTGCTCGCAACTCCTTCACTGTCAACGCATTCTTCTCCTGCCATTGAGCTCAATACTCTTTTTTTTTTGACCCAGATAACTTCAGCCCTGGTGCACCAGTTGGGCTGTTACAGGCCTGGGTCCCTGGTTCCATCAACCACTCCATTATCGTCAACACCACTTAGGCCCACCACCACTCAGGCCTTCGCGGGCTGCACCCCCCAGGCTGCCATCGGCACCTCGCTTGTCTGACCGCGAATTGGAGCAGGTCGACGTTGAAGAGGAGTACCACCCTGACCTTATTCTCCCTGAGGAAGAAGAAGAGGAGGAGGTTTAACCTCTTTCCTCAGATAGATCTACTGCTTCTTCGGTGAGTGTGGACTCTGTTAAGCATACTCCCAGACCCCGTCCTGAAGATCCTACCTTTTTCAATGTCATGAAGCAGCTGTCCATAGCTATGGGCTTCCATACTGAGGAAGAGGATGCCACCAGTAGAGACCTAGTGGACTTCTTGGAGATCCCAGAATCTCCCCCTAAGGTCATTCCTCCTATCCTACCAGCTCTGAGGAATGCCACCACTGCGGCCTGGCACTGCCCAGACATGGTTCCTGTCATGCCTTGAAGGGCAGATAGAATTTATCATGCCCCCCATGGCTTGCCTTATTATGCTGCCCAACCTGAGACTGATTTGGTGGTCATCAAGGCAGCTCATGACAGGTCCAAGGTGCCCAAGCACCTTAGACTCCTCCCCTGACAGGGAATCTAGAGGATCAACCGTTGGGTTAAGTGGGTTTATGCCTCCTCCATCCTTGGGACTCCAATTGCTAATTATTTATTCTATTTGGTCAAGTACCAGAATACCACCTGTAAGAAGGCAAGCAGCTGCTCAAGCCCTCCCAAAATGCTCGCAGAAACGGGAGGTTCTCAGGTCTTTACGGGCTGCGGAGGATATTGGTAAACAACTCTGGGCCTTGTATGACATATCTGACATTGGTGCCAGGGCTGCTGCCACAGGTATTTGCCTTTGTTGGCATGCCTGAAGGTCTCTGACTTTGTGGCAAATGTCCAACAGAAGGTGCTGAATGCCCCTTTAATGGTTCAAAGCTCTTTGGGCCAGATGTCCAGGACATCATTAGTGTCTTACATGACTCTGGAAAAGCTGTTAAGTCTATCCATTTGCTTTATCATACCCAGCCCAGGAGCAGACTGTGCCCATACTTTCTTAAAGTGGCCCACAAGTCCGGTGCATGCTCCTGTCCCCAGGGCAAATGGAAGACCACCTCTGTCTTACCTACCCCCTCCTCTGTGGGCCCTGCCGCAAAACGGCCCAGAGGCAGTGGCTTCGCCCCAGTAAGATTCACCTCTGCCTGACTCTCTGCCAGACCCCGCTCTACCAGTCCCCAACCAAGAGGTGTTGGTTGGAGGTCGGTTCTCCCTCCATCTCAATCAATGAAGAACCATCACTTCCAGATGCTTAGATTCTTCAGATTATACAAAGGGGTCATACTCTGGAGCTTTTGGAACAGCCCCAGAGACTCCTCAGATACCCTCCACCTACCCTCCGGTTCATACCATGGTTCTTGGGAGAAGGTACAGTCCCTTCTTTGCAAGAGGCCATCGAGCCAGCACCCAGACAAAGAACAGGGATTCTAGAGATCTGAGGCCTAATTTGGATCTCAAAGACCTCAGTCTTTACGTGTAGTACAGAAAGTTCTGCATGGTCACTCTTCCAGGGCTACTGCCCCTGCTCAAGCAGGGCAACTGGCTGCGCTCCCTAGATATGTAGGAAGCTTACTTGCATATTTTGGTTTGTCCTCCACACAGGCGGTTTCTCGGATTTCTTTTTCAGGATGAACATTACGAATTCAGAGTCTTGCCCTTTGACTTATCCATCGCGCCACGGATCTTTACCAAATGCTTAGCAGCAGTGGCTGCTCTTTGGCGATAAGGCCTGTATGTCTTCCCTTACCTGGACTATTGGCTTCTCAACGCCCCATCCAGAGATTAGCTCCTCTGGACCCTGGAGAGAACCCTTAACCTATTTCACTCCCTGGACATCACTGTCAACCTGCCAAAGTATGTTTTTTTGGCGCCATCCCAGAGGCTGCAGTATACAGAGGCAGTGCTGGACTTTGCTCAGGGCAGAGCCTTCCTGCCTCAGGACCGGGCGGAGTGCCTCATTTCCCAGGCTCAGGAGGTGACCCAGAGCAGTTATGTTTCAGCGAGGGTGTACTTGAGGCTACTAAGTCTCATGGCTGCAGCCATTTCCACAGTTCCCCTGGCCAGACAGCACATGTGGGTGCTCCAGTGGACCCTTTGGATGCAGTGGAACTAACGCATGGATGACCTGGAGCAGCAGGCGCTGGTCTCCTTTCCGGTCTGCAGGGTACTTCAGTGGTGGATGGATCCCCAAAACCTATTCAGAGGGGTCCCACTCCTGATCCCCTCTCCCCCAGCAGATTCTCACCATGGATGCCACCGGCTTGGGTTGGGGTGCTCACCTGGGTCCCTTCCAGACTCTGGGGACGTGGTCCCAGATCGAGACATCCCTCTACATAAACGTCGTCGAGATGCAGGTGGTCCTGTATGCCATGCATGGTTTCCAGAACCACCTCCTTCCGGGTCAGTTGCTGATCCAGTCAGACAATCTGTCATCTACTATATCAGCGGGGGGGGGACGCATTCAGACCCTATGTGCAGGGAGGCCACGAGAGTCTGGTACTGGCCACTGGACCATGGCCTGTACCTCTCAGCAGTCTCTGTCCCAGGTGTGCTGGAACACCCTGTTGGACAGTCTCAGCAGGTCTCTGTCCAGGATGCGAATGGGAACTTCTCTCAGCTGTCATAGAATAGCTATTCGACAGATGGGATCATCTAAGGTTGGACCTTTTGTGTCTGCACTAAGCGAAAACTGCCCATTTTCTGCTCGCTATATCCAGGACCTGGGTTTTCTGGCAAGCGTTGTCCCTCTCCTGGGCGGAGAGTTCCTTTATGCCTTCCCTCCATTTCCTCTGATTCAGAGGGTGCTAATCAAACTGCAGATGGAGAGGGCCAGCATGATTCTGGTCACACCCTACCTGCCTCAGCAGATATGATTTCCATTACAGCAACAGTTAATGGAGGAACCTCCAGTGCCTCTGCCCCTTTGCAGGGATCTGCTGATTCAGGCTTGGAGACCCTGGTCCATTCCAACCTCAAGTCCCTTCGTCTACCTGCCTGGCTCCTGAGGACATAACCATCACCTGGTTTGGAGTGCCTCAGGGGGTTGCAGGAGTCCTCATGGTAGCATGGAAGTCCTCCACTGGAGCCACATGTACCATGAAATGGAAGAGGTTTGCCATCTGGGCTGCCAGACATCATCTGGACCCTTTTACCTGTCTGGTGAGCCAGATCCTGGACTTACCTGATTTCTGTGTCAGACTCTGGTCTCCAGTATTCCTCCCTCAAGGTGCACCTTTCGGCTATTTCAGTCCTTCACAAGCCCATGGGCAGCTGAACTGTGGCTCAGTTAGAGGTGTCCTGTACTTTTCTCAGGGGCATCCTGCACCTGAAACCTCCCATCTGTTCCCCTGTCCCAGCTTGGGGTTTAAATTTTGTTTTGGAGAAGTTGACCCTGTCTCCATTTAAGCCAGCCGTGACTTGTGAGCGATGCTGTCTTTCTTGGAAAGTGTTATTTTTGGTTGCTATTACTTCTGCTTGAAGGATTTCTGAACTTAAGGCTCTCTGGCGTGAAGAGCCTTATTTGATTTTTCACAAAGACCGGGTGTCTTTGCGCACAAATCCTAAGTTTCTTCCTAAGATGGTGTCTGAGTTTACCCTGAGCCAATCCATCCACCTCCCTGTGTACCTTCCAGAGTGTACCAATCCAGGAGAAGCACTGCTCCATTCTTTAGATGTGCGCAGAAGTGTGAAATATCTGCTCCGGACTAAGGACTGCAGAAAGACAAAGCAGCTGTTTGTCTTTCACCCCAGGAAGAGATGGTGTTCAGGTTTCCAAACAATGTTTGTCCAAATGGTTGGCCCATTGTACAGAGTTCTGCTACAGAAACATGGCAAAGAATTGCCTGGGGCAGTGAAAGCCCACTCCACAGGGGCTTGGCTACCTTGGTGGTCTGTTTCAAGGGAGTCTCAGCCACTGACATTGCGCTGATGCCACCTGGTGTACTGTCCCTACTTTACCAAGCACTACAGTCTGGACATAGCTTCTAATGCCCAAGCAGGCTTCAGACTGAGCTGTTTCTCAGGGCCTTCTGTCCTAGGCTTTGGGTTGCCACACACCCAGTCTGTTCTGCGCCTTGTAACTGCTTGGAACTCCTTCTTACAGTGTGACCTGATGACTGAGATACCCCAGAAAGATAGAACAGTTATGTAAGAATTTACTGTATTAGTAGATCTTTGAGGGATCTCATTCATCAAGTCTGCCTTCCTCCACCATACCCTGTTTAGGGTTCCTGTCTCGAGACTGGCTATCTGGTGTATCCAGCCTTTTATTCAGGCCTGGGCATCTCTCTCACCTCGATCCCCCATGGCATGGGTTTGCTCCTTAGTCTCCAAGGGAAAGAACTGAGGAGGAAGTGGGGCTGCTCACGCCCTTATAGGGTTGATGACTTTGGCAGGTAACATCAGTGTGGGTGGCCCAAGTTATACTGCTGGAAAATGTTCCGTGTGGATCCTGTTTCACCTATGAAGTTTCTACGGTGGGACATGATGGCTGAGATCCTCTTGAAGATCTACTGTTACGGTAAGTTCTTAAATAACTGTTCTTTGTCTGCAGATTAACCTCTCAAGTACCTTAGGGTCTTCAATCAGTGCATCTGTGGAATCACAGTTATAGATGGTAGCAACCAAAGTGTGCTTCTAGCTGCAGGGGAAGGAGCCAGTGCAGAGGGAGCAGTTGTTAATGTGGGCAATGGCAGGAGTTCCTAGGGCAAGAAATTTGGGAGAGATGTCATCAGCCTCCCAGAAGTGGAGGCTGTGTTTAACCCTGATAGCTCTTTAAAACGTCAGCAACTGGGATTGCCTGTAGGCAGAAGTTGCCTGCTGGAGGAGAGGAGTCTGGTTGGCAGTTGGGGTGGGGGATGAGTTCCCAGGGCCTTCCATGAAGATTCTGTTTACTGTGTTGGTGGACAAGGAAGATCGGAGATTGGATTTGGCCACAGCAGGAGGATGGGAGGAGTTGAGAGGACTGTTATCTGTTTTCCAGAATTTGGATGGGTCTGATTTATTGCACAAGAGTTTGTCCTGGAAATAGGCAGCCTTGGCCTGGCATGTGGGCTTGGCGCAGTAGTTGCAGAGAGATGCAAATGCTTGCTTACCTGAGATTAGACAAACAGATTTACGTCTAGCCCAGGACACATCTCTGAGTCGAAAGAGTTCAGTGATCTCTGACATGGTGGCTGTTGCTCAGATGTCGTATGCTGTTCAGTGAGGGAAAGTGCAAGGTAAAGTACCTAGAACCAGAAATAAAAACTGGATCTATAAATGAGTGGCTGTGGAAGAGCAGGAAAGGACAACAGAATGCTGGGTTCCATTAAAAGGGTATCAATGGAAGAGATGCGCTGATAATGTCACTCTATCAGGCACTGGTTATACCCCATTTGCAGTGTTGTGCATAGTTCTATTCGTCATACTGTATTATAGAAAGGAACCCGTGTAGCTAAAAAAAGTACAGCATGAGCTACATAGTTGATTAGGAGGCTGGAAACATGCTGTATGATGAAAGGGGAAAAGAGGGGTGGGGAATATGACAGACTTTCAGATACCTCACTGGTATAAATAAGGTTCAAGAGGAAAACATTTTTCAGAAGAAAAGGTGCTCAAGAACAAGGGGACATGCTATGAAGCTGGAGGGGGGTAGACTCAGGAGATGTGATAAAGTACTTCTTCACAGAAAGAGTGATGGATGCCTGGAACAGCCTCCCAGCAGAGGTGCGGTGGCAAAAACGGCAATAAGGTTCAAGAATGCATGTGATAGGCATAAGGGAACCTTGGTGGTAAGGGGTAAAGCTGGAGATCAAATAGGGTCTGCATTGCAACAGTAGGTAGGGAAATGGGCAGATTAGGTGGCCCAAGCAGCTCTTATCTGCTGTCAAATTCTGTGTTTCTATGAAAGGCTGGAATACCCAGGTTTCTTCACCCTAGAGAAAAGCAAATTGAGGGGAGATATGACTGAAATATTCAAACTCATGAAAGGGTGTACAAAAATAGACCAGAGCAGACTGTTCAGCAGAATTAGGGATAGCAGAACCGTGTGCGGCCACAGCCACACACCGGCTGCAACTTCAGACCACCCAGCTTCTTCGGTGCTCAGCCCCGGGAGCATACAGGATAAGGCTTTGCCCTGAACAAGGGCGTGGAAGTGCCTCCGGCGACCGACTGTGGCCACAGCAGCACACTGGCACAGCTTCAGGCCACCCGCTTCTTGACGCTCCAGCCCAGGAAGCGCACAGGATAAGGTACAGCAGACAGTTCCAGCTACAGCGCTCTCCAATTTGCCGTGGAGCATCTGGCGGTAGCCGCCATTGGCTGCATGCTCTGTAGCTCCTGTCCCTATTGGCCTAAGCTGAATCCCAGCTCTTTAGCTCTCCGGGACTCAAATTCTGCTGTTGTAGTTAAAACCTGCAACTGCTGCTGTAATTCTTTGCTGTAATTCTACAGTTTTTTTTTTTTTTTAATTGTATTGAATGGGGTCTTGTACCTGACTCTGCTAAATGTCTGTTAGAAATGTATTGTATTTGGCTGTAGAATGAAGGGTACGGTATCTTAGTGTTTAAGAGCAGGGGTCCTTTTGCCAGTCTGTTACCTATGTGAGGTTAAGTAAGTAATTGTGCTAGTGCCTGTACACAGCATGTACTTCCCGTAATTCTAGACTGTGTTCCCTCTCTCACTTGAATCTTTGTTATTCCTCCCCTGTCCCTCTGGCCTTATCTCCGTTTCTCTTTTTACTAGTTTTTTTTTTTTTTAACCTCTTCGCGCCGAAACTTAAACTTGAGCAATTTTGATTGGAGCCTCCCAACTGTTTGAATTTTAATTTCTGCCCTCTTAATCCCTTGATCTGATTTCTTTTGCCCTTACTCACCCCACCCAGTGATTCACTATCCACTACCTGTTCCCAGACTTGTATGCTGAACCCCCCTCCACCCTCCACACTGCCGCCTTTATTCGGCAACCTATTTTAATCCTGCTTTTCCTTTCCTCAACAGACCTTGCCCTGAACAAGGGCATGGAAGTGCCTCCATGGCGACAGACTGCGGCCACAGCCGCACACCGGCCGCACCTTCAGGCCACCCGGCTTCTTCAGCGCTCAGCCCCGGGAGCACGCAGGATAAGGTACGGCTACTGTGAAAGGGTAGACCCCTCCCCATGTGGTCCACAATGCTGTGCTGTACAGTATCCTGTCATTTTATTTAATTTTTTTGTTGAAACGCTGTGTTTTATGTTGATGTTTTGTCAAGTTCATTGGGCTGGCCACCCATTTTGTGTCTCTGTTAATATTTATGTCTGTACAGCATAAAAGGAGCTATAAGCATTAGTGTACCTTGTTGACATGTATGGGAACTGATCGTCTCATAGAGGTCTTTCCCCATGTCTTTATCTAGAAGACAACTCAGCATTTGAGAAAATATTATCTGAGTATAAATATCAGAAAAAATGGCAGAACAGCATGTGTAAAATGATCGGCTGTTCTGCCAAGTATGAAATACGTTATTCATTTTAAAGACCTGGTGCAGAATGACTTTGGTAAAACCCTGTTTGAGGAAGTAAAAAGTGTATTTGTTCAGGGTAGAGTGCTAATAACAGTCAGTGTTAATTTGTTCTTGGTTTATCTGGTAGCAGTAGTGCATCAGACTGTATTAATGCAGTAGAGGCGCCCTTCCGGAGAAACAAGTATGCTCTTTTGGGCTTTCCCTTGGCGGTGGTTTCCATCATGCGTTATGCGCTTCCACTTGTTTTCAGCTTCGTACTAACGCAAAACACATTATCACTATAGGCTACTAAAAGCCGCTCGTATCTTTTCTGTTGTGATATTTTAAAGTGCAGCCAGGTTTGCAGTGTTTAGTGCATTTATAGACCTTAACGAATGTTTCATGTGCTGAAAAACGTTGCTCCATACTCATCCACAGCAGTTTGTCAGTTTCATCTATAGCGCCGGCCGGCCACTTGCTTTCAACTCTTATAGGATGACACTGCTGTGGGCGGCGTTATGGAAGGCGATACTGAATAAAAATTGTGTATATAAAACCATAAAAATATGAATTAATGAAGTATGCTTTCTCTTGTGAGTTAAGAAAAGCACAATTTAATATTTCTATGCAAATGGGAAGATAAATAAAATTTAGTTTAAAGGTGTAATAACATTATCCAGTCACATTGTCTTATACTATATATATAGGGTTGCCTGAGTGGCTGATGGTCAGATCGTCTGGAGGTGTTGAAAGGACAACACCTAGCTTTAGCTAGTGCTTTCTAGCAATGTTACAAGATGCATAAAGACCATTTTGTATTGCTTTATATGCCTTCCTTTGAATTTTGTTTCATCGTATTAAGTTTGCTGATTTAATTTTGTCCTGGTAATGGAATAAATTTCAATTTATTTGCATCCATCTTCTGCCTCATTAGCTTGCTTGGCCATCCATCACCTACAGCCTGTGACAGCAACAATTCCAGCTTACAGCGCCACTCCGATTGGCGTGGAGTATCTGGAGGCCGCCGTTGGCTGCATGCTCTGTAGCTCCTGTCCCTATTGGCCTAAGCTGAATCCTGGCTCTTTAGCACTCCGGGACCCAGATTCTGCTGTTTTAGTTAAAACCTGCAACTGCTGCTGTAATGCTGCTGCTGTAATTCTCTGAGGGGTTTTGGCCCTCCGCACACCCCATCCTTGTCCTTAATGAAATACACCTTCTCCCACTATCTGCCAGGTGCTCCTACTGGCACACTAATGGACTGTAGGGATCTGATTGGTGCTCGAGCTAGGCTGCCAGGGATCCTCTTTTTGGCCAGTCTGTTGCCTGAATTCCTAGTGACTGACTTTGTGCTCTCTTTAGTCTGGTAGAAAATTTCTTTCATCATTATGAAGGGTGTTGGCTTTACCTCCTGCCACCAAATTGGCCTGCTCACCTAATACTCATCTGTTGCACTACCCTAGGCAGAAGCTAGCTCAGACAATAACTGGTGTCGCAATACTTTACCTTCTCACCTTAATATGGGTTGTAATTTTATGTATGGTGCTGTACTCATCACAAACCAGTTCTCTCCACTTCAACTTGCATCTTTTGTGCAGCACTTCCTTCTCTTCTCTGTCCGGATGCTTCTTTTTGCATCCATGGGGGGCATCAGACACCAGCCTACTGAATCCTCAACCCCCACCGCACTCACAAGAAGGGCCAGACTAAGATTTCAAACTGCTTCTGATTGCTATTGAAAATGTTTTACTGATCCTCCTAATCTGCTCTTGCAACATTGAACTTAACCCTGGCCCATCCTTTTCTATCTTCTCCCCATCAGAAATAGCAAACCTAAATGGGTTAAAAATTCTTCAAGCTAATGTCTGTATTCCCTTAAAAGCTGGACCTAATCCAAACCTGGATGAACCTCTCACCCCTGATGTATTGGTTATCTCCGAGTCATGGCTTAAACCCTCAACCCAGGACACTGAAATAAATCTACCTTCCTATAAAGTCTATAGAATGGACAGACGGACCAGAGGAGGCAGAGTTGCTATTTATGTACATATAGTACTGTGCTTCTACCATCAACTCCACCTCCGAGCCTAAAGAATATGATGGTCTTTCCATCAAATTACAACTGTCCTCCTCCCAATCCATTCAAGTCATAGTATGTTATAGACCCCCATCGGCTGGCCTAAAGATCATTCAGCATCTGAGCACCCTGCGCGACTCTGCATCCTCAGAGGTCATAGTTGTAGATGACCTAAATCTTGATTGGTGCTCTGCCTGTTCTAAACCTCTCAAGGATCTGAGTGGCTCCTTTGGTCTCCATCAACTCATTATGGAACCTACCTGACCAAACATTAAAAATCCAACCAACAGCTCTCTACTCGATATTATATTGGTTAACAACCGCACCTGTTCTCTCCATGGGAGTGCTCTTTAGCGATCTCAGTGACCACTGCATCATTGCATGCATAAGGTCCCTTCCAAAATGATCTCTTCCTTCAGATATATGCAAAAAGGTGCCGACGGAATGTTGACATTTTTGCCTTCCTTACTGACTTACAACATGCTAATTGGCATGAGTTCTATCTTGCCCCATCTTTTATTGAAGCGTATAATATTTTCTATAAGATCCTTATGGATGCAATCAACTGGCATGCCTCACTGGTAAAAATCCATACCAAGAAAATCTCTTGCCCCTGGTTTTCTACCAACCTCAAGTCTGCTCTTCTGCATAGGGATGCCCTATGGAAAAAGGCACGGAAAACTAAGCTCCCTGTCGACTGGGCTTCCTTCAGAGTTGCAGAAATTGATGCACTAAGCTCGTAAGGGCTGCTAAGTCCAGTTACTATAACTCCAAACTGAATGCATCTACTTACTGTATAGCCCATCCACCTTTCGGAAGACCCTCAAGGAGGTTGAGGGACATAGGGCATTCAACACCTGCCCATCCAAGATTTCCATCAACAATGTAACGCTCACAGATAAACATGATATACTGAATGGGTTAAACAACCATTTTGCCACAGCTGGCCTAGCCTTTGATTCCTCCCCTGCTAATGCCCTGAGAGGCCATCTCTATGGACAGGACAAGACACCCTCGTCCCACAAAGGCTGCGCCATCCTTCTCCTTCAGCCAGATATCTCCGAAACAGGTTGAAGACTTGTTAATCAATATAGACACTAGAAAAAGTGCTGGCGCAGACCTCATAGATCTGTACTTTCTAAAAATTAGCTACCATATCCTAGCCATCCCCATAACCCACATCTTCAACCTGTCCCTTACGCAGGGCACCCTTCTGGACAGTTGGAAAACTGCCCATGTTGTTCCTTTGTTCAATCCTGGGATCCTGCTGACCTCAATAACTATCGGCCTATCTCTCCTCACCACCTATCCAAAATGCTGGAAAGATTGTCAGCCTACAGATTAAAGACCATATAGAAATGCATAACCTACTCACCCTATACAATCTGGCTTCAGACCTCAACATAGCACTGTCTCTGCACTTGCAAAAGTTACTAATGACTGCTGAATGCATTGGACAATAAACTCTTTGTAGGTGCCTTATTTTTGGATCTAAGCAAGGCATTTGACACGTTGGACCGCGCCCTCCTGCTGGATATCCTCCGCAACTTTGGCCTGGATTGTACCTCTCTCAAATGGTTCGAATGCTACCTTGTTGGACGATTACAGCAGGTAAAAGTGGAAGGAGACTTTTCCTCCATGAAAACCCTCCCTAGAGGTGTACTACAAGGCTCTGTAATGGGCCCCCTCCTTTTCGCCATGTATGTAAATAACATCCACACTGGCATCCATCATGCTGACATCATAGAACATAGAAACATAGAAACATAGAAGTTGACGGCAGATAAGGACCGCAAGGCCCATCCAGTCTGCCCATTTCTTTTTCTACCTTATAAATGTGCCATCGGCCTTTGCTCTGTCAGTGGCCTATCTATTCATAGTCATTTGTATTGCTCCTTATGCCTATCCATGCCTGTTTGGCGAAGCCCTGCACTGTATTCATAGCCACCACTTCTTGTGGTAAAGCCATTCCATGCATCCACCACCGTTTCTGTGAAAAGAATTTCCTCACATTCCCCTTAATTGGCCTCCTCTAATCTCATGCTGTGTCCTCTTGTCCTGCTATTTTCTTATATTTAAACATGTTAGACTCTTTCACTTGTTTATGCCCTTAAGGTGTTTGAATGCCTCGATCCTATCACCTCTCTCCCTTTGCTCAAGGGTATACATATTGGAGCTCGTTAATCTGTCCTCATATGTCTTCTGATGCAGTCCCTGCACCATTTTGGTTGCCCTTCTCCGGACTGCCTCAATTTGGTTAATGTCCTTGTGAAGTTGTGGCCTCCAATGCACGCAGTACTCCAGATGGGGCCTAACCAGTGTCTTGTACAGCGGGATTAATACCTCCCTCTTACGACTTGTGATACCCTACTAATACACCCTAACACCCCCCTAGCCTTACCTACTGCTTTAGAGGTCTGCTTGGATGATTTTAGGTCATCAGTGATGATGATGCCCAAGTCTCTTATCCACTTATTCACCAACGACACTGTCTTATACATCTCCTGACCCACCCCTGACAAAACGTGGTTGGACCTCCAACTTGAGTTTTATCACTTTCAGAACAACCTATTGCAAATTAAACTACTGGTCAACGCAACAAAAAAAAAAAAAGGCTATGCTGTTCTCTCCATTTTCAAGGTCTCCCCCTACTAATGTAGTGGGTGTGCAAACTTCAGTTACCACTCTCCTCAATGACCCTCTTGAACTACTACATAAATTCAAATACCTGGGGATGTGGATTGACCACAAACTGTCCTTTTTTGACCATATTGAAGAACTTTCCAAAAAACTCAAACAGAGGCTTGGCATATTCTTCCTCATTAAGCACTTGCTAACGTTGGAAACGAGAACTAGAATAGTAAAATCTATCTTCCTCCCCTTACTTGACTATGGGGATATTCTTTACGGACAAGGGACCAACGCAGCTCTAAAAAAGCTTGACCTTTTATATCACCGGCCCCTAAGATTCATATCTGGTGCTCCCTATGCTACTCACCACTGTTCCTTATATGCCCTAGTTGGCTGGACCTCCCTCAGTATAGGATGATACAAAAACGCATCAATCTGGAGCTATTGTGCTATCACCAAGAAATTGCCCTTTATATATTGGACTGCCTCCCATTTACTCCCCTGGTTGCGTATACACTAAGAAGATACTCTATATTACTCTTGTATTCCTAAGTCAAAACCGGTTTGGCAAATTTTCCATTGGCTACTCTCTCCCTACCCTATGGAACAAGTTCTAAAAAGTATTACAAATTACCACCTCACTTCTCATGGCTACTTTCAAAACCCTACTGGCCAGGATGGCTACAGAAATTTGTAACTGTGCTTCATGAAACTCCCATGCAAACACTTCTTCCATCTATCCGTTACTCAGGCTCATTCCGCTATGATTTATTATTGCTTTTTATCTTCTCTAAAGGTGGTCTTGCCTACCTGCAGTTTCTGGCCCACATGGCTGGCGGTGCCTCAGCTAGATATTGCCCCGGGCTCTTACCCTATGATCTGTTTTTATTTTTCAACTCCAAGAGGTGACCTTGCCTCCCTGCAGACTTCTGCCCTCCTGGCTGTCGGTTTGTTATCTTGTCAGGCAGATTATACACTATCTATAATTGACCGGTACATCTAGCTAATAGAAATGCTATCGTATTTTGTTTAAACCAATCTGTATAAATAGCCAATTGTTATGGTGTATCTGTTTGGAATATCTATTTTATGAGGATATGTTGATGCGAATTCCAATGTCATTCTGTCACATATATAATTATTACCAGATCTATCTTGTAAATGAGTTCTTCTCATTGATGTTTCACCTGGCTAAATAAACATTGATTGAGTGAGGGAGGGAGCTCAACCTGAGGGAGGAGGGACAGTAAAGAGGGTATACATAAACATATTTTCACCCAGACAGTAACAGGGTTGCAGACACTGCTTACTGTTTCAAGACTAGAATTGATAACTGCCCAAATGGGAAAGGCTTTTCAGGTTATAGCTGTTAGGATAACAGGGAGGTGAGACTTGATAGTATCTGGGCAGCCCTCAAATGTTCGGTTACAGGAGAATTTATTAATTTGTCTCTAAACCTTAGAAAAAATTCAGATGCTTTTTTCAAAAATAGATGCTCTAGATAATAGATTACAACTGACCATTACATCAGACTACTTCTCCCCTGCCCGCAAAGGTAGTAGCTGGAGACCCTGCAGATACAGATAAGGCAGACATCCTGAAACAACTTAAAATTCATTTTGCTATGGCAGGCCTTGCATTTGATGCCTCCCTGTCAATAAGCTAAGCCCCTTGGTAATGTGGTGATCATACAGGCCTCAGCAGCAAATGCAAGTTGCAATCCCCATCCTTTAGGTTTCACCCGATTTACCTTTAAGCAAGTTGAGGACCTCCTATTGTCTCTGGATACTAAAGAGTGCAGGCGCAGACCTTCTGGAGCCATTCTTTCTGAAGATAGATTGGTATCATCTGACTACCCCATCACCCATTTATTCAACTCCTCCCTGGAACAAAGTGAGATACTGCAGCTCTGGAAAATCAAGCATTTTATTCCCCTTTTCAAGTCTGGTGATCCCAGTGATCTGAATAATTATTGGCCAGTTTCTTTCTTCCTACTCTTTCAGAACTGCTGGAAAAAATTGTGAACTCCCAGCTAAGAGAGTACCTCGAATCGGAAAACCTTTTAAACCCAGTCCAATCAGGGTTCAGACCTAAGCACATCATGGTATCTGCCCTAGCCAAAATGTCTACGAACTGGAAAAATGCCTTGGATGCAAAACATATATGCACTCTTCCTAGACCTTAGCAAGGCCTTTGATACTGTGGACCATAGCCTATTATTGGACACCTTGTATAGCTTTGGCTTAGATAGCATTTGAACCACCCAATGGCATTGCTATCTTACTAATAGAGTGCAGCAAATGAAAGCCCTAGGAGACTTGTGTTCACTAAAAATCTTACCTTGTGGTGTTCCGCAAGGCTCTATTCTGGGCCCTATACTCTTTGCAGTATACATCAACAACATTGATATACACATACGCACAGCTAACATACACTTATTCTCAGATGATACGGTCTTTACACTCTAATTCCTCGCTAGAATTAGCACATCAAGGACCTGGCATGACTTTTATCATCCTCCAGTATAATCTAGTCAAACTTGAACTTTCCTTCAATGCCAGAAAAACTAAAGCTATGATTGTTTCACCACATATCTCCCTGCCCAATTTTCACTTAGTAGTTTCCAGTTATACACTTTGCTCAGTGAATCACTGGAAATTGTGGATAAATTCAAATACCTGAGGTTCTGGTTGGACAACAGGCTCAACTTCATGGCTTATTTGAACGAATTGGCAAAACAATTAAAACAACACCTAGGCATTTTCTTCCGCTTTAGGTGTCTCCTTACCTTTGAAGCCAAGAAAAGATTAATCCAAACAACCATTTTACCGCTGCTTGACTATGCCAACATTCGCTACAGACACTGTCCTAACTTGACTGTGGTAAACTTGACACCTTTATATCATCGCGCTTGAGATTTATCCTGAACTCACCTATTCGCATCCCATCACTGCCTTCTCTATGAGGCACTGGCTGGTCTTCCCTTGCTTCAAGTAGGCAAAAAAATGCTCTTCTCTGGTTCTACAGGGCACTAACTAATAAATTGCCAGCCTACATCTCTAGTCTGTTTGAGCGTGCAAAGGGGTTTTGCGCTCTTAGACGCTTCACATTAATCAACTTTACTGTACCCAGGATAAAGACGCAACATGGATTGGCCGCAATTAACTACTCCCTCCCCTCCCTCTGGAACGCTATGCAAAGATCGCTAAGGATAACCTCTATTCCTGGACCCTTCACCTTTAAAGCTCTGGTCGCTGGTTAACTGAGGAAATATTGCAACTGCCATAGGTGACCACACGTTGTTCTACTAGTTGCTTTTGGCTCCACAACCTGTAGCCTGAATATTACTCCATAGCATCTTTCTCTAGCTATAACTCCTTTCTGTTTTAGTCCTCCCTTTACCTTTTTCCTCCTTATGCTATGGGTACTATCCCCTATACTCATCCTATTTCCTTCCTTCAGTTGCTTCTGTAGGGGGTATCTGATTATTTTGGATTGTGGCTTTTGTTTGTTTTTCGCTAGGGGGCACACAGAGGATATGTGATATGTGAAATTACTCAATCTTGTAGTATTTATCTATTTATTTGTTTTTAACTAGGTAATGCAGCACACTAGACAAGTACCTATTTTCAGGAGGACCAGGAGGTTACAGTACAGAGGAAACATAAGTACAAATACAGGTGGTAACACTTCTATCCGCTACTACCATAATGGACCAAATGGAAATCAGTACCAGGACATTAGAATGGACAAAAGAATAGTGTACACCTACACACAGGGGCCAGAGGTAATAGCATATAGACAATAGTACATGGTCAGAGCAACAAACCAGAATACAACTACAGGCTCACACATAAGTTCACAATTGTGGCAAGGTCACGGAGAGCAACAAGTACAGGGGAGTAAGAGGGAGGGAGAATCTGCTGACTCCCCACGTGGCAATCGGAAAAATAAGGCAAGGGGTGGCAGATTTTGCAGAGGGCAATGAGCTAGAAGGTGAGAACCCAACCTGAAGACCACCATGAGACAAGAGTACTGCCCCGCACCGTGCTGCTTGAGCCCTGGTCAAATCAGGTCAGGGGATAGCGAAGACCTAGGAGCCCCGGGAAGAAGGAGCAAGAAGGGGAGGGAACCTAGACAGCGTTGGGGGGTGGAAAGGTGCTAACTGAGGGGAGCGGTGAGGGGTCGTGAAGCTTGAGGGTGGGGAGTAGGGTGGCCATGTAGAGCAAATAAGTGCGGGGGTGGAGAAGTGGTTGAGGCCGAAAACCTACGGGGTGGAAAAGGAGACAGGCAGCCGGGGGTTGCAGCTAATGTACTAAGTTTTATTATCTGTGTTATCTCTGACAGTCTAGTTGTTAGACAATTATTGTTATGTCTGTTTTCTGTGTTGTATTACCTTTTTATCTACCATGTACTTGTTCCATCCAGAACCACTTTGAAAATGAGCTTGCTTGATGGTGATATGCCTGATTAAATTAAGTTTTGATTGATTACAACCTTCTAACTGACCAAGAAAGAGCTCAATTACAAAAATTATAAAAATGATTTATTCTCCCTTACCAAAGAAAAGGCTGAGTTTACTATAATGAAGACCAAAGCTAAACATATTGACTTAGGGGGCACACCTAGCAAACTGTTAGCCAACAGACGTAAATATCAAGAACAATCAAGATTTATAGAGTTAATTATTACGGAAGATACTAAGGAAGTTGAGACTAATCACAATGAAATATTGAGGGAATTCTAAAAGTACTCTACCCAGTTATATGGCCCAATGCATTCTCCACCTGCTTCTTCAGAAATCACTGCTTACTTAAAGTTATTTGTTGCACAATAAAAACAGATCAGGTAAAAATGATAAAACCCATTGACCTAAAAGAAATAGAGGATGTTATAGGATAATTTAGCTCTGGCCTGATGGGTTTACCACAGACTTTATAAAACATTTAAACAGAGTCTTGGCTCTGTTGTTGCAGGAACTCTGTAATTTTATTTTGGACAAAGGACGGGTGGAAACCTAGTTATTGGAAGCGCTTTTAATTTTGCTTCCTAAACCTGGTAAACTAAGAAATAGAGTAGAGTTATAGACCAATTTCTTTTAATAAACTGTGATAATAAAATTTACTTCAATTTTGCTAACAGAATTAAAGAGGTATGGAATCTACGTAATTTCAGGGAACAAGTAGGATTTATTTCTCATAGACAGGCCCTCTGATCATATATAGGAAGCTTTTCCATGTTTTTTCCGCATCCAGGGACTCCAGTGTTCCAATGGCGCTTGGTGTCCTTCGGCTGTGGAAAAGGCATTTGATAGGGTTAACCATGATTTTCTTCCTCACTCTTTAAAATTTGTTTGTTTTGGAAACTTTGTTGGTTGGCAAAAAACTCTTTATTCTTCCCCCCGCTACTAGAGTATTTTGTAACTGTATAATATCTGACACAATAAAACTACACTGTGGTACTGGACAGGGCTGTCCCCTATCCCCACTGCTTTTTAATGTGTATTTAGAGCCTTTACTGTTTAATCTGATTTCAAATCCAGCAATATGTGGCATCAAAGTAGGTAAATACCATCTAAAGATTTCGGCTTTTGCTGACTACATCCTATTACATGTTTCCAATCCTATCTCTTCTATAGAAGCTTCTTTAAGAAGTATAAGGGATTTCAGTATTCTTTCTAACTATAAATTAAATATAGAAAAAATGGAGGTTCTACTTTTGAATTGTTACAGTATTAGAAAAGAGGCTGTTGACTTGAGGGTCTCATGGTCACCTCATAAGTTAAAATATCTGGGTATATATTTAACCCCGGATCAATTGCAACTTATAAAACTAAATTTAGATGATTTGCTTACAACAGTTAAGCAGGATATCAGACGTTGGCAAAACCTCACAATTTCTTTCTGGGGGAAGTAAGTATAGTAAAAATGAATATTTTCCCAAGGGTATTTCATCCGATTAATATGCTGAACTCTTATATTCCTTTAATTTGGTTTAACAAATTATATTCAATAATCTCTAACTTTATATGGAATGGAAACACCCCAAGAATAGCAAGAGATAAACAATTCCTTCCTAAGACACAAGGAGGGGTTAGACTACCTAACTATATATATATATATATATATATATATATATATATATATATATATAGCCACCCACATTAACAAGTATACAAAGTGGCTTAGCCCTCCAAAAGAACATGGGAGTTATTACCCTATCTGGTTAGGCTTGGAGCTTAACTTGTTACAGCAATTTAAATTGTCACCTGAGGTTATTCTGTATACTAAACCCAACCTTTTTTTTCCTTTTTACAATAAAACTGTCGGTTAGAGGAACTTCACTGAAAATTCATCGGCCGATTGCCTCATATATGGGACTAAAGTTTCAAAAGAATTGCAACCAACCTATTTTGGACAATTTAAATTTTAGAATAAATGGTAAGCCTATTTCTTCTAATTGATTGATTGATTTACAAGGTCTACGCATCTCAAACTATCCTCGTTTTTAGAAGATGGGGATTTTCTCCCCTTTGTGGAAGTAGTAAAGAAAGAAAATATGAACAAAATCTATCTATCTAGGTTGCTATTAGTTAAGATGGCTATAAAAGCTTATTTAGGACCCAAGCCGTGGATTTTGGAGATACAGGATGTAGTGAAGGACTTATTACAGTGGCATTCTAGACCCCATCCAATCGCTAACCTCTTATCTGTTTTTGTTAAAATTAAAATACTTATTAGATCCAGTGATCTCCTCCTATTGGAATAAAGAACTTAGATTCCTCACAAGACTGGACTGGTTTATGCGTAATATATACAAATTCATTCCACTGGATAATTTACGATTGATTCAATTTAACATTTTACGTAGCTCATATTTAACTCCGCAAAAGCTTTTCCGGTTTTGCCTATCAGACTCAAACGTTTGACTCAAATGTGGCCTAGCAGAGGGTTCAGTTGGTTATATCCTTTGGTTCTGCCCTAAGGTTCAGCGGATTTGGAGTTTGGTTAAAAATTATATCAGGATAAAATTATCACTAAGGGATACATTCAGTTTTCTTGTATTCTGGGAAACCTGGAAGAGGTTAGAGGGATGGCTAATAAAGCAACTCTATCACTAATTGCCATCTCTACAAAACAACCAATAATTAAACACTGGATTGATAAGGAGGCTCTAAGTTTTTAAAAGAATGGACCTTGAACACTGTTGAATTTACAGATTACCAGATTAATTTATGTATTTCATAACAATGTTGCTACCTTTTACAACAGATGGGGAAAGATTTATGATCTCTTACTTTAACCCACCCCCAATTTGATTTACTAATTTATAGTAAGATTAGGTATCTTTGAGGTGAATAAATAACTGTAAAAGTAGCTTATTATACTTAATCATGATGGTTTGTCTTGCCCTAATGCCTTGCAAACCTGTAGCAGTAGTATATAATAAGATTGTCTTATTTAGTATACTTTATTTAGGAGGGAACAGGGTGGGGATGGATATGTTGATTGGATTTATTAATTCAGATGCCTCCAGTGTATCTTCTAATGTTTGATATTGTACTCTTTTTGTTTTGATTATGTCTGTATTTATATGAAAAGCAGTAAAATAAAAGAAAGTTAAAAAAGGATAACAGGGAGGCAAACTAGATGGGTGACAGGGTCTTGCTGTAGTTTGTGTTCCCAGCCCTACAGTATGTACCTTTGTGTCCCATCTGGTGGTAGACACTATACTGATAAGACTTGAACCAGTAATGCTGCAGTGAATGGTTTAGCTAGTTTCACCAGTAGAAGGTGACTTATGAATGCTGTCTTTGTAAACTAGCAAGTATTGTTCTTGGTGAATCCAAGGGATTTGTTTAAACTTGCTTCTGGTATTGAAGATTTTGGAAGCTGTGGCCATTTGCTTCAAGAGAGATATCTGCTGTTTTATTATTACCTTGTACCAGGACAGCATTTCAGGAAAATCACAAAAATTCTGTAAATGGTTCCAGAGCTCTTACATTGTAATGCCCCATACAAACTAATCTCTCTGTTGTTCATCCAGGCTGGTCGGTCCCAGCTTGCAGAAGGAAGCCAGCTCCTTTAGTCATAAATATGCTTCCTGCCATGTTTGTACTGTGTGCTACTACAAGCATGGGGCTTAATGTTAAAGCTGTAGCCTTTAAGAGCACCTAGGAACTCCATGTAGTTAATTGTTGCACTGCCTGGCAGTGCTGTGTATGCCTGGGTCAGTTAGAGAAATGTTAGTCTGGGGGCCGCACCCCGCTGAAGGAGGAAACATCTGCTGCACTGAATAAACCTGTATTTTTCTTATTTTATGCATCCATCCAGTTGAGACTACACGATCCACGGGGTCCCCATGAGCAGCAACCAGAGGGTCTGGCAAAGAGGGTAAGGGGTCCTTTAGTGGCAGACCAAATACCAAAAGTGCCACACATGGTGGAGATTGCGGCCCTTCTTCTGTCCAGATCCCATCTCGCTTGTCTGCATCCCCAAGTCATCACCCCAGTATGCTTGAACAGTATGAATGCTACTTGCATCACAGCTTGGCTGCAGAAAGAAATGAAGTCTCCTGTTTCTACAGCCCTCCTATGGTACCACACCTTCAACTAAATTAAAGAACTGTTACAAGTATTTCTCCCTTGCTTCTGCCTTTCGGAGCTCATAGACTGCAACCCCAGCTCATACCTCGTGGCAGGGCGGACATCAGAACTGCTCAGTCTGCCAATATTTCTCCCTCTAGCCATCCCGGCTATAGCTACCAGGCCCAGTGCCTCTCGCAGCAGGACTGCAGCTCCGAATAAAATAACTGTGCTGCACAAAGAATGCTGCTCCAGCTCCTGGCTACCTCGAGGGACCACATACATCTTACAACCGCTCTGCTCTCCCAGCGGCAGCACTCCACCTGTGTGCCCCAAACAACCACAAAGCCGCTGCTAACCTGCTGCGGCTTCACAAGCGTTCTGCTCTCCCTGACAGCTGCTGCATGGACCGTGCTTCACACAGGGAGCCATACAAGCAAAAACGACTCCACAACAAGCTCCCTGCTCCTCCCAAACCTCCTGTCCTCCTGCCTCTTGCTGCAAAGGACCACAGCTCAATTACATTCCTCCCGAACCACTGCAGCTCTTACTTTGCAGCCGAACGGAGCTCCTCCCGACTGCTGCATCTTTTTGCTCCTTCTCGGAGTCTCTACTCACTACACAGGGAATCACCAAACCTGCCTCATGCTCCTCCTGCTTGCTTCACACTTTTAGCGGCCCTCCCCAATAGCCACGTCGGACTGTGGCTCAGATCTACTTCTCTGAGGAGCCGTCTTTCAGATGAGACATTAAACCAAGGTCCCATCTGCCTGTTCCGGGGGTAGTTCAGGTGGATGTTTAAGATCCCATGGCACCTCTGGAAAGAGTAAGGGAATTTCCCTGGTGCACTGGTCAAATTTCTCCCTTTCACTAAAATACCACCAACCGCTTAATCTGGTTAAAGGTCAGTTAGCATTCATCTGTATCCCCCTCCCCCTTGGTCGTGCCTGAAAATAGGCAAGAATTTGTCTACTGCACTTACCCGGTCAACAAAAACTAAATAAATAAAAGCACAGGAACTGGATGTCAAAGTTTGGCGGCCATCTTGTGAAGGGTACAAATTGACCTCACTCCATTGAAATCAATGGCAATCCTATTTAAATGAATGGACACTGCAACAAATAGCTGATTTTTGCAGTGAAACCTTTTATTTAATAACAACACATAATTGAGTGGGAATTCTTTTTTAAGATGTTATTTGATGAACTTTGCTACAAAAATTATTTGTACTTATGTCTATAAAAATAATTTTTGTTCAGCACTTCATCCATGACATGACGTCCCGTCTCCTGCATGACGTAACTCCTTCTCACCCGTATGATCTTCGCTTGGTGAAACGCAGCTCCTCTCCAACCACAATATCCGATGACACAGATATGGGTGCTGGAGCATCCGGAGTTCTACCTTCACCCACCTCAAGGGCATGGGGCTATAAAATCGAAACAATCCTGCATGACATCCAGTTGTCCATCTCAGCTCAAGGAGCACCAGCTATGCAAGCCATTTAAGATGATCTGGCCTACATTAAAGCTACATTCACCACAGTCCATACCAGCCTACAACCAGTACTCTTCTCAGCCTTGCCTCACGAAGACGCTGTCGACTGGCTGGAACAATTCCAAGCATGGATTTCTTTCAGTAGTTGGACTGATCCCTTGTGCATCTCTAGTGCCTTGCGCTTGTTTCTGAGGGGGACTGCCATTTCCTGGTTCAACGCACTTCCAGAGCAAGTCAAAGGGTACACTGCCACCCTGTATACAACTTTCAAACACCATTTTCTCTAGGCACACCCACCCTGGATATTGAGCAACAGCTGTGGGAATGCACCATGCAACCATCTGAACCTCTGGAAGCGTTTATAGAGGACAGTGAGTCTCGCCGCAAACTCCTACAGAAAACAGAAGGAACAGGTAACAGCCTTTGTCCGGGGCCTGCCTCCTCAATTTCGTACCTATGTCGTACAGCAAAAGCCAACCACCTGGACAGACTCCATCGCTGCACGACTAGCCCAAGAGTCCATCTCAATGTTTCAGTCTACCAGTGCTCAGGCACCCCAAACCTCACAACTGGCTGCACTCACCACGTGTCCAACAACAACAAGCAGTGACTGACAAGCTTATCTCAACTGTCGGTACCTTACACATCAGCTCAACTGCTTCCTCTGCAAATTCTGTCAACACTATGCAACCACCTCAACAGCGACCTGAACCACCTCTGCCTTTGCGAGAGCCTGTAACCTGCCAGTGGTGTGGATTCAGAGAACACACTGCTGCTGTCTGCCGAAAGCTAAAGCATTACTGTAGTACAGAACCAAGGGGCTCCCCACACAGTGCAGTCAACATGATGCTTCCAACTACTCCCAGGATCAGGGAAACCAGTGCCGCCCCACAGACTAGGGACTTCTGTTGGGCAGGGGAACACAGCAACTGGCAACCCCTCTGACTCTCGCAGTTCAAACAAAACACATCCTCCAACTACAATCTCAGGCACACTCTCGCTTCCGGGGCAAAAGTACTTGTCATTAGGTCACCGCTCCTAGTCAACCATGTACCTGTAGCCATCGGAGATTGGTCCACGCATGCCTTGTTCGCTACTGGAGCAGAAATGTCAGTTATAAACAGCATTATTCTGAACAACCAAGTTATTTGTCACATACCTAATGTCTTTCCAGCCGACCTAAAGTACATTATCACAGCAAGTACAGCTACAATACCTATCACGGGCGTGGTCCATCTCAAGCTCCACTTTGGCTCACAGCAAGCTACTGTCAAGTTTTACATAGTGCCTGATCTTCAACCTGCAATAATTTTTGACCTGGACTTTCTCAAAGCTCACAAAGCCATCCTAGACTTTGCCTCAAACAAACTCTCACTAGATCCTTGGAGGCAACTTGCAGCCATGGACTCGGTCACTGTGCCTCCTCAGTCAGAGATGGTTTTGATTGCCAAGATTCAAAGTGAACCACTTCCACAAGGTGTTGGCATCGTCATGGGATCTCCTACACTGCATTCGTCAGGTCATCCTCTAGGAAATACCTTATCGGTGTTGCATGGTGACGCAGTCTTCCAAAAATGCTGCAACTTCACAGATGAGCCTGTAGTCTTTTTTCAAAGGGTGCCAACATCTTAAAGTTTGTCTGCTTGTCTTCAGGGGACCTGCTCCATCTCCTGCAAGAACCTCAGCCTGGTTCCACCAACTCCAGTCCTGTCAGTACTATCACTACCACTCAAGCTTCGACAGAGTTACCCCTCAGTCGAGACTGTCCTCTTCAAAACTTCCAGCATCTCCAACAGAAAAGCAACAGCTTTTGAAATTCCTGGAGAATTACCCAGATGTCCTTGTAGGTCCAGATAACCAGCTCAGATGCTGTGATATCCTGCAACACACTTTTGAAATGCAGCCCAACCAGAAACCAGTCCGTTAGTGAGCCTACAAAGTGGGGACACAAACAGAAAACAAGTCCTCGATGACATAATCAAAGACATGCTCGACCAAGACATTGTTGAAGAGTCTACAAGTCCCTGGGGTGCACCTGCTTGCTGGTAGTAAAGAAGGAAAATGTATCGCTTTGCTGGTAGAACCTACAGAAAACTCAGTGCCTACATGCCGGTGCAGGATGCTCATCCCTACCTACAACCGAAGATACTTTAGAGAGCCATAGTGCGGCCAGTCCTGCTCACTTCACCGCTCTAGATCTTCAGAGTGGGTTCCATCAAGTTTACATCGATCCAGCTTCTCGTCCATACACAGCATGGCGCTGCCACTTGGGACTTTTCCAATTCAAACATCTGCCTATGGGTCTTCATAATAGTCCAGCCACATTTCAGTGTGCTATGGAAGCCGTACTACATAAGTTGTCTTGGGAAGTCCTTCCTAGTCTACCTGGACAGTGTGATTGTCTTCAGCAGAACTTTGCCAGAGCACCTCCAACATCTCAAAGAAGTGTTTGAACGTCTCAGACAAGCCAATCTCAGATTTCGCCCAGAGAAGTGGTGTTTTGTACCGCATCAAAATCATTACCTGGGACATGTGGTTAGTTCTCAAGGTATCTCTCTAGATCCAGACAAGCTGTCAGCAGTCAAAGATTATCCAGAACCTAACAACCTCAAAGACCTTCAAGCTTTTCTGATCTTGTCTGGCTACTATCGAAAATTAAGTTGCAACTATGCCAAGATTGCAGCTCCACTGTACACCCTCACCAAATAGGGATGCAACTATAATTGGACTTCCAAATGTAAAGAGGACTTTGAAACCTTAAAACAAAACCTAATCTCTTCTCCAGTATTGGCCTACCCAAGGTTCGACCAGGCCCTTCAAACTCTACTCAGATGCTAGTTCCTTTTCAGTGGGTGCTGTGGTCTGTCAAATTCAAGACTGAACGGAACGAGTTGTCTCCTATGCGGTGTGCTTCCTTTCCTCAGCTGAGCAGAACTATGGCATCACAGAAAAAGAATGTCTAGTTGCGGTATCTGCTGTAAACAAAACAAAACAAACAAAAAAAAAAAAAATTTGACTGCTGCCTTAGGTACTCCTCCTTTACAGCTATCGTTGAGCACTCTACCCTCAGATGGTTATTCGAAATGAAGGAGCCAATAGGCCAAGTTCATACGATGGATCGCCATGTTACAGAGTTACAACTTTGAAATTCAGTGCAGACCAGGTCGAGTTCACTCAAATGCAGATGGTGTAAGCCAGGGTAATATCCCTCTGCATCCTCCTCAATAGATGAACAATCCTGCTTACATGCTCTTCCTTTCCATGCCATGGATGTGCTTTCTGTGGACACTCCTACAGCACCTCAAGTTGCTTTGCTGTTACCAACTGCTTCTTCAGAAAGACACACAAATGCTGATTTACTGCAAGCAGCTGAAAAACATCTCATCTCCTCTACATCTGATCTGTCCCTGGCAACTGTTAAGATGCAGCAAAGAACTGGCACTCAATTCACAAACATAATCACTTACTTCGTCTGGAACTTTACCGTAACAAAAGAAGCATCGCCAGGATGTACTTTTGTTTGCTTCGCAGTACTTCCTCAATGACGGAGTGCTTTTTCACAATTGGACCAAGGAAGGCAAGGGCCATCGCATGGATAGAACTCGTGTACAGCTACTTGTGCCAGCCTCTCTAATAAATCACGTTCTTCTCTCCATTCATGCCTCTCTACTTTCTGGAGGACATATGGGAATACACAGAACTCTCAAAAAGACAAGGCTTCACTTCTTCTGGCCTCACATGAACAGTGACATTGTCCAATTTGTAAAATCCTGCCAGCCCTGCTCCCAAAGTAAGCCTCCTGCCAAACCGACAAAGGCACACATCATTCTAATGCCTGTAGCCTCGATAAATAAAGATTTGATAAAGAGTCAGCACTGACATCCTTGGGCCCTTACCAACATGCTCTGACTCTGACAACAAATACATCCTTGTTTTCTAGGGACATGGATATGTTGTTCAATCCACACTTATTGGCAGGTTCCTTGCCGCTTTAATTGTTGCCGGAAGGTCTTCAAGCTGGCTCCTCCCACCCACCTGGGTGGTAAAACTCTCTGCTCCGCCCCATGACGCCAGATTTTCCTTACCGCTTGGAAGCTCAGGTTCCCTCCTTAGCGCTCTGCGTTTTAGACTGGATCCTAACTCTTCGGTTCGTCTGAAACTGGTTTTGAAGTTTTCTAAACGGTCTTCATCTTCCTCGGCGGCTACGATGGACAAATCTATTCCGGCTTCGGAGTGCCCTTGCGGGCAGAAAATGTCTGGGGCGGATCCACACTCACGCAGGCGCTCTACTGCCCAGGCCTGATCACGACCACAGGCCTCAAGTAGTTGTGCCGTTCTTTCCCGCCAAGCGTCCTGGATGATAAGACTGCCCGATTGCAGCTCGGGCACCCGGAGCGTCTCCGCGGTAAAATCAAAAGAGTCGCTGGGCGGTGTCCGCGGCGGCTGGCTCGGCTGAGCAGCTCTAGCAGATGATCGCCCTTGAGGAGGAGGCGGCACAGGCCACATCTTCCTCCTTCTCCTCGCCATTTATCCCGCTCTCTCTGAGTTCCTCGTACACGGCTTCGTTCAAGGAGCTTTGTCAGTCCCTTTCCACGAAGGGAGAGGGGCCATCTGGACATTCTTCTCTGCCCAAGAAGAAGGAGTTGAAGGGTAAGTCCCACTGTCGGCGTTCGTGGGAGCAGGAGAGGTCTCCTTCCCCGGACAGCTGACCGTCAACTTCGGTCGAAGTTGCGGCTCAGGCCGTTGGCTTCACGGTGTCCCCGTCAGGCCAGCCTGCCGTGACTCCTGTCGCGACGAGTCGAGATTTTCTCGATCCGTCGGACGGGCTGTCCGACTGGTGAAACCCGACAACCACCTTCACCGTTCCCCGGTGGAGACTGAGGATCTGCCTGCGCCTTCGGGTCCGCGGTCCCCAATTAAAGTGCCCAAAGCGAGGGAAGAGTGGGTGTCCCTGCCCCTCCCAGACCAGCCCTCTGTCCCCCACCCCGAGGTCTCGGACTTCTTCTTAGTCCAGCTGTTTCACCGACTGTCGGCCGGTCTCGTACCGAAATGGCGGTGCTGTTCCTCCTCGGATGAGGGAACTTGATGTAAAATTACGTTGGCACTTTCACGAGGAGCTTATGTGGCAGCAGTTACTGTTGTTGGGGTCTAAACCGACTCCGGTTCAGACCCCAGCCATCAAGTGGCTGTCACCCGAGCGACCTAAGCAACTGCTGCGCCCAAGTCGAGTTGCCCATCCAGGGCGAGTTTCGGCCAACACCGGCTGCTCCACCGGATTGTGGTGGAATCTGCCTCCACAACCCCAGTCTAGGGCACCGACCAAAGTTCTCGGTTGGGTCACGGCCTGCCCCACAGGTTGTCGGTTGCCTCACTCCCGACCCGGCCTCGGCGGGTAGAGGGGTGGCTCAGGGCGAGGCAGCTCTTTGCAGACTCTTCGGAATCCGGCGATGGCTCCTCCCTGTTCTCCAGGCAGGTCAACACAGGAGTCCTCCGAGGGCCAGTCATTGGGCGATAGCCCATGCGTCCTTCTTGGGAGTCTGCTTTGACTCATCTCGGAGTCACGAGATGCAGCTCGAGCCGCGTGTCAAACGGGCCAAGTATCCCCTGGCGAGTCTGGACCAAGGATTCCCCCACGGAGGCCTTTCCGGTGGCTGAGGCCATTGTTGGCCCAGCCTTGGCGCTCTGGCAGCGGCCTGCTTCCTGTCCTGCACACTCGGCAAGGATGGCCAGGAAGTATGCGGTCCCTACTGGCTCTTTGCCTGGTTTCTCGGAGCACCCCTCTGATGCGGGGATAGTCACCAGACAGCATCTTCCGGCATTCTGGTAGCGCTCGGGACGTGGATAAGCCCCCGACAAAGAGTCCAAAAGCTGGACTTTGCGGGCGAAAGCGTGTACGCTGCGTCCTCCCTCGGCCTCTGTCAGGCCAGCTCGGCCGTGCTGATGGCACACTTCTCCCACGCCCTCTTGGGCTCCCTGGATGAGGTTGTCCCTCATCTCCCGACCGACCTGCAGACCACGGTCAGTCAGGTGCGGGACCAGGGTAGGGCGGTGGCGAAGCAGCAGCTTCAGACTGCTCTGGATATAGGTGATTCCTGTGCCAGGTCAGTAGTGGCCACGGTGGCCATGCGCCGCAGGGCGTGGCTGAGGATATCCACCTTCACGGTGGATACCCAGCACAAGTTGGCGGACGTCCCCTTCTTGGGGACTGACCTCTTCGGCCCTGGAGTGGAGGGACACCTCCAGCGGATCGAAAAGTCAATGCCACTCTGGACTCTGTCTCCTCCGCCCAGAGGATAAAGGCCGCCCGTCAGCAACAGCATAGAGTCCTTTAGTCCTCCGGCCCTGCAGCTCGACCGGCCCAACAGCACCAGCAGCAGGGCCAGCAGGCTGGCTTGGCGTCCCAAGCCCAAGCCCGGTGGCTTCCTCCAACAGGAAGCAAGGAGGTAAGAGCCCAGGTGGTCCTCGATCGGTTCCTCCTCCAAGCCTGCCCAGTGACGGGTTGAGGGTGCCGCCCCAGCCTCGTCACTCCCCCTAGGTTCCCCGTGGGGGGCGGCTGCCACTTCCTTTCTGCCTGGTCCGCTATCACACGGACGCTGGGTGTTAGAGGTGGTAGGAAAAGGCCTGCCACTGGAGTTCGAGGCAGGCTCACCCTTTGACCATCGCCCTCGAGAGTCACGAAGTCCGCAGACTCACTGTCGGCCCGCCCGACCCCGATGTGCCCTGCTCCTCGAAAAAGAGGTCAGTCAGGAAGGTGGCGGACCCTCACTGAGACCGGGGTTTGTGTCCAGGTATTTCCTGATCCCAAAATGGGCGGGGGCTGGCGCCTATTCTCGACCTGCATGACCTGAACAGGTTCCTAGGTCTCGGACCTCAGGATGGTCACTCTGGCTCAGATAATCCCATCCTTGGAGCGAGGTGTGTGGTTCTGTTCCCTGGACCTCAGGACGCATTCTTTCACGTCCCAATCTGTCTGTCTCATCAGAATTCCTCCGCTTCAGGCGGAGGGATCCCTTCTGATTCCGGGCCATGCCCTCGGCCTCTCTAGCTCCCAGGGTCTTCACCAAATGCATGGCAGTGGTGACAGCATTCCTGCGGCGCTGAAGGGTCTGGGTGTACCCCCTACCTGGATGACTGGCTGATTGCAGCCCCCTCCAGAGCGGAGGTGGAGCGGTCCAGAGATCTGGCCCTCCAGGTTTGCTCTCTGATTGGCCTCCTCATCATGAGGCCAAGTGGAATTTCGTGCCCGAAGCAAATTGAAACTCTTAATGAGGCAGCACTCTAAACTCTCTTGAGACAGAGCTCGGCTCCCGGCGGACAGGGGCTGAGGTTCTTTCCTCCTTTGCCCAATCATTTCTGGTTGGGCAATCGTGCCCTGCCTGGGACTTCCTGGGCCTCATGGCGGCCTGCACCATCGTGGTCCGTTGGGCCCGTTGGTACATGCGTCCCCTTCAATGGGGACTGGCCAGCCAGTGGTCACAATGCTGCGATCCGTTGGACCAGCGCGTGACAGTGACCCAGGAGATGTGGAACGCTCTCCAGTGGTGGACCGTTCTGGCACATCTGCAGGAGGGCATCCCATTCGTCCGCCCTATCGACCGATGCATCTCTGATGGGTTGGGGTGCCCATCTGGGGGAGCACAGAGCGCACAGCCTCTGGTCCCCTCGGGAGTCCCGATGCCATATCAACCTGCTGGAGCTCCGAGCGGTCCGCCTAGCTCTCACTGCCTTCGCTCTGTTTCTCAGTCAAGTGGTTCAGGTCCAGGCGGACAATACCACGACCATGTACTGCCCTGAACCGCCAGGGCGGGATGCGCTCCATGCTGTTATGCAAGGAAGCTGTCGCATATGGTCCCGTGTGCAGCCTGGGCGGATCTCCTAGCCATTCACGTGGCAGGAGCCTCAAACACCCTGGCCGATGCTCTAAGCCGGATGGGGCTGCGTCTCCGCAGTGGTCTCTCCTGCGGGAGGTAGGTACAAGATCTCTGCTCCCACTGGAGCACGCCTCAGGTGGACCTGTTTGCCTCAGGGAGAATGCAGCTGAGTCTGTTCCATGCCCGCCCCCTCAGCAGGGCTCGCTGCAGGGGATGCCTCTCGAGGCCGTGGACCCTGGGCCTCTTCCGTCTTTCCCCATTTCTCTTGATCCACAAGGTGCTTCTCAAGGCGAGGGAGGACAAGGCGCGGTGATTCTGGTAGCCCCAGACTGGCCCGCCAGTTCTGGTATCGGATCTCCTCAGCCTCAGCTCCAGGCTCGGCGGCTGTCCGCCCGGACCTGATCTCAGTCCAATCGGGAAGGTATTCCATCTGGACCTTCAATCCTGCACCCTGGTGACCTGGTTCCTGGCTGGGGGTTCCAGGCCTTGGGTCTTTCCGGCCGAGGTCGTCAAAAATCATTGAGGCGCCCGTATGAGTCGAACCAGGAAATGCTATGCTTTCAAATGGAAGAGATTCTCTATTTGGTGTCAGGGGAAGGGCTTGGACCCTTCCGCTTGTCCCTTGCAGCATTCTGCACTATCTGTGGTCCCTTTCTCAGCAAGGGCTTCAGTCGACGACCCTTAAGGTACACCTGGCAGCCATCTCTGCTTACCGGGTGCGGGCCGGGAAGCAGTCGGTGGCGCAGGAAAAGGTGGTCGGGCGCTTTTTCAAAGGCCTTGACCACATTTCCCCTCCCATGCGAGAACCTCCACCTCCGTGGGATCTACTGCTGGTATTAGGCAGGCCATTCGAACCGATGCACAGGTGCGATATTTCCCACCTGTCGTGGAAGACCGCCTTCTTGGTGGCTATCACGTCAGCCAGAAGGATGGGAGAGCTCCAGGCGCTTTCCATCGAGTCTCCTTATCTGGTCTTCCACAGGGACAAGGTTGTCCCTGCGCCCCCCCACAGACATTCCTTCCGAAGGTGGTGTGAATTTCTCATAACCAGGTGTTGACTCTGCGGTGTTCTACTCCAGTCACACCTCGGAGGCGAATATAGGCTCCATGCTGGACCCTAGATGGCGCTCGCTTATTATAAACAGGCGGCTAAAGTTCGGGAGAGGTTAAGCCAGCTGTTTGTCACCTATGCTGAAGCCGCACCTGGCAGACCTGCACCAAGCGGATGATATGCAGGTGGGTCACCCTCCTGCGAGAAGCTCTGCTATAGGTTGGGGCATGGAGCCTCCCAGAGGATAAGAGCTCATTCTACCCACCATACCTTCATCGGTAACTGCTTCCAGGGCGTCCCTATCAGGAAATCTGCAGGGCTGCTACCTGAAAAGTCGGCACATACCTTTATTACCCTACCACATAGACCTTGAGTCACGCCGGGATGCTGGTTTTGGGGCCTCTGTTCTCAGTCCTTATTTCCCAAGTAAGTATTGAGGGTGCCATGCCTCCCTCCTCCCAGAGAACTGCTAGGAGTCTGCCAATAAGTGTGGATTGAACAACATATCCATGTCCCTAGAAATACAGGTTCTCACACTGTAACAGGAGTTCTAGAGATGAGTATATTGTTCATCCTACAACCACCGACCTCCCGGCTTGACGCACAACCTGGCTTCCAGCGGGCCAGATCTGGTGTCATGGGGTGGAGCCGAGAGTTTTACCACCCGGGTGGGTGGGAGGAGCCAGCTTGAAGACCTTCCGGCAACAATTAAAGCGGCAAGGAACCTGCTAATAAGTGTGGATGAACAACATATACCATTCCTAGAACTCCTGTTACATGTGAGTAACCTGTATTTTGTGGACTACCTAACAAAGTATTTGGAACTCATCCTCCTAAAAGACATTAAAGCTGTGGCAAATGCCTTTCTCAACACAGTCATTTGTCGTCACGGTACCCCATCGTACCTGTATTGAGACAGAGGCACTAACTGCCTTTCCACTATTGTCCGAGAAACATGCAAACTTCTCGACATAAAAAAGACACATACCACAAGTTACCATCCACAATGCAATGGACAGAGTGAAAGAAAGATGTCTGCCATTCTCAGTACACTTTCCAAATACCTGGATGAGTCTCTCGACACCGGGGACCGTTTTGTTTCCTTTGTGTAGTTTGCCTACAGTACTAGACCTTGTGTCGACAGTACAGAGTACACTTCTTCTTCGTCCATGGACGTCACCCAAGAACTCCACTGGACAGGAATCTCTCGCTACTAGAGGTTCCTAAGTCAGCTTCTTCTTTCATTATTCCAGTGCTGAAACAGCTTGAACGTACCAGACGTGTTGCAATCACCACGTTGGGCCAGAGAAAATCTGCAATGCAGAAAATGTCTGCAGCCAAGTTGCATGAGCCTTCATTTTCCATTGGGGACACTGTGTATTTGTACCAACCTGTCCTTTTTCCAGGCGCCACCAAGAAACTGCTTCACTCCTGGACTGATCCCTTCTGCATCATAGAAAAGCTTCCTCCTGTCCATGTTCATCTACGATGCAAGTCGGATGGAAAGCTGGTACACAACAAAGTCCACATAAACCAACTGAAACATGGGTACCCGGGTAACCACCTTCCACACGACCCCAGTCCACCTAAGAATGAAGCTGCACTTGAGCCTGCCATCCTCTCTGAAGCTGAGATCTCTCCAGACAACTTGCAGCTAGTTCCTACAGATCTTCCCACTCCTGACACTCTCAAGCCGGATTCCGTTTTGCCAGATGATTTGCCTGGGACTTCCTTTTCTTCTCAACCTTCTTTTCTTCTCAGGACTGTCCTGTACACACATCAGTGTACCAGATCAAGAATATCTTATGAAAGACGTTTGTCAATGGATCCTGGACTTCCAGAATTAAGTGGTGTGGATTTGACAGTGGGCAGAACTCCTTGGTCACTTTTAATGACCTGAACCCATCCTGTCAGGAACTAGTGCAATCTACACATGCCTCCATTCGCACTGACCGGAAAAGGTGACGGAGGTCTTGAATTTTTGTGAACCGGACTCCGTGTTGATGTAAATACTAATGCTTTTCCCCCCTTAGGAATGTCTTCCAATGGACAGTCCACCTGTTATTACTTTTATGCAACTGTTCATAAAGTTTTGGCCTGCATTCTGGGTATCCTCCTGCTGCTACCCTTCCCTCTCTTCCCTTTTCCTTTCCCCACACTTTAGCACTTGTGGCATGACCAAGCCTCAAGTACTATCGTGTCCCCCCACCCCCTCTGGTGCTACTCTGATTGGTCCCCAGTGTAGTTCAGATTTACTGTTTTCTTTTCAATGTAGTGCCTTGAAATGCATGGAAATGTTTTTTTGCCTTATTTCTTACTCAGCAACTGTTATAGTTTATTGCTTGTTCGAGTGGTGCTCAGATTCACTGTCCTGGTGGTGATGTGAAGCACACATTAAACACAGGGCTTAATGTTAAGCTGCCGGCCCTTTAAAACACTTAGAACCTGCACATGTAATTGTTGCACTGCCTGGCAGTGCCATGTACAGTATGCCTGTCATTTAGATAAATTGTCAGTTCAGGCTTGTCTCCATGAAGAGAACAGCTACTGCACTGAATAAACCTGTATTCTTGCTTTTATGTGTCTGTCCAGTTATTTGCACGGTCCAGATGGGGTCCTCACCAGCAGCAACCAAAGAGTCTGGCAGACCACAGAGACGGTAAGGGGTCATTTAGTGGCAGACCAAAAAACGCCACAATTGCTTGCTGCGTGTGACTGTAAAATGTACATCTTTCAGCTATCACATTTGTCTTTTGACAAATAAACTTCTCAGGGTTGTGAGAAGCTTTTGCAATGCAGTCTTGCCTCATTTCTGTGGAAATGAAGAACCACCTCTGTGTAAAAGCACAGAAACAAGGGTTACTCTGGAAGGGTATTATTTCTTGATGATGTGCATGTATTTCCCATGATGCGTTGCATTGTTGGATTATGTGCAATGTTGTATTTCTTTGGAGATAAACGGTCTCAAAGAAGGGCAAATTATTTTGGCTTCAACCACTGATAAGAAATGGTTTAGTCATCCTCAGTCTGGTTTGCTTCCAGCTACTGCTGCAATCGTTCTCCATATTGTGAGAAGCTCTCTAGCTTCATCAAAGCTCAAGTCTGGCTCCTTGCTATTTTCTTTGGATTCTTTTCCACCTCATCGTGAAATGCTGCTGTTTATGAAAGAGAGATGTAGTCTTTAGCTAAATGTAATATTTTAAGTCAACAGAACTACTGTATTTACAGAGAATTGCAACTGTAGTCACGTTAATAAAGTTCAAGTGTTTTAAGCTGCACAGCATATTCTAGTAAACTATTTCTGTAACCTTTGTAACCTAATGGATGACCTTCTCATGTCGATGGGGAAGGGAGGGGAAAGAGCAGAGTATATGGGGCCCCAAAGATAATTTTGTTTATGAAGTAAATCCTTACTTCCAGAATATTGGGGCCCATATCCAAACGGGGTCCAGATAACTTTTAAGGACTGAAAAGTATTTAATGCCAGCTGTTTACACCTGGTAGTATTTTCATCTACATGGTAGTAATGCCGTGCATTGACCTGTCTTGAACCCCCCATCTCTAAAAAAAAAAAAAAAAAAAAAAAGGTCACCGTTCCATTGGGTGTCTGCAACCACTGATTCTCCTTCTCAGATACTAGTGAGGAGCCTGACATACTTTCCCACTGCTAGGTAGTGTGGTGACCCTATTTTTATGTTGATTGCATACATGTGCAAGAAACATATTGCGACAGGTTGCCAGGAGCAGGTTGTGGAGGCGCGGCACTGTTGTGGGCAATGCCCAGACAGCCTTTAAAGGCTTGGCCGCTTTCCCCAATGGCGTGGCACGCTGCTGCTGACACTAGTTCAGCCAGCGTGCCACAACTGTGAGAAGTTTAGCCACTGCAGGCGGGGCGCCTCGTCCATTACGGCGTCATCCCGCTGCAATGAGGGCAAACCCCCTCATTTCAGAACTCCCTTGCATTCCGCCTGTTTGCCGAGGTGCCCAATCCCCTCAGCATCATGTCCCTTCCCTGGTTTCTTTGCCGATGTGGGTGCCCAATCCCGTTGGCATGTCCCCCCACAAGTTCTTGTGCGAGGGTGCCCAGTCCCCTCTGCTCATGAGACTTCCCCATACTAATATGTGCCGGCAGGTGCCAATACCCGTCGGAATAATGTCACCACCCGCTTTTTGTTGTGTGCCGGCGGGGTGCCCAATCCCGCGGCTACGGCCTGTGCCCCAAAAGAGTGTTGGCCATGTACACATCCCGGGGATGGTCCCACATTTATTTATTTATTTTTAAATTTTTCCCCAGAAAGGAAACGGTCCCACGCCAGTCTCCCTGCCCCTCCCATAACCACGTGCCCACCCACTCGCACCCTGCCTCCCCACACCCCTCACCCCATACTTACCTCCGGAGTCCGGTGCGACGATCTTCGGTGGACCGGGAACATGTCTGCACTCTTCAAAGGCAACCGCGAACTGAGGAAATGCCGGTAAGCTGTATAATGGAATAAATAGGGTTCTTTCAACTTTGATGCATATCTCAGGCATTTTTTGGAATTTTGGCACCAAATTTTCAACATGGGGTTTTTAGGACCCCTCCTCATGAATTCTGCCACTGTCCTGGCGTTAATCAGCCCCAAAAAAGTGATTTTTGCAGTCACTGCGGCAGATCACCTTTCAGGACTGATTTAATGAAATGACAGTGCCGGTGTTTACCTGTAATTGGGCTCTCGATACCTATGTTGCAAATTTGATGGGCTTTGCATCAGATGACTATTTTCTGAATGTGCATTCGCGCCGTTGCTTTATGCAGCTTGTAACTTTGCAAATTTGCAATATGTTCATGCCAGATTTTCAACATTGGCATTTTCCACCCTCCTTGTGAACAGGTACAGCTGTCATTTTTTTCACATGCTGGCCGAAATGTGTTTTTGCACTGTGAGGTCAAACCTCATATATCAGAGCTTGTAGATTTTTTTTTTTTTAAAGTCTGTTGCAACAGCCCTCTTTCTGTTAATTCTTCTCCTCTTCTTCCTAACAAAATATAGGTTGGCCACCTATATGTACTGATCTTTTGTTTTGTCTCTCTCTCCTTCTCTCTGTACAAGTTCTGGTATCCTGGGTATGACCCCCACCCCCCCTTAATTGTTCAAGAATATATTTTGGAATAAAAGTACACCCCTAATGAAAGTTTATGAACCCCTGGTGTCGCTTATAGAGGTTAAGAAATGGCAAAATGAATTTCCATAAGACTTAGTGTAGCCCTCATATTTAGTACAGTTGGTCTCCGTAGATCCGTTTTAACAAGTAGCCTCCGATAAATTAATGCTTGAATAGCCGTAGTTTTTATTTATTACAAGATTACAAGGCAGCTCAACTCAAATAACGTTTTGTTTCTCTCTTGGAGATTCTCTAAGAATAAGCAGCCCGACCGCCTGTACGCACATTAGCGTATAAATGAAATTCTCCTTCGCAGAAAGTAGCACAGTAATCAGTAGACATTTTCTTTCATAGCCGGCGATACAAAAAGCAGTTTTCTTTTTTTTTAGCTGATTACATATCTACAAGTCCTCCGGAACCAAGCGGAGCATTTTTAGCCTGAAATTAGTTACTCAACCAAGCGAGAGAAAATTCACCTTACACTGTGTTGGGAATCAAGCTCCTTCTGCTGCAGCCCTCTCTAGAGCCGGCGGCCACATCTTACACACTTTTATGATGTTACTAAGAGGAGGTGCCTGCTGCTGCCAAAATGAACTTTAAGCTCTCCTTTTGTAAATAACTGCTGCAGGATAATACATAGAAATGTGTACAAGGATTTAAAGGCATATTACTATGACAGATGTTAATAATAATGAAAGAATAAAGAAATGTAATTAATTGTAACATACAGAGGTGGGGCTAAGCTACCACCTGACCAATAGTTCTGTATAAATTTAAGTACCTGAACTAAAGAATCAGATAGTCTGGGAGGTTCAGTCCTGTGCTGACCTCAAGGAGATAGAACTCTAGCTATTCTAGTGCTACTGAAAAGCAATGTTACTTTCCTGCATGGATGTTTTTATTTATTGTTTCGTTTGAAAGTCCGATTCTGTATTTTTTTTGTTAATAAATTTATTTTGGATTTTGGTCAACCGAGTCAACTCGTCCTCCTTTTTAAGCCCACACTTCACACGCACTTCCAGCGCAGAATAGCGTGGTCGCTGTGGGAAATCCGTGTTCAGGACACATTATGAAAATGACAGTGACACTGTTCATTAGCTGAGGTCCTAAAATGCTTATGTTGAAAATTTGGTGCCCATACTCCATAAAATGACTGTGTTACGAGCTTGTGTTGCGCAGTTTGCATGCATGCTTGTAAGTTCGCGAATATGTAATATTTTCATTCCAGATTTTCAACATTGCCATTGTTCTGCACCTCCTTATGAACAGTATAGCTGTCATTTTTCAGAATCGACCAAAATGTGTTTCGCACTTCTGGTGCAGAATAGCGTGGTTGCTGTGGAAATCCGTTTTCAGGACACATTATGAAAATGTCAGTGACACTGTTCATTAGCAGAGGTCCTAAGATGTCTATGTTGAAAATTTGGTGACGAAGTCCATAAAATGACTGTTACGAGCGTGCGTTGTGCAGTTTCCATGCACCCTTGTAACTTCGCAAATTGGTAATATTTTTACACCACATTTTCAACACTGGCATTTTTCCACACCTCCTTATGAACAGTGCAGCTGTCATTTTTCACATCCTGACCGAAATGTATTTTCATGCTTCCGTTGCAGAATACCGCAGTCGCTGTCGTAAATCAGTGTTTGGGACAGATTAGGATCGAGTGAGGGGGTGGGATGACCGGGCTCAACTGAGCTCTGTCGGGACTGCTGTGGATTTCTTTGTGGGCTGGAAAAGCCACCAATGCAGGCAGGAGCCCAGTACAAAAGGGCAGCCTGCAGCACCGGGAGACACAGAACGAGCGAGTGAGGGAGGGGGAGTGAGTGAGCTCAACGGAGCTGTGTTGGGACTGCTACGGATTTCTTTGTGGGCAGAAAAAGGCAGCAATACACATAGGGGCCCAGTACAAAAGGGCAGCTTGCAGCGGTGGAAGAAACAGAACGAGCGACTGACAGAGGGGGAGTGAGCGAGCTAAACGGAGTTCTATTGTGACTGCTGTGGATTTCTTCATGGGCAGAAAAGGGCGCAACGCATGCAGGAGCCCCATACAAAAGGGCAGCCTGCAGCGCCGGCAGAAATGGAACGAGTGAGTGAGGTCAACGGAGCTCTGTCGGGAGTGCTACAGATTTCTTTGTGGGTAGAAAAAGGTGCCAGCACAGGCAGGAGCCCAGTACAAAAGGTCAGTCTGCAGTACCAGAAGAAATACAATGAGAGAGGGGGAATGAGCGAGCTCAGTGGAGCTCTGTCGTGACTTCTTTCTTGATTTGTTTGTGGAGCGGAAAAGGCGGCAGTGCAGGCAGGAACCCAGTACAAAGGCCAGCCTACAGCACTGGCAGAAGTGGAATGAGCCAGTGAGGGGAGTGAGTGGCTCAAGCAAGCTTTGCGGGACTGCTGCAGATTTCTTTGTGGGCGAAGAGCGCCAAAAGAGGCAGGAGCCCACTGTCCTGACCACTCGGCAGGTCAGACCCTCTACTCCCAAAGTGCCAACCTCCGGGCGCAGTCCTGTGAACAGTTTAACAGAACAAGATAACCCTCTTGTCTGTTTTGTGAGTTTGGATGAACCTTTGGTCTCAAGTCTTGGAGGGATTCAAACTGTGAACCTCTTGGTAGCGTACCCAATGCACAGGCTCAGATATTTCTGTCTTCAGAGGGCCAGATATCTTTGCCTACGGGCACCTAACCAGGTATACAGAGATGAACCCTTAAAAGCTTTAATAATGACCTCAGATTTAAAACACTTCTCTTTCCAGTTTGGTACCACCATTCAAGCCTATGTCTAATGTCTGCTATAATCATATATACTTTTCTTACAAATGAAAAGAAATCAAAGACAGACCAAATATGCTCTAAAAAGAATTTTACTAAAATAGATAAAAATATGTAAAATACAGAACCCTTATATCACAAGGCATACAAATCTTTTAAAAGAACAAGGTTTCAACAGTGTAAATTTCCTACAACAATATTTAGATTTGTCTAGCTTTCTAAATACCTGTTTAAAGTGCTCACAGATGTTTTGTTATCAGAGTCTAGATAAAAGCGTATCTGAAGTAAAACGGAATATTCCCTAAAGCAAACTGTATTTGCCAGCCCCTTTTCGTGTGAGGTCCTCTAGCTCTTCCTCTGTCAGAACATATAGTAAAAAGTATATCTAATAAAAAAAAAAAAAAAAAAAAAAAAAAACAGGATGTCTTTTCAAGAATTAAATTCTGCAATCCTCAGCATGACTCCATGACCTTCAAATGACACTTCTTTGATCTCAGAATAAGCTTCCCCTTCCAGGGACGTGAAAGCATCTTTATGATTTTGCACCCCTGTGTAATAACCTGGGTTTTCCCTCCGTCATAAAATGGATATGATCTTCCATGTTAGCAACTACAGCTGTAATTAACTAGGACAAACAGGAGATCCTTGATTAAGGCCTTCCATGTGACACATTGTCTCTAAAACCTGGGTGTGTGTGGTCTCACATGCTGTTTCAGCATTTTCTCATGGCTTTCATCTTTCAGCTGAAACCTGGGGGGGGGGGAAGAGGTCACTCCTAAAGCACCAGATTTTCAGCAGAGACAGTCAGTAATACATTTTATGTTAAATAAAAATGATACCGCACTCAGAACTGGCTGTCCACGTCACATCCACTACAAAAGGGCAGCCTGCAGTACCAGGAAAAACAGAATGAATGAATGAGACAGAGGGAGTGAGCAACCTCAACAGAGCTCTATCATGACTGCTGTGGATTTCTTTGTGGGCAGCAAAAGCGAGCAACGCTGGCAGGAGCCCAGTACAAAAGGCCAGCCTGCAGCGCTTGGCAGAAACAGAACGAGGCGAGGAGGGAGGGGAGCAGTGTACTCAATGGAGGTCTGTTGTGACTGCTGTGGATTTCTTTGTGGGCAGGAAAAAGGTGACAGTGCAGGCAGGAGCCCAGTACAAAAGGCCAGCCTGCAGCGCCCACAGAAATGGAATGGCGAGTGACAGAGGGGAGTAAGCGACCTCAGCGGAGCTGTGTCAGAATTATTGCAAATCTCTTTGTGAGCAGAAAAAGGCGGCAATGCAGGCAGGAACCCAGTAAAAGGCCAGCCTGCAGCAGTGTGGGAGACAGAAGAGCAGTGAGGAGGGGAGTGAGTCAACTCAATGGAGCTCTGTTGGGGCTGCAGATTTCTTTGTGGGCAGAAAAAGGCAGCAATGCAGCGGAACCCAGTACAAAGGGCAGCCTGCAGCGGGGGAGAAACAGAACGAGCAGTGAGAGAGGGGAAGGAGTGAGCAAGCTCACGGAGCTCTCTCGGGACTGTTGCAGATTTCTTTGTGTGGGCAGAAGAAGGCAACCGCGATGGCGGGAGCCCAGTACAAAGGCCAGCCTGCAGCGCCAGCGAAACAAACGGCGAGTGAGACAGGGGGGTGGTGATCTCAATGGAGCTCATCCGGGACAGCTGTGGATTTCTTTGTGGGCAAAAAGGTGCCAATGCAGGCGAAGCAGTACAAAGACAGCCTGCAGCAGCGGAAAAACAGAATGAGCGGTGAGAGAGGGGTGAAAGCGAGCTCACGAACTCTATCGCGACTGCTGCATATTTCTTTGTGGGCAGAAGAAGCGAGCAATGCAGGCAGGAGCCAAGTACAAAGGGCAGCCTGCAGCACCAGAAAAACAGAATGAGTGAGTGAGAGAGAGAGGTGGCGCCGCAAGCAGACTCTGTCAGTGACAGCTGCAATTCTTTGTGGGCAGAAAGAAGGAGCAACAGAGCAGGAGCCCAGTACAAAAGGCCAGCCTGCAGCGCCAGCAAAAACAGAATGAGTGAGTGAGAGGGGGTGAGGCTCAGCGAGAGGAGCTGTCAGGACTGCTGCAGATTTCTTTGTGGGCAGAAAAGGCAGCCAGCAGAGGCAGGGAACAGTACAAAGCGCAGCCTGCAGGCGCAGAAGAAACAGAATGAGAGTGAAGAGCGAGCTGAGTGGTGAGCTCATGACTCTATGGACTGCTGCAGATTTCTTTGTGGGCAGAATAAGCCGCCAATGCAGGCAGGAGCCCAGTACAAAAGGACAACCTGCACCAGCGGAGACACAGAACAAGCGAGTGAGAGAGGGGGAGGAGCGAGCTCAACCGAGCTCTGTTGGGACTGCTGCAGTTTCTTTGTGGGCAGAAAAAGAGCGGCAATGCAGGCAGGAGCCAGTACAAAAAGGCCAGCCTGCACCTGGCAGAAACGGAATGAACAGTGAGGAGCGGGAGGGTGATGAGCAAGCTCAATTGGACCTGTGTCGGGACTAATGCAGATTTCTTTGTGGGCAGAAAAGTCCACCAACAGAGGCAGGAGCCCAGTACAAAGAGCCAGCCTGCAGCGCCAGGCAAACAGAATGAGCGAGTCAGAGATGGGGAAGTGACTCACCTCAACGGAGCTCTGTCGGGCCAGCTGCGGATTTCTTTGTGGACAGAAAATGGTGCCAATGCAGGCAGGAGCCCAGTATAAAACAGCAGTCTGCAGCACTGGGAGAAACAGAACGAGCGAGTGACAGAGGGTCAGTGAGCGAGCTCAGTGGACCAATGCAATCAACATTCGGCATTGACAAATGCTTGTTTACATTTTATGTTGCAACGCCCTTCTTGCCATCCACTGCACAACTCCTTAGTCTGCTGCATGCACACAACTGATCCTGTGCTATTTTCTGGCCCCCACCTCACTGCTGACAGTCTGTTAGTATGTGGATCCATGGCTAGTAGCATTGAGTGCTGCTGCCAATTTTGTGAATATGAGCCAACGTACTGTAAATATACAGGGTGGGAAACTAATTCCTAAAATCAGAAAGTGGTAGTAAATCATGCAAAACTGGTAGTAAAATACTCCTTTACTCCCCTTATCTGTTCCTCTGATCCAAACCACAGAACACATGAGATGGGAAATCCTTACTCCTGAATTTTGGGGCCCCATATGCAAACAGAACAAATGACATCCTAGTCAAGGGTGTTCAAATCAAAACTTTTTAATTTAAACTCTCTTCCCTGGGTCCCAGGTCACCATCCATCCCAACCACCGTCCAGCTCCATACCCTGACATCAGGCTGCTACCCCTCTTTCCGGCTTGCCTCCCATGGTGGGCGTGTGAGCCTCCCAAGCCCCTACTCGCCTCGAGCAGGATCCAATTCAGAAGTGCCACCGTTAGGGGTCGGGGCCTGCGTGGTGGCTGCCTCATCAGAGCCGACCTGGGACTGTATTTTCTCATTCTTCTCCCGAGGTGGGGCATGCAGTGATGTCTGGGGAGGGGAGTCCGTCGCGTCTCGCCACGCCTCCTCCGGTGCCTCCCCACTCAGTTGCTTGCAGCATCAGTGCTCTGTTCCCCAGCTGCGCCAGGGTCAGAAGTGCACACGACAACTGGAATTCCCCCTCCTTGGAGGAGGAAGTCAGTCCTTGACGCCAATCCTCTCTGCCCTGCCGACACTCCAGTGACCCAGGTCGGCTTTGAACATGGGTCATGAAGCGTGAGGGTAAGGCGACCAGCGCCTCAGCCCATTGGGCGGTCCTAAATCAAACTTTTTGACTTATCCAGCCACAAATGTTGCTGAATTTGCACTTGTCCCTCCATCTTTATACTGAAATCCACTCTCTGTTTGTACTTGTCCTTCAAGGAAATGTGCTTGTCCTGGACAGGGGGCAGTAGGATTTGCAAATCTCTGCCCTAGTGGCTACCCCCTTTACGACTCCTGACATCATCATCCAGTAGTTGTACACAGTACTTCAAAATGTGTATATTCAGCATGCAAAGGCTGGCAGTTACAATGGTCTTAGTTTTAGTTCTTAGCATTCCATGCCTTGCTCCATGCAGCTTTGGGGGTAAGTAATGCTGGAGTGTCTTTGGAAATTGATTTATTGAACTAGTCTTATAGGTATATAGTATAACTTTTGTTCTAAGGGAAAGTGGTGCAGAATCAGTATACTGTATCCTTGCCTGTTTTTTGTTCTTTATGCAAAAATCAAATGCAAGCCAGTACCTCTTCCTTTCATGACAGAATCATCAGGCAAATCTAACATTTCTGTTTAATTCACTGTCACTGTACTAGTGGAGAGCTGTTTACACCAAGCTGCTTAGCTACAACCTAACACCAAGCTGCTGAGTGTCCTATAAATTCTGTGTTATTTTAGAGAATGACATTAACTATAGCTTTGTGGAGATAAGGACCTTCTGCACTGAGCAGTCTGTTTTCGGGTTATGAAGTGACCTGATGTTTTGCTTTTCAGTTGTTACTGCGTCAATGGGGAAGGGCTAAAGTTACAGCATATGCAAGCCATCAGTTTAGTCTGCAACTATAGAAAGTCGGTGTCATCGTATCTTTCTGTTTGGAAATCAGTCCATGCAAGCTGATGAAGCTTGCCTGGAGCTGTGAAGAGTTGCAGGTTCACAATGTCATGTTTCCCCCTCTTCTCTTTCCTTGCCTGTTAGCTAGCCCCGAAATGTATAAAATGTAACCATATATCCCCTCTTAGTAGTAGCAGTAAAACAACTTTTGTTTATACAGGTAAGTATTTGACAAGCAAATATACACCACAGGGCCAAAACAGCCCTGTTTTCAAGGCGACCCTGTATTTAGCATAAGATATAGTAGCACAGGGATGTAGGCTAAAAATACACAGAACACACGTACAGCATACAGATGAGTACTTTACAGAACAATCAACATGATCTGAAAGTATAATGTACATTGTTTACCTGGCTCAACACTGATCAAATTTGTTGTATCACAGTTGAATTATATTGTATTACTGTACATTGTTTACCTGTCTTAACACTGTTGGAACTTGATGCATCACAATTGTGCTATATTGTATTGTAATATTGTATATACTTTGTCTTACCAGGACCTCCTTGTAAGTGAGTGTGCTCAATGGAGTTTTTCCTACAAATAAACATGAACTTGAACGTGAAACTGGGTGACTTGCTGAGCCATGTCTTACAAATGGTGCTTATAGAATGTGAAGCACCAAAGTCTGTGCCTGTTGGCGCCATCATCTGCTAAGAATGCCCCAGAAGGGTTTTGTTTGTTTGCTGTTAGGCAGTAGTTTTGCAGTCTGTATATAAAAAGCTGACACTTATTATTGCAATTTTTAACAGGCATTGGTCAGTGCCGGATGTTCGCCACTGGTATGGAAACCCTGGGGTACTGGATGCATTGTGATACACTGTGTGGGTTATGTATTACCAAAATTATGAGACTGCATTTTTAAATTTGAATGCAGGCTCATAAATTTATGTTTTAATATTTTTGCCCCAAATTATCAATATTGCCGTGTTTATCAAACACCTTCGGGATGTAACACATTTTTGGACAGAATTTAAAAATGACAGCTGTCACGACTTAATTTAGCAGAATTGGGGTACATTTGGTGTACCAAATTTCATACCAAAATTCGAGCCCTGGAGAAATTCGCATGAAATACCAGATTTTTATGTCACTAGCTTGCAGTAATCGCCCCATCCATGTGGTGGCATCGTTCACAATGCAAAATTAGTAAATTTTAGCACTTCTAGCTCTCTGAATATAGCAGTGTGATTGCAGTCAGTGTAAATTTAAGATGGCGGATTTTGCTGTTTTTTTTTTTTAAGCCTAGCACTGTTGTAATTGGTCAGACAGCAGACACCCCTCCCCCATCGAGCAACTTAGCTGGCTGGCACGTTATTTTTAGTGACAGGTCTTTGAGTGCTGGTGAGAGAAGGCATGATTGAGCAAAAAGATAGGGTCACATCTGAGAACAAAAATACAGGTATAGAATTTGTTTTTCAAATGATTGCCTTTGAGAAGTGGTGCAGCTGCCCTGGAGTTAGTTTTGATTAGCAGTGTATTTCTTTTGTTATTCAGTGCAGTTTAGTCCGTTCTTGGGGGGTACAGTGTTTTGAGTGAGTGGACCTGTAATGCCTAGACTGAGCCTCACCAGTGATGGAGTTTTGCTAGCTAACCGTGCTCCCATGGCCCTAACTGTCTATCCCTGTCTCCCCCAACCACAGCTGAGAGACATGTCTGTGCCCTGCATTTAGTCCATTGGAAACTGCCACCCGCTCACCTGTACATCATTTTGGCAGATCTGATGAGCCTGAGAGAACTTTTACTTTCTCTGTCGGAGTTGGAATGGAAATCATCAGACTGCAATACAATCCTTTGCCCCAGTGACACCCAGCCAGGTTTTCAAAATGTACTCTTACCACGTGATATGAGACCTGGGTCTATTCTTACCTTTAGCAAGATTAGTAACATATTCAAGCCCTTAACAGTTGTCAGAATTAAACACTGGTTCAGTATTCACATACAGAAGAAAATGAGAAGCCACAGGCAGCATTTCAAGGAAAATATTGTTTACTAAACATTGTAAAATAGATAAAATATCAAACACAGAACATATACATTAATACTTACATTCAACAAAATAATTGGGAAATTACAGAACAAACAAAATGCCTGCTAAATACTTAAAAGTTCCAGCTGAATTATCTCTTTTTAACGTGTCTATCGATCCACAGACTGTGTGTTTTTGATTTTCCGAGAGTCCTCCTGTACCAACTTCTCTTGCAAGTAATACTCAACAGTCAGTTTTCTCCACCTCCTGGTGATGTCACCCATGAGATCACTGTTAGATCTGTGATAAATCTGAAATCTGAGTATGGATATTCACAAGGATGTATGTGTTATTACAGTGAAAATCAGCAACTAGCTATTTCCCAAAATATGAGTCTCTTTGATCAGAACATTCCTTGATGTTTCTTAACCCCACCATCTGTCACTAGTTCTTTGCTAGGTGAGAAAACCATAAAGGATCAGACAAATGGCTTCCCTTCCTGCTAGGGTCATACAATTCATATTTAGTTTCCAGCTTCAAAAGCAGGAGCAGCTTATAAGGGGTAATAAACTGTCCCTCTGGGAGGAAGTCTTTAATTAGTGGTTTCGCTGGCCAGTGTCATGACAGCCTGCCGCTTCACTTACACTGACACCATTGAGGTCAAAGGTCAAGCTTACTTGCTGACTGATGCGTCTTAGGCAGGCAATCACAGACACATTTATTTATAATACAAATATACAATATAACAATAAGCAGATGGCAGAGCGTCACATTGGTACAGTAGCGACTGGCAAGCCGTGGTCCCGGACAGCCAGGCCCATGCCCAAGAAAGTTAGCTGAAATGCTGGCTGCAGTCAGTGCTTGTCGCCCCCGCCCCCGTAGCCTATGCGGTTTGTGCTTGACAGTCTGAGACCAGAGCGGAGTACTTAGTTTGCTCAGCAGGTTGATGGACTGTGTTTTAAACTAGCTTTCTTCCTGATCCTAATGACTTGCTGGATGATGGCAAATGGCACGTTTCCTGGCTCAGCGATCAGCAGTGGCATACAACAGAAATTGTGCAACTACTAGTCTATTGCAGCCAGCGATGTTATTGTTTGATTGCTGCTTTGCTGTTACTTTGGGCCCGGCTTCTCCGAACTCCTACATTGTAGTTATTCAACGGCAGCCACGTGTTGTTTCTATGCTCACCCTTGCCCCCATTGTGGTCATGTCCCGGTGATCCTGCTGTCCCTTCCCAGGAGACTCCTGACCCCCATGCTGCACAGAGAGAGAGAGTGTGAGACACCCTGCCGTGGTGCATGCCATTGCTCGAATTACAGTGTACTGCTGTGTTTATTTAATGCTTTAAATAAATTATGAATGTAGTCATGAAGTTTTTATGGTAATTAAGTGCCCCGATTAAATGAGTCTGTGTGAATGATGTGTGAGCCTGCTTGCTTGGTCGTTATTTGTAATCCCCTTGCTGCCTTATTTAAATTCTGAATGAATTAATCCATCATTTTAGTGCTTTGCTGCAATGTTTACATCTTTCCGTCTCTCTAAATATACCTGTGTGGTCATGATAATATAATGAAGTCCGAAAATATGCGTGCCCTCAGTGCGCTGGAGTCTGTGAGTGTGAGCCTGCCCTGCTTTGTGTCTAAAAGTCCTCTTGCTGTTGCTTTGTTTGTGTGTTAGGTGGAATACCAGATTTCCAGGTGGGATACCAAAATTCTGCATCTGATATTCTCTCAAGAATACCCTTTGTTTTCTTAAATTCTACCCCGTGTCACATTTATGAGGTGCTGTAAAGAAATGACTGTGTTGTAAATTTGGGGTAAAAATATTGAAAATTGCCAAAGTTACAAACCTGTGTACACAAAATTCAACGTAGGCTCATAACCTTGTTGTTTTTTTAATATGTTGACACCAAATTTTCAACATAGCCTACTTATGACCCCACTTCATGAACAAGAGCAGAGAAAATATTGAACTCCTACCCGAAAGGTGATTTCACACAGGGACCACAAAATCACCTTTTGAAACAGATTCGCTAATGTCACTGAAATTGTTCATGAGGTGGGGTCCCAAAAAGGCATGTTGAAAATTTGGGACACAAATATGCACAAATGGCCAGGTTATGCCACTAAGTTCAAAAAGTCCATTGTAATACATTGAACCACATACCTGTTTCTTCAGTTTGTGGTCCGGCTTTGAAGAGCGAAGACATGTCTGCGGTCCACAGAAGATGACAGTGGTAAGTAAGGGCTTGGGGTGTGTGGGATGATGGGTGCTGAGTGGAAGGGTCTTGGGGTGGGGTGGGGGTGGGGGTGACAGTAACTGCCACAAAAGACATCGATGGATGTTTCAAACAACATGAAGTCTTGCTATATTATGACATATGCAGTGAGTCCCAACCTTCGAACTGCTCTGGAGGTGAAAGAGTTAACTTTCCATGCCAGGCATGGAACGCTGAGCTTGAGCTCGGTTGAAACTCTGTCTGTTGTTCTTCAAACTCAAACCGTCAGATTCTTTACTCTGCCTCACTGAACAGTCACTCCGGAGATTTCTCCTTCTGCTAGGTTCATTTTGTCGGTTAAAGTATTGTTTTTCTCGGTTTTCGACCGAATTTAAACCGCAACCGGTCGGTTCAGACTCTGTCTGTGGTATTGTGAGTAGTAGATAGGTTTTATATTAATTTCTATTCTGTGTGGAACTTGTAAACGGTTTATCGGTTCGGTTTGAACCGATCAGGTTGTTTAAAATATATTAATCTGTCATTTAGAGTGTGGTTACCGGTTCTTATAGGTTCTAAAAAAAAAATGGATTTTATTACAGTTTTTTCCACAACCCGTGACACGGTTGGGAACCGATAAGAGGGTCTTACCTGGCGGATTGCCATAAACGAGTAAGTTTGTTTAGGACTGGCACTATGTCTGAGAAACCCAAAAGAAAAACCGGGCCCACTGGGTTTCAACACTGCAGTGTCTGTGGGGAAATCTTTGCCAAGGCTGACCCCCACACCACCTGTGTTTATTGTCTGGGGTTTGACCACCTCAATGCAGACTGCCAGATTTGTAAAAATTTTCCTGCAGCTACCCTGGAAAAGAGAGTTGGTAGGCTCGGGGAAAGGGAGGCCAAAAAGTCCTCTGAACTGGATGGCCAGCCTGGTTCGGTTCCAACTGAACCGGAGGGAGTGCCCTCTGACCAGGGCGAGACTTCCTCGGGCACAAGGAGATCCGACTCTGAGGAGTCGGTTCCAGCAAAAAGGACTAGGAAATCAGCTGGCGAGGAGCCAAAACTTTCCTCTCCAACTGCTGAAGAAATTGCCAAAGCGATTAAAATTGTCCAGTCGCTTTCCCCTGTTCCGACCGAACCGGCACCATCAGGTAAGCGTCCGGTTCGGCCGGGTTCCACCGTTCAAGAGTATGATTTAGAGGAATATTATGAACCGGAGGAGGGGAAGAGGAGTATGAGGGAGAGTGAATGTGGATTTGAAAGTCTGGATGTGCCCATTGACCCGGACATCTCCCCAGACAGACCTTCAGGAGTGTCTCCTCCTAGGCTTTCTGAGTCCCCTTCTCATTTTATGTTTTATAAGAAAGTGGCTGAAACCCTCCAGCTCCCTATGGAGGAAGCTGTGGACGATCAAGAGGAGCCTGACTATGTGGAAGTGATGGATATTCCAGAGTCTGGGAGACTGTCTATTCCTTTGCATAAATCTTTTGGGAAACAGACAGTTAAAATTCTAAAAACTCCTCACACTATACCTCCTGTGGATAAGAGAATGAAAGAGGTACACATTGTCGGGCCCTGATACGGAGTTCCTTACACAACAATGCAGCCATGTTGGGGTAGTGCAGGCTGCAGCCTGTGACAAGGCAAATATTCCCTTGGCTTCACACCCCACCTGACAAGGACTCCAGGAGGATTGATGCCATGGCAAAGAAACAGTACATGGCAGCATCCTTGGGACTCAGGCAAATTATATGGCTTATGTTGCTAGATATCAGAAATCCAGATGGGATACTGTTATGGCTGTAGCAAAACAGGTCCCTGGCCAGCTTGCCAAGGAGCTGGAGCAGGTGGCTGCTGATGGTATTGAGGCATCCAAGGTGCAATTCCATGCTGCAGTGGACTCTAATGATGTGTCATCAAGAGTCATGGCTACATCTGTGGCACTGCAGAGTGGCTTGGCTCAGATGTACTAGCCTGTCACAGGATACCCAGACTAAGGCCATGGATTTTCCTTGTGGGTAATTCTCTGTTTGGGGAGCAGACAGAGAATTACATGAAGAAAATGGATGAGTATAGGACCACCTATAGGAGTGCACAGGCCAAGGAAAGGCAGGCCACTCCTCAAAGGCAGCTTTCCAGGGGCAGAGGCGGGCCTTTTCATAGGCCTTTTTAACAAGCCCAGGCCTCCTCTTCTGCTTATGCCCAGAGGTGGTTCTTTAGAGGGAGAGGCAGATGGGGTACAAGCAGGCCTGCTTCCACCCCTCAGCCCAAAGCCCCTGCCAAGTAGGCACCCTGATGGGGTTGCCAGGGCCGATTTCTCAGCTACCTGTAGGGGGCAGGCTGGCTTACTTTGTCCAGGACTGGAAGTCTCTGACATCAGACAAGTGGGTCCTGAAGTAGTAGCCAGGGACTGGCTCAGCTTCAAAAATTTCCAAAGATGAGAATCAGATCCTTTCCACCTGCAAATCCACCAGAGGCACTTGCCCTAGAGGCAGAGGTCTCTTCCTCCTGGCTCTCAGAGCTGTGGAAAGGGTTCCACCCTACACCAGGGCAAAGGATTGTACCAGGTACTTCCTTACTCCAAAAGTTCGAGAATGGCGCCCATTCTGTATCTCAGATATTTAAACAAGCACCTTTTAAAACCAAAATTCAAAATGGTGACTCTTGGGAATTATTCTACCTCTCTAAGGCCAGGGACTGGCTAGCGCCCCTGGACCTCAAGGATGCCTACTTCCATATTCTCATCAGAAGCTCCCATCGAAAGTACCTCAGGTTCGAGCTGCCCTCAGGCCATTACCAGTTCAGAGCAATGCCCTTTGGCCTCACCTCTGCTCCAAGGGTATTCACAAATGCCTGGCAGTAGCAGTTGCTTCCCTAAGAAGGCAAAAAATTGCCATCTTCCCTTACCTGGACGACTGGCTCATAGTAGGCCAGTCTCCAGACCAAGTCAAGTTACATCTACAGATAACTCAGCAACTGCTCACCTCACTAGGTTTCCTTCTGAATCTCTCAAAGTCAGTTGTAGAGCCTGTCCAGCTCCTCACCTTCATAGGCGCAGAGCTGAACACAGAGAAAGCCAGAGCCTTCCTCCCTTTGGACAGGGCAAGGACCCTGGTCTCTCTGGCCTCCTCATTCACCCTGCAGGTCTCTCGACCAGCAAGGCATTTTCTACAGCTCCTGGGGCACATGGCTGCTTCTACAGCAGTAGTGCAGGGAGCAAGATTTCAGATGAGGGACATCCAGTTCCATTTGAGAGCCTTTTGGTCTCAAAGGAAAGACCCTCTAACCAAATTGATCCCAGTAACTCGAACCCTGATCCAGGCCCTACAGTGGTGGCAGGATCAGAGCATTCTGAGACAAGGGGTTCCCTGTGTCCCTCAGTCTCACTCCTTAATCCTTACTACATGCATCCCTCTTGGGGTGGGGAGCTCACATGGGCGACCTCACTACCCAGGGATTGTGGTCCCCCCAGGAATCTCTGCTCCACATCAATCTGTTGGAGCTCAGAGCAGTTTTTCTAGCACTTCAATTTTTTTCCAAATCTGTTCAGAACAAAGTTGTACAGGTCAGAACAGACAACACCACCAAATGTGGTACATCAACAGGCAAGGGCACTCGGTCCATGGCCTTGTGCAATCAAGCAAGGAAGTTGTGGTCTCTGGCTTACTCCCCTGAACACCTCCTTACGCAGTTCACCTCCCAGGCAAGGACAATGTCCTGGCAGATGCTGTCAGCAGGATTTCCCAGGGCCATCACTAATGGTCACTGACCCCTGGTCCTGGAGGTGATATTTGCCAGATGGGGCACCCCACAGATAGATCTTTTGCAGCCCCAGACAATCACCAACTTCCCTGTTTTGCTGCAGGCCTCCAGTGTTGGGCTCAGTCCCTGGTGCCTTTAGTTCTCAATTGGGAAGGGAAGTTTCTCTGTGCTTCCCCCTTCCCTCTCCTGCTCAGTGTTAGTCAAAGTCAGATCTCAATCCTGCAAGATGATCCTATTGCTCCAGATTGGGCCAGACAACCCTGGTATCCACTCCTACTGTCCTTAGCAGTCCATCTTCCCCTGTGTCTTCCCAGGAATCACAACCTGTTAACCTGTGCTCAGGGGAGGGTTTGGTACCCGAACCTCAAATCTCTCAATCTCAAGGCCTGGTTCTTGAACAGTTAGAGTTTGCTGATCTACACCTCTCCCAAGGTGTAATGGATATACTGAAGGCTTCTAGGAAACCTTCCACCAGGGCTACCTATAATTCCAAATGGAAGAGGTTTTCCATATGGTGCTCTGGGAAGCATATTTCCCCAGAATCTGCTGATTTACCCACAGTCCTGGATTATATATATATATTCCGTCTTTCGGATGAGACGTTAAACCGAGGTCCCATCTGCCTGAATTTGTGGTAGTTCAGGTGGATGTTAAAGATCCCTTGGCACTTATCGAAAAGAGTAGGGAATTTCCGGTGTCTTGGCCAAATTTCCTCATTCACTAAAAATATCACAAACAGCTTAATCTGGTTCAAAGTCAGTTGGCATTCATCTGTATCCCCCTCCCGGTCGTGCCTGAAAATAGGCAGGAATTGTCTAGTGCACTTACCGGTCAACAAAAACTAAAAAAAAAAATAAATATAGTCCATTTAAATACCTTGGGGCTGAGACCAGCTACCCTAAAAGTACATTTGGCAGCTGTCTGCTTTTATTTAAACAGGTAAACCCTCTTCTCTTTCAGCTCATCCTGTATTCTCCAAGTTTTTTTAAGGGATTGCTTCACACCAACCCTCCATTCAGGGACCCTGCCCCTGCCTGGGATCTTAATGTTTGCATTGCTCAGCTTATGCAACCCCCCCTTTGAGCCTTTGTCTTCAGCAGAGCTTAAGTACTTGACTTGGAAGACTGTGTTTCTGGTAGCCATCACTTCTGCCAGACGCATAAGTGAATTACAAGCTTTGTCAGTGGAGCCTGATTTTATCTCCTTTCATAGAGATAAGGTGGTCCTCAGGACTAACAGGAAGTTCTTGCCTAAGGTGGTTTCAGATTTCACCTTAATCAATCTATATCTCTTCCAGTGTACTTCACTGACCATTCCTCCTCTGGCGAGAGGAGGCTGCACAGCTTAGATGTGAAGAGAGCCCTTAGTTACTACATAGAGCGTACCAAGGGTCACAGGTTTGACTCCCTCCAACTGTTACTCACTTATGGCGAGGTTGGTAAAGGGAAACCTGCCATTAAAAGATCCATTGCCAGGTGGATTGTCTCTTGTATCCAATTCTGTTATGAAAAGCTGGGTAAGGTTCCTCCCTCAGGCCTGAGGGCTCACTCTACCAGAGGTACAGCTGCTTCCCTGGCTGCTGCCAGGGACATCCCTATTCTAGAGATATGTCAAGCAGCTACCTGGAAAACAGTTCACACTTTTACCAAGCATTACTCCCTGGACATCCAGGCTAGGAGTGATGCTCGGTTTGGCACAGCTGTGCTTCCGAGCCTATTTCCTAAGTAGGTTCTGTCCCTCATCCATGGAGGTACTGCTGTGTAGTCTGCATATGTCATAATATAGCAAGACTTCATGTTGTTTGAAGAAAAAATTACTCACCTTAGTAATGTTGTTTCTTCTAATGGAGTCTTGCTGTATTATGACCTCTCCCCGCCCCCGCCTGCCCCTCTCAGAACCTCTGTTTTTGAGATGTGGGTGGGCAGTGCAGTGTTGGCACTTAGGGGATGCCCACCTTGTTGTTTTCACCTCTCCTTTTTTGGGGTGACTTGGTGTTGTGTTTTTCATTTTTTGGGTCTCCTGATTTGAGTCTTTGTTTTGGGACCAAAAAATGTGTTCTTATGTTTAGTAGCCAGTTGACTAGTATAGGTTTACAGCTTCCACACAGGACCTCAGTGAGTTTAGCTCGTAAAGATCTGACGGTTTGAGTTTGAAGAACAACAGACAGAGTTTCAACCGAGCTCGAGCTCAGCGTTCCATGCCTGGCATGGAAAGTTAACTCTTTCACCTCCGGAACAGTTCAAGGTTGGGACTCACTGCATATGTCATAATATAGCAAGACTCCATTAGAAGAAACAACATTACTAAGTGAGTAATTTTTCTTTCTTTTCACAGGGTTTTAAACACAAAACAAAACAAAAAAGCTGGAAGAATGTGTCGCCAGTTTCCCTTTCCTGATCGCAACATGGGGATTGGGCACCCCAGTGTCACTGTTATGTTTGTGGGGGTGAGTTGGGGTGGTGGGTGCTGAGAGGAGGGTTGGGTGGGTGAGATTACAGAAACGGGGGAATAAAGATGTGACTGCACATTGGGAGCTGCGCAGTACTAGACCGTGGGGTTCACTTATGGGGTAACAGCCGGGATTGGGCACCCCAGTGTCAATGTTATGTTTTGGGGGAGGGTTGCTGAGGACAGTTACAGGGAGTGGGGAGTAAATAAACAAATAAAAACAAGAAGACGCGACCACGCATTGAGAGCAGTATGATAGCGCACCAAGGACCTGGATGGATCAGCTTGGCTTGCTGGGCGGCGTACATCAAAGGGAAGCGATGACTCATGATTGGGTCAGCTCTTTCTTTTGATATACATGAAGTTTCCACCCAGCGAGCCAAAACTCCGTCGTGATCAGCCTGCCTGGTGATTGGTGTGGCATGGACTTGCCCCTAAAACACTGCTGTAGGGTTGGACAAAAAGTATCGCACCCATCAGAGAGCACTACTGTTGTAATACATTTGCATGCGTGCATGGCGAACATAAAAATAAGAAACCTAGGAGACATCACATAAAACTGAACAGAAGTGATGTGTATTTAACTCACCCCAATGTTGTTTATCTTTGCTTTAATATCTGTTTGTAAGTGGCTTACACTCATAAAAAGTATTTTTCTGTCTTGAGGTGGTAGTGTGGTCTAGTGGATAGACCACTGGCTTCAGGACCATGAGATCCCAGATTCAAACCCCGCCAGAGCCAAATACTCATTGTGTGACCTTGGGCAAGTCACTTATCCCCAGTACACCAGCTCTAGAAATAGATAACAGGACCCCACTGGTATGAGATATTGCATCTCAGCTGGGCTATCCTGGGTGAATAAATTGTACAATAAAAGGAAAAAAAATGAAATTAATGCCTCTGTGAAAGTGTTTTCTAGTTATTTATTTCAAATGTCTTACCAGGAAAGACACACTGAGCTGGTAGCAGCTTGTTTTCCAGGTGTGTCCTGGGGGAAGGGGAGTAAGATGCAACAGCGTAAGAAACAAACCGTGCAGCAATAAGGTGCATGCATGATTGTAAGAACATAAATGTAACACAGTAAATGTACAGGTAGAAGGTACAGGGCAGTTACAAAATTTGAACTGCGATATTGGTGCTGTTGCAAAATAGTCAACACTAGCAGCAAATTTGCAATTTAAAGTACAGTAAGATGTAATTGTGGGGGGCAGCTTCAAAGAGCAGTGAAAACCACACTAAGCTGCACATAATGCAATTTAAGGGGAGTGAAATATACAGTAATGTACAGGGTATATTGTAGTGATTAAATCAGTCAAAAGAATATTGCCACCGTGGAGGATGATCTGAAGTAAGAGGAACATGAGAAAAAGGGTGGCGACTGAAGCTCTAGGAGGGATCAGGAGCATTTGTACATATGTGACAGTCTCATAGAAGGGGTTTTAGAGACTGAGAGGAGGCAGTAGAGCACGAGGGAGAGATTACCCAGAGCATGGGGAGTCTGAAGGAGAAAGTAGCCTGACCTGCAGATGATTTAGAGGGAGGAAGGAGAGCGAACAAGAGTCAGCATTACGAAGGGAGAGTGTAAGAGAGGAGGGACATGAGAACAAATGTAGGGAGAAGGAGCCAAACCAGATGTTTAAGATACAGGAGGCACAGTGGGAGAGGGGAGAGCAAAAGAAAAGGGAAGCATGGTAAGTGGTGAGTTTGAGGGGACAGTAAAGGGCCATAATGGCAACCGGAATGAAATAGGGCAGTCCAGTCTGGCCATGGTGGATTTGGACATGGTACTATATATAGTGTCACCATAGTCAAAGATAGGGAAATCCTCTCAAGATGATTTCTTTGAGGAGGAAGTGGATACACGCTTTGTTCCTGCACAGAGACCCAAATTTTGATGGAGCTTTTGGTGGTTGGCATCCACACAGAGAAAAGAAATCAAGGTAATGGTTCAACAAGACCCCAAGATATTTAAAGGAGACCTTCTTGATTGTAGCACCATAAAGGGTTAGAAGGAGAGCAGTGGTGTTAGCCTGGCCTTCCACTTCTAGTACCATAAGTCACAGAGGCAGTTTTGTTGGCACTGAGGGACAGATGATTTGCCCAGAACCAAACTTATATGTTCATGAAATCCATCTGGAGCCAAGCACCTAGGTCAGGAGCAGAAGGGCCAGAAGCAAAAAAAGCACAGCATCATCTGTATACACTTTGATGGCCGAGGAGATACAGGCATCAGAGAGGTCATTTAGAAAAATAGAGAACAGGCTCAGGCCAAGGACAGAGCTTTGGTGAACACCTCAGCAGATTGGAAAGGGGTGGGAGTGACTGTATCTCTGATTATGTATAGCTTCTGTCCTGCCCTCAAGGTAGAACTGGAACTAGCTAACTGAATGGTAGAGTGTTCTGCCACTTTCAGCTTGTTCAGGAGAATGGGATGAGCAGCTGTATCAAAGGCCTTGGCCAGGTTGACAAAGTTTGCAGAGGTAACAAGGCCCTGATCCATAAAGTGTAGAATGTAGTCAGAGAGCCAGAGAAGAGAGGTGGAGGTAAAGTGAGACTTTTTGAACCCAGACTGGAAGGGAGTGAAGGTGGAGGAGATGGAGTCAAGAAAGTAAGAGAGTTGGGAGAGGACAAGGTGTTCCTGGAGTTTAGCTAGGGTTGGGAGAAAAGAGCTAGGGTAGTAGTTCCCTTAGGAGGAGGGATCAACCCCTTTGTAAGGGGGATGGCAGTTGGTGCACTTCCAAACTTCAGTGACAACCCCCAGTGAGAAGGAGAGGTTGATAATAGAGGTGATAAGAACAGTAATGGCAGGAACAGACAGGTGAATAAATTGGGGTCAATGCCATCAGGACTTGGACCTTTGAGGGGGTTAAGGGCTAGCAGAGCCTTTAAGAGGTGGTCAACATGGTGAGTGTGAAAGGAGGAAAAAGAGAAGTAGCAAGGGGAGAAGCACAGAAGGGAGCACGTACAGGAAGTGAAAAAACTATTGAAAGAAGAAGAAACATCAGCAAGGTCAGAGACAGAGGAGTTATCAAGTTTGTGGATGGGGTAGGAGACTGAGCAGCAGGGGAGAATAGGAAGTGGATAATTTTTTAGAACTTTGAAGGGTGGTTTAGATTGTTCTGGAGTGAGGAGATAAAGTATTCAGATTTTGCAGGCATTGCGAAGGGACTGATACTTGGCAAGATCACAAGGGGATCCTGAGGCCTTTTGAGCCCACTTTGCCAGAACTCTTGTTCTGAGGCAGGCAAGTCACTTGGCAGAGATCCATGGAAGGTGAGAACCTTTAACCCTGGTTCTCCTAAGGGGGGCATGGGCATCCTAGATAGCCATAAATATTGATTAGAAATGTTGGAGGGCAGAGTTAATGTTGTCAGTTGTGGGGATGAAGGTTATGCAGATAGGAGTGTCTTCTCATTCTCTTATAGTGAGCAAATCCTTAAGTAATTCTTGTACCTTACTATTTTTTATCTTTAGTTTTATAATGAAATTTTCAGTACCTGTGATTGCATGCTGAACTTAAACTTACTCCACTGGAGACCAAAGTTGTCTTTTGATCCACATGATTGCAGGCAGGGCCACTTCCCCTAATCTTTAAGAAATCTATTTGGATGGTGTGGTGCCAGAGGACTTGAACGTGATCAGTGTGCTCCTCATCTTTAAGATGGGGACAAGGTTGGACCCAGGCAACTACAGGCCAGTCAGCCTGACATCAGTGCTGGGCAAGAGGTCCTGGAAGCCATTATCGAGGACAGAATATTGGAGCATTTGGTGAGGCCAAAGTTGTTCCTCCTCTCAGCATGGTTTTATGAAAGATGGATTGTGCCAAACTAATTTGAGTAGGTGTAGACATGGTCTTTCTGGACTGCAACAAGTCCCTTGATACTGTGACGGAGAGGAGGCACTGTGGGTCACCTTGGAGACTGGAAAGGGCACCACAATCTGCACAGGGGTTGTGTACAGACCCCCATGTCAGGGGGAAGGAATGGACAAGGATATGATGGAAGACATTCTTAGAATGGCAGAGAAAGGGGAGATACTGTTGATGGGAGAGCTGAATATGCCAGATGTTAACTGGAGACATTTGCTGCAGCCACATCCAAGAGCAGGGCCATTCTTGATGCCCTACAGGTGGCAGGCATTAGACAGCTAGTTTCGAACCCACTGGTGAGGGAGCAATCTTAGACCTCACTCTCAAACGGGGCAGTGAGAGGATCTCAGATCTAGAAGTGGGTTGCCATCTGGGGACAAGTGACCATCCAACAGTGTGGTTCACGCAAATCCGGCTACAGAGTCAAGCCATACAAAAGTGAGGGTACTGGACTTTAGGAGGGCTGACTTTGAAAGATGGCAGAGTGCCTCAGAAAAGCACTAGCAAACAGGCTAGAAGGAGGTGTGAGCAACAATGGGGAATTATCAAACTGCCATCACAGAGGCAACAAGCCTTTGTGTGAAGCAACAAACAAATCAAAAATCAAAGAAAAGCCACTATGGTTCTCAAGAGAGGTGGCTGTGAAAGTCAGGAAGAAAAAGATAGCATTCCGGAAGTATAAGGAAACACAGAAGGAGCAGGACAGAGAATGCTCACCTGTTAAGGAGAAAGAAGCAGGGAGGGAAGTCAGAATAGCAAAGGCCCAAACTGAGGCATAGCCAACTCAAGTTAAGAAGGGATAAACTTTTATAGGTACATCAGCGATTAGAAAGACAAAGGAGGGATAGTGAGGCTGAATAGAATGAGGCGGTGCAGGAATTTGGGCAGAGGGGGACAGTGAAAAGCAGGAATACTGAACAAATATTTCTGCTCAGTATTCCACAAAAGAGGAGGGGGATGGCATCCAATTAATAGAAGCAATTCTTGATAGGGGGTCGATCCTGTCCTTTCACAGAAGAAAAGGGTTCTGCAAGAACTCCTAAAACTGAAGGTGGACAAAGCAATGGGTCCTGATGGAATTCACCCCAGAATTCTAAAAGAATTAAGGAAGGAACTAGTGAAACCACTGGCTACTCTTTAATAAATCATGGAGGATGGTGTGGTACCGAGGACTGGAGGAAGGCGGATGATTGCCCTTCACAAAAGTGGGACCCAGACAGAGGCAGGAAACTACAAACCTGTCAGTCTGACCTCTGTGGTAGGGAAAGTGATGGAGTCATTCTTGAAGGAAAGAATAGTTGAGTACCTAGAGGTCAGTGGAGCACAGGATCCAAGGCAGCATGGGTTCACAGCGGAGGGTCATGTCAGACTCTAATCTAATAGATTTCTTTTGACTGGGTGACCAAAGTAGTAGACCAGGGAGGGCTGTGGCATGGCCTACCCTAGACTTTAGCAAGGCATTTGACACAGTCCCACACAAAAGATTATTAGTCAAATTAACCAGCCTGGAGTGGGTCCCAGGGTTGTAGCCTGGGTAAAACATTGGCTGGACAACAGGACACAGAAGGTAATTGTAAATGGAGTCCACTCTGAGTGAAAAGGGCGTTTAGTGGGGTACCGCAGGGTTACATTGGTCCAGTCCTTTGGAATGTCTTCACCAGTGACATTGCAGAGGGACTGGAAGGAAAAGTATGCCTTTTGCAGATGACACAAAGATCTGCAACAGGGTGATACAGGAGGTGTGAAAGGATGAAAAGGGACTTGGCAAGGTTGGAGGAATGGTCAGACGATGGCAGCTAGGGATTCAATGCAAAAAGTAAAATAATGCACCTGGGAAACAAGAACCCAGGGGAAGAATACACAATGGTGGGGAGGTAGTAATAACAACAAAACAGGTAAGGACCTTGGGGTAATTACATCAGATGACCTTAAGGTTAGTGCTAATGTGAGAAGGCAGTAGGAGGGCTGGGGTATACTGGGATGTATAGGGGAGGTCATCAGCAGCAGAAAACAGGAAGTTGTTATCCCTCTGTACAGACGGGTTGGTGAGACCCCATCTGGAATACTGTGTCTAGTTCTGGAGACCCCATCTCTGCAAGGACATAGACAGGATAGAGGCAGTCCAGAGGAGGGCAACTAAAATGGTGCAGGGTCTGCAAGAGAAGCCAGATGAGGAGAGACTAAAGGAGCTTAATATGTATATGCTTGAGGAAAGAAGGGAGAGGGGGGATGATAGAAACTTTCAAGTACCTCAAGGAATCAACAAAGTCCAAGAGGGTAGCATCTTCAGTAGAAGAGACTTGCAAGAACAAGGGGACACAATTTAAAGATAGGAGGGCGTGTCAGGGCAATGTGAGGAAGTAGTATTTCACATAGAGGTAGTGGATGATGGGAACAGACTTCCTGGGGAAGTTGTGGGGTCTAAAACTGTGGGAGAATTCAAGAATGCATGGGACAGACATAAGGCAATTCTTGTGGGGGCAGGAAGATAGGCTGTTGGTTAACTAGGATCTGCGGCCATCCTGTAGGTAGGGAAATGGGCAGACTAGATGGGCCTAGCGGTCCTTATCTGCCGTCAGTCTATGTTTCTATGACGCATGAAACTCCTCCGAGCAAAGTACACAGGTGTGGTATACCCAAGGCATACATAAATTGTATTGCAAACTGACTTGAGGGCAGAAAGCAGAGGGGCTGTGGTGGATGGCCGCTACTCAGAGTAGAGAGGAGCCGTAAGTGGCATCCTGAGGGATCTGTGCTGGGCCCATTGCTGATGAATATTTTCATCAATGATCTGGTTGGACCTTCATACTGTGTGAGGCTCCCTTGTTGCAGTGGAGGAGGAAAGGACGGGGGGTAATAGTACACAAGGGACTGAAGTATGGCAAGCAGTGTTTGGCTAATGTCAAGGGCCATCAGAATGCTGGGGATATATTGATTGTTGCCAATTAAATCTCATGGTGCTTTTTGACAGATGCGATTTTCAGGATCTTAAGGAAGCCTGCCATACAGTGAAGTGACTAGTCAGTGTCTTATGGCAGGCTGCTATTTTGCACTCTACGACAGTTGATGCATGCATAGTTTCGTAACTGTACCCCAACAGTATGCCTCAACTTGTCATAGAGGGACCACCTTTTCTGGAAGAGGGGATAGTTCAGATTCCATACCTTTTAATTCATCAGCAGAAATTTAGAAATGAGGAAGACTCCACTCTGAATCAAATCATGGAAATTTATTAATCCAGTGTACGTTTCATTGGACAACCACCTTCATCAGGGATTTTATGTGCAAAATGTTAAATAAAATAATTATAATCTATAATAATGTCCAGATGACAAAGCTGAAAATGTATTTTAAATAATAGGCACATAAATCCAAATTCACCTGATAAGAGAACACATCCGCTTTATGATGTACAGTATGTGGGCCTGCTGTGCAGTGCTGCCCTTACATCTGCCCTGTCCAAGTTGGGCTGTTTATTCCTGTCTGTTATTTCACTCACAGCTGCCCTCCCCTCATTCGGCACTGCTCCCTCTAGTTACACCTGTTCTCCTCCTCCTCCCTCGAGACTGCAGGCTTGTTCTACCCTCCTTTCTCTCCAGATTCAGATTCAGTCCACTTCCTTGTTACTTTGTCCTCTCCTCTCCCCTTCCCTCCCCTTTTCTTAATGTGCTCCATTCATTCATTTCCCACTCCTTTTTTGTACCTTATTTTTAAACCTCTGGTGAGCAGCCTTTTTTTTTTTTTTTTTCCTTCCTACCACATCCTTTTCCTCAGGAGCAACCTCCCTTCTGTCATCAGTTCTGCCTTTTCCTCCCTCGCTTTCATAGCTTTCCTCTGTGACTTTTTTTCCTGCTTTTCTTTCTCTCAAGGCCTCTATCTATTCCCCATCTGCCACTCCATGGCTGTTACTGAATTTAGTCTAATTTTCTCAGGTCCCGTCTCTGTTATCTGTACTACGTTGCACCTCATTCATTAGTTCAGGTGCTAATTCTGTTGTGTATTTGCCTTGTTTTATTGTATTTTGTACTTTCTCGCCTCATATTTATAATCATATCTTTTATCCCTATTTTATACACTTGCACCTGATTGTGCTGTTTTTCCTATTCTCTTTGTATCGCCTCCCCTTCCTGAGTCTGAGTCCATGACTAGCATACCTCTATTAAAGCATTTAAAGGGAGCAGTGGTCATTTCACTGGATCAGAGGGCTGTGGGTTCAGTTCCCACATCTGGCACTTGGGTTAATATCCCAGTACTGACACTGTAGTGCAGCATGAGAGGGGTGCTGCACTTCTGAGGTGCTGTCTTTCGGATGAGACGGTAAAACTGAGGTCCCATCTGCTTGGATTGGTGGTAGTTCGGGTGGATGTTAAAGATCCCAAGGCACTTATCAAAATGAGTAGGGAATTTTTTTACTGTAATAACATCAAGAATATAAAGAATACAAAAATAATAAGGCACACAAAAACATAATACATAACTATTTTTCTGATATCAGTCAAATCTCCACAATCAATATTACATACAATATATACATAACCCTTCACCCACACATATCCCAACTAAAGAAAACCCCTCATTCCTCCCCTTTTTTTTATGAAGTAATATCAAAAAACACCTGTAAGTACCCACAACTTATTTATATTTTATAAACAGTGTAAACCCTTTCCACCAATTAGTCACCTTTTGTGCAGTACCAATTTGTAAATCTTTTAAATATACCCTCTCCATAGCCCCTTGAATCACCAAACCTACTGTATCATAAGACATCACTTTTTGATAAAGGACCCATTGTCATCTAGCCTGTCATAAATAGTATTTTAAACAACGACAAAAAAATTTGTAGAGTTTCTGAATTATAATATTTCCTGAGCAGATGGAAATGACCCAAGACCAGGATATCATAATTTAGATGCAACAACCAGTTCATATGCCATTTAAAAGCCAGGAATTTCCAAAGGGAACTATCATATGTACAATGGAAGAAAAAATGTTCAACTGTTTCTTCCTGATTAATACAGCCGGAAAAAAGGACATACCCTTTCTTCTTTAGCCTTATGTTTGGCATTTCCCTAACCCCAATCCTATCATACAGCTAACCATAAAAATTCTACATAAAGCGTGGTAATCTGGGATTATTTAATTGAAAAAGTATCCCGGGATTGATGTGGAAGGACAATTTTTAAAAACAGGCACGGAAGGATATAATAACAACATTATAGTATCATACAATTTAGGCCCCTTACTCTCTCTTATAGTTTGTTTTGAAAGACCCCACTTAAAAAGGTGTTTTGCTACTGGTTTGAAAAATTGTGGAACCCTGCAAATATTGTGATAGTTGTGGGGGAATTGTAAGACAGGCTGAAAAATAATGAATTAAAACATGTTTCTGTAAAGAACTGCACCTAGATGCCATGGCAATAATCCCACCTTAATATTTTGTGATATGAATAAGGTAATAAAATGTGACTGGATCCACCATTCCTAACCCCTTTTTCTTTAGCCAGATAGGTATATTGCCTCTTAATGGGGTTAAGTCTGTTACCCCAAATCATTTGAAAAAATGAACTGTATATTCTAGTTTCAGATTCTTGTGGAAGTGGGAATATCATTGCTGTATATAATAATTTGGGAATTAAAACTGTCTAATCACCTGTACCCTTTTAATTTTGCCAATTTCAGTGTTTCAAACTTGCACTTTGCTATTAACAGATGATAATGCAATCTCCCAGTTCAATTTGGAAGATTCTGAGGCCCATATAATAATCCCAAAATCTTAACAGGATTTGAAGAGATTTGGAGACCTTGAATATGAATCTCATCAGGATAATCTACCCCAATAAATACACCCTGACTTTTGTGTTTATTAATTTTTGAGTTTGAAACTAAAGAATAAGTGACCATAAAGTCTAAAAAAGAAGGAATTTGATTATAGTCTGGAAAAAAAAAAAACACAAATGTCATCTGCATATGCTTGCAAATATAGTTCATCCAGAATTGGGGATCACAATACCCCCTTCCACCTTGGATACTGCGTTAAAGATTGTATTAGTGTATCTATCGTGAATAAATATATAGTGGGCTCAATGGACAACCCTGATGTACCCCTGTAGTTATCGAAAGCCTTCTGTAATTTTATTATGAATAACCGATGAATAATAGTTGTGTCACAGAGTGTTTTTATCCGCTCTTAAAAAAAAAAAAAAAAAAAAAAAAAAAGGCAAGAACCCCATAATGCTTTAAAGTTAAAAACCAAAAGGGGTGATAAACCCGATCAAATGTCTTCATTTGGTCAAGTGAAATGATACACCCTGACTGTCCACTTGAAGAAAAATGCTCAATTAAATCCCTAATAATCATAAGGGCCTGCTGTATCTTTCTTCCTGGGAGCCCACAATATTGTGAAGGAGAGTTTACTGTATTTGCAAAAGTCCTGAGTCTTGAGTTTAAAATTCCGGTTAGTAATTTATAGTCAGAGTTGAGGATTGTAATTGGTCTCCAATTATCTAAATTCTCCTTATTCCCATTCCCTGATTTAAACAAAAAAATTAATAAACCCTCCGAAAACCAAATAGGAAATTTAAAAGTAGAGAGGAAAAAAATTAAATGCCAAAGCCAGACATTCTGAAAATTCAGAAAGAAATGTTTTATATAATTCAGACGTTAGTCCATCAATCCCTGGAGAAGTCCCACTTTTTGAGATTTAATAGCACCCTCAATTTCTATGGCTGTAATAGGACTAGTTAAACTAGACATGAACCAATTTTGGAAGTTTTATCATATTTTAAAAAAATGTTCCATATCCTCCACACTAGGGGGCTCCATTGGGTTATGCAATAGCAAAAATTGTTTAACTGCATCATGAATACTAGCTGTATCCTGAACTAAGCGCCCATCCTGAGTTATCAGAGAGGACATTGTTATTTTAGATTTATATTGTTTGAAAGCCTCAGAGGGATCCCCATTGGTTTGTTTCCAAGTGCCTTCCTGAAAAAGTACTTTCATTGTATTCGCCCTATCGTATTGTACCTCCTGCATTTGTTGTTTTATGGCTGCTATTTGGGTAGTATAATCAAATTTTGAAGTGTTTGCCATAGAGAATAAATAATATAACTGCTGGCGCAACTTCAAATAATGCAGGAATTTCAAATTTTCACCTGACCTTTCTAGATTTATTAACATTATTTTGACATCCTTTTTAGACTCCCTCCACCATTCTCCTAAATCATCATAAAGGATTGAGACTGAAAGCCGTGCAATGATTAATGATCTAATATTATTTATCACTAATGGACGTTTCAACATGGGAGAACTCAGCTTCCACCTTGTTTTTCGGGGTGATGGTACTGTACTAGAGGAAAAACACACTGAAGGAGCAAATGGTCTGAAAGGCCATTGGGAAAGTATAAAATGTACGGGGGGGGGGGAGATTATTTGAAAGAAACATATATAATCAATTGTAGATGTAAAGGTATTCCTTTTTGAAAGTAAATTTTGGACCACCGTGTTGGAAACATCTGTTATCTATCAATCCAGATGTGTCTATTAATTGAAACAAAGCATTGGAATCACAATAGATTTTTTTTTCCTTTACATGCGAGTCGACTTTTTACATGCTGTAACTCACAGTTAAAGTCTCCACATAAAAAGACTTTAAATGAGGTGATTAGAAAGGGCCGAAGCATTGAAAAATGAGCAACCCGTTTTGCTTTTGTCTGAGAGCAGTAAACATTAATAAATCTGCATACCATAGAATTCCACTTTCCATCAAGAATCATCAGTCTCCCTGGAATTAAATCAATAATTTTGATCAGAGAAAATTCATATGAATTGAAAAGGAATCCAATACCATCAGAAGTCTGTTGACCAAAGACCAGTAGGAAGGGCCCCAGCACCATTCCTTTGAAAAACCTGGCTTGATCAGTTGTAAACATCCATGTTTCTTGGAGGAAACATATATCAATAGAACTACCATGAATATAATCCTAAACCATCTGCCGCCGTCTTGGATTCAATAAACTATGAACGTTTAATGACCCTATTTAAAAAAAAAAAAAAAAATTTTTTTACAGAGTACAGGTTATCCATCTTTTTTCCATCTTTTTTTTTCTTTTTCCCTTTATACCTTTCTTGTGAATGAAAGGGGGATGATGGACTGTCCTGTATTGGCTGAGAATCAGGTTCTCCACAGTCCATTTCCGTATCACCCACTGTGTGGACAGAACGGCAAAGGTTGCTAGATTCAGTATCTACTTTTGGGGGCAGGAGGAGGTTTAACGCTCCATGAGGACCTCCAAACATGAACCACCGGGGATTAAAGGAGGATCTGAGTGGTGACTCCTGCGCGAACTGTAACAGACAGGAGAAGGGGGGCCCAGAAGGGGAAGAGAGAGGTTTTCCATCAGACTGTCCCAAAGTCTGAGATGTGTCTAAGGGTGGGGTAATGACTTCTGTTGAGGGGGCAGCCTCCGTCTGGATAGGACCAGCCGCCCAGTATTGGGCCTTCTGAATCAGAAGATCAGGGCTACCACTAGAAGCTTTATTCTTTGCTGCCCATATACATTCTGAAAACACATGTCCAGTATCTTCTCATAGGTCACACTTTGTAAGATTAGCACATTGAAAGGCAATATGACCTATTTCCCCACAATTATCACATCTAGGCTTGTCGCAAGAACTAGACAAATGGGTGCGAGACCCACATTTATAACAGGCCCTGGGCTGTCCAGCATAAAAACAAACCCCTCTATCCCTCCCCAGCAAAAAGGAATTGGGAATATGATCAATACCAGCAGCAGTTTTTCTAAGCTTCACTTTAAACCTCCAGCCTCCAGTCCAAAACTGCTCGGAATCCAGAATAGCTTCAGGAGGGCTCATTACCTCACATTTTTCGGACAACCAGTAGGTAATGTCATCCACATGAACCCCCTCATTTGAAACATAATTGTCACATATTTTATCAAAGGTTTAGTTAATGGTATGACTAAAAAGGGGGTCCATATGGGCGAAAACTTTACCTGGTTGTACTGCTCCCAAAACAAATCCAGAGCATAGGCAGAATGCAAACTAATGTCAAAGTTATCTTCGACCGAATGAGGTGAACTCTGGGACCAAAGGGCCCAAGGTGCACATCAATGCCTGCCACTGGCTGCTGGGTGGGGGTGGAATGGCATGAGCATTACTGTCAACAATCCCAAGTCACACCCCTGACGCCTGTCGGTCCCTACAGGGTAGGGCCTTATGGTCGAAAACCCTAACACCCTGGGCATTTCTTGGTATTTTTAAGTTTTCAACATGGGCTTTTTGTGATCCCACCGCATGAACAGTGACACTATCATTTTGTTAGCCGAAGGGTGATTTTGCACAGCGACTGAGCCATTTGGCGCCACAGATGCGAAAACGCATTTTGAACAGGATGTGAAAAATGACAGCTGTAATGTTAATGAGGAGATGTAAAAAATGGCAATGTTGAAAATCTGGAGTGAAAATATAAAAAAACTGGTGAAGTCACAAGTGTGTAGAAACTGCGCAATGCACACCCGTAATGTAATTAGTTTTGGGATTTTTACAGCAGATTTTCAACATAGGCATTTTGGGACCTCCACTCATGAGCAGTGTCACAGTGATTTTCTTAATCTATCCCGAACACTGATTTCCCACATCGACCGTGCTATTCTGCGCCAGAAGTGCAAAAACGCATTTTGGCCAGGGTGTGAAAAATGAAAAATGACAGCTGTACTGTTCATAAAGGAGGTCTGGAAAATGTCATGTTGAAAATCTGGACTGGGAAGATTATGAATTTGTGAACTTACAAGGGTGCGTGGAAATTGCACAATGCACGTTTGTAACAGTCATTTTATGGACTTTTGTCACCAAATTTTCAACATAGCCAGTTTAAGATCTCTGCTCATGAACAGTGTCACTCTGATTTTCTTCATCTGTCCTGATCATTGATTTCGCACACCAATCACGGCACTGTGTGTTACATGTGTTAAAACCCATTTCGGATGAGATGTGAAAAATGATAGTTTTACTGTTTGTAAGGAGGTGTGGTAAAATGGCAATGCTGAAAATCTGGAATGAAAATATTAAAAATGCTCGAAGTTAAGAGCGTGCGTAGGAACTGTGCAACACACGCTCAGGTAACAGTAATTTCTGGGAATTTTTTCACCAAATTTTCAACATAGGATTTTTGGGGGCCTACCTCATGAACTGTGACACTGTCGTTTCGTTAATCGATCCCTAAAGGTGGTTCCGCGCAGTGACCGCGAAATCACCTTTTGGGACCGAATAACAAAATGACAGTGACTGAGTTCATGAGGTGGCGTCCCAAGAACCTCATGTTGAACATTTGTTGAAACAATTCCCCAAAATGGCTGAGATATGCACCAAAGTTGGAAAACCATTTATGCCATTATATATTATATACGCACTCTTGTAAGTTCACAAATTCATAATCTTCCCAGTCCAGATTTTCAACACTGATAGATTTCTTTGACTGGGTGACCAAAGTAGTAGATCAGGGAGGGGCTGTGGACATGGCCTACCTAGACTTTAGCAAGGCATTTGACACAGTCCCACACAGAAGATTAATATACAAGTTAGCCAGCCTGGGAGTGGGTCCCAAGATGACAGCCTGGGTAAAGAATTGGCTGGAGAATAGGACACAGAGAGAGTAATAGTAAATGGAGTCCACTCTGAAGAAAGGGGGGTTACTAGTGGGGTACCGCAGGGTTCAGTATTAGGACCGGTCCTCTTCAATGTCTTTATAAGCGACATTGCAGAGGGACTGAAGGAAAAGTATGTCTCTTGCAGATGACACAAAGATCTGCAACACAGTTGATGCACAAGGTGGGGTGGAAAGGACGCAGAGAAGGACTTGGCAAGGTTAGAGGAATGGTCAAATGTATGGCAGCTTAGATTCAATGCTAAGAAGTGCAAGGTAATGCACCTGGGAAACAAAACCCAGGGAAGAGTACGCATGGGGGGTGAGATACTAACAACAACAAAATGGAAAGGGACCTGGGGGTAGTCATATCAGATGACCTAAAGGTGGGCAAGCAATCTGAGAGGGCAGGAAGGAGGGCTGGGGCGATACTGGGATGCATAGGGAGAGGCATCACCAGTAGAAAACAGGAAGTTATTATCCCTCTGGACAGACTGCTGGTCAGACCCCATCTGGAGTACTGCGTGCAGTTCTGGAGACCCAATCTCCGCAAAGACATAGACAGGATGGAAGCTGTCCAGAGGAGGGCAACTAAAATGGTGCAGGGTCTGCACTGGAAGACATGTGAAGAGAGACTTAAGAAGCTTAATATGTATAGCCTCGAGGAAAGGAGGGAGAGGGGGACATGATAGAAATTTTCAAGTACCTCAAGGGAATCAACAAAGTCCAAGAGGGTAGCATCAAAAAAGAGGTGCAAGAACAAGGGGCACAATTTGAAGATAGAGGGGGGCGGTCAGAGGTAATTTTACGGAAGTATTTTTTCACAGAGAGGGTTGTGGATGCATGGAACAGCCTCCGGAGGAGGTTGTGGAGTCAAAACAGTGGTGGAATTCAGCATGCATGGGACAGTCATAAGGCAATTCTAGGGGTGGGGCAGGAAGAAGTAGGCTACTGGTTAACTAAGATCTGCAGCTTATCCATTAGGTAGGGAAATGGGCAGACTGGGTGGGCCAAGCGGTCCTTATCTGCCGTCAAATTCTATGTTTCTATATAGCTTACTGGCATTTCTTCAGTTTGCGGTCGGCTTTGAAGAGTGCAGACATGTTCCTGGTCCACCAAGATCATTGTGTAAAGCTCCAGAGGTATGGGTGTGGGTGTGGGGTGTGTGTGTGTGTGTGTGTGTGTGTGTGTGTGTGTGTGTGTGTGTGTGTATAGATGGGATATGAGAGGGTAGGGCGGGGTTGGGGAGGGACCATTGGAATCAACGAGGGACCGCTTTCTAGTTTACAGGTTTTATTTAAAAAGAAAAACAATCTCACTGGAAGGTTTTCTTTTGTAGGGACATTTAATTTTGGCACGCTGGGAAGGTGGCCCCAGCATGCCACCTGAGTGTTTGGGGGCAGGGCTGAGCCGAGGGATTGGCACCCCTGGCGCACATACAGAGTGCTGGGGGAATAAGAGCCGAGGAGTTGGGCACCTCCTTTGCACGCAATTGGGGGCATTATGCCAACAGGGAGTGGGCTCTCATCGGCAAAATAACCAGGAAGGGGCATGCCGAGGAGATTGGGCACCCTTTCAGCACATGTAAGTGCGGGGGCAGTGAGCTAAGGGGGATTGGGCACTCCTTCGCACACACAACACATTTTTGAGGGGATGTTATGCCGACAAGGAGTGGGCTCTATCGGCAAATTGAACTGGAAGGGAGCATGCTGACAGAGGGATTGGGCACCCCATCTGCTTTTTTTTTTTTTTTTTTTTTTTTTTTTATTGAAATGTTTCACCAGGAAGGCACACTGAATGGTGGGCGATAGCTTTCGTCGGCTTGCTGGGGACTGAGAAGCCGACGGAGAAGTTGCTGGCATGGGGATTCGATCATCTGTTTTGTAGCTTGTATGCACCAAAAACGATTGCATAGACGCGGCCCGACTTCCTGACGATTTAGGCATTCTCCTAACTGCTGAGTAATGTTTCTTGCACATGCGTGCAAGCAACACCAAAAGCAGGCTAGGCAGCAATTCTGTGGGACAAACAAATTTAACTTCCTACCTGACCCTTGTACAAGCCTTTCTGAAAAATGATTTCTAGCCCATCTGTGGACTGCTGCCAGCTACTGGTAAGTCCAATACCATATTTAAAAGAACTTTTCATGGGTTTACTGTTATGGCCAGTGTGCATTAATGTTCTTTAAATGTGTTGCCAACTTTTCTGATGATCTCAGACAGGTATAGAATAAGCACAAGCAATAACAGTGGAATTCTCTGTAGGCTAATTGTGATTTCACAAAAATGGTCTCATATTTGTACTTGCATAGAAACGGAGGAGTTGGCGGCAGATAAGGACTGCAAGGCCCATCCAGCTGCCCATTTCTTTTTCTGCCTTATAAATGTGCCATCGGCCTTTGCTCTGTCAGTGGCCTATCTATTCATAGTCATTTGTATTGCTCCCTTATGCCTATCCCATGCCTGTTTGAAGCCCTGCACTGTATTCGTAGCCTCCACTTCTTGTGGTAAGCCATTCCATGCATCCACCACCCTTTCTGTGAAAAAGAATTTCCTCACATTCCCCCTTAATTGGCCCCCCTCTAATCTCATGCTGTGTCCTCTTGTCCTGCTATTTTTCTTATATTTAAACATGTTAGACTCTTTCACCTTGTTAATGCCCTTAAGGTGTTTGAATGCCTCGATCATATCACCTCTCTCCTTCCTTTGCTCAAGGGTATACATATTGAGCTCTGTTAATCTGTCCTCATATGTCTTCTGATGCAGTCCCTGCACCATTTTGGTTGCCCTTCTCTGGACTGCCTCAATTTGGTTAATGTCCTTGTGAAGGTGTCGCCTCCAATACTGCATGCAGTACTCCAGATGGGGCCTAACCAGTGTCTTGTAAAGAGGGATTATTACCTCCCTCTTACGACTTGTGATACCCCTACTAATACACCCTAACATCCCCCTAGCCTTACCTACTGCTTTAGAAGTCTGCTTGGATGATTTTCAGGTCATCAGTGATGATGATGCCCAAGTCTCTTTCTTCCTTTGTGACTGCTAGCAACTCCCCTCCCAGCCTATAGGTGGCTTCAGGGTTTCTCTTCCCTATGTGCATGATCTTGCACTTCTTTGCATTAAATCCCAGTTGCCACTCTTCTGACCATTTTGCTAGTTTATCCAGATCTCTTCTCATTCTGCCCACTCCATCTGGATCATCTACTCTGTTGCAGATCTTGGTGTCATCTGCAAACAGACAAGCCTTACCCTCTAATCCATCTGCAAGGTCACTAATGAAGATGTTGAAAAGGACTGGCCCCAGGACTGATCCCTGAGGTACCCCACTTGTGACTTGCATCTCTTCTGACTGTATACCATTTACCACAACTCTCTGTTTTCTGCTCCTCAACCAGTTTGCCACCCAGTTGACCAACTTCTGACCCACCCCGAGCCTACCCAGCTTATTTATCAATCTTCTATGTGGAACAGTGTCAAAAGCTTTGCTGAAGTCAAGGTAGGCGACATCAACTGCTCCCCCTTGGTCCACCACTCTGGTTACCCAGTCAAAGAAATCTATGAGATTAGTTTGACAGGACCTTCCTTTTGTAAACCCATGCTGTCTTGGATCCTGTGCCCCTATGGATTCAAGGTGTTGCACTATCCTTTCCTTAAGGAGTGCCTTCATAATCTTGCCCACTACTGAGGTAAGACTGACTGGTCTGTAGTTCCCCGCCTCCTACCTGCTACCACTCTTGTGGAGCGGGATCCCATGAGCCCTTCTCCGGTCTTCTGGGACCTCTTAGGGCATCCTCTCTCTTTGACACCGTAATGCGCTTTACAGGGTGCTGTCTCGTGGCCTGATTTGACGCTTGCAACTGGTCTAGAATGAGGCAGTGAGGATTGAGAGTTCTATTCAGAGGTCAAACATACAGTACTGCACCAGCACTACACAAATTAGACTGGCTACCAGTGAAGCAGAGAATCAACTGCAAGATCACCTCTTTGACATTTAAGTCCCAAAGTGGGCTGGATCCCGCCTACCTCCATGAGCTGCCCATTGTTGTCAGTTTGTTAGGTCCATGCTGTTTTCCACTTGCAACTAACTTGTGTTTGTTTGTACTGTATTTATACTGATATTTGGTTTTTACCGATATGATTCTCCCATGTACCCTCACTGGTCACACCTGGAAATGAGCCTTGGCTCAGTGCGACTTTGAGTCACCAATTTCCAATTATATCAACTAAGAAAAAGATGAAACTGTTTTATACCTTTTTATAGTTCTTGTTTTGAGGGAAAAAAAAGTTGTACACTGTACAATATATTACAGTATTCAAAAGAACTCCATTCATTCACCCAGGTTCAGATTATACCCAAGACTAAGAATAGCATCAATCCAATGTTTTGATTATGCAAGAGGAAAAAGGAAGATAGCCTGAAGGCAGAACTTTCCACAACATCACTGCTGTTTTGTAGAGGCATTTCCATGAATTCTCTCTTCCTGAAATCCTTCAAAATTTTTTACCAAGTAGTTGGCCAGTGTTACACTTCCATCAGCACTCACTTTTAAGAGGCACTTACTGCCTGACAAATTCCTTTACCACTAACAGCGTATTAAAAATAGCTTCTTGTTCAGAAGGGTACAAGACTTCAAGCTACAAAGATAGTGATGACACTTAATGAATGCTGTATGTTATGATCGATTTTTGAATTTTCTACTGTTGAAATAGTCAAGAACTTGCTTCTGCTAAGTCTTCTCAAAATGATGTGATTGGAGGTTTAACACCTATATACTCCAATAAAAAAGGTTCATGGGTTCATATACCCAGACCATTATATTGGCAAATTCAGTTGCCAGTTTGTAGTTGAAATCTGAAACACTAGTGTCTGGAGGTGACAGTCTCATATGAAGGGAGCACCTAAACTAATGCTTCACAGCTGTAACTTTGTTAGCAGTGTTCATTTGTTTGAAAGGTTATCATTATTTGTAAACCACCACTTTTGATAAATCTGCCCCAGTAAATATGGGATATGCAGTGGCCTGTCTCAGAATATGCTATACTAGCTACCTAGATTCAGTTCACTATCCACACTTAGACAGCTTCCACTGAGCATGAAACACAGAAACATGGACATAGAATCTGTCGGCGGAAGAAGGCTTGCTGGCCCATGGTGTCTGCCCATTCCTACCTAACAAATGTTGAATGAGAGAGTCCTAGAGAATCTTTTCTCTCCCCCCTTCCTCCCTCCCGTTCGGTGTGGTCTTTACCAAGCCCTTGTGTCTGTTCCACCTGGAACCCCCGCATGCTCTTTCACCAGAACAGTCTTCAAGCTTGAATCCTCCTACCACCCAGCCAAGTAGCCCACTGGCTTTTGTCCCTTTGCACACAAGTGTTCTTCCACTGAAAGAAAGAGGTCTCTCCCTCAGAGCTCTTGATTGAGGGTTCTGCTAGTTTTGAAGTGAATTTTGCTTTTACTGCAGCATCTGACATTACAGATTGACCTGATCCTGTAGCTCCTTCTTCTTCATTGCATCCACCATGGGACAGAAGTGAAAGTCACAGTTTGAGGTTGAGGGAGCTAAATATGTATTCACTGGAGAAGAGAAGAGAGGAGGGACATGACTGAAACATAAAAATACATCTCTGGGAGAAACAGAGTGCAAGTAGATACAATCTTCCAAAGAAAAGAGCACTCTAGTACTAGGGCTGCAACATGAAGCTGGGGGGCTCGGGGAATGTGAGAAATACTTTTCACAGGACGGGTGGTAGATAAACAGAACAGGTTGCTAGCTGAGGTGGTGGGGGCGGGAAATGGTTTACAGGGTTCAAGAGGGCATGGGACAGATCGTAGGGGAGCTTGAGAATCCAACAAGAGGACATTAGTCTAATGGGGAATCACTGGTGCACAAAAGTACTGAAATGGCAGATGCGGTGGGCCTGTGTCCCTTATCTGCTGTCAACTTCTATGTTTCTGTTATTTAGAACCCTGTGCCAAAGTCATGTTGGGTTATTGGAGGGAAGGAGTTATAACTAGAGGAGATCTTATGCGGTACAGTGTATACTCCATCAGGGATGGGGTAGACTTTGCACCATGTAAAATAGACCTGTTTTACAAAAGGTGGGAGGCCAAGGGGCTGTGCAGACTGGGGCAACTAATGCTCGATGGTATTACAAAATCTTCTGAACACCTTTGGCTAGAATTTGGCCTCTCACAAAGGGATTTCTGTTATTTGCAAATTCAGAGTTTCCACAGAACCCGGGAAGTCTCTGTTAGCTGGGGAGATAGGAGCACTGTAGGTTTTATTTGGTGAGGTGGGGGAAAACATCTGATATCCACACTGTCTAAGATGTGCAAAGCCCAGCTGGATGCCCCAAGGGTTGATCCATGGGGGAGGTGGGAGAAGGAAGCCAGAACTCATTTAGAGGGAAAAGTGCTGGGCAGGAATACCCCAAATCTCTGCTTCTCCTACATGGGGAGGGGGGGAAGCATAGGTGGAAAAGTCAGGACTAGAATTTTAAAAACAGCAATTATAGGTCACTGTGGCCCAACCTGTATGAATAAATGCTGGAGGTCCTGCAACAATGTGGATCATCATGAGAATATATTCTGGAGTTGTCCTAAATTGCAAGGCTATAGGAGGCAGTTCACAAGGCTAGATCTTCCATTTGGGGGTGCCCAATCTGGAAGGGATAAAATCGGTGATTTGGGGTGTTCCTGCAAGAGGGAAAGGAAAACTACCTTTTCCGCAGTCTAATAGCTGTGGCTACAAAGGGAATTGCTCAAAAATGGCTCCAGACTGACCTCCCTCCTCTCGATTTAGCTCACAAATGTGACAGACATCCTCTAAGAATGACTAACCCGACAGAGTGTGGGCTCTCAGGAGCTAAATGTATGGCTGTGGGGGTGGGGTTCGCCACTGGTTCTAACCACCCAGCCACACATTAATTCCTGAAAGACCCACAGTCTGAGTGGGTTAATCCTCTTGTAACATGGGAAAGAGAAACTGTTTGGTGCTCTTTTCATAGTGCAAAACTAGACTGGTTCTGGGAAGATGTTAAGGTTCCTACCATAGGGAAGAGAAAGGGGTTGCACCATACTGGAGAAATTACGCTTAACTTTTTATATTGTGACTAACAGTGAATAGTTCTGATTACATGCAGATATGAACAACATCTCAGAATATGTGCTCATTGTGACTTAGTTTTGTAAACTGTGGAATCTGCTTCTTTTTTCCTAAATTTGGGATTTGGCTGCTGTGCATAATGGAAATGTATATATTTAAGTGCAGAGCAGATTTGAGATCTGGTAATTTTGCTGCAGTTCCTTGGCTGACCTACAGATGGTAGTACACTGAGGCTTATATTTTATCTGTGCATTTTACAGCCAACATTACACATTAATAACTATGCCACTTTTCAACTGATTTAGATGAAATTTAGAAAGTACAGCCTTTGTGTGAGAAACTCTTGATCCCGTAAATTCCATGTCGATTGGTTCAGGGGAGACAAAGTTACAGAGCTGCAAAAAAATACAAGTGTCTCAGTTTTTGAAAATTTAAGCCTTTTTTTTTTCTACCCGATAACTAAAAAAAAAAAAAATAGGAGACTTTGAAACCTGAAACTTTCAGGTTTGATAGACATTGGTCCAAGATGTGTGCTTTTGTGGTTTTTAGGTCCTGCTGTTTAAGTAGTTTTTTTAAATATTTAAAAAAAGACGTGGAGGCAGTCTGGAAAATCGGGCAATCTGGAAAATCATATGTAGCAAACATTAATGTGTAGTTACTGAAAGGGCATGTGTTTCTGAGCCAAAGAATAAAGTAAAAAACACATTACATAGTCTTATAGATGTTTTAAAGCTACTTATGACGGAACTACCAGAATTTCATTTAAGGGACACTGTCAGCTTTTGTCCCTAAGTTTTGCATCATTTAGTAGCAGAGTGTTCCTCAAAGGCACACACTAGACAGCTATTAGTGGGGTATGACCTGCATGTCCCAAAGAAATATTTTACCTGCTCATGATTTTACTTTTTTTCTGTCCGTCCGACCAGCGTTAAGTCATCAAACCTTCCTGAAGCACATTCATCCAAAGACACACGTCTGTACCACAGCGCATATCGCTGTGCAGTTTTCTTTATACCCATACCCTGAGAATGCTGTTAATCAGTATTCTCAACACATCGGTTCAGAGACTAATAAGAAACTAGGCATGGGTCACAGCTAAAAATACACTTAAAGCCGGAGCCAACCCCGCCCATGTGCAGTAGTGTCTTGGAGCAGAGATCCTGTGCAAGTGCAGGAACATGCTAGTTACGCATGCACGGGACTTAGGCTTCGCTTTTAAGCACATTTTCTGGCTGTATTGTTCCTCGCTTGTTACAAGAGGTACAGTATTGATGTATGGTGTTGAATATTCTAATTTAAGCAGCTTTTGTTCATAGGGCATGGTAAAACTGCACAGCGCATATGCACTCTGTTACAGACGCTGCTTTTGGATGGATGTGTTTCTCGGAGGTCGGCTGATTACATCGTCCAATCAGACAGAAAAATAACAAATTGTAGAAAGTAGGTAAAATATTGCTTTGGGGACATGCAGGGCTATTTTTGTATTAGTAGTTGTTTAGTGTGTGCCTCGGGAACACTGCATAAGAAATTATGAAAAACATAGGGACAAAGCTGACACTGCTCCTTTAAGTATATCTATTCTTATTTGATTGCCATATCTGTTGGCCAGCAGAATTGCAGGCAAAGACTGAATGATTCTACCATCTGTAAGAGGTTCTTGTGAGAGGGGAAAACAGTGTCATGGATTACATCCATACATTAATTGAGGATTAATGTATGGTCATTGATGCTAGTTGACCAGTCCTGTACAACCCTTTCTCTTCCCATGTTACAAATGAAATGGATGATGGACAGATCTCGCCAGACCGCAGAAAAGTGCGGGGGGGTACTGGCTTCCATTCTTCAGCTACCTATAGAAGCAGGAAGGATTCCAGTTCTTGAACAGATTGCAGCCCTCCCTAAATGTACATGGAGCCCAGAAGGGTCAGGGTTAGAGACTTCAGGCAGGTCAGAGGGTGCCATGGGTCCATTCCTCCAACGGTATTGAATATGGTCTGTTGGTAGAACGGCTCACAGGTTTAGGACAGGTGATGACAGGTAGGAACCTTCTTGTAATTAATAACGAACTGCTTCTCGAAGTTAAATGTTGCCTAGTTGTTGTTAAGTTTTTTTCTTTAGAAACGTAGAATTTCACAGCAGATAAGGACCGCTTGGCCCACCTAGTCTGCCCATGTTCCTTACCTATTGTCAGACCGTAGACCCTACTTGATCTCTGGCTATAACCCCCCCCCCACCCTTTCCTTGCTTCCAAGGTTCCCTTATACCTATCCCATGCCTTCTTAAGTCCCATTACAGTTTTTGCTCCCACCACCTCCTCAAGGAGGCTGTTCAGACATCCACCACCCTTTCTGTGAAGAAATATTTCCTTACATTTCCCTGATTTTACCCCTCTAGCTTCCTTCCATGACCTCTTGTTCTTGTGCATCCTTTTCTCTGAAAAGACCTCCCTCTGAACCTTATTTATACCCTTGAGGTATTTGAAAGTATCTGTCATATCCTCCTTCCCTTTTTCCTCCAGTCTGTACATATTGAGGGTCCTTCAGTCTCTCCTCGTAGGGCTTTTGATGCAAATTGTGCACTTTTTAGTTGCCCTGCTCTGGACAGCCTCAAGTCTTTGTGTCCTTTTGGAGATGAGTCGAGGTGGGGTCTCACCAGAGATTGATACAGAGGTGTTGCCACCTCCCTCTTTCTGCTGGTGACACACCTTCCTATTTATTTATTGAAATGTTTCACCAGGAAAGGCATACTGAACAACAAGTTGCTCGTCTCCTGGTACGTCCTGGGGGAAGGGGGTACAGGAGACCAAATATATTGTTTTTTACATAAATACAGTCCATCGCACAATTAGATAATTAGCAATTGTACAAGACAGTGTAAACTGCATTGGTGCAGTACAAGGTAATGTACATAATAAGTGCAGTCATAACAATAAGCCAACTTGGGTTGGAGCTACCTACTTGTGGATTCAGAATTAACAAGCAAGGAGCAGTAGAAGTAGAGAAGTAAGGGTTACAGGGAGTGGAGGGTTAGCGGCAGGTACAGTTCACCGAGAGGAAGTTATGTAGGGCTGAGGAGAGGGAGTGAGGAGAGGAAGAGTGGCGAATCTGGTGAAGAAGGACATTCCAAAGTTTGGGGAAGCGATAAGAGAAAGCCATCTGCCCTACAGCAGTTGCGCACCGCGTCACAACCATTATTTATTAGCTTTTGGTAACCGGGTAAGTGCATAGGCAATAAACCTGCCTATTTTCAAGCACGACCTGGGAGAGAACAGTATACAAGCAATGAAAGCATCACAGTACAGATACTTTTTTTTTTTTTAACAGGCTTATGATATTCCAGGGTGGATACAATCATACAATACATCCAGATTAATAACACATCAGTCCAAAGGGATATAATGGTAACCCCCAGAGAGACTCAAGGAATAACATCAGCAAGCAGTAGCCATCCTACAGGGATGAATAGGACATTAGACACAATCGGACAATACAATCAAGTTCAAAAAAGAAACCAAGTACTGCTAGACCTGGAAAAGCAGGAATCAGAATTCAAGGGAGGTTAGGTACAGTCACAGGAATCAAGTGCATGAAGGTAGGAAAAAAGTGCAGATTTAAAGGCAAAGTGAGACAAAGAGCCCTTTAAGCTAGCAGGTAGGGTGTTCCAGAATTTGGGGCAAATGGGAGAAACTTGTTCCCCATTCTTGTCGAGCAGAGAGGGACAGAGAACAGTGGTGAGTTGGAGGATCTCAGTGTGCAGGAGTGAGTCATAGGCATAAGCATGGCCCCAAGACAGTCAGAGGTGGGGGTTCTGTTCATGGAGTCAATGAAAAACCCAGAGAGAAGGAGCACAGGGATTTGGGGACAGCCAGTGCAGTGTAGAGTATAGGAGGCAGTGGTGGGTAAGGCGAGAGTCCAAGAGGGAAAATCTACAGATGTTGTTATATGTGGTGTCCCATTTGTGAAGGATACCAGCATTGGCGTGGGAGAGGGTAGAGAGAGTGTACTGAAGCCTGGGAAGCAGTACCCCTCGAGTCACGGAGATTCTTGCAGCAGTTATTAGGGAGTGATGCATGCGGTAGGCGGCTCCTAACTTGGTGTTAACAGATCTACATACCTCATTAATGTGTGAGGAGAAATCAAGTATGGGATCCAGCGTCACCCAAGGTATTTGAAGGAGTCAGTGGACATGACTACTGACCCACTGCAGCTAAGTACATAAGCTGAAGAGACTCAGCATAGACTTTTCTAGCAGACCCAAAAGCATGGCCTGAGTCTTAGGTAGATTAAGTATTAGTGAGCTGGAGGAGAGCCAGAGTTTCATCTATTGGAACATGGAGGACAGATGGGTGTTAATGTCAGGGACAGAACGAGAGGTGGTGTAGAGCACCAGGTCATCTGCATACAAGATGTAGCGACTGTGGGGAAAGGAGGAGGGAGTGTCATTAATAAAGATGGAGAAGAGTGAAGGTCCTAGAATGGAACCTTGTGGGATGCCACAGGAGATGGGAGCTGGAGAGGAAAGAACTTTACTGAAGGAGATGGATTGGGATCGTTTGAAGAGGTAGCTACTGAACCAGGATCCGGTGGATCTGGAGGCGCCTAGTAAGTTTAGTTTGTTCAGGAGCAGTGGGTGATTAGCCAAGTCAAATGCCTTGGTGAGGTCTATGAAAACAGCACCAGTGAGAAGACTGTTGTCCGAATTGGACTTAACCTCACTGGTGAGTAGAGTGAGGGTGGGAGTGGTGCTGTGCTCAGCCCTGAAACCATGCTGAGCAGGAGACTGAAGATTAAAATTCTGTAGATGTGTAGAGATCTGGCGATGAATAAGTTTCTTTAATGTCTTACTGAGGGTAGGTAGTAAAGCTATGGGCTGATAATTAGATAGGACTTTAGGGTCACCTTTCTTGAATACCAGAATAACCCTAGCAGCTTTCAGGCTGAAGGCACCATGGAGGTGCAGATCAATAGATTAAACAGCCTGGTAATTGGGGTAGCTAGGAGATGGGCACCAAGTCTAAGTATCTGGGGTTCGATTCCATCAGGACCAGCAGCTGCTGTGCAGGGAATGGACTGAAGTAACTTGAGAACATCCTGCCACATAATATTTAAGAGGACAAGTGGCAGAGGGCCTGAAGAAGGAGACATGGGGCCACAAGATGCCGAAGGGAGATTTTAGGAGCCTCAGTAAAAGGAGTTAAAAGCATTAGCTATAGTATGAAGGTTATTGCACTGTATCATTGATTAGACATATCCTTGGGGGCTAGTGGCTTGGTGATACCCAAGATCTCATTGATCTGGCTCAATATTTCTTGGGGCCAGAGGCTGAGAGACTGGAGGAGTTTCTGGAAGTAGTTACTCTTGGCAGCCCAAACCTCTTCTTGCAGGTGTTGTACAGCGTGCATAGCTAACAAAGTCAGCCTGAGCAGAGGAGGATTTCCATTTTGACCAAAGTTTGTCATGATTCTTTGAGTAGTTGCAGGAGAGGCCACTTCAGCCACTTGGTCACCTTCCCTCTGACCCCTCTGTGAGAGACTGGATGTGTTTATTCTCTAAGGCTAGCAGAGTGGTGTTGAAATGGTCAGTAGCCAGACTGATGTCATTGGTATGAAATAGAGGGACCAGTCAGCTTGTTTTAGGTCATGTAGGAATGAAGCAGGGTCCAGTTTGGAAAAGTTAGCAAAGGACAGTACTTTGGGTGGAGGTGAGGCAGAGGAGGCACCCTGTATGCAGTAGACAGGGCAGTGGTCACTGATAGTGTTAGGTAGAACCCTGGCAGCGGAGTAGCAGTCCTTGCAGTTGGTAAGGATCCAGTCAGTCATAGTCTGACTGAGGTTATTCTGGGTTATCAGAGTGTGGGATGAGATGAGATGAGTTGCACGAGGTTGGCCTTACTGATTGTAGAAGCGAGGGAAGAGGAGTTTGGACCAAGCCAATCCAGATTAAAATCTCCCAGACAGATCACCTCGTTGTTCTTTGTTAGGGCAGGAATCTGTCCAGTAATCTCCTCAATGCCAAGTTTACTGTTACGGGGAGGTAAATGCACCCAAATATGTGCAACTTCTTGGCACCCCCAAGGAGCAAGAGAGAGAGTGCATTACCTCACTGTTGTTCAAGAGAGGGGTTTGCAGCAAAGTGACATTCAGGTGGGACTTGTAATACAGTGTCAGGCTGCCCCCTCTTTTGAAGGAAGCTTGGTGGCCTGGTACATGTTATAACTCAGGTAGGGAGCAGCTATGGTCCAAGACAGTTGGTTTTAACCAGGTTTCAGATAGCACAAGGATCTCAGGTTGTTTAAAAGAACCCAGGCCTTCAGCTCAGGGAGATTGGCTAGTAGACTGTGGTGTTTGGGTGCGCAAGAGTCAGGCCCAGAGCCTGGAGGAGGAGATGGGTCACACAGGGGTGAGATTGGCTAAGGCCGACCGAAGGGCCAGGGATGGATTCAATATCTCCAGCTAGTGTGAGTTTTAAGGTTATGACCCATAGAAATGTGAATGCTATGGCATAGGAGACTGTAACAGGGGAAGTAAGCCTCCTGTTCACAATGTGCTTTAGTAGGGATCCAAGTAGTTTGTAGCTGAGGTATACTAGAGGAATAGGTGTGGAGGAACATTCAGCTATCATGCTGGAATAGATGAAGTTACAAGGAGGCACCTCCATCAGAGGCGAGGGGTGCCAGCAACAAGGGATAAGGAGTTGAGGGCAAGTAGGGCAATTAAAGGGAGCAAGGTGGCACAAAGCTAATCTTGACACCATGGTGGGAGAGTTCGAGCAAGAGATGCTGACAGAAGATAAAGAAGCAAACCAGAGAGGGGAAAAACTAGGAGAGAATAGGTGGGTGGTGAAACGTTGGGGGCAGGAATAGAACGGTTAAGAAAGAATCGGGGTCAGGGCATGGAGGGCAACTCAAGAGATGGAAGCTGAAACTAGCAGAAAAGTGTGCTAGTCAGGATGGAGTGGAGACGACACCAGTGGTGAAAATCTATAACCTGCAGGTGAGAATTTAGACAGATAGAAAAATGCATCAGCAACACCTGATAGCTAAGACCTATAAAGACACACAGATAAAGGTTGGGAGGGTATGGGAGGGTGGGCAGGGAGCAGCCGTGTAATGGCTGCAGGGAATACCCAAAGCAGATGCAGGCAGATGAGAGCAGGGTCTCTGCACAGTCAGAGCAGCACTGCCATGGCACAGTCAGAGCTGTCCGGAGGCTGAGAAGGTCAAGACTCCGATTAGAATCTGACCGAGCACTGTTCAGGTAGGAGCTCCAGGAGACTGAGCAGTTAATTAATTTTGCAGCCATGTTTGGAACAAGCCCACTAGGACACTAAGCTGCTAGTTTGTAATAAGCCCACTAGGAGACTGAGGTAGGAGCTCCTGGGGACTGAGCAGCTGTTAATTAATTTTGCAGACAGGTTTGAATAAGCCCCAGCCTCCAAGAATAACTTAGAAATTAAGCAGCATTGGGGAATAAATCAAACATACAATCAAGGATAACAGGAATTAATTTGAACCAGTAACATAGACCCAATTTGTTGCTAAAGTTGCTCAAATTAAAAGTCTTGACTTTACGTTGGCAGCGGCAGGAATTTGGAACAAAACGCAAACAGAAAAAGGCGCCAAATTTAAAATCAAGGGCTGAAGCCATCCATTTCTTAGTACCTGGTAGATTTCACGGCGGGAGGTCCCACAGCAGCTCTGTGGGCAGAAAGCCCCTCGGATTTGGGGGCTGTGGAGAGAAATAAGTAGGCAGGTGTGTGGGAGGTTTCAGGGGAGGAAACAAGGAGCTGAAGATAAAGTTGCAGAGACAGTAGGAGGCAAACAAATGTATGGGTGAAACACACAGCGAGGGAGGGGTAAAGCAAACAGTGTTTTATGGGCAGACTGAAAAGGAGGGAGGTTAGAGGAATTCGGAAAATAAACAGAAATCATACAGTGAATTTTAGCTAACAGCAGATCTTTTAATGTTAAGTAAATGGGTAAGAAGACCTTATGTACTGAAATTTTTTAGAGTACAAGGCAGCTAATGGCAGAGAGCCCTTAAAACAATTACTAAACACCAAAATGGTTGTAATTAGCTATTTGAGCCCAGTACCCCATTAGTAGTATGAATACTGCAGGCTCAGTATGTACAGTGGCCACAGAGCAAAGAATAAATGCATTATAGTGCCCTGGCAAAATAAATTTCACTCTGATTTTATAGTTTAAAATGCCCAAAGCAGATGCAGGCAGATGAGAGCAGGGTCTCGGCACAGTCAGAGCCACCCGGAGGCTGAGAAAGGTCAGAGCGCCGATTAGAATCTGACCAAGCGCTGTTCAGGTAGGAGCTCCAGTAGACTGAGCAGTTATTAATTTTGCAGCCAAGTTTGTAGGTGAGATAAGGGGGGGAGTGTACCAAACCAAACTTTGTCCACAGATTTGGCACAATGGAGGTGGTGGCAGTTTTCAAGGGGAGGAAAATCCAGACAGTGATACAGATTACAATGATGGGTGGGTGGGTCGGAGGGGAGTCAAGAGCTAAATGACAGAAGGAATTAAAAAGGGTGTCCAATCTAGTTAAGGAAGACTTGGGAGCAGCACTAGTAGACTACATCACAGTAGTTGAAGATAGGTAAGGTCATCTTCTGGACAAAATTGCATCTTGCCGGTGAGTGGAAGGCAGTAGTGGTTCCTGTATAATCGTCAAGCTTGAGGCACAGTTTCTTCAGAATGACCTCCACATGTCCAGAGAAGTTGAGGTGTTGAGTCGAGCCAGACCCCCTAGTACCTAAAGGAGGAGGCGTCTTCCAGGATAGTCTCATCGAGAGTATGGAAAGAGGGCAGGGAGGGGAGCCTAGCGAGCCTCTGCCTAGTGCCAGAGGTCATTGAGGCTGTCTTTTTGGCATTAAGGGAGAGTTTAGTGAAGTCATGCTGCAGTCTGGTCTGCACATCAACAGAGGACTAGCCTGATGCGAATAGGACCATATAATCGGAGTACATATGGATGGAGGTAGATGAGCAGACCGGGGGAAGGTCATTGAGGAAAATGGAGAAAAGGTTAGGACCCAGAACGGATCCCTGGGGTACACCAGTGTTTATGGGGAGTGGCTGTGGAGTCAGCAATTCTGATAGACTGGGTTCTGCCTACCAGATAGGCTCTGAACCAGTTAGTGGCAGAATCGGATAGGCCAGCCGAGGAGAGGAAGTGCAGTAGAAGGGAGTGGAATCCATGTTGAAGGTCTTTGCTAGGTTGACAAAAATAGCTGATGTAATTAGGCAGCTGTCCGTACCTGAGAGGATGGAGTCTGCAAGCCTAATCAGGGAGGTGAAAGTGGAATGGTTCTTCTGGGAGTCAGAGTGGAACGGAGTGCACCCTAGCATCCCACTGGCTCTCCCCACTCCCTTGTCACACTGTTTGGCCACCTTTAGGTCATCAGATACAACACCCATGTCTCTTTCCTGTTTGGTGGTCACCAGTACTACTCCCCCATTTTGTACACCCCAAGTGCATGATTTTGCATTGAAACTTAGTTGCCACTTTCTAGACCATTCCTCAAGCTTACCTAGGTCTCTCTTAATTTTTTTCCACCCCTTCCCTGGGGTGTCCACCCTATTGCAGTTTTTTGTGTCATCTGTAAAAAGACATACTTCCCTTTCTAGTACCTCTGCAATGTCGCTTATAAAGATATTAAAGAGGACTGGTCCCAATTCTGATCCTAGCAGCACCCTGCTACTCACCTTCCCTTCCTCAGAGTGTACTCTATTTACCACTGCCCTCTGTTGCCTATTCTGCAATCAATTTCTTATCCAGTTTACCACTTTTAGTCCCACTCCTAGGCTACCCAGCTTGTTTGAGTCTCCTATGTGGAACAGTGTCGAAGGCCTTACTAAAATCTAGGCAGGACACATCCACCCTGACCTACTTCCCTGGTTACCCTGTCAAAGAAATGTACAAGATTAGTTTCCCTTTCTCTTTGTCTTTTTTTGTTGAAGGAAATTGTTTGCAGTGTAAGTTTTTTTTATGTGTGTAGTATGTAGTAGCCCATGCTGTCAATGAATCTTGCATGAGTGGTGTATGGATTATTGTGCTGTACTGTTGTTTTTTATATTACAAAAAAGTTCAACAAAATATTATTGGGGAAAAAAAAGAGAGAGAGCGCCAAGTGATCGGGAATTCCTGTATCAGAATACTTATTTTCATTAGTCAAAGGTGCTCCTATTCCAGCAGCTCCTAGTAAGACGTAACGTGATCTGGTTACTGCACATGTTTTCAAGGAGCCTCCTGCAAGTTTAAAGGAGTAGTCCACCCAAAACTTGCAAAAAACATATGTTGTGCAGAGTGTTTTGATTTGTATGTTAACTTGTTGTGTGTCCTTCCATCTGTCTGCTATTGAGAGTTTTTCCTGAATTAGTCTGTTAGCTTTAGGGTAGTTTTACGACCCCTGGCGATCTCCATCTGAGACAGATTAATTGTATTCCTTTGTCCTGCGATGCACCTTGTGTCATGTGGTAGTGATGTAGCAGAGACTGTAAATCCAGCAGAAAGCACTGCTTTACAATCAATTCACAATAGTAGAGATGGCTATATTTTAAAATCTATAGAATTCAGCTTAGTGACTATCTCATTGTAAAGGTCTTACTGTCCTGAAGAACTTTGCTGCTGGTAATTTTTTGTGCAGCTTGTAAAGCTTCCAAGATATTTCATTTTTTGGCATGTGTGTCCTGAATGTTGGGTCTCTGCTACATCACAGTCACTTTAGACGATGCACTGTGGGAACAAGGAATACAATTAAGCTTTCTCAGATGAAGATCCCCAGGGGTCGTAAAACTAGCATAAATCTAGCAGGCTAATTTAGGAAAAACTCCCAATAGCAGTCGGAGGGAAGGAAACACTAGAACTTCACATACAAATTAAAACACTCTGCACAGCATATATTTTTTTCAAGTTTTGGGTGGACTACTCATTTGTCTTTTTTGCCCTAAATATGGAAGTAACCCTGGGCCATGCTCGCCCTCATCAAGGGCACACCAGTCAGCATCTATCAGCCTTTAAGAAAGAGGCTGTTGTTAAACCATGAAATTTCCATGGCAAATTACCAGCCCCCTCCACTTCCCTCAGTTCTGTGTGTTGTAAAATGGAGGTGGAGATGCTTGCTCCATGTCCTTGCATGACATCGCAGGGGAGGGGGACCAGGCAGTCCTCTGTGTGATATGAGGGCAATTGGACCTGAGGCTTCTAGCCTATTTGTGGCATGTAATATTAATAACTAGCATTTGTCAATGCCGAACGTTTGCTTGCAGGTATTTGCAGTGCTGTTTGGCACGTATGGTGCTTTACCCTAATGCCCTGTGCGATTGCTGGTATTTGCACAATAAATTTTCAGCATGACCTTTTTGATACCCCCATTGTGCGCTACATAGGCGAAACACGTTTTGGGCAGGATGTGAAAAATGACAGCTGTACTGCTCATGAGGAGGTGGTAAAATGGCAATGTTGAAAATCTGGAGTGCAAATATTGAAAATTCGCAAACATACAAGCGTGCGTAGGAACTGCGCAACGCACGCTCTTAAAGCAGTCATTTTTAGGAATTTGTTCACCAAATTTTCAATATAGCCATTTTAAGACCTCTGCTAATGAACAGTGTCACTGTGATTTTCTTAATGCGTCCCATACATTGATTTTGCACACAGACTGCGCCATTGTGCGCTACATGGGCGGAAACACATTTTGGGCAGGATATGAAAAATGACAGCTGTACTGCTCGTAAGGAGGTGTGGTAAAATGGCAATGTTGAAAATCTGGAGTGAAAGTATTGAAAATTCGCGAACTTACGAGCCTGCATAGGAACTGCGCAACGCACGCCAGAACAGTCGTTTGAGTTTTTGCATTCCATTGTTTTGATTCTTTCCGATGTCATGTCATATAATTGCGTTTGGCTCGGCGGGTGATTTCCGCAGGTGACCGCACTGACTGCGTAAATCACCCTTCGGCCCGACTAACGCCATGACAGTGACATCATTCATGAGAAGGGGTCCCAAAACCCCATGTTGAAAACTTGGTGCAAAAATGCCTGAGATATGCAATAGTTGAAAACCCCTATCTAGCCCATTATACAGCTTACGGCATTTCCTCAGTTCGCGGTCGGCTTTGAAGAGTGCAGACGTGTTCCTGGTCCACCGAAGATCGTTGGCTGAGCTTCAGAGGTAAGGTATGGGGTGGGGGGTGGGGAGGCAGGGTGCGCAGTGGGTGGGTGCGGGTTGTGGGAGGGGGCAGGGAGACTGGCGGGGACCGCTTTTACACTCCCAGCGTGGCAGAAGATGGCTGGGGGGGCCGTGGAGCCGGGCGGGATTGGGCACCCCGCTACTGACAACGCGGACGCTTGCCACGCTGGGGTGGGCCCCAGCTTGGCACCAAAGCTTTGGGGAGGTGGCGACGCTGGGGAGTGGGGGCGGCATGACGCGGTGCTCTGTATCACAGCGGTGGTTTTCTTTGAAGCGAAGACCACCGCTGTCATACACAGCTCCCGCACCTATTGGTGCAGGACCGCCACGCCTGCTCAACTGAGCAGTGGATTGCAAGAGCAAGGCACACCTCCAAAGTGTGCTACTCTCCCAAAACGTTCCTTGCGCATGCGCGCACGCGAACGTAAAAACTACATTTACAATGGACTGGAGACTGCCCTCTGCACTGTGTGTGTGTGTGTGTGTGTGTGTGTGTATACATCTATCTATATATCTATACAGTATATCTATATGTCTATAAAAATATACATACATACAAAATCACACATGCCCCCATAATGCAAAGCATCATGGGCTGCATATGCAAATCACTACAGAATATTATGCTTGTTCAACTTTAAGCAGAAATGCGTGGTGTCGAAAGGCCTCTCACACAGTATGCAGAGGGTGCCAACAGAAGACACAGGCATGTGTTTCGGTTCCTACCAGGACTCACAAGTGTGCCTTGTCTGTTTGACACGCCAGTGGAATGAACCAGCTACCCTAAGATGGTCTATCTGGGTTATGTTGTGGTGAACCCAATTAGAATAAAAAACAAACTAAAAGACAAAGAACCTCAGTGTGCAAGCTCTGAGGCAATGGTTACCCCAAAGAGCATTGGCTGGCCAGATTGCGTCCCTTCAGGGCCACTGCTCACACAGTACAGTGTTCTTTGCTCAAGGTCACACGACTACCCCTTTCTGTCACAGCTGAGAACACCTTACTTTAGATATGTTTAATACTTCAAGATAATTACACAGATTCTACAGGATATTACAACACTACCACAGGGAACAGTAATTCTACAGAACTGAAAAGAAACTTGTTTTTTTTTTTTTTTTTTACACTGACGGTTTCACACAGAAAAAAAACTTTTTTTTCCCCTCTCTGTACAAAGTTTTTATCTTACCACAATACGCCCCTTAAATCAGGGCAGGCACGCACTTTTTGGTGGTAGTTTGTTCGTAGTATCAAACCTGACTGACTGTGTGAGGCCCTGTTGGATCTAAAACCTTCTAGCTGCCCCCCCCCATGACATCATTCAGTATGTCACTCTGACATCACAGATTTAAAATCTTTCATCTGGAGCGGTTGTTGGGAAGAATCTTCTTATACCAGTGTGTTAATTACTATGAGCCCCTTTTACAGGAATGTTTGTATTAGCTAGCAACCTTCAGACGTCAAAGCCATGTCTAATGCTCGGCCACACATCAAAGCCACGTCTAGTGCTTAACCACATTTCAGATGTTCAAACTGGACATCCTGGAAGTCATAAATTTACAACCAGGCCCAAGCTATTCTGAGACACTGGAAAGAACCATGTCTCTTTCCAGAAGGCAGAATTACACATATGTAACTAAAACCAACAAACAAAAAAAAGGAAGTACCATACAGGTACCTAGCTAGTTGTTGCGTTGCATTGCATTACATTACATGTATTCCATCACATCTCACCCCCGGCTGAAGAAAGAAAAACGAGTCTTGTTATAGCAGTACTTTTTTGTGTGGAGCTGGCTGGCTCCACCTGCCATGCCCTCAGTTCATTGTTTATGGAAACCCCACCTTGGTTTCTCTTAAGTCTCCTTTTGAAGGGAAAAAAACAAAACAGAGGCACTAGCTATTGTCTGGACAGCGTGTCTGCACTGCCATACTGTGACCCGCTGCGGTGCCGAATAACCGTATTATAGGCCTGCAGTATCGGGCTCCATCTTAGCAATTTTGCTTTCTGGCCACTGGTCCTATGCAACCATTTAAGAGGGTTGTGATCAGAAACCAGGGTGAACTCTCTTCCATGCAGGTATGGTTGCAGCTTCTGCAAAGCCCAGTCATGCCTTCTCTATTGTGGCGTAGGCTTGCTCTCTCGGCACAAAGCAGAAAGCAGGCGACTAAAGGGATCTACGTCTGGAGCCGGAACAAAACGGGTCCACTCAGCACAAAGCACAGCTCTGCTCAACAGACACCAGTACTGTACAAAAGACCACACCAGGTCACAGGATAAATATAAAAAAGGTTTTAATATACAGCTAGTAAAAACAGCACTCACACCGCTACTAGCTAGGTGCTAGCAGCTGGGTTAGTGCTATATCCTGTGACCTAGTGTGGTCTTTTGTGTGGTACTGGTGTCTTTTGAGCCGAGCTGTGCTTTGTGCCGAGTTGCTTTCCGGGCAGAAGCTTCCTGCTCAGATACATGACTGGGTGCTCCTCTTCTAAGTGTGTAACCTGACTCGAAACTGCACCTAATCCATGATAGCTACATCTACCTGCACAGCAAACCTAAGCATATAGTCCGGACTGGCAAGCACAGGTGCCTGACATAGTGCCTCCTTCAGCTGGTGGAATGCAGTATCACAGGTTTCCATCCACTGAACCTTATCTGGCATTTTTTTCCTGGTGAGATTAGGCAGGGGTTTGGCAACACTGCTGAAATTTGGCACAAACTTATGGTAGTACACTGCCATTCCGAGAGAGGCCCGTACTTTCCCCTTGGTCATGGGCATGGCCCATCCCTGGCTGACCTCAGTTTTCACTGGCTCAACTTGGATGTACCCACTCCCCACCCTGTGCACAGGGCATGATAGTTCTGCCATTTCCATCTGGCACTTTTACACGTTGACTGTCAGCCCAGCGGTCTGCAGTTGGTGGAACAGCTCAGTCATATGCCTGATGTGATCCTCCCAGGTCTAGCTATAGATGGCAGCGTCATCCATATATGCCAGAACGATGTCTCTTGCTTCCTGCAGAATGTGATCCACAAGCCGCTGAAAGGTGGCTGGCACAGTCTTCATCCTGAATGGCATCACTCTGAACCCAAATAATCTAAATGGGGTGACAAAGGCCGACCATTCTCTTGCTTCAGAGGTCAGGGGTGCCTGCCAGTAGCCCTTTGTCAGGTCTGTGGTGGACAGGTAATGGGCTCCCCCTAACCTCTCTAGGACCTCATCTGTCCTGGGCATGGGTTTATGCGTCCAACTCTGTGCAGCTGTTGAGCTTGTGATAGCTGACCCAGAATCTCATGGTTTCATCCTTTTTTGGGAGTCACTACCACTGGGGAGGCCCAGGGACTACTGGATTCCTGGATCACCCAGAAGGTCCGCATCTCTTTGATTGCCCCCTCGGCATGGCCTGCCCCTGCTGGGACTCTGTAGGGTGGCTGTCTCGGGGGGCTGGGGCTCTGCCAGTGAGGTATACCCCAGTTTCTCCGTGAACAGCTCACCAAATGTACTGGAACCTCACTCATTTCAGCAGCTTACGCTGATTGTCAGCCGCTCCAAGAGGGTGACAGCATCCACTGACGATTCTCTTTTCACCTCTCCCTGGAGATGTACCACTGGATCTGTTTCTGACCCCTCCTACAGAGCTGCACAAAGCCAGGACCATCTTTATTTATTTGAATTTTGTTGACTGGGTAAGACCACTGAGACAATTATAGTCCCTTTTTAAGGGTCGATCCGGAGTCACAAATATTACAGAGCAGTACAAAAATATTACAGAGCAGTACAAAAATATTACAGAGCAGTACACAGATATTACAGAGCAGTACAGAGAGGTAAAATGCAGGACATCAGTAAAACCTTGTCCAGATCATGGTAGGATTTCATCACATTTACATGATAAACTTGCTGTTTGTGGTTACTGTCAGGTAGCTTCACCATGTAATTAACAACATTCACCCTTCTGACCACCAAGTAAGGCCCTCCCAAGCAGCTTGCAGTTTATTCTGCTGGACAGGGATGAGCACCATCACCACTGCCTATGTACTCCCGGGCTCTGGCCACACGATTGTACCGTATTTTCTGCCTCTGTTATACATTGGCTAGGTACTCCTGGGGCAAATCCTAAAAGCTCTTTCAGCTGTGACCCTAAATTCAGAGCATACCCCACAGCAGGTTCCCCTTGGGGAGCAAGCTTGACCTCTCATTCATTCCTTTCCAAATCAAGAGGTCCCAGTATCCTATGGCCAAACAGGAGCGCAAAGGGTGAGAACCCTGTGGACTCCTGGTGGACTTCTCTATATGCAAATAGGAGTTGGTGTAGGTACTTATGCCACTCTCTCACATGATGGTCAACAAATGCTCTTAATGTTGTCTTAAGGGACCCATTGACTTGCTCAACCAGACCATTAGTCTGGGGGTGGTATAGCAAGGCCGTGAGCTGCCATACCTACATTTTTCCAGAGACTAACCATCAGATCAGACTTGAAGTTGGTGCCCTGATCTGACAGAATTTTCTGGGGAAAACCCACCTGCCTAAATATCCCCACCAGTTCTTCGGCCACCTTCTAAGCTTCAGTGGAGGACAAAGGCACTTCTTCTGGGTACCTTGTAGCATAATCTACAACCACCAAGATGTACCGCTTTGCCTATGTGACTTGGGGTGCTGAAGGGTGCCACAATGTCCATGGCAACTCGTCGAAATGGCTCTTCAATAGCAGGTATGGGAATCAAAGCTACTTCTAGTGCTGGGCCATATTTCACAGGTCTGTGATGGAGTAAATGTAATGCAGTGTAACAATTTGCTAGGTACCTGTATGGTACTTCTTTTTTTGTTTGTTTTTGTTACATGTGGAATTCTGCCTGCTGGAAAGAGGCATGGTTATTGTCAGTGTCTCAGACTAGCTGGGGCCTGGTTGTAAAATTATGACTTCAAGGATGTCCAGTTCAGAGATCTGAGATATGGCTAAGCTCTAGAAGTGTCTTTGATGTCCAGTGGCTCCTAGCTAATACAAATATTCCTGTAAAAGGGGCTCATAGTAATTAACTCACATTGGTACAAGCTGATTCTTCCTAGCAGCAGCTCCGGACAAAGATTTGAATCTGTGATCTCAGAGTGACATACTGGATGATGTCATAGGTACATCTAGAGGGTTTGGGTCCAACAGGGCCTCACAGAGTCAGTCAGGTTTGAGACTACAAACTACCATCTAAAAATTCATGTCTGCCCTGATTCAAAAGGTGTTCTGTGGTAGCTAAAACCTTGTAGAGACAAAGAGAAATGGTTCTTTTCTGTGTGAAACCTTCTGTATGTAAACAAGTTTCTTTTCAGTTATGTAGAATTACTGTTCTCTACCTATAGTTTTGTTGTACTATCTTATAGAATCTGTGTAATTATCTTGAAATATTAAAAATGTTGTTTTGTATTTCATGTTTTTGAGACTGAATCCTTTCAGGTACAGCTAGTCAATTTTATAACAGACAACTGTATTTCTGCCACTGAGGAGAAGGCTACAGTTACCATATACTGTTTCTAAAGTAAGGAGTTCTCAGCTGTGACAGAGAGGGGTGCTCGTCTGACCTTGAGCAAAGAACACTGTATTGTGTGAGCTGTGGCCCTGAAGGGACGCAAACCTGGAGATTCCCTAAAAGAGTGTCTAAGCTGAGAGATGGTGGCGGCTTCTGAAGTGTTGAGAAAGCTGGTAAGTGATGCAGGCCAAATAAGAAAAGGACCAGTCTGTCCCAAACTGGAGGCAGCAGGTGGGGATCTGACATAGTTTGCCAGTATAAAGTTTACCTGTCCAGTCACGGAACGGGATATAAAGAGGGGGGGAATGTAGTCACAGAACAGGATATAAAGAGGGGGACTTTGTATTCCACCAGTTTTGTTTTTGTTTAGCAAAAATGGAAGATATCGGGCAGGATTCACAAAGATGTGCTCGACTTCCGGTTCCGCCCCCGAAGCTGATGACTGCCTAGAGACCTTGCTCTGCCCTACTCACTATTAATTCCTCCTCTATATTTCCAGCTTTCTGCCAAATACCATGCAATAATAATGAATAAGATGGGGAATAAAAGAAACGAGCCGCTGAAATGTAGAAGGATGTTGGACACCATGGAAGATGATCCCTGATCCGATTCGAGGCCCTCCCAGTTGAATACTGCGCCTACTACAACCCACAGCATTGCCAGCTAAGAATACCTCTCTGACACAGCGCACAACTAAGAACAAATCCAAAAAAGTCAAACTGGACACAATCTATCACGAGCTATGCGCTTTAGGGCAGATATTAAACAATTGTATGCAGAAATCTGCAAGGATGTCACTCTTTTGGAGCAGTGTGCAGACGAGACGGCGCGACAGATCACAACCACAGGAGAACTGGGTAGATGATTTGGACACCCTTGTTCAGCAGCTTCAGGAGCAACAAGCTATGCTAGAAGCCCGTCAAGAAGACGTGGAAAATCGGGCTAGACGTAAAAATATAAGGCTGTAATGTATTCTGGAAGGGGTCGAGGGTTCCAAAATAAAAGAATTTGTTTCCAGTCTTCTCCGGACAGCCCTGAATCTTCCTGAAGACATGCCACTGGACCTCGAGCGGGTACACAGAGCTCTGACGCTGAAACCTTCCTCCCAGACGGCACCTCCACATTCAATTATAGCGCGGTTCAACAGCTGTGCGACTAAGGAGCAGATCTTGCTCACCACATGGAGGAGACAAAAAATCTATTATGAGCAAACCAGATTCTACATCAACCACGACTACACGCCGCAGACGATGAAACAACGTAGGGCCTACCTCCCTCTCCTTCCTACTCTGAAAGCTAATGGCATTAAATTCAATACGCCCTACCCAGCAAGATTGGTCGTCTTCATGCCAGAGGGGAAGCTGGAATTCACTAATGCACAGGAGGCTTGTGAAGTATTAACCGCTAAAGGAATGGCTTTCTCCAAGAGAATCCTAACCGAATGCAGTGCAGGCTCTCCAACCGCCACGTTGGCAACAGGTGAACAACCAGACACTGAAGGCAGACAAAAGAGATCTCCTCACAAGAATCTGGACCCCAAACAACGGCTGGCGCAGTTTAGCAGAGATGCTTCCACACCTAAGGCACCCTGATTTACAGAGACAATATCACCTTCATGGTATATTTACTTCTTATTGACTGTTTGAGGTGTAAGACACTCTGGATCTGTATAGTGTACAGGGGAGAGGCGATGGGACAAGGAGCAAGAATATATCTGAAATTTTTTTTTTCTCCCTTATGGTTCCTGGGTCTGTTTTTGACTCTAAAACATGCGATTTGACCCTCTGTAGTTGGGAGTCGCATGGTCGCTTGTCGGGTAAGATCTGCAGGCCGCCTCCCTAGCCCGCCATATATCCTGCGGTTTATACCGAGCATCTTTGTAGGTAATTTAAATGGGGTTGCTATGGAGTTCCACTGTTCACTGAAGAAATCCGCCATCTAAGCGGCAGACCCTGTTACATGGACTTAATTTGGGACTATGATTGCTTAACAAGTTAATTGACTACCATCCGCATGGTTATGCAGTAAAACCATTTGAGGCTCAATGTTTTTATTTTTCTTTCTAGCCTTTTAGTGAGGGGGATGGGGGATGCTTAGGCATTCCACTAGAGAAGCCGTCAGACTCGTACGTATGGGGATTTTACTCCCCTTCCAGTTTTTCTTTTACATACCATCTTTGTTTATTTGTGGGCAAAGTAGGCCTACGGAGGCTCGGGCAAGATTTGCCACGACTGAACCCCCTGTCTGGGTAGTAGCTTATTTCCATCTTTGCCTCTAGTCATATAAGGGAAACAAAATACAGTTTCCTCCACCTTGAAGATGTTTATGTCTTTTTTATTGTTCACACAGTTTGTTTATTATTTTTGCTAATACAGTTGAAACAGTTAAGGTTAAAATTATTCTATCAGAAATATGGCCTAATGATATTCTGATAAGGTTAGCTACAGTTGGGTTGTTCAGTTTTTATCAGTTTGTATGTGCCCTGTTGGTATATCAGTCCTTTTTCTGAGGAAAATTTATTTGCAGTGCTATTCATTTTTTTCAGAAATGCAAAGAAGGATTACCAGCGACAGGTACACGATACAACACTACATGACTTTAGATCTGCCACTAATATTTTTCAATTGTTTTATCATGCTGTACAATGTCTTGAGGGTGGTTTAGGACTGAGACTTCAATGTTGGCAAGTAGGGAAGAGGGAGAGAAAGTGACTTGTATACAGGGATGACATCTTCTTGAGTAGTCCAGTGATGGCTGACACAGCATTAATTGTGTCATGGAATGTCAATGGCATACATAATCCCATTAAGCATAGCGTTTGGTGCAGTTTTTTAAACAGACTAGGCTGGATGTAATCCTGGTACAAGAGACCCATCTTTTTGTAATTGAACATGCCAAATTAAAAACATGGGGATTTCAAACAGTAATAGCATCATCACATACCTCTGGAAGGAGGGGCACAGCATTTCTGAACCCCTGAAGTTCCAGTTCTGCTACAGAAACAGATTTAAGATCAGGAGGGGAATGCAATAGCTGTAGGCCAGTTATACTCTCAACAGGTCACCTTGGCTCGGTTTACCTACCTTGGGAAGCAAAGGCACGTGTAGCTCAGAATTTCTTTGACGTACTGTTACCTCAGGTTCAGGGAATGTGCATAATAGGAGGGATCTGAATGTCACTGTGAACCCCAATCTGGACTCCTCTAAACCCTCAAACACGGGCCTCGCCCTCCAAAAATTTCTAAAGGCATGCCCTTCTACATTTGGCCATAATAGATGTTTGGAGGCACTTCTTCCCTACTATCAGGGCCTATACTCACCGTTCGTCTAAAACTAATATGACGGCCAGATTAGATTACTTTCTCCTGACTACTGAACATTTGGAATCTATTAGGGATGTCTGTGGGGACCTCCATATTATCTGACCACGCTCCAGTTGTACTAAAGATGCACGTTACCAAACCCCAAAGGCAGACTTTCTGGCGACTGAATCTTACCCATCTACAGGACCCTGAGTTTGTACAGAGAGTCAAAACTTAGATACCAATAATTCAGGCAAATAATGATTCCCCTGAGATTTCCCCAACTTTGAAATGGGACACTCTCAAAACGGTGTTGAGAGGCGAAATTTTACGGTATTCTACCTACAAAAAGAGACTCAAGGAAATCCTGGAGAAAGATCTTCATAAGACTGTTTCTGATTTACAAGAAAAAACATATCGAGGAGATCTCTCAATTAAGCCAGAATATCTGATTATTAGGTAGAAGTTACAGAGAGTAACTGATCAAAAAATACAACAGCTGTTATATTTAAAACTTAATTTATATGAGTGGGACCAAAGGGCCAGAAATCTGGTCAGGCAGCCTGAGGTTATAAGCACCAAGCTATGGTCACTAAGCTCAGAAACCCTGAGAACAACCAGCTACTATCTCGTCCTACAGCCATCAGACAAGCTATGGCAAGTACTACAAACTTTGTATACTGAGTATACACACCCCACCTCCCAACAGTTAACCACCTACTTAGAAAACATTCGTTTCTAAGGACATGGATATGTTGTTCATCCACACTATCTGGCAGGTTCGTTGCCGCTTTAAATCTTGCCGGAAGGTCTTCAAGCTGGCTCCTCCCACCCACCCGGGTGGTAAAACTCTCTGCTCTGCCCCATGACGCCAGATCTTCCTTACCACTTGGAAGCTGAGGTTCTCTCCTTAGCGCTCTGCGTTTTTCGACTGGTTCCTGATTATTCTGTTCGTCTGAAATTAGTTTTGAAGTTTTCTAAATCTTCGGTCTTCTTTCCCTCGCGGCTGCGATGGACAATTCGTTTCCCGGCTCTTGGAGGCGCCTGGGCGGGCGGAATATCTCCAGGACGGATCTGCACTCCATGTGCGTTTACTGCCTCGACTTGGACCATGATCCGCAAGTTTGCAAATTGTGCTGCACCCTTTCGACCAACGTCCTGGAGGATCGTGCGGCCCGTTTGGGGCTTGGGCGACCCGAGGTTTTTTCTGCGCCGGAAAAATCTTTAGAGACTCGTCGGGCGGTGTCCACGTCGGCTGTCTCAGCTGAGCAGCTCAATCTCTCTTCCTCCCTGGAGGAGGCGGCGGCTGCCATGGCTGCATCCCCTTCCTCCTCAGTCGCGGCTTTTATCCCGCTCTCTTTGAGTTCCTCTCATTTGGCTTCATTCAAGGAGCTTCGCCAGTCCCTTTCCACGAAGGGAGAGGGGCCATCGGGACCTGCCTCTCAGCCCAGGTCAAGGGAGTCACAGGGTAAGTCCCATCGTCGGCGTTTGTGGGAGCGGGAGAGGTCCCCTTCCCCTGTCTGCCGACCTTCGACTTCAGTGAGGTTGCGGCTCAGGCTGTTGGCTTCACGGTGTCCCTGTCAGGCCAGCCGGCCATGACTCCCGTCGATGTTGTCGAGTCTTCTCTCGACCCGTCACCCGGGCGGTCGACTGCAAGAGCCGTCAACCCTTCGCGGTTTCTCTGGTGGGCCAGGTTCTGCCTGCACCTTGAGGCGGCAGTCCTCGGTCATTCCGTCGAGCGAGGAAGGCGGGTGTCCCCTCTCCTTCCCGGACCCACCCTCGGTTCGCGAGGATCTGAATCTCGGTCCTCGGTCCTCTTCCGGTCAAGCCACTCCCGCCGACTTGGCAGTCTCTGTCAGGGCACGAGGTTAAGTGGCAATGCCGTTCCTCCTCGTCTCCCTCCTCGGATGAGAAAGGCTTTGATGCAGATGGGCGTTGATGCTACGAGGGTTCATGTAGCAGCAGTTGCTGTTGTCCGGGAATCAATCTACTCCGATTCATTCCCCATCTATCAAGCAGCTGCCACCCGTACGGCTGACGCAGCCGCTCACTGCTGTCGAGGTGCCCACTTCTGGGCTGGTTGTTTGACCAACTCTTGCTGCCCCACCGATTATGGTGGTACCTCGGTCGGGTCACGACCTGTCCCGCAGGTTGTCGGTCACCCTCAGTCCCGCCCGCCCTCGGCGGGTGAAGAGTGGCTCAGGCCTGAGGCAGCTCTTTGCAGACCCTTCGGAGTCAGACGACGACTCCTCCGTGTTCCCCAGATGGGAGGGCCCGGGGTCCTCCCTGGACCGGTCTGTCGACGACAGCCCATTGTCCTTTCTGGGTCTGCTTAGGCTCATCTCGGAGTTCACCGGGATGCAGCTCGAACCCGTGTCCAAACGGGCCTCTTATCCCCTGACTGAGATCCTAGACCGAAGGGGTTCACCCTCGGAGGCCTTCCCGGTGGCTGAGGCCATCGTCGGCCCAGCCTTGGAGCTTTGGCAGCGGCCTACTTCCTGTCCTGCACCCTCGGCCAGGATGGCCAGGAAGTATTCTGTCCCTATCGGTTCTTTGCCCGGTTTTTCGGAGCACCCCTCCGCTGAGGGGTTAGTTACCAATAATGTCTTCCAGCATTCTGTGAACGCTCGGGATGTGGATAGGCCCCCGACAAAGAGTCCAAAAGGATGGACTATGTCGGGCGCAAGGTTTACGCCGCGTCCTCCCTAGGCCTCCGACAGGCCAGCTTGGTAGCACTGATGGCACATTTTTCCCATGCCCTTTTGGGCTCGCTGGATGAGATGCTCCCTCATCTCCTGGCCGACCTGCGGACCACGGTCCGGCGGGTGCAGGAGCAGGGTAGGGCGGTGGCGAAGCAGCAGCTTCAGACTGCTTTGGACATAGGTGATTCCTGTGCCAGGTCAGTAGCGGCCGCGGTGGCAATGCGCCGCAGGGCGTGGCTGAGGATATCCACCTTCTCGATGGATACCCAGCACAAGTTGGTGGACATCCCCTTTTTGGGGACTGACCTCTTCGGCCCTGGAGTGGAGAGACACCTCCAGGGGACCGAGAAGTCCAGTGCCACTCTGGACTCTTGTCACCCCCGCCCAGAGGGACAAGGGCCGCCGGCAACCTTTGCGTAAGCCCCTTCGTCCTTTGGCCCCTGCAGCACGACTGGCCCATCAACAGCAGCATGAGGGCCGGCAGGCTTCCGCTTGGCATCCTGACCCCAAGCCAGAGGCTTCCTGTAAAGGGAAGCAAGGAGGTAAAGGCTCAGGGGCTCCCTCTGCCAGTCCCTCCTCCAAGCCTGCTCAGTGACTGGCTGAGGGGCGCTGCCCCCGGCCTCATCACCCCTGCCTGGGTCCCCCCGTGGGGAGATGGCTCCGCCCCTCCTCCGCCTGGTCCGCTATCACCATGGACCGCTGGGTGTCGGAGGTGCTAGGGAAGGGGCCTGCCTCTGGATTTCGAGCAGGCCCCACCCTTTCGAGCCATCGCCCCTCAGGGGCCACGGGGTCCGCAGCCTCGCTGTCGGCCCGCTGAGCCGATTTTGCCCTGCCCCTCGAAATAGAGGTGATCAGGAAGGTGGCAGATCCTCCTCCAGACCCGGGGTTTGTGTCCAGGTATTCCTGGTCCCCAAACGGACGGGGGGCTTGCGCCCCATCCTTGACCCGCATGACCTGAATAGCTTCTTAAGGTCTCGGACCTTCGGGATGGTCACTCTGACTCAGATATCCCATCCTCGGAACGAGGCATGTGGCTTTATTTCCTGGACCTCCAGGACGTATTCTTCACGCTTCGATCCGTCCATTTCTTGGGAGACTCCTCCACTTCTAGAGCGGGGGGATCTCTTTAAGAGTTCCAGGCCATACCCTTCAGCCTCTTCTCAACAGCATTCCTGCAGCGCGAAGGGTCCGGGCATACCCTACCGGACAGTGGGCTGATTGCAACCCTCCAGAGCGGTGGGGCGGTCCAGAGTTCTGGCCCTCTAGGTTGGCCTCAGACTGGTCTCCTCTCTAGCAGACCAAGTCGGAACTCCTGTCAAAGCAGGTGATCTTTTCATTGGGACAGAGCTTGACTCTTGAGCCAGAGCCGGCTCCCAGCAGACAGGGCAGGGTTCTTCCTCCTTTACCTAGTCATCTCTGACTGGGCAACTGCACCCTACCGGGACTTCCTGCACCTCCTGGGCCTCGTGGCGGCCTGCACCAGTGTGGTCCGATTGGACCCGCCGGTTCATGCGTCCCCTTAATGGGGGCTGGCCAGCCAGCGGTCACAACGCTGTGATCCTTTGGACCAGCCCGTGACAGTAGCCCAGGGGTTGGGGAACACTCTCCTATGGCGGACCATTCCAGCTCATCTGCATGAGGGCATCCCGTTCGTCCGCCCCGAGTTGACGGTCTTCTGCGACCGATGCATCTCTGATGGGTTGGGGTGCCCATCAAGGGCAGCGCAGAGTGCACTGCCTCTGGTCCCCTCTGGAGTACCGATGCCATTTCAACCTGCTGGAGCTTCATGCGGTCCGCTTAGCTTGCACCGCTTCTCTCCGTTTGTGCGGGGTCTGGTGGTTTAGGTCCAGGTGGACAATACCACGACCATGTGCTACCTAACCCGCCAGGGCCGGACGAGCCCCTTGCCATTGCGTAAAGAGGTTCTCCGCATTTGGTCTCGTCCGCAGTCTGGAGGCGGTTTTCCTAGCCATTTCAATGGCAGGAGCCTCCTGCACCCTGGCTGATGCCCTAAGCCGGATAAGGGCTGCGCCTCACAAGTGGTCTTCCCTGCCGGAGGTAGCACAAGATCTTTCTCCCTCTAGGTCACGCCTCGGGCGGACCTTTTTCCCTCCAGGGAGGATGCGAAGCCGAGACTGTCTCATGCCGGCCCCCTCAGCAGGGTTCGCTGTAGGGGATGCCTTTGAGGCCACGGACCCCAGGCCTCTGCTACGCCTCTCCCCCATTTCCCTTGACCCACAGGCAAGGCGAGGAGGGACTAGGCGCAGGTGATTCTGGTAGTCCCAGACTGGTTCTGCCAGCTCTGGTATCCAGCTGTCCTCAGTCTTAGCCCCAGGCTCCCGAGGCAGCTTCCAGCCTGCCCGGTCCTGATCTCTGATTGTCAGGGGAAGGTATTCTATCTGGACCTTCAATCCCTGCAGGCGGCCTGGTCCCTGTCGGCTAGTGGCCAGGCCTAGGGTCTTCCAGCGAGGTCCTCGACATTGTTGAGGCATCCTGCCAGGAGTCGACCAGACATGCTCGCCTTCAAATGGAAGAGTTCTCCATTTGGTGTTAGGATAGGGCCTGGTCCCTCTCCTGTTCCTCGGCGAGCATTCCGGACTACCTGTGGTTTCTTCTTTCTTCCTCTTTCTCTCCCCTTCCCTTCCCCTTCCCTTCTCCTTCCCTTCTTCTTCTTCCCGACAGCCCTTAAGGTGCTCCTGGCAGCACCCCTGTCCCGCGGGCCGGAAGGTAGTCGGTGGCACAGGAAAGGTGGTCTGCCGCTTTTCCAAGGCCTTGATCACGCTTCCCCTCCAGGAGAGTATCTCCACCTCCGTGGGATCTTATGCTGGTATGGGCTTAGCTCACGGGCAAGCCATTTGAACCTATGCACAGGTGCGATTCTCCCACCTGTTGTGGAAGAACACCTTCTCTGGGGCTACCATGCCAACCAGAAGGCTGGGAGAGCTCCAGGCGCTCCTTCGAGTCTCCCTATCTGGTCTTCCACAGTGACAAGGTTGTCCTGCACCCCACCCGAAGTTCCTTCCGTAGGTGGTGGCGGAGCGTTTCCCTAACCGGGTATTGTCTCTGCCGGGGTTCAATCCCATTTACACCTTGGCGGCCTCATATAGGCTCCATTGGGACCCTAATTGAGCGCTCGCCCTCTCAGGGAGCGTAGGGCTGAAGTTCGGGAGAGGTTCGCCAGCTGTTTATCATCTACGCTGAAGCCACACCTGGCAGACCTGCAGCCAAGCGGACGATGAGCGGGTGGGTCACCTCCTCCATAGATCTCCGCTATAGGTGGGCAGGCATGGAGCCTCCCAGAGGGATAAGTGCTCATTTTACCCACTCTTCTGCTGCATCGGTGGCTGCTTCCGGGGATGCCCCTATCCAGGATATCTGCAGGGCTCCTACCTGGAAGTTGGCACATACCGTTTTAACCCCTACCACATCGACCTTGGGTCACGCCGGGATGCTGGTTGGGGCCTCGCTCTCCAGTCTTGATTCCTCAAGTAGGGGTATGCACCTTGCCTTCTCTTCTCCGGAGAACTGCTAGGAGTCTGCCATATAGTGTGGATGAACAACATATCCATGTCCCTAGAAATAAGGTTACTCACCCTGTAACAGGAGTTCTAGGAATGCAAGTACTCATCCACACAACCCACCTGAGCCTCCCCTGCGACACAAACCTGACTTCCAGTGGCTAGATCTGGTGTCATGGGGCAGAGCCGAGAGTTTTACCACCCGGGTGGGTGGGAGGAGCCAGCTTGAAGACTTTCCGGCAAGATTTAAAGCGGCAAGGAACTTGCCAGATAGTGTGGATGAACAATATATACCATTCCTAGAACTCCTGTTACAGGTGAGTAACCTGTATTTACCATGCCTGTCCCCACAACAAGCAGAAGGACTATTGAGTCCCATAGCCTCAGAGGAAATCAAATTAACCCTAATGAGGACTAAAACTCAAAAAGCCCTGGGTCCGGATGGCTATCCGAGCAAATTTTATAAAAAAAAATTCAGAAATTACTAACACGTATAGTATTATCTGCCTTTTTTAGATATCCAGGAGGCTGGTCTGCTCCCCCCTTCCTCTTGGAAGTATGCCAAAATTACAGCTGTTTCTAAACCAAGGAAAGACCCCACCCTAGTGGCCTCTTACCACCCTATTTCAAACTAAATTGTGATTACAAACTTTTATGTCCATATGGCCCACAGAATTGATATTCTTTTGCCCCAGCTCATTGATAAGGACAAGTGGCATTTGTAATGAAGTGTCAAGCACAGGACGCAGTACGCAGGGTTTTGCTACTCTTAGAACACACTACTCAAAGGCAGATGCCCTTGATTCTCCTAGGGCTAGACGCTGAGAAGGCCTTTGATAGGGTTTCTTGGCCCTTTCTCTGGGCTACTTTGAGGGCTTTTGGTTTTCCTGAAAAACTTAACCAGATTCATACTATGCATCAATCCCCCATAGCCTATCTTAAATTTGACGGATCCTTATCCCCCCATTTCCATTATCTAGAGGCACTAGACAGGGCTGCCCGCTATCCCCGCTGTTATTTGCCCTCTATCTAGAGCCCCTAGCCGCAAATATAAGAGAACACATTGGGATAGAGGGGATTCCACTGGGGGGCAGATCACATAAACTTACGTTATTTGCGGATGATAGTTTCCTGTTCTTCATCTCCCCTGAAACTTCTGTCCGGGCGGTATGGAAACAATTAACCATCTTTGGAGAACTTTCAGGGTACAAGATAAACTGTTCTAAAACTGAAGTCCTTAATTATTCATTTATATCCTCCCGACAGCTGAAGAATGAGTTCCCATTTCGCTGGCACAAAGTAGAGATGAGATATTTAGGGATTAAGATCCCTTCAAAATTGATACACCTGGAGCTGGTTAACTTATAACCCATCACTCAACAGATTACCGCAGATTTATCCAAATGGACACAGCTGTTTCTAGGAATGGTTAATCTGGTAGAGGCCGTACAACAGAATGTCCTCCCATGCTTACTATTCTTTCTGCAAACACTACCTGGATTCCCATCTGAATTTTACTTTTGGTCGTGGGACAAGATGGTTTCTAGATTTATTTGGGGAGGGAGGGCACCTAGGGTGAAGTACAAGTTACTCCAACTCTGTAAGATACAAGGAGGGCTTAACCTTCTGCATTTGAAAAATTACGCCAGAGCAGCACAGGTCCGTACAGCCCTCCTGCTTATGAATACCTCATATAAAGCATATTGGAAAGATATAGAGCTAACTTTGAATGGTCTAGATTACCCTCCTTCATACTCATTAGGGGGCTCCCAATGGCATTTACCTATATCCCGCTTGTTGTGGCTACCTTTGGAGCAGGAGAGGGAAGCTATTGTTGGAGGGGTTGTGGTCACTCTGAGGCAGGACATGAACATATATTTTGGTCCTGCCCCTCTCTGCTGGGGTACTGGAAAGACATTCTGGGGGAGCTTAACAGTATGTTTGATATCCCTGACTGGCTTACCCCAGCTTTTGTCCTGATGGCAATACCCCCTTGGAGTGAGCACATGAACTGGACACGATATAAAATCGTAGCTCTGCTAATTTTGATAGCCAAGAAAGTTATTACTCCTACTTTGGCTCACAAATGTAACCCCGATAAAAGAGACATGGAGGAATCTTACCTGTGAAGTTTATAATCTAGAACGTATTTCTTCCAAACTGAATAATAGGCAGAGGAGTTTTAATAATAGATGGGGGAGATGGGTTTCCTATCAGATTGACCATTATTCAGATTTTGTCCCTTAATGGAGTCCAACTTATGGAAACTTAAGTTACTGAAGTGGGATATCCAAAAGGCAATTCTCCTAGCTGTGTGGCTCACTCTGGTGATGCCGTCAGGGAAAAAGCCTGACCAATCACTGACGACATTAGTAAATGGCATTCCTGGGCCCCACGGATGCAGAGGCTTTGGTTGCTGGAAAACATTTGGGATCTGTTTAACGCATGAAAGAGATGTTGACTGTTGCACATGGTCTATTTATAAGATTTGGATATTTAGACTGAAGTACCTGTATTGCTGTATGAAACTATTAATTGAATGTAAGTGTTGCATTGAAAATGAGTTTAAATGTAATATTTTACATGAAAATTAAATAAAAATTCCTATTTAAAAAAAAAAAAAAAAAGTGCTCAGTGCATCTCGGCTGCCCCAGCGCAGGTGAGGTGCACTGAGGGCGAAGAGGGCGATTTACAGAGGAGGCGCAGGGAGATGCCCCTGGTGCATCCCCACTGTGAATAGCACAGGTGTGCCCTGCCCAGGCTGCGCTGGCGCATCCCCATGTCAGGCTGTGAACCCTTTGGGACAGGGCATCTCAGGATGCCCTGTGCCCAAAAATGCAATCCACAGCCAGGGGCATGCAAATGAGGCTATTAGGTATGCATGGCGCAATAGGGCCATTAGCATGCCATTATGGCCCCATTTGCATTGCGCCTGAAGGGATGCCCTGGCGGAATGCGCTGAACAGTAGACCCCATCGCACAAGCACGCCTCTCTCCCCACCCCAAGGCCCTAGTAAATGCCGCTCCCGGCCCGGCCGTAAAAGAACTGCTGAACCCCCGCCCTAAGACCCCAGAGAATGCTGCTTCCGCAGCGTATGTATGAATTAACCTCCCTGCCCCAAGACCCCGGAGAATGCCATTCCCGGCAGCTGTAATAGAACTGCAGAACCTCCTGCCCCAAGACCCCAGAGAATGCCACGCTCCCAGTGGTAAAGCATAGAACCCCCAAGCCCGGTAAAGCCACCCACCACGGCAGTGGTAATAGAAATGATGTACCCCCTCCCAGCCCTAAGCCCCCATTGAAGCCGCTCTCCATGGCAGCCGTCCGTTATGGAATGAACCCCCGCACCCCCAACCCACCCCTCTTCCCCCACCCCAGCAGGGTCCCACTGTCACGGGCAGCTCAGCCCACCCACACCTTCTACGACCGCTGCCGACAGAGCTGTCTGACAATGACAGCTACTAAACGGATGGCTGCCGTGGAGAGCGGCTTCAGCGGGGTGGGACTGGGAGCGGGTACCTTATTTCTGTTACCACCACCGTGGTGGACGGCTTTACCGGGGCTTGGGAGGAGTTCAGTTCTTTACTGTTGCGGAGCGCATCTCTGGGGTCTTGGGGTGGCAGGGGTTAATTCATACATATCGCCGCCGGGAGCGACTGATTACAGGGGCTTGGGGTGAAGAGGGGGTTTTCCTTACAGTTACCACCGCAAGCGGAGGGCGGCTTCTACGGGGTTCTACATTACATGTACCGCCGCCAGGTGTGGCAGTCTGCGGGGGGGGGGGGCACTGGACTGCCAGGGTGCAAGCTGCTGTGCTGCTGCCTGCAGTACAGCAGCCTGCCTGAGGGTGGCCACCCTCTTAAGTCTAGTTTTTCTAGACTTATCTTTCTGTGGTGCATTCCTGGACTTGCCCCAAGGATGCGCCACAGAATAGGGGTAGTGAATGGGGTTGTGCCCGGTATGCATGGGCACGCCCCCTTCACAACCCCTCCAGAAGCGTTGCATAGCATTACTGGTGGTCTGCGGTGCATTGGCACCCTGCCAGAATTGCCTTTGGGCGCATGTTGGGGATGCCCTGGTGCATCTCGGATGCGCTGGGTGCATCCCTTTTGTGAATCCTGCCCATCATGTCTGAGTCGTACAACAAATGCTTACTGCTACAACTAAAGGAGCAGTGCCAAAACAAACAAACAGAGAACAAACAAGTGGCACTCTGGTCAAGAAAATGAGTGCTCAAATATTCTCAAACAAAGGTGATTTTGTTAACGCAACCCTAAAAGGACACTGAAGAACAAAGCCCTGGCACTTCGATGATGTGGGTCTTCCTTAGGGGGTGCTATTTCACAGACAGACCCTCAGTAAAAAGCCCCTATTTAAAGAGATATACATTAAATACAAAGACCCCTTAGTGAATGAGTACAAATCCTTTTAAACACATGGAGCTGGAAATTCAAACTGCGCTATTTTGTGGCGCAAGCCCTTGCGCTGCACGAAATAGTCGCGCAGGGGTGTGGCTGGGGCGATATTCAAAGGAGATGCGCTATTGAGCAACTCTTTGAATATCACCCCCGCCACAGAACTTGCGCCACACGAAGTGGTCAGAGTGGAGCATTCAAGTTGTGGTGGCGCAAGTACCATTGCACCATCGCAATTTCCGATATTCAAAGGTGAAATGCAAATGGGGCCATAATTCATGCAAGGCAGCCGGGGCATTTGCATCTGTTTATGGCCATTTGCATGCCATTAGCATGCAGGTGTGCGATCCCGGGACTTAGCGCTGGCGCCCTGGCAGGCAGCTGTCTGGGACCAATGTCCCCTGCAGCCTGATCGGCGGGCGAAGTGTAGAAATCCCCCACCCCCGACTGGCCCGATTGCCGGCAAAGCATAAAATCTCCCTCCCCGATTGGCCCGATCGCGGGCAAAAGCTAAATAACCCCCACCAGCCCGATCACGGGCGCAAAGTCTCCCGAGACATATCCCTGGTGGTCCAGTGGACAAGCCCGATCGCGGGCTGCATAATGTCGCGACACCCCAGACCATATCCCTGGTGATCTAGTGTTTCCCGGCGGCAGCATCACTTGCCTGCTGCCCGCCGACAACGTGCTGCCCGGTAGGACTGCATGCCCATGGTGCAGAGCAGAGCCAACGGGCGCAGCCCTACTGGGTAGTCAGTCATGGGCGGCGTGGGCGGCAGGCGGTGGATGCTGCCGGGGAAACAGGTGGTGGGGCTTCGTGGGTGGGTGGTGTGGGGGACACTGATCACCAGGGACATGGTCTGGGGTGTTGCCCATTATGCAGTCCGCGATGACTAGCGGTCCACTGGACCACCAGGGATACGCTTGGGGGTGTTTAAGCATTTTCAGCCCACGATCGGGCTTGAGCGGTCCACTGGACCACCAGGGATATGTTCTGGGAGGGCCACTTTGCTGCCCGCGATCGGGCTGGTTGGGTTATTTAAGCTTTCGCCTGTGATCGGCCAGTAGGGGAGGGGATTTTATGCTTTTGCCCGATTGGGCCAGTCGGGGGTGGGGGATTTTACACTTTGCCCGCGATCGGGCTGCAGGCACAGGAGTAGGTTGAGGGCCAGCCAGGTGGCAGCTGCTGTGTTGGCGCCTGCAATGCGGCAGCTCACCTGTGGGTGGCCCTTGACTTACTCCTTTTTTTGGCTCAAAGTTGTGCAGGCGCAGGTTGGGGGTTAGCCAGACATCCTGCACGCCCGCTGAATATCGGGCTGTGCAGTTTATGCATGGTTCTTCCCCCTCCAGTTCAGCATGCATTCATTTGCATTGCACTGTTGCTCACTTGCCTTGGGGGGGCACAACTGCCTCCTGCTGAATATCATAGAATGACGCAATTTTGGACTTGCGCAGGTGCAACCCTATTGCGCATGGCGTAACCCTTTTGAATATCCCACCCATAAACTTTACATATCAACTAATCACTATCTAAAAATCACTGTATTATTCCATATACCAAAGGGAGTTCATGTGCCAAACATGTTAGGATATAGCGCCCTAAATACCTTAAATGCCGAAACTCTTCTGCGCTACTGTATTAGGTGGTGATGTGTAAATGAGAAAGATAAACACTAATAGATTGATGCACATAAGCCATTTAAAAATGTTTTCTTTGGGAGACAAACATTTTTCTTTGGAATTCACAGCTGCACCTAAAACAACCTAGTCAGTCCGCTAATAAACAAACAAAATACACAAAAAAAAAAAAAAGTAGCCAATAGTTTGTATCTATAATGTATATCATTTTTACTAGTGCTTTCTGGCTATTGTATAGTCTTGTTTCTGATATTTGAAATGAAATAAGTTTCTATTAAATCAAGATGTTTTTTCAACAGCTTTAATATTCATCTTGTTAGTTTAACTTGCTCACAGCTGTGCTTGTTTATTGAGTGGGTTTTGCATTTTTGAATTTTGTGTATTGACATTATTTATAATATTGGTAAGGTTATCTTATAAAATGTGCTTTGCAACCTAGTCACTTCTTAACTTTCATGATATTTATTAATTTATTGAAATCTTGGATTAATACCTTTGCAACCGCTCTTTACATAGGTTCGACGGCAAAAGAAAAACATCATCGTGATAACAATTACAATAACAAGTACATTGTAAGTGTCACCGGGCCTGAATACATCTAGGTAGACTACAGCAAAAGCTGTAGGTTCGTTGAAAAAATACAGATTAAAACTGAGGTGGGACTAGACACATTGGGATAGGTAAAGGACAGAGACAAGGGGGTTTAAACGAATACACTCCAAACAGACAGTACAGTTCATTTAAACAAAGGAGGTAGTGTACAAGGTATGCCTGAGTCGGGTAATAGCTAGCTTACTAAGGGCAGGAAGGTATAGCAGGTCAAAGGTTGAGGGGGGGAGGTGGATGAGGGAAGGGGAAGGAGGTGGGTGAGAGGAAAGGACGTGGGAGGAAAGGGATAGGTGGGGATAAGTGGGGAGGGTGTGAGAGATTAAGTGCTGAAAGGGTGATGGTACAGAAGGAAGAGGTAGGGTGAAGAATAAGGCGCACGTATGGAGCAGGGAGGCAGTCTTAGTGGTAGCAGTCACAGGTAGCCTCTGTGATTAGGCGCTGTTGCAGCGAATGTTTGAAGGAACCCAGCGTGGTTGTATTTAATATATCAGAGTGCAGTGACTTGCTCAAGTGTGGGCTCTGTATGCGAAAGCATGCTGTCCTAGTGCAGTACGGCACCTTGGGGTTCTGAACATCTGGCTGGAGGAGTTTCTTATAGCTCGCTGGTTTAATGGAGGAGTCAGAAGGGCTTGGACACCGGGTGGCATCATACCAAGGCAAACTTTTTTAGCAATCAGTCTGGTTTTGAAATCTGAGCCTGCTGTCAAATTGTAGCCAGTTGGCCTGGGAGTAAAGATGACACATGTGGGTCATTCGGTCCGCACCGGTGAGAAGACAGCAGGCTTTATTTAAGGCTATTTTGATGCACCAGAGGGCTGTGTCCATAGCTGATCATATGTGATGATGCTGTAGTTGGCGAGTGAGATAGCAGAGCTATGAATGGCAAGGTGCAAAGCGCCTGGAGTCAGGTTGTGTTTCTGTCTGTAAAGCATACCTATTCTTCTGTTTATTGCCTTCAAGGTGTTGTCGATGTGCTGGATGTAGGACAAGATAGTCAGTAGTTATACCCAGGTACTTAAATTGTTGGACTAACTCTAGAGTGATCCCTTGATATTGGTGATGGTGAATGGAAAGTTTCCATGCTTGCTGTGATTACTGGTGAACACCATAGTCTTTAAGCTCGCTCACACGACCGCCTGTGAGTCGCTGTCACTGGCTCACAGCGGCCAGATCGGTGCTCCTGCCGATGTGAACCTTCCTGTTTGGCAGGCTCGCCATGCACTGCTGCGTAGCATTGCCGCTGTGGTCCCTGTTTTCTGGGTTTGCAGAGTGGTGTAGGTGGTTTCCTGTGCCGCCTTAGTCAGGCAAACCACCTGCATCACTTAGAAGTCCCAACACAGACAGTGACTGAACAACACCTAAATCGCTGAAAGCAAAAGGGCACCGAAAACACTGGTGCCATGTGAACGGGGTTTCCCAACCATTTCCAAAAATTTTGAATGATTTGCAAGTGGCCACGGTGGCAAGGTGCAATGTGAACGAGCCTTTAGTTTTTTGTAGTTCAAGATAAGCTTCTGGTCAGTAAACCATTTTTCAGCGGATGTGAAACCTTGCTGGAGCTGGTCCTGCAGTTGCTTTGGTTGCAAGTGACTAGTGAAAAATAACGGCAAATATCCGTAACGGCATGTGGCCATTGCAAGAGTTTGGGAGTTTATTTACGAACATTCTAAATATTAATGGGCCCAGTATGGAAACTTGTGGGACCCGGAGCGCACTGATCTGCTTTCAGAGTGAGCATTTCAGATTTTCACTTGTTGTGACCAGCTGTGTAGGTAACTAGAGAACCAGGCGGAGGTGTCTGGGGAAAGTCCAATGCTGGTGAGTTGTTTGATAAGTGTGTGATTAACAGTATCAAAGGCCTTGGTTAGGTCTATAAAAGTTGCCTCAACCAAGAGCCTTCGTTCCAGTGAGTCATGGATGAATCCCATAAATTCTAGTAAGGCTGTGACAGTACTATGTCCATGCCAAAACCCATGCAGTTAGGTGCATTGCAGTTGATATTGCTCCAAGCATTCCATGAGTTGATCAGCCACAATGTACTCCAGTGCCTTAGAGAGTGGAGGGAGGATTGAAATTGGGCAGTAATTTCCAAGAAGTGCACGGTCACCACTCTTATGCACTGAGGTGACCATGGCAGATTTCCAGCATTTCGGGAATTGTGAGAGGCTGAGAGATAGGTTGATTATCTTAGTGAGGGGCGCAAGAACTTCATCAAGTGCAAAGTTTATGAATTTAAGATCTAGGGAATCCCCACTGTGCCTTGATTTCCCAAGTACTTTCTGGAGGTATCGTCTTGCTTCGCCTTCAGAGACAGCCTTGAAATAGAATGGTAGGTGATCACATAGTGGGCTTGGTTCACCTGATTTCCACCTGTTCGGCACTGTTGAAATAGTCTGGAGGCAGAAAGCTGCTGAGGTCAGAGAACTCTTATTGAATGCGCTCAGCTAAGATTTTTGGCTCCATGGTTGGGGTTCCATAAAGATTCAGCATGTTGGGGGTAGTCTTAGGGTCTTTCCGTGTGATACGGATATTTTTTCAGAATGACCTGCTGTTGTTCAGCTATTTGAGAGGGCTTCCTTGTAGTACAGGCTTTTTTTTTTTTTTTAATAATTTTATTGTTTTTCATATATCACAGTATGAACAGAAAAATAGGATCAGGAACAGAAAGAAAAAACGGGGGGAGGGAAAGCAGTACACGTATACATCACCGCTGGTAATATTAGAATAAGTCTGAGAGATACATATTCCTAGATAATATTTCACATCTGAAACAATAAATATGGATCCAGCAGTCTTTAAAACAGATATTCCAGACATGTACCCATCAAACCAGATCCCATTTCCCTCAGCTCTGCAAGTAATAGATGTGACAAAGGTATAATAAAGCTTGGACTAAAAGAGAAGAAAGAAGAGAGAGAGAGAGAGAGAGAGAGAGAGGAAAAAAAAAGGGGGGAGGGGAAGAAAGTTTGTTACCCCTGTAATAAATTACTTGGCTAGAGAAAGGGGTGACTACTGAAGGTCCTACAAATACATTAAGCCAAGGGAGATACAATGACCTGATTCATACTATCCTGGGGAGCACTAAATATGTTAGTCTGCCTGTGCTCACATTTTTGAGGGAATCAGTAGACTTATTTATTTTTTCAGTTACAGGTATACTTAACCAGGATATCCAATACTTTAATTTGTTCTTTCTGCACTTGAAAGTTAAAGAAAGGCATCCATCTCATCTTAAATGTATCTTTTTGTAGCCTTACTCTAGCCGTTAAGTATTCCGTATCTAATATATTTAAACAATTTTTATACCAGGCATTAGTTGTAGGACTAACTTTAGACATCCAAACCTGGGTAATTGCCTTGAGAGCCGAGGCCACCATTATATTATATAAATATTTCTGTGACTTCCGTTTGATTTGGTCTCGGTAACACCCTAGCACCCAATAAATAGGGTCCTCTGGCATACATCCCAAAGACTATTCCACTTGGTCCATAATTTGTTCCCAGAAAGAACTAATACTGGGCAAGACCAAAATATATGTAGCGTGTCCCCCTATTCCCGCACTCCTCCAACAGCCATCTGAGAAATGATGACCAAATGTCTAGTGATTGTTGAGAATGCAAGTATCTAATAACAACTTTCCATCAAAACTCCCGCCCAGCTATTAGAAGCAGTGGTTGAGTGAACAGCCCCCATACTGTAGCCCAAATAGGGTCATCAGTTATCCTCTCCATTTCTGTAGACCAGTTTGCTTAAATCAACTCAGTGAGTCTGGTTCCAGTTCATGAAACTGGTCAACCAACAGAGAAACAAACCTTTAGACTCTGTCCCACTGGCCTGCTCTCAGGAAATCCACCAAGGGATTAATACCCAAACCCCAACCCCATCCCTTCCAAGCTTTTTTTCCCCACAGAAAATGTCTGAGTTACAAATATCTGAAGAAGTTAGAGGTGGGCAGCGAGAATTATTTTGAGAGCTGTTGGAAAGATTTGAGATCCTCCCCTGCATACAGCTGTCCTAATGTAGACAAGCCCTTTAACTCCCACAGGAGAAATCCCCTATCCCAGCTAAGAGGTTGAAAATCCAAGCAAGCTTTTAATCGGGGTGGTCATTCTCAAGGTTATCTCACACCCCATTCTCCTATTAATCTCCTGCCAAGAGGAGATCACCAGCCTGGTCCACGGATTATTGCAGTGCAAGCAGTGCATTCCTTCTGCATCCATGTATTTTAAATCCCTAATATCTCCTTTGGAGGACTCCGCCTCTATCTCCAACCCATAACGGAGGGTCTGGATCTCTCATAAGGAAATCAAGGGTTGGCACTGAGCAGCCAGTAATATTTTTAAAATCTGGTAGACCTACTCCTCCATTTCTTTTCTTACTGAAGCACTTTCCATTTCACTCTAGGTGACTTGCCAGCCCAAATAAATCGGGAAGGGAAGATCTCAGTGCTCCCCAAAAAAACAGACGGTGGCCTAATCGGTAATGACTGAAACAGGAACAAAAAGCGCAGGAGAATATTTATTTTTACACATTCAGTTCTGCTGAACAGAGCAAGGGGCGACTCATCCCACCTAGGTAAATCTTCTTGAACCTCCTGCAACAATCTCCCATGATTTGAGTGATATAATTTTGTAGTGTCTCTAGCTATTCTAACTCCAAGATATCTAATATCTTCCTTAGCCCATTTGTATTTACCGATTGGTGGGAGTGCCCTGTCTTGTGGCCAACCAATAGGCAAGAGCTCTGATTTAGTATCATTAACTTTGAACCCAGAAACCTTACTAAATGACTGGATTAGAGAATCTATCAGGGGTCTCTGCCTCGCAGGGTCAGTGATATCTAGCAAAGTGTCATCCGCATATAAAGAAACCTTAACCTCCACCCCCTGTACTCGAATGCCTTCAAACTGGTTCGACTGGCTCACAAGGGCCGCTAGAAGCTCAATACATAGGGCGAACAATAAAGGCGAGAGCGGGCAGCCTTGCCTAGTCCCCCTCCTGACTGACATCTTTTCAGAAGTAATCCCATTTACTTTCACCCTAGCCCAGGGATTTCTATATAAGTTTGCTATCCACTTTCTGAATTTTTCCCCAATCTGAAATTTTTCCAAGGCAAGGTCCAGGCAAAGCCAATCAATACGATCGAATGCTTTCTCCGCATCTAGTGTCAGTAACGCCCTTAAAACATTTTGGGGGGGGGGGGACCTGGAAGCAGACAAAACATTGAGTAGTAATCTAATATTATCCTGAATATGACGGCCTGATCTGTGTATACTAATTCTGGAATAAATTCTTGTAAACGAGAACTCAAAACCTTAGCAAATATTTTAGCGCCCTGGTTAATTAGAGCTATAGGGCGATAACTCCCACATTCCGTCAAATCCTTGCCCGGTTTTGGCAGGAGGGTAATCAGTGCTTTTTCCCAGGAGGCCGGAGCCTCTCCCCATTCTTGAGCTACATTACAGACTCTGGTGAACAGGGGGATCAGCTCATCCGCAAATGCCTGGTAGAATTCCGCCACAAACCCATCCGGGCCCGGGGCTTTCCCCCTTTTTAAACTCTTGATAATCTTACTGACTTCTTGTTTGGTTATTGCCCTATCCAATCTGTTTTTGGAGTCCTCAAGCTTGGGTAATTCGCTATTTAGAAAATTATTCACCTGGGCAAGGTGGTTCTCTCTCTCTTGGGAGTATAACTCTTGGTAATAATTGCAAAACTGTCCATAATCTGTTCAGGGTCTGAAGAAAGGATCTGGGTTCCATACTTTTAAGACTGGAAATATATCTGTCTGCCTGTTGTTTTCTAAGTCTGAGGGCCAGTAGTCACTGTGCTTTACCTCCCGTTTCATAATATTTCTGTCTAGTATATCTTAGGTGATTTTCAGTTCTACTATTCATTTCCCATTGTATTTCTCTCTGGCCTCCATCAACCTCTCCAAAATGGAAATGTCTATCGTTTTTTTGTTTTTTTTAATGTTCTTTCTGTAGTGAGCTGATGGTTTCTAATAAGTTGCTTAATTTAGCTTGGGTACTTTTATGTTTATAAGTGGAATAGCTAATAATCTGACCCTGTACAACTGCCTTCAACCCATCCCATATGAAACGTATATGGGTATCATTCTCTTATTCTCTGAGATATATAGTTTGATTGACTCCTTCATTTGGGCTACAAAATTTTTGTCATTAAGAACCCTGGATCAAATCTCCAGCTACTCTTGGTCCCTGCTCCAGACCACTTCACCCTGGCGCTAATCAGGCGTGATCTGAGAAAGTGACCGGATGTATTATCAGGTCTACCATGTCACTAACATTCCTGGTTTGTGTGTAAAATCTGTCGAGCCTTGAGTATGATGTGGTCACCACTGAGTAAAATGTAAAGTCCTTAACTAGTGGGTTTTGTTGTCTCCACGGTCTGACCAGCCCCGCTCTGATAATACATTCCTAAGAAGTTTAGAGTGTGCTGTCCTCTCCCTTCCCCAAGGGCTCCTATCCAAGAGACTATTCTCAACACAATTCCAATCCCCAGCCATTATCACTCTACCCGGGAGATCCACTTTAGCAAAGAAATTGCCTAAAAAAACTGCCAGAAGGGGGAGGGAGCGTGACACTGCTACTAAGTTGAGTGGGTGTCCCATGTATTCACAAACCATCACATAATGTCCCAGTCCCTCTGTCAAAACCCTGTGGACCTTAAATGGAAGACCCCTATGGATTAGAATAACCACACCCCTCTGGAGGAATCTGGGCAGGAGTCTGCGTGAACTCCGCCACCCACATCCTTCTGAGTTTGAGATGTTCACCTCTGACAATTTGGTTTCCTGTAAGCATGCCAGATAACACCTTAATCTTCCCAGCTCTTGTAGAATTCTCGCAAGCTTAACCACCCCATTTATTCCTTTACATTAACCGATACAATCTTGAGAGAAATCATGATCACATATTATGTAGGACACAGAATTATCATTCGGTACCAATCTTTCCCCTCCATTTAAAAAATTACCAATGATCTTTTGCTTGCTTCTGAGAATAAAGGAACACAAACATAAAAAGGAAAAGAAATCAAGGATATAAAAATTACATAACCCCACGGTCAAAAATTATCCCCAACATCCCACCCTCTTGTTTAGCCTTTAGGTGTAATAACACCCTATGACCCCAATGCAGGTCACGAACAGTAACCCCAAGAGAGAAAGGAAAAAACAAACAAACAAACAAAAACCACAGGAACAATAATAGAAAAACAAGAACTGTGGTTCCTGATCTCCAGATACCAGTTAGCTCAATCCGAGCTACAAAAACTGGGGATGATAGTTAAACCCTCAGATGCTAGAGCTTGTAGCTCCTAGTAGTATAGGAGAAAAGCATGTCTAAGCCTAAGAGGTAGGTTCCTGAGTTCGGAACCACGCCCTCTCCTAATTAGTTTGGTCCGTTAGGCAGGCCATCCAAGCCAGGTACCTGGGCACAACTTAATTTCCTGCCTCTCATCTAGTGGGATCGAGGGGGCAGGGATAACCAAGATCCTTCCACTTTAAACTTGATATTAACTAAATGGAGGATGGGGACACACCAGGCCAAATATCCACGTCCAACCTGATTTGAATATCCGTATCTGTCTGCCATGCCCCAACCCCCAACCAACGACTCCGCATCAAGTCGCCCCATCCCTTCTTAGTAAAATGTTATCTACTCTGTTTATTCCCCATAACCATCCGACTATCAAGTTAGCTCATGGCTGCACCCACCTCCTCATGTAGGAAAATGGGGGGGGGAAAAAGAATAATAAAAACCTACATCAGACGTTCCACCCTCCGAATGCGGCTTTTCATCCCCCAGGGACTGTATCCACGTTGCACCAATTATATGTCCCACTCCATAAACCTTCCCCTTGAGACCCTGAACCAACACAAAGAAGTTCCACTATGGCTCTTTAAGGAGGTACCAGAAATAATAACAGGGGGAATTCCCCCAAAAAATCCCTTAATCAGTGCGGGATATATTAAAAAGGAGACCTCATTTCTGAAACAAGAAAAAAGTTAAACAAATCTCGTTTATCCATAACGAACAAAATGGTGCACGATGTCCCTATTAGTCTTGCAGTCTTAGCTTATCAGTCCCAAGGAATTACCGCTCATCACAAAGCATTACTGCAGAACAGCTCGCCATGCACGCTCCTTTCATGTCTTCCTCAGGTTTTCCTAGTTTGTAGCCAGTTGGCCATATCTGCATGTAACGGGAGTAGGGCCTCTTCTCGTCGCCTTGCACGCCTTCCTGAACCCGGAGCAATAGACCATAACAGATCTTCTATCTCCTTCTCCGCCAATTCCTCCTTTATATTCGGAATGGGTACCTCTTGTGACGTGAGGAAAGGAACAGCAGCTGAAAGGGTATCAAATATTTTAACCCCATCGCCATTCTGTACCCAGACTTTTGCAGGATATCTAAGCTGGCCTTCAATCCGTTGTCTCTCAGCAATTTTACTACTTGCAACACCTTTTTACGTTGAGCAAGCATTAAGGGAGGAAAGTCCTAATCTATGTATAGCCTTTGACCGTCCAAGTTGAGATTTTTCTTTGCCCATGCTGGCTAGCTTCATGATTTTCTCCTTCGTTGTATACCAGAGAAATTTTACAATCACAGATCTGGGTGGTGCACCTTCCTTTGGTTTAGGGGCAATAGAACAATGGGCTCTTTCGATCTCTGTATTAAAACTCTCCTCCAAATTCAATTCCGTCTTAAGCCAGGAATCTATGAAGTCCTCCATACTTGGGGGATTCATCCCTTCCAAGATGCCAAATATACGAATATTATTGAGGTGAGCTCTTGCTTCTGCATCCTCTGCTCTCATGGTCAACTCCTTCTCTCTCGCTCTCTCTTGTGAAGGTAAGCCAGAGACCTGCCGAAAGCCATATGCTCAGATTGTAAGGTTTCAGCCTGTGTTTCCACTGATGTCATGCGTGTTTCCAATTTCTTGAGATCACCCTGTATTCCTAATATCCTGGCATCAATGCGGTGTAATATTTTTAACATTCTGTGCCCATCAGCTTTTGTAAAGGTTGACGTATCATCTGAGCCGGAGCCATCAGAATCTTCCCCCGAGGCTGTGATTATGGATGAATGGGACCCAGACGGGCTTATAGGCCTCAGCTCCATCTGACTTCTTGAGCAGATTCGATCTCCATCATCGAGGTTTTTTTTGGTTCTGCCCATTTCACAATTGCCAACGGAGGTTAGGTACATCCTCAATAGAGCGTTTCAGTCGCTGATGGATGGGGATTGTTTTTTATAAAGTACCGAGGCACCAGAGCTCAGATTTAGGCTGCCATTTAGCTAGTGCGTCTCGGAGTGTAGTACAGGCTTTTGGCCAACCGGATTGCACTGGTACTCATTTCTATCCTTTTGTAGTTTTGAATTTTGGATTTGGTTCCTGAGGCCCGTGCCTTGTACCACAGGTGATCCCTAACTTTTAAGAGTTCGATAAGATCTGGAGTGATCCAAGGGTTGTAGGTCCCTTTACTTTCCTGTTTTTAACTCATTATTACCTGAGCAGCCATTTTGTGTCAGGTAAACAATGGATAGTTGGACTTCATATGTAGCTGTTGGAGGTAACGTGTTAAGGTGTGTGCCTATCACAGACCGCGTTGAACCGACTGATGAAGTGGTCAAGCGCTGTATTGACATTGTTTGTTTGTGGTATATATTACTGTCCAGTCCTGATTCGAAGTTCAGTTTTTAGCTGCTCAAGGTGACCATGAGTCAGTACTCACTTGGTAATAGTCCTGGCAGGGGTTTGCAGTACTTTTGGACCAGCAGCATATGATGGGGAAGTAGTCACTAAGTCCGTCTGGAAGAACAGTGATAGCAGACAAATGCTCTGGTTGGTTGGAAAACACCCAGTCCAGTAGGGTGCCACTTCGGATCGGTTGTTTAGTCTGGTGAGGTTCTCTACAAGCTGAGCAAAGTGAATAGCTGAAAGTCGTCCTTGTGGGCGATGCTGTGGGGAGAGTCAGATAATGTTGAAGTCTCTAGTATTATTTTGGGCGCAGGCTCAGGTTGCTAAGTTAAGTAGTGACGTGAAGCCACCTGCTGTACTCCTTGGGGATGTAGGTTGAGATCACAGTAAGTGCTTTATTGTATGCCCCTAGAAGCAGCTTGATTGCCAGCATCTGTATTAAGTCACTAGGTTATGGTACAGGGACAGCAAGGCCCTGTAGTGTGTCTTTTATATAGATTGCACAGTCTCCATCTCTCTTGGTGAAGTGGTCCTGCCTAAATACCAAGTATCCTGGAATAAATATTGAGGCATCAGGAGTTTCAGGGGGTGAGCCAGGTTTCTATTACAGAGATGACATCCGGATTATGCTGGGTAATCCACACCTTGAGTCCCTCCAGTTTAGGGAGTAGGCTGCAGATGTTTATTGTAGCCAGTTTTAGAGACCCTGTGTTTTGTTGAGGAGAGTTCGAGTTAGTTTGAGGGCCAGGTTTGGGATGTATGTTACCTGAGAACAAGAGCAACAGGAGAACTATCCTTTTGATCGTCTCCTTAAATAGCTTGTTATTGTGGATCTGCGACTGTCTACTGGAGTGGCCCAGGGTGCGTGCTCTGTGGGAGATGAAGCATGGGAGGAGTGCCAGAGTGGAGTTCCAGTATGGGCAGCAATGAGCACTGGTATCAGAGTATGTATCCCACTGGGTTGGATAGGGGGAGGACTGCTTGAAATAGTCTATGGTTATGGTGTCGTATGCATTTAATACAATTTGCTGGGGAGGAAAGGTAGGTGGTGCATTAGCATTGTCAGCAGCTAGACACAGGAGGATGGTTAGTACCAACAGAGGGATTCTGGGAGGCAGCATGGTGGCAAGGCAGACCATATTGCTTAACTTGAGGAGGAAGTATGTCACTTGAGGTACAGTCTACAGTGAAGAGTTTGTGCTTTCAGTCACTTTGCCAGCACTTGTGCAATAAGATTTTAAAGGTAGGTCCTATAAGCTAGGCTTCTGGTGTGCTGCACTTTCAGAGTAGTACTGCACCTTGAAGACTTGGACTGCCCTTTTAAGAGTGGTGCTCTTAGGATTTTCTTTTCTTAGGATTGAGTCAGAGGTTAAGAGGCAGCATGTTTCGCAGCACGTAAATCTGCTTAGAAGGGTTGAGAAAAGTATAAAAACATTCTAGTATAAAACAAAATACAGCTAACATTAAAAATTAACAGAATTAAAATATTGGTTAAGTCTGTCCTACCACAGAACAGAATAAATACCCACTACCCTTATTCTAACAATTGGCAGCAAATTAATAAATTAAATCTCCTTAGCTCTTACCCAAGGAGAAGGCACTAAGTGAAGCAGACTGATAACCCACAAGCTGCAATCACTGAAGTGTCAAATTTTAGCTTTTGTCTCGTACCCAAGGAGAAAGCACTACATGAAAAAAAAAAATAGTCAAATCCAAAGGAAATGGTGAACTACTGAGGTCCAGAATCACAGAGTGTGTTAAATGTCTGAGGTGAGCAACTGTGGCCTGGGCATGTGCAGAATGTGAAAACCTTGTCTGTGTGTTTCTTTTGTTCTTCAGAATGGTTGTTGGGCCATGCCAGTGACCTGAGTTCGGGAGTGAGCTCTGAGCGCTGGGGGACAGCAGGGGCAGGAAAGGATTGACCACCCACAGGGCTGCTCTCCTTCCCGGGGGGGGGGAGGTCGGGGATTGCGCGGCGCATCAGCAGCTCCTGGTGGAGACCGGGAGTGCTGTACCTCGCAGAGCGGCACATGGCTGGCGTGCCTGATGCAGGCAGGGGTTGCCTTGCGCCATGTGTCAGCACGTGCACGGGAGGGGAGAAGAGCTCACCAGAACAGGGAAAACCCGGTCTGCGAGTAAGCGACAGCACCTGCCCACAGACGGGTCCTTTCTGTCTGGCCTTCCAGGTTCCTCCGCTTGGGTACTCTGCCACATTGGAGCTGACTGTTGAGAGCGCCCAAAGAGGACAGGCTGCCCCACCCCAGAGGGGTTAAGCTGGGGGTACTGATAATGGCTTGAGGAGGGGGAGAGAGAAGGCACAGGTAGGAGGACTTGAGGTGGGGTAGGAGTAGGCAGGATACCCAAGAGAGGCTCTGCAGATCGTGACCGGAGGGAAAGAGAGTCTAAAAAAAAAAAAATGGTTGTTGGATAGCCCTTAGAGACAATTTACATTTAAAGTTGATTTTGAATGAAAATGCTGATACCTGGTGGTAAGTTAAAGTCGGAAGAAATGGTGAACTGCTGAGGTCCAGAGTCACAGAATGTGTTAAAATTCCTGAAGATGATGAACTGTGCCTGCGCTGGGCAAAACGTGGGAACTGGCTGGCTAACGAGGCCCTTGTTAGTCGACCAGTGCCCATGTTTTATCACCAAATGGCCATTACAATATAAAAAAAAAAATCTGAAAGATGCTGCCCGTAGACTATAACGGTGTGCATCCCTGTGCTCTCCCTAGCATCACATCATAACGTGGCAGAGCGCAGGGGCAGCACCAGACACCGGGAAGTCCTTGAGACTTGTTTTTTTCTAATTTTGCGAGCATTACAACATTTTACTAAATGGATTATTTTCAGCAAGCTACGATTACATGCAGTCCCATGAGGTAAGGCACCTATATATCAGGTGCAGGGGCTGATCCGCTTTACCTTGGTGGGTCTCTTTAAGGTGAATTGTTAAATGACTTTGTGATATTTTGTTTGTCTATTAGCAGATTAACTAGGTTGTTTTAGGTGCAGCAGTGAATTCCAACATGAGAACTTGGACCATAGTCCATAATTAGAGTGCGGCTGATTTTTTTTCCATCAGTTTTCCGTAGTTGTGTTCTTAGTAGTAGTGTCCCAATTATCTACCCCTTCTCCGTCATTATCATAATAAACAAGTACACGACAGCCACCGTCACTTTCTGTGGTTTTAGCCAATTTTTCCCCCAGTCGTCGGTAATATATCCCTCTTCTTCTTTACCTCTCTAACCTGCCACCCCATAGATGGCCTCTTTCCCTTATATGTGTAGTTGCCGGCTGCCTCACTCAAAAGATCACTGATTATAACCCCTGTATGCCTATGGTTGATTGTACATCTGCTGATTTCTTCAATTGTAAAATAATGCTGTTTTTTTTTTTTTATTTCAACCTTGTACTGTATACACTGTGTATACTTTTTCTTCATTGTATATTATTGCTTTTTGTATGCCTGCTTCTGTACTGTACTTTGATATATTCATGGCCAGGTCCACCTTGCAAATGAGCCTTGCCGAATGGTGCCTGCCTGGACAAATAAGATTTTGATTGATTGATGTTTTGGAATAAATCTAAAGTAACATCAGAATTTAAGTGGTAGATGGTCTCCACCGGTTTGTCTCCCAAAGAAAACATTTTTAAATGGCTTATTTGCAGCAGTCTATTAGTGTTTAAAGTTTCTCATTTACGCATCACCACCTAATCCAGTAGCACAGATGAGTTTCTGTATTTAAGGTGAATCCAAACATGTTTTTTGGCACATGAACTTCCTTTGATGGTGTATGGACTAATACAGTGATTTTTAGACAGTGATTATTTGATATATAAAGTTTGTGTTTAAAATGATTTGTACTCCTTCACTAGGGGGTGTTTGTATTTAATGTATATCTCTTTAAATTGGGGCTTTTTATTGAGTGTCTGTCTATGAAATCATGCCCCCTGAGGAAGACCCATGTAGTAGACGCGCCAGGGCTTTGTTCTTCTGTGTCCTTTTTGGGATGCTTTAATAAAATCACCTTTGTTTGAGACTATTTGAACGTTCGTTTTCTTGATCGGAATGCCACTTGTTTGTTTTTGGAATTGTGGTTTGTAGCCTGCACCGACAAAGCTTTCCTGAGTGCGCTGTCTTTGTGGGACAATGCCAAAACAGATAGTTGGCATATGAGAAGGGCCAAACACAGGTGCAATTTATAGCCATCTTCAAAAAAGTGACCAGGAAAGCCTTGCAAAAGTGGTCATGACGGAGGTATTGGATAATGCAGATGTGCTTTGACCGGGGCAGTGGTGCAAGCAGACTAGTTACAGATGCTGCAGCTGTAGCTTGCATGCTTAAGCAACAGACAGAGACAGAGCTGCAGAAGAAGAGGTTGCAGGAGAGAGCCTGAAAAGATGCTGGTACCAGCGAGAGGAGCAACAAGAGGAGAGAAGGAGAAGCGAAAGACTGAGGAGGAAGAAAAGCAGTGCCAGCTCGAGATCCAGATGAAAGATAAGTATGATCGTCAACTGGAGATTCAACTCCAGAGGGCACCACCAGAACCTATGAATAATGGCATGAGGGTTCGACCCAGGAAGCCAAAATTAGTTCGAAAATATTTTCTGGATATCAGGAGGGAGATGATTTGTCTCATCTTGGCAGTTGGAATTGGGCAGGGCCTCTTGGGCGACTCACCTGTTGCCATTGCTTACAGAGAAGGCTTTAGATGCCTTTGCCCGAATGGACTATAATGATTGCTTGGATTACGATAAAATGAAAAATGCTTTGCTGAAGTGTTTTGAGTTAACCCCCTGAGGCCTGTAGGCAAAAATGTAGGGGGTTAAAAAAGGCCCTGGAGGACAGCTATACTGAAATGTGTACGCAGCTAAGTAACTTGCTAGAGCACTAAATGGAGGGTGCAAAAACTCGCACAGTAGAGGAGATGAGATATATTTCTGCTGGAACAGTTTTTAAAAATGTACCTGGGAATATGAGAGTATGGTTGTTGGATAGAGCTCTGAGCTGTGCAAGAGAGGCAGCCGAGCGGGCTGATCACTTCATATCCAGTTGACCATCTTCTCACTGGAAAGGGAATGAGGGAGGGCCATCAGGTGGTTTTAGGGGAACACTAGGGGGGGCAGCCTAAAGGGAGCCAGGCCAGCCTGTGCCTGAACAAAAAGGGAAGTCCCCTTGTATCAGAAACACTGGGACGGGTGAGTGCAGGTACTATGGCTGCCAGAAGCTGGGGTATTTGTATGATTGTTCGAAAAATGTAACGGAAGATGCGAGTGTAGCTGGAGGGGGCAGCTCGGGAAGCTCCCAGCAATTAGTAGCCTGTACACAGAGTGCAGTGCCCTCTAACTCCACTGCAGACATGTACCCTGCATGCATTAACCAAATGGAGACTCCAGGATCAAGGGACAGTGGGGCCTCCATTTCTTTGCTGAAGCAGCATTTGGTTCAAGAGGAACAGATCTTGCCTGGCGAGTTTTCTGTGAGTAGAGGGTAATGTGTCCTGTGGTCTTGGTGCAACTGGCCAGGATCTTTCTAAGCTGGGAAGGTGGCCAGGGCATACGGGAGGTAGGTGTTGCACAGACCTGCCTGTGGATATAATCATGGGTAAGGACTCTAGTAATAGGATTGGTACTGTGTGTGCCATCACCCGTAGCAAGATGAGGGAACCAGCTTCTGAGGACATAGAGCGGCAGTGCATGGGAAGCCGCCCCTGCTTCAGCAGCAGAAGTTGTAGCTGAAGAACGAGCTGGGAACAGGAGTTCTGAGTCACAGCTACATACTGAGGACACGAAAGTTATAGGATTTTGTAACTTCATTTTATACAAAAGTACAGCAAATTCCTTAGTAAGGCTGACTGGTACACAAAATGTGTCCATCAGGTGACATTAGCTCTTTAAAATGTCAATGAATCATTACCCTTCTTATAAAAAATATTATGATAAAGTTGTCCATCAGATCCAAGATAACTGGCAGCTTATTTCAGTTTATCTTTGTAAAACTAGAAGCCAGGATGTAATCCACCGTGGAAAAAATGTGCTGTGACCATATTTGAAAAGCTTAACATTTTGAGGTCAAACATGATACATCACCATGTTACTTGTACCCTAGGTGCATGGCATTGTACGAGTCTGCACATTTAAAGAGCGCACAGAAGCATAACAAGCAAGTTCCCAGAGCTCATAATGTATAATTACAACATTAATAACAGCATGTGCCATTTCCACTTTCTGCTAGGACACAAAATGCCCACGCAGTTTGTGCTGTGTGTGTGTTGGGGGGGTGGTGGTATTTTGTTTCAGAAACATAGTATTAAATGCCAAGATGTAGCATGCCAGGGTTTTAAATGATTGATTAGCAGTTTTTTTCTTGGGACTATATTAACAGTACAGAAAGTATTTATGCAGATTTTCTAGAAGTGCTGTGTTTGTTAAACACAGTGAGGCAAGAGCTATGCATTTTCACAAAGATTTAGCACTTTTATGAGCAAAACGCTAATCAATTTTTAGAGTTAAATAAAACCCTGCATGCTAGGTTCTTAAGATAAGTAGACAGAAGAAACATGTCTCTTGCACGGGCCCTAGAGTTTGGCAGCATTAGTGGGAAAACCCTTTTAGTCCTCCCCACCTGCCACCAGTGATAACAGTAGCAGTCAATCTTTCATCGACTAAACTAAAGAGCACAGGCTGTTTAAAGGGAAGGTCCCTCAGCCTTTCATTCCATTTCCTATACAGTTTGCAGGCATGCACAATGATTGACTCTATTGCATCCTCCTAATTTCATCAGGATTTAAATGCAAATGAAGGTCCTTGCCTCTTGTGTTTTAAAACGTGCTTAACTCCATTATAAAGGTTATGCCCTGATTCGGTGAGGCATCTTGGGAATTTTATGATGTTTTTGGTGCTAAAGCCTGCAGTAGTTACACTGTATTAGTCGAGCTGTTGCTGTCCTCTGCAGTCCCTATATGTTTGTCTTATGCTGGCCATGAAACTTTCAAGGCATAGTAAATGCCCTGTTGTTTTCTGTAGTTTAAAGTGTATCTGAATTAGAAAAAAAATGCTTTTACAGAGTACAGGAACGTCACAAGACGTAGCAGAACTGAAGAAGAGTAAAACTTCTGCTGGCTTGTGCACGTACGCAACATCAACTCCTGTGATGCCTTGCATGAGTGGAGTCATGACCTTTGGAATGGAAACCGTTTTTTACACCAGGGCAAAACAGTGAAACAACGTCATTTATATTTAAACTAGGGGCATGCAAGAGAGGGAATCATTGTTCATGCCTGCAAACTACACAGGTGTCTAGAAAATTGTTTGAGGGGACTTTCCCTTTAAGCAAATTTCTTGGACCTGCTTAAAAAAAAACAAAAACAAAAAAAAACACAAATGAGTCATATACTAGAGACTGCTCTGTCAATTCACAGCAGTCTCTCCTAATAGGAGGCACTTGTGCTGTGTTATGGACAGCGCCTCATGATTATGCTGTTGAAACTGTTTATTGTCTTTTTTTTGTCCTAGGAATCTGGGGGGAGGAAAATAACTTGCTGGCTGTTTTTACCTTTATACTTTTTTTTTTTTTTTTTTTATAACTGAGAAATCTTTTAAAGAATTAGACTACATTTCTGTTAGTTTGTATAGTAACTATTTCTATAGTATTCAGGAGGGATAGGGAGGGCAAATAGGAAGGAAAGTAGCCCTGTATGTCAGAGAGAGATAATGGCAACACAGCTACAGGGTAGGCAGGGGAGGCTGAGGCACTATAGGTCACCCTTCAACCTGGAAATGGCACAGTAACACGCACAGGGGTGATATACACCTCCAGGACAGGGAGAGGAACTGGACAGGGAGCTAGTGGAGGAAATAAACGAGATGGCAATGAAAGGTGAAATTCTACTGATGGGGAGTTTCAATATGCCAAACGTGGATTGGGACACCAGTGCAGCTGCTTCAGCCAGAAGCAGAGGCATCCTTGATTCACTCCAGGAGGCTGGACTCTGGTAACTTGTGCTTGATCCCACCAGAGATGGGGCAGTTCTGGATCTGGTAATGACCAGCGGGGATCGAATTGCAGATGTTCAGGGAGAAGGGCAACTGGGATCCAGCAGTCACAACATTGTGTGGTTCAACATAGGGATAGAGATTCACTCAAGTCGTACTAGGTCAGAGGTTTTGGATTTCAAAATTGCTGACTTCGCTGAAATGGGGAGGGGTATCAAAAGAGCCCTGGAGAGAACGGGGGAAGGAGGGGGAGTGGAAGAACAGTGGAAGCATCTAAAGGAAGCCTTACTAGAAGTAACAAACCAATGCATCAGATTGGTATCCAAAGGCAAGAAGGCCACTGTGGTTCTCGAGAGAGCTATGTATAAAGGTCAGGGCAAAGAGGAAAGGGTTCAGGAAATATGAGTTGACCCAAAGGAGGAGGACAGGGAGGAGTGCCTAGAGTGTCTAAGGGAAGCAGGAAAGGCAGTAAGGAGAGCAAAGGCATGGGCTGAAGAAGGTTAGCACAGTCAGTTAAGAAAGGTGACAGGACATTCTTCAGGTACATCAGCCAAAGGAGGAAAAACAAGGGGGGGCATTGCAGGGGAGAGGGAGGGAGGGGAATGCAAGGAGGGTGACATGGAAAAGGCAGAAGTACTGAATATTTCTTTTTGGTATTCACAAAAGAAGGGGAGGGACAGGGGCCACAGCAGTGCAGCAGTTGCCAAGGGGGTGAAGAGGTCTACAATAGTCCATTTACAGGGGAAAGAGTCCTGCAGGAGCTCACTAAATTGAAGGTGGACAAAGCGATGGGGCCAGATGGCATACACCTGAGGATAATAAGAGAACTGCGAAGGGAGATAGAACCTCTGGCAGCCATGTTCACAGAGTCATTCAACACAGGGGTGGTACTAGAGGATTGGAGAAGGGCACATGTGGTCCCTGTTCACAAATCCAGCAACAGGGAGGAGGCGGGGAACTTTAGACCAGTCTGCCTCACCTCAGTAGTGGGGAAGATAATAGAGACATTGCTTAAAAAAAGGATAGTGGGGCATCTAGAAGCCAATGGAGCCCAGGACCATAGGCAACACAGTGTCACAGCGGGGAGGTCCTGTCAGACAAATCTGGTTGATTTCTTCGACTGGGTGACAAAGGAAGTAAATCAGAGTGGGGCAGTGTATGTTGCTTACCTTGATTTCAGCAAAGCCTTTGACACCATCCCACATAGGCTGACGAACAGGCTGGGTAGGCTGGGCATGGGGGACAGGGTGGTAAACTGGGTTAGAAACTGGCTAGCAGACAGGAGGCAGAGGATGGTGGTAAATGGGTGCAGTCTTGGGAGAAGGGGTGACCAGTGGAGTACCTCAGGAATCAGTCCTGTTCAGGGTCTTCATTAGTGACATTGCAGAGGGCTAGAGGGAAAGGTCTGCCTGTTTGCAGATGACTCCAAGATCTGTAACAGAGTGGATACCCCAGAGGGGGTGGAGAAAATGAGGAGGGACCTGGGGAAGCTTGAAAAATGGTCCGAGGACTGGTAACTGAAGTTTAATTCAGAAAAGTGCAAAATTATGCACCTGGGACACACAAACCCTGTGGAAAGCTACAGGATGGTGGGGTGGGGGTGGGAGTTGCTGACAGTCACAAATGAGGAAAGGGACCGGGGGTTATTATTTCAGATGACCTGAAATGTCAAAGCAGAGTGGAGGCAGCAGGAGGGACAGTGGCATGCTGGGGTGCATAGGCAGGGGCATCACCAGCAGAAGGAGGGAGGTAGTGATGCCATTATATAAAACCATAGTCAGGCCTCACATGGAGTACTGTGTGCAGTTCTGGAGGCTGCACCTTCATAAGGGCATTAACAGGCCGGAGACGGTGCAGAGAAGAGCGACTAAGATGGTACAGGGCTTGCAACACAAGACTTATGAGGAGAGATTAAGGGACCTCAGTATGTACTTGCTGGAGGAGAGGAGAGGAGGGAAAGAGGGAACATGATAGAAACATTCAAGTACCTCAAGGGTATAAACAAGGTGCAGGGAGACATTTTCCAATACAGGAGGAGCACAAGAACAAGGGGCATGACATGAAATTGGAAGGTGGGAGGTTAAGAGGAAAGTGAGGAAGTTCTTCACAAGAGAGGGTGGTGGCCGCATGGAATGGTCTGCCTCAGGAGGTGGTGGTGGGAGCGAGTACTGTGGATGGATTCAAGTATGCTTGGGACAGGTATAGGGGAACCATAGAGGTACAGCAGCGGGTGGGTCGGAAGCAGTAATCCAGTAAAAGGGCTTACGGGCAGACTAGATGTGCCAGGCAGTCCATATCTGCCGACAGTTTCTATGTAACATAGTAACTAAAGATCTGGAGACACTCTCTGTTACTCATGTCTGCCCCGCTAGGGTTGCCACCTTTGGGTGAGGTGAAAACTGGATGCTATACCTCACCCCAAACTCTGCCTTTGGTTCTACTCCTCCTTTTGAGACTGAAGGGTATATAGTTCCTCTTCCAAAGCCATTTGTAATGTCAGAATAGATTTTAAAAGTGATAGGAAGTCATTTTATACTGTTATTTATTTTGTTCATTCATTCTTTGGTAACAGGTAACTCCCATTGGGCTGGGGCCCATTTACAGGGGTGACCAGGAGCACAGGGAGGTTAAGTGACTTGCTCAAGTCACACAGTAGGCAAGTGGAGGCTGTGGGAATCAAACCCAGGTCTGCTGAATGTACCAAGCTCATTCACAGGTTGTTGCTCTAACCTCTGTGAAACACTGTCCCATTTTCCTTTCTATGTCAGGCATGCATTCCGATATGCTTTGACCAGTTTTGGGTAAAATAATTCTCAATGTTTGTGGCGCACTCGATTCTGCATTGTGTTCCCTTTACCTCAAAAAGCTACTGCTGTTTCTTTTCCTAAGACATTCCACAGGTTAAACACACCATTCCATGCTATTCACATGAATGCCTTGTAATGGTGTAACTAAAATCATGGACTCTTCATGTAGTATAAAAATGAGAGCAGTAGCTGCTGAGGACTTAGGAGAGAGATAATCAATGTAGTGATAAAGGCAATAAAAATTAGATGATTGGTTTAACAAAAATTGGCCTAAAATATATCAGAATATAGGACAAACAAAAAAGGAACACATAAGAGCATATAAAGATATAAAAACCTTCCTGTCACAGCAGTATAAAACCATACATAAAATTTAGAGTGGAAAAGATTAGGTTGATTTACTGCCAGTAGTCTTGAAGGAACGTCCATCAACAATCGTACATACCTTGGTGTAAGGCATGGCCAGATTAACTGTTTTGCAAAATAAATGTTTTTTTGTTTGTTTTTTTGTTTTTTTTAACCTTACAATTCATTAAATATGCCCTTGTATCTGGTTGATCCTGCCTCTGTCTTGCTGGCATTACATGACCGTCGCGGCACACCCACAACCACCAGCGGCTCTCTCGGTATGATCTTCATACAGGAGCAGCCGTGGGTGCGCCCATAGACTCCATGTGAGTGCTGCTTTTAAATGCTCCAGTGAAGTGTCCTATTTTATGGTAGAGCGATTCCAATCTGTTGCTCCTGGGTTTGTCTAGGGACTGCAACACAAGGGCAGTGTAAGTGAGATTGGGTAGGAATGCATTGTTGGTTATGGTGACTCTAGATTCATGGAGTGGGTGAGAGTTTATCCTATATAGTAATCCTAATTTCTGGTGAATTGTTCGGGTGACCTGGTAGAGATGTGATGTAAACGTAAGGGATTGGTCAAGGGTCAGACCTAGGCATCTGAGACTGGCAACAGCCTCGATGGGAGAGCCAGTAGAGGTTACAAGAGGGAGGGCAGGTATGTCCTGACCTAAGTGTCTGGAACCAAACGGGATTGCCATTGGTATGTTCATAAAAGACATACATTGTGCATTGTTCACCAGCATGAATGTCATAACTGCCAATAACCCTGTACCCTGGAGTGGGTTATTGTGCTTAAAACATGGGTGTGTTTGGAAAAAATAACATTCTACAAAGGTGTTTTTCTTGTTTTACTAGGGACTATTCAGGGTATCCTGCTGAGTTGAAAAGAAGTCCCCAGAATTTATGACTGTCTTGCTTAACAGTGCACAACTTTATGAACATACAAATGGCAGAAATACGTTCCGAACAATGATTTCTGACATTTGTTGTTTATAAAGACTTTCTAGCATTTGTACCATTTCTGTCCCAGTCTCTGTCTCTCTGTCTCTCTCTCTCTCTCTCTCTCTCTCTCTCTGACTGCAGCTGGTACCCTGCTCTGACTGTCTCGCTCCACCTGTCAGCGACAGCTTTCTTGTATGTCGGCTCAGTTACAGCTATGAGCAAGTTGGGGACTGACAGGAGATCCTGGGGTGCAACTGTGAGCATGTCTGTCTCTCTGCTGCACCCATCGTGCGCTGACCTTGTGATTGTACAGCATGAAACGTGGGCGACAATGGAATATATGCGGTGGGACAGCCAGCGGCTGTCTCTCTCTGTCTGCCCTCTGTCTCTGTCTCTCTCTCTTACTCTCCACTGCACGTCCAGCTGACAGATGGAGACCTCACACAAACTGGAGGGCAGACAGGGAACACACTCTGTATTACTACAGAATTCTGACTACTGGGTTCACAGGAGGGATAGTGTGGCTCGTCGAGGGTGGGGGGTGAATGTAGGTGCGGACACTGACTTGCGTTTACACTTTCTCCTCTCCTAGCAAAAACACTGGACCTTGGAAGAACACTGACAGCATGGCTGCAAACTGAAGAGAGACAGAGGACAGTGCAGGACATTTAAAATTAAATGTCCTGGTCTCACTGTCCTCCTGCCACTCTATCAGGATGTGAAGAGCTGCATGTGCTCCAATGACAGCAGGGAGAAATGCTGCGGGCGGAGAGGAACTAACTGACATAGCACGCCACCGGCCCACCGGAAGAGCGATGCATGGCTAGTCGGAGAGGTTGGGTGAATTATCTAAATGACGACAAACAATACAAACACTGCATTCACTACCTCTTACTGCTCTGTCTTCAGTAATGGGTGCCTTTCCCTTCTCATTTGTGAACAACACAAGCAGAGCCGGTCTGCCCACTGATCTGCCTGGTGCCTTCTAACAACAACTGTGCGCTTACCAGCAGTTAATGCATGGTCTCCTGATGGTGTTTAGCCAGTACAGTTGGTGTCTGCTTCTACTCCATATTATAAGCAGAAATATTGTATGTCAGGCTTACCTTAAAGGTTTGTACTGTTTTCATGTCCACTGTCTCAGATGGCAAGCTGTTTTACAATAGGTTCACTCCTCTCTAGTAGCAGTACTTCCTAATGTTACCCCTGAATATGCAGACACTACGCTTCAGGGTATGTCCCCATTTCCTGCCAGGGAACTCCAGATCAGCCATTTCTTTTTGTTCGATAATATAAAATGAGCTAGCAGTTTCCAGCAATCTGGTGGGTCAGTGGCACACTCCAGCCATGACCTTGAATCAGCTTAATGCATGGTGGTGGTGGTGGTGGTGGTGGTGGTGGTGGTGGGGGAGACACTAGCCAGGCAGGGTGCAGCGCATCCATATTAATGCCTTACTCTATTTTAGAATTTAACATTTTCTAGTGTTAGGCATATTTTTCTCACAAACTATGTGCTAAACCACTATCATGTAAGAGGCTGTTCCTTCCTGTTAATTTTCAACTTACCTCAGATATTGGTTCGTCTCCTTCCTCCTTCTATCCAAATATTGATTTGGCTCCTTCCCTCATACATTTCCTCTCTCCTCTCCCAAACTCTCCTGGCTTCATGCTACCTCCTTTCCAGCCACCATCGTGACTTTGCCGCCCTCACCCCTGCTCCCTGTTGACAGTCTGCCTCCCATCGACTTTCCTTACTCTATAACCAACTCCCTCCTCCCTCTGCCACTTCCCTTTCCCTGGTTCCTTATGGCACCAGTTGAAACTTCTACCACTTTCCACCTGTTCTGTCACCCATCCTCCTGATGATACGTCCCTGGCCTAGCCTTAACCATTCTGGCAGCATCCATTTGGGTCCCTGCACTTGCCTTGGTTTCGCTTCCACACCACGTCTGTCTCTCCATCCTTTACAAGCTCAGCTAACTCGCTAGTTCAGTTCACCCACCATTTCTACAATATTATAGTATATAGTTCAGACTTCTGTATAAAAACTAGTAGCTGCGGAAAAGTTGTTGTGCACATTCTTAAAGTTACTGTGCACGTTCTACAATTAATATTCAACAGACCCTAATTAATATTCATCAGGCCCACTGTCCACCACCTGATTGGACGAAACTGAGCTCTTCAAATGAGGAATCCAGACAGACATGGTGGTCCCGCTAGTGAGCGGTCCACAGGATGATTTGGACACGGAATGCCAGTCTGCTCCGTGTTACCAAACCATAATGATTTTTATTTTTGTTTAAATAAATGAAGTCCTGCAAATCTTTCAAAGCTCAGGACTGGAACGGGACTGCAGCGATGACCGATGAACATAGCAACAGACTAAGCTGCCAACAACAAGCAGAAGCACGAACACAAGGTAGGAAACCTTGTGAAACTAAAAAGTTCAGAAATGCAACTTTTTAAAAAAATCTTGGGGAACCATATGCTATAACAAATAAAGTATGAGTGCCCAAACACAACAAGCCTTTGTTTCCATCTTGGGGTTGAGATCTCAACATGGACCTCTTGAGCTTCGCTTTCGAGGTCCGTACGCTAGTATCTAAACCCCTTGATGGAAACACAGGCTCGTTGTGTATGGGCGTCCATACCTTATTCCTTATGATGTTACTTCGAGCTGGCTCTTGCTGTAGGTAATAACCATTAGGACTCGAGCTGCCAGGCACTAGGGACTACACGGAAAACTTTAGCTAGCAGTATCTGGTGGGGGATTGCCCACCCGACGTCACGTGACTGACGTCAGCCGTGACACTGTATAGTGGGCGGTCCCCATGCCCGCTCTCCGGTTAATTCCCTCCGTTGACCTGTGCATGTCGGACCTTGCAGAGAATGCTGCTTTAGTAGACCACCATTTTCGGATGAGTATTTCACAGTTTTTCTTTCTTTTTCTGTATTTCTAGAAAAGTAAATCTTTTTTTCATGCATGTCTTCTCAGACACCTTCCGAGTCTCATAAGAACAAGTGCGATTCCTGCGGCACTCAGCTCCCACACAAGGATGGCCATTTCCTCTGTCTCTTCTGCCTGGGACCCGAGCACAAGATAGAGGACTGTAAGGCCTGCAAGAGTTTCAACCAGGCCACACGTAAATGCCACCAACAGGCCCTGGAAGCCCATGTTCTCAAACTGAAGATGGCTTCCATGGAGAAGAAGCTGCAGGGATAGTTCTCCTCTGCCGGGGTGTCAGACTCCCATAAGAAGAAGAAACAGGACAAGGAGAAGCACCGAGACCACGATCAGTTTCCTTCCCGCCCACGGCCTCCTTCGGGGGCCACAGGTTCTGAGCGGCCTTCTGTTAATGTGGGTACTGCTCCTCTGGCCAAGCCTGCTGGCCTCTTCTGAGGAACAGCCCTTGGTTCCCTGGCTTGAGCTGGTTACAGTTCAGACAAGGCACCTTTTGATGTTCTGGAGAGCTCCGCCACCCTTAGGCCCCTTAAAACCCCAGGGCCTAAATCTGGTGGCACGGCCGATAAGTCGGTCATGGACTCCTCTGACGACCGCCCAACCCTGGCTGATAAGCTGCACCCTAAGTCTCTGGCATCCGCCCAGCCACTGCGCTTTCGTCGGGCCCTGATAACAGGCCTGACGCTGATCCTCCAGATCAGTACACGCTGCTGCTCATGCCGCAGTCCTCCCCAGAGGGTCATCTCTCTCGGGATCCTCCTTCCCCACCTCCCCAGGTGGAGACTTCTGGCTCGCCCGTCCATTCTGAGCTGGAGTTGGAGGAGCATCCATTCAACACCACCCTTGTGCCAGGGCCGGAACGCCCAACACCAGACCTCCCTCGGGAGCCGGCATCTCATGTGCTGTTGGCTCCACCGTCTGGGCCAGTTGCCCTGCCGTAGACTCTGGTGGGACTCTCCGCCCCTTTGGGGTCGATGGTGGAATTTCCTCCAGCGGGTCCGGCGCCATACCTGATGTTACCGGGCCCTTCTCATCCTCTGTCAGGGTCCCTGGCAGGTCCTACTACTCCTCCATCTGGCCCTCCCCTGGCTACTTGCAGTCAGGCCCTCCATCAGGACCCTCCGCTCTGCCGTCGGGGGCCTTCGCTGGGCCTCCCAACACCAGGTTTCTCACCCCCGCACTACCCTTCGTCAGGGTATCAGATGCCAGGATACCCCATGCCAGGGTATCCGATGCCAGGATATTCAAACCAGGGTATGCCGGGTCTTCATTACCCGATGCCTGGTTATCATTTTCAAGCCTACCCACCAGTCTATCAGCCCCCCCACCTCCTTCTCCACCGCCTCAACCTCAGGTGGACTTTTGGGCAGCACTTCCGTCTTGGTGGTCTGAGAACAAGTCACAGCTGGTTTCAGAGTTGGACTTGCACCAACCAGCCGCAGCTTCCATACTGGTTCACATGGATCCTATGCTGGGATCCCTTTCACCAGTGGAGTTTCACCCCTCTACCTTGGGACAGGCCTCACGCCCTACCACGGTAGCTGGTAATGGCAGGGGCCTCATGGCCTCATTGCAGGAGATCCCGCTCCCATGGACTCTGGACTCTGACTTCTCAGCCTCCTCTCTCTTGGGCTTTGAGACTCCTCCCCAGGAGGATCCAAAGGCCCTCTTAAATCTAACCCCCCCATGACCCCTCTTTCACGGAGATCCTCCAGAAGTTTCAGGAGGTGAATGGGTGAAAGACTGAGGTTTATTCGTCCTCCACGCTGGCCTTTAGAGCATTGAATTACCTGGCACACATGATTGTGTGCCAGAAATCTATCCTGGGCCAGCTGAAGTCGGAATTTGAGGCCTTGCCGAATTCTGAGGCAAAAACGAAGATTGCCCAGATGGTCAGGATGCAGAAATCTCCTTCCGTCATTCTCTGAGGGCGACATACAATGCGGTAGATTCTTTACCCGGAGTACTGCCACGGCTGTCAGCATGTGTAGGTACTCCTGGCTGTGAGTATCTGAATTGGCCCAAGATGTCCAGACCGCCATCCAGGGTGCTCCATTTAGAGGACCTGTCCTTTTTGGGTGTGATGTCAAAAACATCATTATTGAGCTACAGGACAGTGGCAAGGCACTGCGCTCTGTCCAGTCTATGTATTGCTCCAGTACCAACCCAAAGCAGCCTTTTCGTCACCAGCCCAGGCATCAGAATAGACAACAGGCAGTCAGACGTCCGAACAAATGTTGGGCCCCTTCAGCAGTGGCCACCCCTCTAGCCAAGTTCCAGCGGGATGCTGGGGCGATGCTTCCCCACACCCCCTCCCCCTCCTATCTCATGGCAGGGCCGCCAGCCTCCGCCACCAGCTCCGGAGGAACCAGTAGGGGCAGATTCACCAACCATCTGACCTGGTGGGAGGTGATCACTACAGATACATAGGTCCTTCAGCTAGTTGCTCAAGGCCACACCATCAAATTCAGAGGGACATCCAAGAAATCCTCCAGATCTCTCTCTCACTACCCAAAAGGCCACATTCCTCTCATAAGGGAGGAAATCCAGGCTCTTCTGACAAAATCAGCCATAGAGCCAGTTCCTTGAACACAGGAGGGAAGGGGATATTATTCCCACTTCTTCCTGGTCCCCAACAAGATGGGAGACTTCCATCCAATCCTGGATCTCAGCACGCTAAATCTGTAAATAGAGTACAAGAGATTCCACATGCTGACCCCACCTGGTCTGTTGCCACTGCTTCACCAGGGACATTGGCTGTGTGCACTGGACATGCAAGATACATACCTGTATTTTCCAATTTTTCCCTCCCACTGCCACTTCCTCCACTTTCCCTCCCAGAGGGAGCAGTTCCAGTTCAAAGCGCTCCCCTTTGGCCTTTCCTTGGCACCCAGTGTTCACCAAGTGCCTAGTGGTGGTGGCAGCGGCTTTACATCGCCAGGGGACATATGTGTTCCCGTAGCTCGACGACTTGCTCCTGTCAGCACCATTGTGGGGCAGCCTGGCGGCCTCCCTGACTGCTACCCTGGACCTTTTCCGGCAAGTGGAAATTGCATTGAATTACCCCAAATTCCACCTGGTTCCATCCCAACACCTCCAATTTATTGGGGCTGTGCTGGATACTGTTCAGGGTTGGGCCTTCATCCCATTGGACTGGGCGAAAACCTTGCGTTGGCAGGCCATCCAAGTGGTAACCAGCCAATGGACCATGGCCTGTTCTGTCTTATGCCTTCTGGGTCTTGTGGCAGCAGCTATCCCTACTGTCCCCCTGGCCAGGTGTTCCATGTAAAAATCGTGATCGCTTAATCACGACATAAATGTAAGCGAGTCATAATTAGCGAGTGTCAGTACAGCGGTAAAGTACAGTGAACCACAAATTATCGATCATGGCTTTTAAGTGTTCAGGAATCTTTCTAATTTCCTGCCTTTCCCTTTTTCTGTGAGCCATTTCTTCTAACACAGATCTCTGCCCATTTCTTTCAACATGTTGAAGGCCTTCCCACATACTGCCTTCAATTCTCAAGGATGTTATGTATTCAGTTTCCTACCTGTAACCCATTTTGTTTACCCTGTTAGTACTTTTTTTTTTCCTAAATGTCGTCATGGGTAACCAGTTATTCTTCTCTCAGAATGCCTTCATCCATAATGCCTTGTCTCAGTTCTGCCCCCAGAATGCCTTGTCCCAATGGTGTTGTCATGGGTACTGTTTAAAATCGCAGTTACTGGTGCTTCGGTCTCTTCAGTAAGATCTTTATACTGGATAGAGCGATGGAACTTGAACTTATTAACAGCCAAAAAGGTAGGCCTTTAGCCTTGTTCCATGGTTATCTGTACAGAGAGGACAAGGAAACCAATGAAAAAATATACTGGCGGTGTGTGGATTCGCATAAATATAGCTGTTTATCTCGAGTCCACACAGTGGGTAATGAGGTTGTTAAGGAATGCAAGAATCACGCCCATGTTGCTGATGCTGCAGATGTGGGTGCCAGGAGAGTTATGGCAAACATTAGGGAAAGAGCTAGAACTAGCGCTGAGACCACTTCGCAGGTGGTTGTGCAGTGTACTGGTTCAGCTAATGATGCCCTAGCTGGTCATTTACCTGCAGTCCACCTAATCAAGAGAACAGTGCAGAGAATCGGACGGGTTGAGAGAGGTTTTCCTGCTACTGTACAAGATCTAGTAATAACAAGAGTGTGTACACTAATAATGTCTGGTGAAAGTTTCTTATGCTTTGACAGTGGGAGCAAGCAGGACAGATTCTTGATTTTTGCAACCGAGGCAAACAAACAGCTGCTGAGGGAGTCAAGTGACTGGATGCTTGACGGCACATTTAAATCTTGCCCTACTCTGTTTGAGGAACTGTACACAGTGCACTGCATTAGGTCAGGAAAGTTATTACAGCAGTCTATGTTCTCATGAGTTAACAAAAAAGCAATGCCTATGCAAGGGTGTTCAAAACACTTAGTGAGCTGTGCACTGCATTGTCCACTGACACAGCGATTATGGATTTTGAAAAATCCACTTGGAAGGCATTCAGTGATGTGTTCCCCAAAACTGTTGTCCGAGGCTGTTTTTTTTTCATTATGCACAGGTGGTATGGAGAAGGATCCAGAAGTACCCTGATGTTCAAGAAAGGTACTGTGCAGATGCTGATTTCTCCCTACACCTCCGAATGCTGCTTTCACTGGCATTCATTCCTCCTGATGATGTGGTATCTACCTTTGACGACATGTGAGAGTGGGAATTTTTTGTGGCCAATGAGGAACTGCTGACGCCACTACTCAATTATTTTGAGACCACCTGGATTGGTAGACAGAGAGGTCATACTGGCAGAAGAATAGCTCATTTTCCACCCGTGCAGTGGAACTACTACGATGCAATAACCAGAGGCATAGCAAGAACAAATAATGCCATTGAATGATGGCATTGGGGGTTCAGTAGCCATCTGGGATCCTGCCATCCCAGCTTGTGGAGGCTGATCGCCTGCCTAAAAGAGGAACAGAGGCTGACAAAGCTCACAGTAGAGCAGTTGGTGTCAGGGGCTAGCAGTTCTGCACCGAAAAGGAAGTGCAAGAATCGAAACAGTCGCATCGAGAAGATTGTTAGTCAGTATGCTACTCAGAACAGGTATGATTACCTAAGGGTTAGCATATAACTTCCAATTCCAGCTGTGAAATGTGTACATGTGGAGATGACAGATTTTAAAGGACTATGCAAATGAAATAAAGGAATGTGGTCACAGTCCTCATGATTGTGTTTTTTTTCCTTTATTCTTTCACTATTTTAACATTGCAATTGACGTTTATGTCCCTGTCACTGAAGCAGAATATACTCTCTCTGTGCTGCTTATCTCTGCTTATGCCCCTGTCACCAAAGCAGAATATTCTCTCTCTGTGCTGCTCATCTCTGCTTATGCCGCTGTCACTGAAGCAGAATATACTCTCTCTGTGCTGTAGTTCACCATTCCTGGTATCGCTATTATGTCTTGCTAGTATTCAGTATTTTAGAGCGGTCACTATTTTTAACACGTCGCGGTAATCACTTTCGCTATTTATCACTCGCTATTATTCCCGTGCTGCTAATCACGGGATACCTGGCCAGGTTCCATATGCAGATTATGCAATGCATCCTAAGGGTCCAGTGGGACCAGAAATCAGGCGACCTGCATCACAGGATCCTGGTGTCCAGCCCCATGCATTGGGACCTCCTTTGGTGGCAGAATCTGTCTAATCTCACCAGAGGGGTTCCTTTTCAGGCACCCCTTCTGGCTCAGACTCTGGCAACGGACGCCTTGTTCAAGGCTGGGGTGCTCAGCTGGGTGACCACAGAACACGGAGATCCTGGTCTCAGCAGGAGCAATCTCTGCACATTAGTGTGCAAGAGATGCGGGCTGTAATGTACGCCCTTCAGGCTTTTCAGCCTCTTCTTCTTCCTGGGCCTCTCCTTGTACAGACAGATGTGTGTGGTCTGGTACCTGAACAAACAGGGAGGCACGTGGTCATATCCTCTGTGCAGGGAAGTGATGCGCATGTGGCAGTGGACGATACAGCACAGCCTACAGCTCACGGCAGTGCACGTCCCAGGCGTTCAAAACATCCTGGGGAACACTCTCAGCTGCACTCAGACAAGGGCACACGACTGAGAACTGAGGCAGTCAGTCGAAAACATCTTTGATCAGCGGAGTCTCCCAGATCTTGATCTGTTCGCCTCCCCAACCAACGGAAATCTAGCTAGTTTCTACTCACTTATTCCCAGGCGTGGAGTTTTCTGGCAAGATTCTTGTATGCCTTCCCTCCCTTCCCACTATTGCAGAGGGTGCTTCTGAAAATACAGCAAGAAGCAACTCACATGATTCTCATAGCCCCTTATTGGTCTTGCCAAGTGTGGTTTCCTCTGCTTCAGCAGCTGAAGGTGGAGCCTCCAAATCCTCTTCCCCTCTGCCAGAACCTGCTAACTCAAGATCAGGGCAGGCTGTTCCATCTGGGCCTCAAGTCTCTTCACCTTCATGGGTGGCACCTGCAGACCTAGGTTGCATGCTTTGGGGTCTCTTCCAGAGTAGCACAAGTCCTTGTGGAGGCCTGGAAGCCATCCACAAGAAACACATATGCTATGAAATGGAAGAAGTTCTCCATTTGGGCATCCACAAATGGTTGGGATCCTTTCTCTTGACCTGTCCCACAGGTCATGGAATATCTGTTGCATCTTTCTGACCTTGGCTTTAGTTACTCTTCTTTGTCTGCCATTTCTGCCTGCCACACTCTAGTTGATGGCAAAACTTTGGCTCAGCTGAAGGTTTCCAAAACCTTTCTGAAAGGAATTCTCCATCTGAAACCCCCAGTTAGGTACCCGGTTCCTCCGTGGGATCTGAACTTCATTCTAGAGAAACTCACTTTGCTTCCCTTTGAACCAGCCACGAGTTGTGACCTGCACTACTTTTCCTGGAAAGCGCTCTTTTTAGTTGCCATTACTTCTGCTTGAAGGATTTCCAAGCTTCAGGCCCTGATGTGTAAGGAGCCATATTTGATTTTTGACAGAGACTGGGTGGCTTTCCGTACAAATCCTAAGTTTCTACCAAAGACGGTTTCTGAGTTTACTTTGAATCAAGCCGTACGCGTGACAGTGTGTCACCCTGAGCATTCTAACCAAGGGGAGGCCATTCTGCACATGCCCAACGTGTACAGAACTTCGTTATTATATGAACCGGACAAAATCAGTCCGTAAGATGGATCAGCTTTTCGTTTTCCTTTGTGCCCAAAAGAGAGGGCGGTGCAGTTTCTAAACAATATTTGTCCAAATGGTTAGCAAGCTGCATTTTGTTTTTGTCAGAAATGTATAACAAGCCCCTTTTGGGGAAGTCGAGGGCACTCAGCCAGATGCATGGTTGCCTCTACTGCTGTTTCAGGAAAATTTCTGCCACAGACATTTGTGCGGCAGCCACTTGGAGCTCTGTCCACACCTTTACCAATGTCGCATAGTCTATATTATACAAGACAGTTCAGATTTGTGAATGAATGAATTCATTCACAAACTGACTGTCTTGTACGGTCTGGCTGTACGCCATTGGCCTTGCCTGCACCACTGGGCGCTGCAACCCACCGGCAGTCAGTCGGCGGGTGGCGGGCGGCAGGCGGTGGATGCTGCCGCCGCTGCCCGCCGGGGGAGCGGGTGGTGGGGCTTCATGGTGGGTTGGGTGGGGACACTAGGCACCAGGGATGTGTTGGGGGTATTTACTGCATACATCCCACGATCTGGAGTTTCGGTCCACTGACCACCAGGGATGGTTCGGGAGGAGGGGTTGTATTTACACTGATACAGCCCGCAATCAGGCTTTTCGTCCACTGACCACCAGGGATGTATTTGGGGGTTGTTTTTAACCAATGCAGCCCACTGTTAGGCTGGGTGTCGGGGCATTTGCTGTTACCCGCGATCGGGCCAGTGGGGGTGGTGGTGGATTTTCACCTTACCCGTGATCGGGCTGCAGGGGGGCATCGGTCCCGATGGCTGCTGCCTGGCAGGGCGCCAGGCGCAAGTCCTCGGGATCGGGCGCACCTGCATGCTAATGGAATGCAAATGAATAAATCAGATGCAAATGGCCCCCTGCACCTTGCATGAATTATGGCCCCATCTGCATGTCACCTTTTGAATATGGGGATTTTGCGCATGGCACAATGGTACTTGCACCACCGCAAGTTGTATGCTCCACTCTGACAACTTGCGGTGGCGCAAGTTCCACTGCGCCATGCACAGTGGCTGTGGCTGGGGGGTGATATTCAAAGGAGTTGCTCAATAGCGCAACTCCTTTGAATATCGCCTCGGCCACACCCCTGCGCAACTATTTTGTGCAGCGCAAGGGCTTGCGCCTAAGAATGGCGCAGTTTGAATATCCAGCCCATAGTATCTAGCCAACAAGATTTCTTTACTGAGAGATGTAGTTTCCTATATCGGTAGTATGGATGTCTACAGTACAAAGACTGACCAACAGAGGTCTCTGTTTCTTCATCGAAAGTACTCCCTATTGTATTTTTGTTCTATTCTCATGTGTAATACTAGTCTGATTGTTGTATTCACCCGCCATATTGTTCCTACTGTCTCTACTTATTGCCATCTACCTAATATGTAAATGGCCCTTGTATTCTGTGTAACTGTTGTATTACTGTTTCCTCAGTTGTACCCATGTACTATATACCTGTGTAACTCTACTTTCCTGCACCCCAGGACGCATCTGGAAATGAGCAGTTATTGCTCAGTGTGCCTTCCTGGTGAAACACTTGAATAAATAAATAAAATAAATAAAAATAATATGTAGACATATGTAGTAAGACATTGTGGGTACAATAAGAAGTTGTTTTCCAATTTCCTTACTATGAAGTGCAGTCTCATATTTCTGTAGTGGCTTCAACAATAAAAGCTCTCATATGTTTATTTTCAAAACAATGCATTGTGCATAAACAATATAATGTGTGTTAAGATCTGTGTGTTTAAGATCTATTACTGTTTTACCTGTAGATGAACTGTCTTTTCTCTCTGTTGATGCTCTCCACTGTGCTTACACATGATGCTGTGCTGTAATGATGTACTGTGATGTGCTGTAATGATGTACTGTGCCCTGTACCCCATTGTTGTAATCTCCGGTTGTTCCTGAAAATAGGCATACTGCTTGTCTAGTGTACTTACCCAGTTACCAAAAGCTAAATAAATAAATAAATAGTATCTAGCTGACAAGATTTCTTTACTGAGAGATGTATTCCCCTATTTTGGTAATGTAGATGTCTGCAATACCAAGACTGACCAAAAGAGGTCTCTGTTTCAAACCAGCTTTGTTTCCCTTGCATGATGTCACAGTTGGGGGCTGCAGCACTGAGAAAAGGAAGGGGTGGGTTATGCAAATGAAGCAGAGCACAGAAATTAAATGCATTTTTTCAGGGAAAACAGCACTTTTTGCCAGTTTGAATGGCAGGAGATTGAATCACAACTCCTACAGGTTACTACTCCCATTTGCTATGGCAGACGTCACAAAATCACTTTAAATTTCCTGTTTTTGCCTCCGTTCCAAGCATCCACCACTCTTTCAGTGAAAAAATACTTCCTTATGTTGCCCCTGAACCTCCCCATCTAACTTAATTTCATGCCCCCCTTGTTCTTGCACATCTTCTTTTCTGAAAGATGCTGCCTTCTTGTACCTTGTTTATGCCCCTGAGGAACTTGAATGTTTCTATCATGCCCCCCCCATTCGGGAAATACATATTGAGTTCCCCTAGCCTCTCCTCATAAGCTTTTTCAAGCAGTCCCTGCAGCATCTTTGTAGCCCTCCTCTGGACTGTCTCCAGTCTGTCTATGTCCTTCCAGAGATGTGGTCTCCAGAACTGGACATAGTACTCCAGCTGAGGTCTCACCAGTGATCTGTACAGTGGCATAACCACCTCCTACTTTCTGCTGGTGATACCTCTCCCAATGCACTCCAGCATCCAAACGGCCCTCCCCACATCCCTCTCACATTGTTTGGTTGCCTTTAGGTCATCCGATATGAGTACCCCCAAGTCCGTTCCTGCCTGGTGTCTGCCAATACCTCTCCCTCCATCTTGTACACCTCCCCTGAATTTCTGCCCCCAAATCATGATTTTGCACTTTTTGCATTGAATCGCAACTGCCACACTTCTGACCACTTCTCCAACCTGCTTAGGTCCTTTCTCATTTTTTCTGTCCCCTTTGGAGTGTCAGCCCTGTTGCAGATCTTAGTGTTGTCTGCAAAAGACATACTTTCCCCTCCAGCCCCTCCATCACTTGTAAAGACATTGAAAGAGGACTGATCCCAGGACTGACCCCTGTGGCACCCCACTGGTCACCTCCCTCTCCTCAGAGTGAATGCCATTCACCAGCACCCTCTGTGTCCTGTCTTTCAACCAATTTCTGACTTGCTTTACCACCTTGGGGCCCACCCCCATGCTGCCTAACTTGTTAGCCAACCTTCTATGTGGGACAGTATTAAAGGCCTTGCTGAAGTCTAAGTAGGCCACATCCACTGCCCTTCCTGATCTACCTCCCTGGTCACCCAGTCAAATAAATCTATTAGATTTGTTTGACATGACCTTCCCGCTGTGAATCCATGCTATCCTGGATCCTGTGCATTTATTCCTTTTTATTCCATTTGTAAGTATCAATAGAGATGATGAAATAGTTTAATCTTCAGAATGCAGAGACTGTTAAATGTGAGAGTACAGCTAGTGACTGACTCAATGAGATTTAGTACTTGTCCAAAATATAAGAAAGTGCTGCATGCCGTCACACCTACTGTATAATAATATTAATAATAATCAATAACCTTTGGTTTAATGGGCCATCTTCCATAGGAATGCTCAGGCAATATAAGGGTATTATTGGTAGGATTTGGATGATTAGAATGATTGATAGGATGCAGAGTGATTGTGTAAGCGCTCCTCAATTTTAAGAGGAGCTATTCCTCACCTTAGGGCCTTAGTCTCAGTATCCCCCTTCCCCTTCCACCTTATTTCCCCAGGTTAGTTAGCAGTAAGAGTCCTTGGGGGACCTTTCCTGTTGGTCACCACTTGGGGCAGCAGAGCTTGGCGAAAACAAATAAGGGGTAAGGAAGCTTGAGAGAGAGAGGGGAGAAGGGAGGCAGTGAGGACAGGAGATTGTTGGGCACTGCTAGGGCAGTGTGCAGGGGGTCCCTCCCTTCCTTTGGGCAGAACATCAATGCAGTGGCAAAGCACCGGGTCCTGGGTTGGAATTTCTGTGGGTGGTGGTAGGTAGCCACAGATGCAGTCATTTGGGGCCTTGGATCTCCTGGGGGCTGGGTGGTGAGAGAACCCAGTGAGAGTAGGCAATAGAGAAGTAGGCTAGGCCACGGGGGATGTTTAGGGGGTTCATGGAGGAGTGATAGAAGCCTGGGCTCTCAGAGCTGCAGGGGCTATGGCAGGGCTCCTGCAGGAAGGGGGCTAGTGGCAGCAGTCTTTCTCTTTCTTGGTATGGCAGGGCAGCTCAGGCATGTAAGTGATGGGACTGGGAGAGCCTTTACCCATATGGAGTCTGTTTGGAGGGACAGGCCTCGGGGTAGCCGGATGAATTTGCCCAGGTGGGTTGTAAAAGGCATTTTAGGTTCTCCATGCCAGTTTGCTCCACTCGAGCACAGGATGAAAGTTTGGGGGAGACTGTTTTTTGGCCAGTGGAACTGCCATGTGATAAGAGATTTGCAGCAGGAAATCAATATAGGCTGCAGTGTGATCAGGGCCTTGGGGCCAGGTAGGTCAGGCCAGAGGCAGGGGTTACAGAGATTGTTTCAGAGGAAATTGTGGCAGCTGGGGTACTTGCAGACCACATTGTCTGTGTCCTTTTGGCCAGGGAAAGAGCCAATGTAAGGAGTTTGGGGAAGATTTTCACTTCTCAGGGTAAAGGGAGTGTCTTGATGAGAAGATGAGCACCCCAGCATGTTGAAAGAAGTAGGATACCCCTAGAAAGTTAGGTGAAACTTCAGATTTCTGATACTTACCCATGCCGGTGGGATGTGGGGAGCTTCACGCTTCTGGTGATAACATTTCTGGCCTAAAGACCAGTAGTTAATTGTGGTGTTGAGCTAAGAAATATCTGCCTGCCTAATTTCTGCCTTTAAAGAATCTTCCGCTCCATAGTTTGTAAAAGTTAGCCCCATGGAGCTGTAAAATGTTTAGAGTTTTAAGCAATGGGACCTCTGGGTTCATCTAAATCATTGAGGGCCCAGGAGAATACATTTGATTTGCTTTGGCATTCAGTCTCTGTGTTTGATTTGATTCCTCTATTTTAGTTTTTAATGAAATTACTTCTTAGTTTTCAGAGATATCCATGAGCCTTATTTTCCAAGGGTGTTTTTAAGCAGTTCCTAGCTAAGTCTCTTCGGTGGTCCAGGGCCGGAGAAGAGAGTGAGTGACATCCATGAATGAATTCTGATTCTCCTGCTGGACAATCGGTGGTGGAGTGAAGGGCCTGTATCTGCCTGGTAAGACCTATTTTAATTCCTTAATGTAGTTTTGGGAGCTGTTTGGAGAGAATCTATATTGTAGTCACCTTTCTCGGGAACATCAGCCCCTAGACAGATGAGGAAGGGGTGGGTTATACATGGGGGGCTCATCCAGGATCTCTTGTGCCCCCACATCCTAAATTAATTAAATTCCCAGACTGGAGGGCTGACTGGTCCAATCTTGGCCTCCCTAGGCCATGGGGCACAGTAAAAAATGTGTTGGTGGCGTAGTGGTAGGCCCTTCTAGTGTTAGATCTGAGGCGCTCTCTGGAGTGGCGTTACCACGTGACTTGCTGGTCATGCAGTTCTATTCTAGCCTTCCGATTGACTGATGACCCAGAGAGAGGAAAGCAGTCCAGTGAGCTGGTGGCATTTTGCAGCAGTGGGTCCGAGAGTGCAGTGGTGAGCTAGGAGTCTGGTGGCCATGTCTAAACAAGAAGATCTTGGACTGAAGCAAGCACCTGTTGTGTTGCTCCTTCGACACTGGTGGTAAGAAAGGGAGTGGGCCACGTTTGAATAAATCCTTTCTACAAAATGGCTGGCAGAGGGTTTAAAATGGAAGATATACATCCCCCTGAGGAGCCCCTGTCTATGGTTCCTTCATCACTCCTTACCTGGCTGTGGAATACTGGAGGGAGATGACAATCAGATGAGTGCTGTATCTGATGTGGATTCAGGGGGGAGGGTGTTGTAAGGTTGCCCATTTGCAGCATCTGCTCCAGTTCTGCCCCAGAGGCATATTCAGCTGGGCCCCTCTAGCGTTTAATTTGGGGTACCCTCCTAGCACTTCTGAAGGACCCTCTTCATTGTGGTCACAGGGAAGCTTGGAGCCAGGGCTGTTTGAGAAGCTCTCCCTGGCAGACCCATCCCCAGAAAGGAGAAGTTGTCTGAACCCTCCCCGGATGTAATAGTGGAATCAGTAGAAGAGGAGGGTGGTGCTGGAGAGAAGGATCAAGGAGGCGATGAGGGGCATAGATGTCTGCCCCACCCTTCTTCACCAGCTGCCTACTATCCCTGTGGCAGAGGGAGGGTCAGGGGCCTAAGAAAACCTGTGAGTGACCCCCAGGGCCCAGGGGGGCCCCAACTTGGTCCCTGTCTGGGGGGAAGCCCACCAGCCCTGGCTGAAAGACTAGTTGATTCAACACCTGTGAGAACAAGAACACTGACCAAGTTGAGAGCCTTGGGAGACAGCCCTGGAGTAACAATGGAGAGAGGTGATTTCTGAAGATGAAGGCTTTGCTGAAGAGAAAATGATCAACTGGAATTTCCAGTTCACATACTGTGAAGTATATAGAGCTATCCCAAAGCCATATCACTGCCCTGTGATCCCTCCACGCATCATACCCCACGCCTACCGCTACATTCAAGAACCCTCAGGTCCAGGATGGATGGACTCAACTGCAGTGACCCTCTGAACATAGCTTGTCATAGAGGAACTTGGCTGGAGCCAGGTATGGCAAGGAGAACAAGTGCGAGAGATCTGCCTGAGTGGAGCCAGGCAGAGAGGTGGGTTCATAAGAGAATACGGATTAAGAACCCACATTTGGAATATCATTATACATCAGAGAAGTTTTGGGACATTATAGAGGAAATGCATGAGGACTGTTTCTACAAGGAGCAATTGGAGAAGCTGAAACATCGACCAGGAGCTGAAGGGCGTCCATCTCACGAACTATTCCAAAAGGCGCATGCTATATGCCATACTGCCCCATGGGCTGGACTTACATTGTTCAAGCATTTTGCATTGATCCAGGATTTGGCTGGGTGTCAGGTAAAGTATTACATCATTTCCAAAGACTCTTTTGGGGACATTACTACCAAGCTGGACCTCGATTTCTGTTTCCCACCTGGAGGTGGTATGGGAACAAAACCCTTGATGGAAAAATTATTTTATTTTTATTATCAAGAATTGATTTTTAAATATTATTTTATGTGATTTTAGATGGGATTAATTATGGGAAATGTTTACTGTAATTTCTGGTTAAGATTACTGTTGATTAAATCTTAAAAACATTAAAATGGAGGAATGATGCCTTTTAAAATGGAGACAGTCTCAGAGTTTATTAAAAAATGGTTTGAGAAAGATTGTTTTTAAAACTGAAACTTCTCTAACTCTGGCATCTAGGCTCTGTAACTGTGGCTTGAGAGATACAAGTGGCCTAGCTTACATTGCTGACACCCTGTAACTAGCCCAGAGAAGCATCCCTGTGATCTTTCTTGGCTGATTTATAGGTATGTTTTTGAATCCAGGCTATAGTGGACATTCCAAAGCTAGGATTCCATAGAAATCCTCAAAAGTTCCCCTAATTGAATAGATTTATAACCCTGTTTTCTACAGAAAATAGGTCACATGACTGGTACAGCCACTAGCCAGATGGACATTCTCAAGAAGAAAAAAAACTTGTCTTAGAAAATGCAGTTTAAAATCTCTATTGACTTCACATTAGAATACATTTTTTTATTCATAGTTTAAAGATGCAATGTACTGCCACTACAAAAATTGGACAGTTAATATACACTAGTATGAGTAATAAGCTTACCAAGTTTCATAAGTTAAGGACCAGGAATTAGAAGTTATGTATAAAACTTATTTTAATAACATTCTCGTAATTAATAACTAGACAAATCTAGTCTCTCATGATAGCTCACATGCTGAAGAGTCAGAAAATATGACTCTTAAGTATGTACCTGGTTGCTGTGCAGAGAAAAAACGTCTAAAATTTGGCAAAAGCAAGATGATTTATGATTGCTTGTAGGAAGAACAAAGGAACCTTATGTGTTTCTACAAATAACTAGTATTTAAAAGCATTGATAATGATTTTTTCTTACAAATCTTATATCATTCTGCAGCTTAGAATATTTCAAGCAAGACTATCACTTTATTTTAAAATTTTTTTATTAAAATTATGAAGTTATAATCCTTAATAGTGTAATTTAAAAAGTATCAGTGCTAGAAATTTAAAATTCATACCAAAATGCTCCTCTCAAAGAGAAACACCTGAATATGTAAGTTTAATGTTTAAATTAGGTTGAATAAGAACGTTATTAAGAAAAATGATTTTTAATTAAAAAATAAGTCTTAAGGAAAAGGGGATGTCCTAGAAAGCATGTCTGTATGTCATCATTTATCATCTAAGAAGTCCTACCTCCTTAGTGACCCAAACCAATCAAAGTCTGGTGGTGGTCAAGTTGATATTAATAAATTCTGCTAACCGCACCCCAGTCTGAGCTGAAACATTGATGTAAGAGGACCTATGCTAGTCTGATTAAAAAATGTGGCTGCAACTTCAGTGGCTTTATAACTTGCTAGGCTTGAAAAGCTTTAGGCCACACCTGTATTTGGAATACTGGGACCAGCCTAAGGATAAACTTGAAAGCTTATGCAGTGCTGACACAAAGAGTAAAGGCAAATTGCTTGGACAAGGACATTCTCATTGTGTTATGAAGCAAGGTCTGTGTTTTATTTACTGAGCATTTTGACTGAAGTAATGTTGCCTGCTAAAGCCTAGACCAGAGACATAACTTTAAAAGTCACACAAGCTGCAGTGCTGTGAAAAAAAGAAAGTCTAGTGTCTAAGATTTTAAAATCAGATAAATCAACATAAATAAGTCAAGTTCCAGTTATTGAAACAGCATTGCTATCCACAAGAAAGTTCTTTGAATCCAGTATTGCTATGGGCTATGCAGATTGAAGCTGTGTTCTACAAATCCAAGAACTGTCTTTTGGTGAAGTGACTTTTAACAAAGGAAGTTTAACCTGCAATGTTTGTCCATGCCAAAAAGTTCCAGAGTCAATAAGATTTGCTGACTAAAAGACTTTATGACGCAAAGCCAGACTCAACCAAGATTTCTAAGTTGAGAGAAGAACCACTTCTACTGTACAACCAGAAATGTAAGTATAATTTTAATTACTTTTACTAATTAATTTTAATTGATAGTTTTAATAGTTTAAATTGGCTTATCTGGGAAAGTAACATGTACACTTACTTTTAACTACAGAACTTGGGGTATATGGTTGAAAGGTTAAACAGAAAAATACTTTGCATGATCTGAAAAGTTAAAACTAAGTATTATGAAAGTATAATACAAAACATTGATGTAATGAATTGTTGCAAGTTCTCATAAAAAAGGGCATAATACTAAGGGCCAGATATTCAAAGCTTTACGCCTGGCACAAATCCATACTGCTGGAATAGTGCTGGATTTGCACAGGTTGCAATATTCAAAAGCCCCATTAACGCCGCCACTGTGTGGTAGCGCTGACACTAAAAGATAATAGTATGCAGGGGCAGGGTTAGGGGAGCGCCCAGGAATGCTGGCAGTGCAGCATATTCAAAAGTATAGTGCCGCGCTACAGGCATTAGCACGACCTGTAGCACGGTGCTAATTACCACTGAAAAAAAGCCAGCGGTGCCCCACCCTACATCGTGGACCCCTGTATCTGCTGTATTTCATTAATATCCCTGGTAGTCCAGTGGTCCCCCCTCCCCCCAGCATGACTCCCAACCCCCATAGCCACAGTGACATAAATAAATATTCCCTGGTAGTCCAGTGGTCCCCCACCCCCAGAACGACTCCCGACCCCTGCTACTAAGTGCTCATTTGTACCTCAGTCAGCAGCAGGCCATGGTGGTGAGAGGAGGGCTGAGTCAGCCACTGGCTCTGTTCGTGGATTGTTCTTGGGATGAGCACAGGCATCACTGCTGGGTGGGGGGACCACTAGACTACCAGGGAAAAATATTTTGTATTGTAGAATGGGGTTGGAATTCATGCTGGGAGATGGGGGGAACCACTGGACTACCAGGGAAAATGTCTTTATTTCACCATGGCTACAGGGGTCAGAAGTCATGCTGGGGGTTGGGGGGACCACTGGACTACCAGAGAAATTTATTGATTACATCATGGAAGGAGATCATACCTCCAACTGTCCCTGAATTTCAGGGACATCCAGGATTTTGCCTCACAATTTTCCTCTGTCCCTCATGAACGTTTTGTGTTTATGACTGAACAGTGGAGATTGTCAGCATAGAATAATATCATACATTAAAGTTACAGACCTTATATTCTTCAGACAATACATCGTACACTAATCCCCTTATTCTATCAGCTTTGTGGGTAAATATTACCAATTTGTAAGAAGAGTCACTGATTTGGGGTCTTTGTCCCTATTTTTTTAAGCCCTGTCCTTGATTCAGGAGGCAAGGGGCTGAGAGGTCTGTATGCACCAACTGTTCCTGCTGTTTTCATCTTGTACTTCCATTCTGACCAACAGGGGATGCTGTGGGCATGCCTTGGCCTGCAGCATTCAGCCTGTACTTCCATTCTGACCAAAAGGTGGGGCTGTGTGCTCCCTGCAGTAGCACTGGGCAAACTGCATGGTAATGTATGCTAAGCAGCATATAATGAGATGCAAATGTGCCTGTTTGCCCATGGATTACCTAAATAGGCTCATTTGCATGGGAGCTCTGAATATAACTCACTTTTGCCCCAGGCTATTGTGTTAGCACTGTGCTATCAGGATAGCCCCGGGCAGACAATACTCCAGCATAGCACAGTTCTGCAGTGTGTGGCTTACATTGTTGTTTGCAGTAGATGTGAGACATCTCTGTGCAATCACACATAATGTTTTCCACCTGCAACACTGGCTTGCTCCAGTTTCTAATGAGCTGCACTTGCAGTGTGCACTTCCATGTTGCTATATTCAGTGCTGTCTTATTCCTGGGCTATTTTCGCCCTGTACTCCTGGGCCTGTTTGCCTGGCTTCCTTTGCTTGCTATATTCAGCTGGTTTTGCACCAGGCTATTCCTTTTGAATATAGCTTGCTTTTTACTCCGGGCTAAGTTTGCCCACCAGGCAGTACTAATTTAGCCCTGGGGCAAAGTTTTGAATATCTGGCACTAAGCATGGTAAAAGACTAATATATTTATTTGCATTGTTTATTTGCTAGAATTTTATTTGTTATTAGTTTGCTTGATTTTCTGAAACAATTTTGTTGATGTTTACAGTTATTATGCTTGATATTTATGCTAATGAGGAATATTTAGAATTATTGTATATATGGTAATACAATACATATATATTTCATATATATAAGTGTGGAAAGCAGTGTTATTGCCATTATAATGAATCTGGAGAGCATGGGATAATATCATATGTGAATTTTTATTATTTTTGGTAATTTATTAAGCAATTATTTTTTTTTGTAAGGCCCAAGGTAAATCCAAGTGCATTATTGTAAAAAGTGATATTATAGCCTTTGTTCTGACAGTAGACCTACCACTTAAAAAAAAAAACTTTAAGGACTCTGGGACTGTGCCAGGAAGCTGCTCCTCGGAGCAGGCCAAAGGGGTAACTGTATAATAAAATGAGAGACTATAGTCTAAATTTTCTAAGAAATAAGTGGTCTTAAGTTGCATTGAAATCCTTAATCCTTTTCTGAAAAAAAGAGATATACATATTTAAATGTTTATTACTACTTGGGGGTATGTATCAGTGGTGTTTGTTAGAGAGAGAGAGAGATGGATGTGTGTTTGGGGTGTGCATGAGTAAAAATTTGTAGTACAGTATCTGTATAAATGTTATGGTGGGTGGAATCATTTAAGGTACAGAAACATAAAAATGTGATTATAAATGTTTTGACCTGCTGTGTGTGCATGTGTTTACATCACATTTCTGACAGTTTTGTTCAATCTAAGTATGGATCCTCCTGGCACAGGTAAGGTAGGGGGTTAGGTTTAGGGATGGTGGTATTTGGGGGGGCTTAAGCAGGTTTTGTCCCTTAAGCCTTTTTCAGGCATCTTGGCGGTGGTTTGTGGAGTGAGCATACTCAGTCTACTGGTTGGGGTGCCTGTTTTAGGGCCCTCTTCCATCATTCCCAGGAGGGGAAGTTTTCCTGGGTAGGGGGAGAGTGTAAGCCCCCCTCAGTTTTGAAGGGGCTTATTTCATACTTTAGGGCCTTAGTCTTGTTCCCCCCTTTATCCAATTTCCCCCAAGTTAGGTAGCTGTAAGTGTCCAGGGGGAGTTTTCCTGTTGGCCGCCACTTGGGGGCAGCAGAGTTTGGAGAATATGAATAAGGGGTAAGGAAGCTTGACAGAGAAGTGAGAAGGGAGGCAGTGAGGACAGGAGATGGTTGAGAACTGCTAGGGCAGTGTGAAGGGGGTTCCCCCCTTCCTTCAGGCAGGATGGCAATGCAGCAGCGAAGCACCAGGTCCTGGGATGGGCTTTCTGTGGGTGGTGGTAGGTAGCCACAGATGTGGTCATTTTGGGCCTTGGGTCTCCTGGGGGCTGGGTGGTGAGAGAACCCAGTGAGAGTAGGCAGTAGGAAAGTAGGCTAGACTTTGGGGGACATTTAGGGGGCTCATGGAGGAGTGATAGAAGCCTGCACTTTCGGGGCTGCAGGGGTTGTGGCAGGGCTCTTGCAGGAGGGGGCTGGTGGCAGCAGTCTTTTTCTTTCCCGGCATGGCAGGGCAGCTCAGGCGTGTAAGTGATGGGGCTGGGGGAGCCTTTACCCATATGGGGCCTGTTTGGAGGGACAGGCCTTGGGGCAGCCGGATGAATTTGCCCAGGTGGGTCATAAAAGGCCCTTTAGGTTCCCCTTGCCAGTTTGCTCCACTCGAGCACAGGATGAAATTCTGGGGGAGACTGTTCGTGGCCAGCGGAACTGACCACCGTGTGATAAGAGATTTGCAGGAGGAAAGCAATACAAACTGCGGTGTGATCAGGGCCTTGGGACCAGGCAGGTGAGGCCAGAGACAAGGGTTACAGAGATTGTTGTAGAGGAAATGGTGGCAGCTGGGGTCTAGCAAGTTGCACCATCCGTGTCCCTTTGGCCAGGTTAGAGTCAGGGAATGGAGTTTGGAGAAGCTTTTTGCTTCTCAGGGTAAAGGCAGTGGCTTGATGAGAAGCGGAGCAGTCCAGCACGTTGAAAGAAGTAGGATACCCCTAGAAAGTTAGATGGAACTTCAGATTTCTGGTACTTACCCATGCCGGTTGGGATGTGGGAAGCTTATGCTTCTAATGATAACATTTATGGCCTAAAGACCAGTAGTTAATTGTGGCGTTGAGCTAAGAAATATCTGCCTGCCTAATTTCTACCTTTAAAGAATCTCCCGCTCCATGGTTTGTAAAAAGCTAGCCCCAATGGAGCTGTAAAAGTTTTAGAGTTTTAAACAATGGGACTCCTGGGTTCTTCTAAATCATTGAGGGCCCAGGGGAATACAATTTGAACTGCTTTGGAGTTCAGTCTCTGTGTTTGATTTGATTCTTCTATTTTAGTGTCTAATGAAATTACTTCTTAGTTTTTAGAGCTATCTATAAACCTTATTTTCCAAGGGTGTTTTTAAGCATTTCCTAGCTGAGTCTCTTTCGGGGTCTGGGGCCAGAGGAGAGCGCGAGTGACATCCATGAATTAATTCTGATTTTCCTGCTGGACAGTTGGGGGGGAGGGCCTGCGTCTGTCTGGTAAGACCTATTTTAATTCATTAGTGTAGTTTTGGGAGCTGTTTGGAGAGAACCTATGTTGTAGCCACCTTCCTTGGGAACATCAGCCCCTAGACAGATGAGGAAGGGGTTGGGTTGCAATTGTTTATAATACATATAGAATAATGCATGGGGAGATGTGCATAATGAGGATTGTATGCACACCGAGGTGTGCAATGTCCCACAAACCCTGAGGACAAAGCCCGAGGGGTTTATGAGGGCATTGCACACCTCAGGTGTGCATAAAATCTGAATTTAAACATTTCCCCATGTTTTATTTTTTATATTTACTGGTTATTTAACTATTGCACACAAGTCCCGGCACCTGCATGACAGCATGAAATCATGCCTCTGCTGCACAAGTTACTGCTGCTGCTGTGGTCCGTGGCTGTAAACGAATGCAGCCCCCCCTCAAGAATGTACAACCTCCTACCCAACACATGACATTTCCCCCAAAATACAAAATCTTAATTTTTTTTAAATAGTGAAGCCGAGTGTAACAAGGGATAAAGAAGTTTGTCCCAATATTTCAGGCTAACCTCATTTTGGTCTAAAACATAATGGGCTGGATATTCAAACTGCGCCATTCTTAGGCGCAAGCCCTTGCGCTGCACAAAATAGTTGTGCAGGGGTGTGGCTGGGGCAATATTCAAAGGAGTTGCGCTATTGAGCAACTCCTTTGAATATCACCCCCCAGCCACAGCCACTGTGCATGGTGCAGTGGAACTTGTGCCACCGCAAGTTGTCAGAGTGGAGCATACAACTTGCGGTGGTGCAGCTCATTAACATGTGCAAAATCCCGTATTCAAAGGTGACATGCAAATGGGGCCATAATTCATACGAAGACACGGGGGCCATTGCATCTGATTATGTCCCATTTGCCTCATCTGCTGTCATGGAGTGCGCCCGATCCCCAAGGACTTGCACCTGGCGCCTGCCAGGCAGCAGCCATCAGGGACCGCACCCCTTGCAGCCCGTCGCAGGCAAAGAGTGAAAATCCCCACCACCATCCCCACTGGCCCAATCGCGGGCAACAGCAGAAATGTCCCCCCACCAGCCCGACCGCGGGCTGCATTAGTTAAAACAACCCCGAATACATCCCTGGTGGTCCAGTGGACCGAAAAGCCTGATCGCGGGCTGTATCAGTGTAAATACAACCCCTACTCCCGAACATAGCCCTGGTGGTCAGTGGACCGAAACTCCCGTTAGTGGGATGTAAGCCAGTAAACCCCGAGACACTGAGCCCTGGTGAGTCAGTGGACCCAAGCGATCGATGGATGGATGCGCAGCCACCTACCCCCCAACACATCCCTGGTGCCTAGGTCCCCCACCCCACCCACCCATGAAGCCCCACCACCCGCCCGACTGACTGCCCAGTAGGGCTCCGCCGCCCGATGGTGCAGAGCAAGATCAATGGGTGAGCAGCCCACTCCTACATACAAGACCAGTCCAGTTTTGTGAATAATTTCATTCACAAATCTGAGACTGTCTTATCTCAATATAGACTGCATGCCCATTGGCTCTTGCTCTGCACCAATGGCGTGCAGCCTCACAGGCAGTTAGTCAGCGGGTGGCGGGCGGCAGGCAGATGGGATGCTGCTGCCCGCTGGCTGCCGGGGGGCGGGTGGTGGGGCTTCATGGGTGGGTGGGTGGGGACACTAGGCACCAGGGATGTGTTGGGGGTATTTACTGCATACATCCTGCGATCAGGAGTTTCGTCCACTGGACCACCAGGGATATGTTCGGGAGGAGGGGGTTGTATTTACACTGATACAGCCCACGATCAGGCTTTTCAGTCCACTGGACCACCAGGGATGTATTTGGGGGTTGTTTTAAACTAATGCAGCCCGCGGTCAGGCTGGTGAGGGAACATTTCTGCTGTTGCCGCGATCGGCCAGTGGGGGTGGTGGTGGGATTTTCACTTTTTGCCCATGATCGGGCTGCAGGGGGGCACAGGGAGGGTTAAATAGCCACAGGTGGCAGCTGCTGTGTTGCACCCTGCAATGCAGCAGCTCACCTGTGGGTGGCCCCCACTTGAGCCTTTTATTTTGGCTCAAAGTTGTGCAGGCACAGGTTGGGGTTGCGCCTGCACAACTCTGCACAGCCCGGCTGAATATCAGGCTGTGCAGTTTATGCATGGTTCCTCCCCCTCCAGTTCAGCATGCATTCATTTGCATTGCGCTGTTGCTCAGCATGTTTTCTGTGGCGCAACTGCCTCCTGCTGAATATCGCGGAATGGAGCAAGTTCGGACTTGTGCAGGCGCAACCCTATTGCGCATGTCGCAACCCTTTTGAATATCTGGCCCAATGTGTTTGTGTAACAAATGTTGGCCTATATAACTGAATTATATAAAACTTGTAAAGCTACAAGTCAAACTGAGCCACAAGTTGCAATATTAAAGTGCCTTTTGATATTTGTACTGACCATGTGAGTAATAGAAAACAGGTGTCTTAAGTGTCTGCAAAGACAGAAATACAGGGATAGAGTTCAAATTACCCTTCTGACTATTATTATCAGGACAGGCCAAAATGCTTGTATGCACATTCTTAAGTCCAAATCTATTTCTTCCTCCTAGACCTTGATAACTGGTAGTGACAACTATTACTAGCCATATATAGTAATGTAATATAATTTACACTATCTATACATTTGTGCTGACCAAAGATGAGCTCATACATATACTAAAAAGAGAATTGCCTTTTAAGTTGATGTTTGTATTTGTTTTGAACCAATCATAGACAACCATAGGAAGTGATGATACTGTCTTCCACTATATAAGCAAGCCTGCATTCACTGTTAGTTTGAAGAATGAAGGATGTACCACCTGTAATCTCTTGCTGTGATTATTGTTATAATCATTAAATTCTTCCGCCATCAGCCTCGTCTCCGTTCGTCTCCTTTCTAAGTATTTGTAATAGATAATTTACTAACTGTAATTTTTTTTTGCCCATCACTACAATTGGTGCCTTAAAGACTCGGATCGCTGGTGCTGCATGTGAGGAGGCAACCTAACTGCTGGTTGGTTAGTCTGCGAGCCCTAATAAGAAGGTGACAACGCTCGGAGACGTGGTGCTGCTGGCTTAAAGCAAGAGAAGAAGGTACACACAGACAGTCACAGCCACTTGACAATCAGGTGATGTATGCTTTTGTATGCTTCTCAAATTGTTTTAAATATAAAATAATGCTTAACTCTGTAGGAACTCATGGGGCAGAGTAGGTAAGTGAAGGTGCTGGGACTTGCAAGCCAGACCTCACAAGGGAGCCATAAGACATAGCTAGACAGACCAGGGCACCAGTGCACGGGTGCACCCGGCTGTAAAGGCTAGGCAGGCAAGAAAAAGATAAGAAGAATGAGTATGGAAACAATAATAGGCCATTTTCTGGAAGAAACACCTATAGGGGAAGCATGAACCAGTGCCTGATGATCAACAGGCACAATTGTATTTTACTCAGCAAGTGTCTCTTCGTAATGAGGGAGTAAAAAATGAAAATGAAATCTTTGCAAATGCATTGCAAGGGCTGTGGCAGTATAATCAGACTATTGTGTGTCGCCAGAATAAAGAAGTAGCTCAGATGAGGGATGAAAGGGATCAAAATGCTAAACAACTAGAAGAATTAACATTGATGTATAAAGACAGTGTCCCAATAGATCAACACCAAGAGTTAGAGCAGCAGTGTATTAATTTTAGGACACAGCTAATAAAAGCACAAAGGGATTTGTGTCTGTTAAATAGGGATCATGCCCTTCTACAGATTAAGCTAGACCAACAGTCACAAGAGCAGGCTAGTGAAACCAGGCAACTGTATACAGAACTACAGGATGCAATGGAGAAGATTCAAGAGTTAAGTAATATAGGAGAAGGGGTGGTAAAGGTTAAAGTGGCACCCATGCAAACACGGGGAATGACGGCCACCGGTGGACCTATGTCTGCTGCCACAAAGTATCAGCAAGAACAATATGCTTTAGAGCTGCAAAACAAGTGTGCTAAACATGGAATAAAAAGGGAATACGCTGAAAAAATGGGAAACAAGGAAGAGGCAGAAAGACATAAAAAGCAAGAAGATAACTATGATAAAAAGTATGCAAAAGTAAGAGATACTTTAAAAGAGGATGATGAGGCACGTCAGGCTATGGGCAGAGAAAGTGATGAAGAAGGGCCCACTACCTCCCCACCAGGAGCTAAAAAAGAGGAATGGGTAGAAAGGGAGGAGACGCATGAAATGGAGAAGGATGGAGAAGAGTGGAAGGCAGTGGGAGGTAAAGTGGTAAAGACAAGAAAGGTGGTACGAGAGCCCCCGCAATCACCAATAACCATTAAAAAGGAAGATAAAAGCCCTATAGTCAAGGATCTGACTATAGAGGAAATGACCAATTTGGGCCAAATGCTAGGTCCAATTGATCACAAAACCAACCTACCTGAATTGAGGCAGAAATTAAAGCAGTTAACAACCACCCTCTGCTTAACCAACCAAGACGTATGTAGGTTGGTTATGTTTTAAGTTGTCCCCCGCCTTAGCAGAAGCTATGCCCGAGGAGGTTCAGGGGACACTCAAAGGGGCCATGCAAAACATAAATTCATGGGCAGACTATAATGAAGTAGTTGAGGCTATCAGAAAAGCAAGAGGGGAATCTGCAAAGCAAGAAGTTGACTGGGACAGAATACTGCAAACAAAGCTGCAGTCGGGAGAGAGACCACGGGTCTTTATCCCTCGACTTTTTGAGGTCTATCAGAGGTACGGAGGGCAGAATTGCCCCTCAGAAGATGATACTACCTTCCGAGACTTATGGATTAGGGCATATGATTTAGACCCCACCCTAAGAACAGTTGTAAAACTGGCTCCAACCCAGGAGGAGCGAATCACCCTCCTAGAGACTTATCTTAATGAAAAACAGCGAAAGGCGGAAGTTGCCACTGTGACATGGACAAATGAAGGACCACAAAAAGAAGCTAGAACGTGCTTTAATTGTAAAAAGCCTGGGCATGTAATAAGTGATTGCTGGGCAAAGGGGGGAGGTAAGGAAGGACAAGGACCTAGGCAAATGGGAAGGAGCCGGGGCCAAAAAAGGCAAGATGCAAGAGATAAACCAGGACGAGGGGGTGATAGTGCACAGGATTTGTTGGATCGGATAAAACAATATTAGATGCAGTGGGCGAAAAAACCAACGCCGCCCTCAAGAATTTGATGATGAAGACATCATCAAGCGGCTGGCAGCGATCAAACAGTTGGCTGAAGAATAGGGATGTGGAGGCCTCGGGGCCCCTGACTCACGATGGGTATGTGCGCTAACATTTGATAACCAGGGGCGACCAACCGTGCCACTTAAAATGGGAAAAAAACACGTGATGGCTTTAGTTGATACTGGGGCAGCTGTCTCACTTACTACTATGCACATACCACTGGATCCAGAAAAACCTCCCTTACAAATAGAGAGCTGCACAGGACACACAGCACAAAGTACATGACTCACCCACAAATAGTTGCTTTAGGAACCAAAGTAGTTGGGGAGGGAAGATTCATAGTAATGGAGGGAAGCCTCACAAAGCAAAATATAATAGGAAGTGACTTTTTAAAGAAACACCGCCTAATTATTGATCTAGTCAACAAGTGCTTGCAGGCAAGTAACAGTTAAAGGGTATAGTATTACAACAGTACCTGAGAGTTATATTTGGGCTTCAGTTAAATCCAATAAAGCATATAATCGGCCCAAGGTAAGCCAAACAGAGTTACAACAAATAATAGACAAATACCCCAGTGTAAGGCGGTGTCTGGCACTGATTGTGGGACAGTCAGTGACACAGAAATAGCAGTGGAAGGCCCCTACCCTGGACATACTAAACAGTACCCCATCCCACAGGAGGCAGTAACAGGAATAGAGCCAGTAATTAATGATTTATTGTCCCAAGGGGTATTGCGACCCATTTGCTCAACAGCAAATAGCCCTATATGGCCCGTTAAAAAACCCAATGGAAAGTATCATCTAACTATAGATTACAGAAAATTAAATAAAGTAACTCCACAAGTTAGCCCCATTATAAGTATGGCAATTGAAATGTTTAACAAACTTAAACCTACAAGTAAAGTTTTTTTGGTTCTCGACCTGGCAAACGGATTTTGGTCCCCACCCCTCAGCCGACAAGATCAGTATAAGTTTGCTTTTACTTTTAAAAATCAACAATACACCTTTACTCATTTGCCCCAGGGGTTCCACTCCTCCCCAACGTTATTTCATCGCTATGTGCAACAAGTACTCAAGAGGAGGGTTGGAACATGAGGTAATCCAATCGTGGATGATTTGTTGTTGCAAAGCAGAAATCAGGGAGCACACCAATTATTAGACCAAGTGCTTAAAGCCCTAGCTAAAGAGGTCTTAAAATTAATCCAGAGAAGGTACAAATTGCTAGGCCAGAAGTGACATTTTTAGGAACCATAGTGTCAGAGAAGGGTAGGCGTGTTGATCCTGCCAGGGCTACTCTTATACAAAAGTTACCTTTACCAACGACTGTAACAGGGCTTAGGAAACTGTTAGGAATGACCAATTTTTGCAGAGATTATATTGAAGGGTATTCTGAAATCACTAAGCCGTTGTATGCATTACTCCGAGACAACCCACAAAAAGAGGACAAGCTAATATGGGAAGGGAAGAGTTGCAGTGTTTTAAAAATTAAACAAGCTGTTAATGAAGCTCCAGCTTTAGCCATCCCAGATCATGCAAAACCATTTATAATACAAGCTGTAGCAACAGACGACACTATAATAGCAGTAGTATTACAAAATCATTGGGATAATTTGGTCCCAATAACATACTTAAATCGACAGTTGTCTAAAGTGGAACAAGGTTTTAGCCAGTGTGAAAAAACATTATTGGCAATAGCGTGGGCAGTACAAGCCTGCAAAGAAATAGTTGGATTTAGCCCTATAATTATCCAAACAACTCACACGCCCATTAAATTGTTAGTGGAAGGAAAGGCAAAGGGAGTCAGCCATAGCAGGCAGGCTAAGTGGCTGCTAGCACTACAGGATAAACAAGTTACAGTACAAAAACTCAATAAGCCCCACATGATGCAGTACTTGGACTACCAAGGAGAGCTCCAATGATTGTGGGGAACCTGCAACAGGAGGCATATTTGTCCCCCTTTGTAGAAAGACATGGAGATGATAAAGGTCATACAATGTTGTGTGTTGATGGATCGCGATACTGGGAAAAAGGAAATGCCTATACTGGTGCGGCTGTGTATTTTAATACTGGGGATGATGATGAAATGAGGCCCCTAGATCAGCAGTGGTTGCTCATTAAATTATCACCAGGAGATTCATTTCAGTACGCAGAATTGGTAGCCATATATGAGGCAATAAAGGCAGTCCCATACGGGCGCTTCACAATTTGTACTGACTCACAGTTTGCTATAGGCTCGCTAACCACATGGTTGCCCATATGGGCTAGAAGGGATATGAAAACAGCTACAGGGGAGCATGTGCGACATAGACAGCTTTTAAAAGCAATTTTAAAGGAAGGGGAGAAGCTCCCGGGGAGAATAGCTTTAGTTAAAGTAAAAGCTCACACTACCAGTAAGTATGGAACCTTCGAGGAATGGGGAAATGAGAAAGCAGATAAATGGGCTAAAATTGCTGCCAAGGAAGGGGACCCTTGGGAGGGCATCAGACCACAGGACAGGCAAGGCTCCAGTAGTGTTAGTGAGGTTAAAAGGGTGGATACTCCGCCTAACTTGCAGGAGCTCCAAAAACAGGACAAGTGGATACAAGAGAAAATAAAACATGTGCAAAAGGATCCGAAGGTCCATGGGGTCTTCACAATAATAGATAATGTTTTATATCAAAGGGAAAGACAAAATCCCAAAGTGGGTAGTGCCCGACTCTTTACAAAAGGACACTGTACTAGAAAACCATCGGTGGGCAGGACACCCAGGACATGATAAAACCTGCCAAATTATCAAAGGTAAATATTACTGGCCCGACATATTTAAAACTGTCCGATCAGTACTACAGACATGCTTAATATGCCTCCAGCAGGACCCCAAGCGAGAAAAATACCCCCTACAGCGATTACCTTTAGCAGAAGGACCATGGGATGCATTACAAATTGATTATGTTGGGCCGTTGCCCACTGCAAAGGGGGGATATAAGTATATGCTGGTAGTGATAGATATGTTCTCAAAATGGGTGAGGCATTTCCAGTTAAGAGTGCCAATGCTATAACAACAGCTCGAATTTTATATACACAAGTTTGTGCTAGGTGGGGATTTCTAATATCATAGAATCTGATAGAGGAACTCATTTGTAAACCAAGTGATGCAGGAAATGTATAAGTAATGAGAGTTCAACAGCGATACATTTGCCATATAGGCCTCAGGCCTCAGGGATGGTGGAAAGATTGAATCGGACCTTGAAAATGCCCTTAAAAGGCAGTGTTGGATGAAGGAAAGGACTGGTTACACACCTCCGGGATTTTGATGGCCATTAGATGGACAGTCCAAGCTAGTACAGGATTAACCCCTTATGAATTGATGACAGGAAGAAAAATGAGGTTGGTTCACCCACAGGATGTACCCCCACCAGGCTCAGCTACCCAAGATAAGGTTAAACATGAGCAGTTTTTAAAGGCAATACAGTATCAACTAGACAAATATTTAACCTTTTCAACCAGGAACATGGCTGTGGCACATGAGCAAAATAAGTAAGGTAGACAGCCGGTAGCAGGATGGGGGCTACCTATAGAGGAGGGAGATGTAGTGATGGTGCGAAATTGGGAACAGAAAAATCCTTGGAAGGATGCTAATTGGTTAGGACCATACCAAGTGTGCAAACAGTTAGGTGAGAGTACAGTATATGTGGTTAAAGTAAGAGCAAGAAAGGGGCTGGAGGAAGAAACAAGAATTCTGGGTACATGTTGATCAGTGTAAAAAGTGTCAAACAAAGCTGGTTGAAAATTAAAATACTACACTTGATGTTTATAGCCATGAAGACCCAAGACATCATTATCATCGGCTTGGTGACAGCCATAAGATTTTCTATAATCCTCAGCCTATACATTAATGTGGAACAGACTAATGTCACGTGTGAGTATGAACAGTCCATTACACTGTTAATCAGTTGGAACTGGGACCCTGTTGATACAAACACCTACACGACACGAGCATGGAAAGCCACCTGGACTAAAAACAACTGTACTTTCATATCTACAAATTGGTGTGTGGACATTTTTAACAGCTGGTCCAGCTGTGCCTCAGAGCTCAAGACTGGATCACAGCAAAGCTACATGGACTGGGAACAGAAAAATGGGTCTCTTGTTATAAACAGAGCCACACCAAAGGACAATGGTGTTTATGTGTTAACTCTGTCCTACTGTCTTTGGGGTGATAATAGTGTTTGTAACTATGCTGGTGTAAACAACTCATTACGTTTTGTAGTCTCAGATGCCATATACTTAACTGTAACACCAACCGAATGCCCAAATGTGACAACAGGGCCAGAGAGTGGACTTACATCAACACCTATTGATCAAATGCCTGTAAATAATGTAAAGTACAGTAGAGTGCATATAAACTTAGATTTTTCTGGTTGGAATATAAATGTTAACAGTAGTTGTGCTGACACAGGTGTATCAAAGTTTTATGCCACCATGTTAATTGACATGTTAAGTGCCTTCCATGCCAAAACAGGGAGCATAATGGCCCCTCTTATTAGTAAAGAAAGGGTTAGTAATACTAGAAAGAAACGAGGTCTGTGGGGAGACCTGGCTGGACTTTTGGATCAGGAATGAGCATATGGAATAGGGCAGACCTTGAGGCCAATTAAGGGTACCAAGACCAGTTTAATACTAACACAGGAGAGAGGTCTTGCTACCACTTACAGTAGGCCAGCAAGGTTTAGCAATGGAAGGCGTTTATCTGTGTACAATATACATAGGTGGGCCATTTGTTTAAAGAGGTAGAGCACAAAATTAATGAAGTTGTGGTTGAACATAATGAAGAAGTTTTAATAATACCATAAATAAAGCTATAGTGTAGTGCTTATGAATCTTATGTTTTAACTAAGTTAGTCAATTGTTACAGGAAATTACTCATACTCAATTGCCTAATCAAATTTCTGACACACAGCTAAAATTGTGGTATTGTCCAGATTGCGTTAATGTTAATGATAGTAAGTGTATAACTTTTTGTATTAAAGCTCGAGCCCCACCTATGTGGTGGATTCGCAAGGTAACCAAAGTATATGTTAAACCACAAGTGTTTAGACCTAACAGTACGCTTAGTAGCACCATGAGGGTGTCCCTCATGGTAAGACTACCTCAAGTTGAGTATAACAAGGAGGTGTACTCCCAAATAGTAAAAGTACACTCTGTAGGGTATTTACAAGGCCAGTATTATGCATATCGAGTCTCGCCCCCAGAGATCTTAGTACGCAGCAATGATGGGTCCTGGGTAGCACCAAACTTACATTGCTGTGAGGAAATAAATAGTCAATGGATATGCCAGTGTGACATCATGTCACAAACGCAACCCATTTGTGGGGAAATTCCCATGGGTCAAGCTAAAAATAATACTGCCTGGTGCCCTATCCAGTTAAAATGATGGTATACCCCACAAGTAGTTGTAACCTATAATGATACTAACCAATACTGTGTTGTTACAAACACACCAATCTTATTTTATGAAGGACAAATGTGTACTATTCACAACCCAAACTTTTGTATTATTCCCAAACATAACGTATATATTGGTGACAAGGTGTTGCACCCTATTACCAACCTGGAGGATGAGAGTTATAATGTGACATTTAATACCCCACACCAAGCATATGATATTAACAAGTATGCGCCATCATTTGGAGCTATGATACCTCTCCTGTCTCTTAACATGCAGTCACTTTTAAATCGAAAAGATACTCATTTGATACAAATCCAAAATACTGCTCATAAGGCACAAGTAGTTGTAAATGAATTGCTCAGTGAGAGTGATAATGAGCACTTGATTTATAGTTATGCAGGAGGACCCTTAGGAGTCCTGTCTTTTAAAGTTTTACTTGTGTTGCAAGTGGTCTTAGTGTTCTTGGTAATTATAGGCCTGTGTCGCTTAAGACTTATTATTCGTAAAGTACGTAATGAGATGTACATGCTCCGAGGAGCTGCACTGCTGCACAAATAATAATTAGGCAATATTGGGACAAGGGGGGCTTGTAACAAGGGATAAAGAAGTTTGTTCCAATATTTCAGGCTAACCTCATTTTGGTCTAAAACATAATGTGTTTGTGTAACAAATGTTGGCCTATATAACTGAATTATATAAAACTTGTAAAGCTACAAGTCAAACTGAGCCACAAGTTGCAATATTAAAGTGCCTTTTGATATTTGTACTGACCATGTGAGTAATAGAAAACAGGTGTCTTAAGTGTCTGCAAAGACAGAAATACAGGGATAGAGTTCAAATTACCCTTCTGACTATTATTATCAGGACAGCCCAAAATGCTTGTATGCACATTCCTAAGTCCAAATCTATTTCTTCCTCCTAGACCTTGGTAACTGGTAGTGACAACTATTACTAGCCATAAATAGTAATATAATTTACACTATCTATACATTTGTGCTGACCAAAGATGAGCTCATACATATACTAAAAAGAGAATTGCCTTTTAAGTTGATGTTTGTATTTGTTTTGAACCAATCATAGACAACCATAGGAAGTGATGATACTGTCTTCCACTATATAAGCAAGCCTGCATTCACTGTTAGCTTGAAGAATGAAGGATGTACCACCTGTAATCTCTCGCTGTGATTATTGTTATAATCATTAAATTCTTCTGCCATCAGCCTCATCTCCGTTCATCTCCTTTCTAAGTATTTGTAATAGATAATTTACTAACTGTAATTTTGTCCACAACGCTACACCGAGCAACCCCACTACCACGAAAGAGCGGCCGTTGTTAGGTGTGGTTCCACACTGCTGAGCTTGCTTCCACCAGTCAGTCACCATGCACAGAAGCCTTCATCACTATAACAAAGACAAAAAAATACATAAAAATGTGAAGTCATGCCATACCTATAATTGGCTTTCTCCTCCTCCTCAACAGAGTTGCACTCTGCGATCGGCTCCCACTCGGTATACTGTTAAATGTTTTTTGTCTGTGGTGCCTGACGAGAAAGTAGTTCACGTGTTGGAAGTTTGCAGGTGCGGCATGCTCAGCTTGGCAGCATGAGGGAAGGCAGCCGTGCAGCTGCTCACCTGGCATGGGATGTGTTGGCAGAGCGTTTAAGAAAGGTGGTTGGGCAAACTCCGTTATTCACAGTTCTTTATTCACACATGTGAATAATGGAGTTTATCAGACACTGCTAGCAGTTGATAAACATCACTAACCAGTAAATATAATATGATAAGTACTGAGGAAGTGGCAGGTACTGAGGTAGTTAGGAGGTAGGTCGTATATAAGATGCTTGTGCAACATACACTGTAACTTTGGGGTATGCTGACTAGGTCCCTGCTAAAGGGACTACCATCCTTGGTGGGGTGCAATGAAGAAGAAACAGGAACCCTCTTGAGAAGTGCTCCACCCCTTGAGGTGCCACAGGAACAAGGTCCCATTAGGCCAAAGGTACCTTAAAGAGGAAGGGCCAAAAAAGCAAATGAATGATGTGAACGTAACACCCACTTTCCATAATGAGGTAAAAGATGCAGCCTGTGGAAAAGCGATTCCAGGATCACATTATGTAGGACTACCATTCTACTCCAACTCTGAAATGTTTAATGAATTCATAATTAGTATTATGACCTCTGGCATGGAGGAGAGGAAAAAAAAACCTGTGAAGGAAATTGCCCTGGAACCAAGGCCTAGGTCGCCATCCATCCCAGGCTGAGGTCCTGTTGATTGACTGATTGATTGATTGAATGATTGATTATTACAAGGGAGAACACAGTCCCACAATATGAAAGAAGTTAAATACTACTGTATGTAATACCCTTGAGGAAGGCTCATCACAGATATGTCAGGGTAGGAGCGAACGAACCAGGACTAGGCCCCCATTAATAGTTAGGTAATACCTCTAGGGCAATTTTGGGCAGGGCAAAGGGGCCTTTTAGTGCTCCTTAAGCTTAGCCTTCACAAACTGGAGACTGGTAATGGTAGTGAGGGAAGAGGGAAGACTGTTCCATATATGGGGAAGTCTGTACCTGATAGAGGCTTGACCCTCACTGAGTCTGCACCTGGGAATTTGTAATATTTTTTCATTCTCCGACCTTAAAAAGTATGTGGGATTGGAAGAGGGGGTAAACGTGTCAGTGAGATACCCCGGTAGTTTCCAGACCAACACTTGGCATCTAGCAGAGCAATATGGAGTGATTGCTTCATAGGGAGGGAGGGAGGCCCAGTCTAGATCCTTATGCACTGTGCAGTGATGGGTGCAGGAAGGGCAGGCCAATGTAACTCTACAGAGTGAGTTGAAGAGGATGGTAAGCTTTGCTATGGCAGAGGAGGAGGCTCCAGAGATAACTACATCCCCATAGTCTAGCAATGTGAAGACTGAGTACTCCACCAGAGTTTTTCTGGTTTTAAATGGGAGATAATTTTGAACTCTATAGAGAGCTCCTAGTCTGGCAAAATATTTTCCCCGATATGGTTTATGTGAAGTAAGTAGTCTAGCTGTTGATCTAGGATCACTCCAAGATATTTATAGGAAGTTATGTAGGGGATAGGGTCACCAGATAAGGAGTTCAGCTTCAGAGGAGAGGGGGTTGAGCACAATCAATGGGCAGTACCAAACAGCATAGTGGCTGTTTTTTCAGTGTTCATAGCCAGGTGATTGGCGAGAAGCCCTTTTTTCACATTAACAAAGTTGGCCTGAAGAGAAAGCTCAATGTCAGAGAGGGAGTGACAAGAAGAGAAAATGATGGTACAGTATCATCTGCTTACATGTGGGACTTGCAAGCGTATAGGCAGTTGGGGAGAACATTACTGAAAACTGAGAAAAGAAGGGGGCCAAGGACTGACCCCTGTGGAACCCCTAAAGAGACTGGGAGCTGAGAGGAACTTGAGGACCCTAAGTTGACTGATTGGGTTCCATCAAAGAGGTAGGAGTAATAGTAACTTATATGCGTCTTCAATATCAGACCTCATATGCTACTCCATATTAGAAGAAGGAGTGAGAAGAAACTGAGAACTTGGGTACTGCTTGATGTTTTGTAGAATTGTAGGGAAAAGAAATGGATGTGGCAGAATTTAAAGAAATCTTCTAAACTCTCACTCCATCCTTCTAATGGGATGCTTATACTCAAAGGTGTCTCAGATCCGAATTTATACCATCAAAAGGACCCAAAGACGAAGGCCCCACTGTTGGAGAAATGGTGGCCTGGCTTGCAAGGTGGAGAAGCCATGGAACATCCTATGCTGTGATGAGAAAGATACTAATACAGCAAAATGCCTTTTCTGAGACAAGTGGTCAGTCAGGTATTACTATTGGGGATGTCATCATTTCATTCACTCCTTGGGACTAAACATAAGCGCAAGCTGCTCCGCCACAGGATTGTCACTGACCTAACTCAAACTGAATTTTTTATGTGGTTAACATTTGAAGGGCTATGGGGAGTGGGAACTAGAGAGTATGATAGGCAGGGGGTTGTTTATTAAACTCTGTTATTGTGACAGGGTGGAGGGAGGTGGGAGGTTCTTAATTTGGCATGGGTGGGGGAGATTTATTTTTTTTTATTGTAGGAACAGAGCAAGCCACTATTTTTTTTTTTTTTTGTGGGAGGGTAGTGAGTTTGCAAAAGGAAAACAGATGTCAGGTGTCAGCTTTAACATGCAATCAATGTGGTTTTATTTGACAATGACATTATGACAATGTTTCTTAAAAAAACAGTCTTTGAGATCACTTTACAGATAATTCATGCAGTTCTTTGTAAAAATAGATCAGGTTAATTAACCAGGCTAAACAGGTAAATCGGCAGGAACACCTCTCTTTGGCACTATCAAGCAGGTCTCTGCTTGAAACGTGTTTCTCTTAGAGTTTCAGATACACTTTTAACAGTAAGATATTTCCCTTACTCAGACCAAAGACAGACTGACTAATTCAGTTTCACAGGGCTTATATACCCTCCTCCTCTGGGTCACGTGATCTGTCTCACTTCCAATACACAGGTATAAAATGCCTCATTGTATGGCTGGCTGTCTTCTAAGAAGCTGGCCTCCCTTTAAGGTAAGGTTTCTACCTGATTTGATATAAAACAAATGGACACTCAGGGCAGGACATTATATCACATAAAGGGCATTTAAACATACATTACAACAACCATTTCCTCCATATCACCTAGTGTGTATTTGTGCTTAGACTGTGACTTTAAACAATTATTTTTATTTACATTTGGCTGGCTTGGCCTGTAGTCTTTTACACTGCCAGGCAGACAAGAGTCCCACGTGGAAGGGAACGCCTCCGGTTTGGACAGACACCACCAGGCCTTTGAAGATGGGTAGTATTTGCATACTGGTCCGTTTTCAACCTCAGGGCTCAGCCTTCCCTGCTGGCCTGAGAAAACACCATATTTTTGAATTCTGCAAAGTTCCTGGGCTCAGTCTGCAGTGCTGACACAGAGGCCCAGACATTCAGAGCACTTGCACATGGCGCAAAGTAGGTGCGCCGGTGCAAGTCCAGAGTTGCGCCACTGAGCGATATTGAAAGAGACCCGCGGTGCAGCACAACTCCCATTGTGCAAATGTGCAACTGTAATGTATGCGGTGCAAGTGCATGGGAACGTTCCCATGAATAAGAGGTGCAATGGCATATTCAACCGCAGAGCATGGCGCAAGTCTGGAGCAAACCCCAGGTTGCGCCAGGCAGACTTGAGCCAATAGATTTTGGCTCAAACACCCACACAGCAGATGCGCAACACTGCAGAGAGAGGGGGAATGAGAGACAGAAAGAGAGGGGGAGCCAGTCAGACAGACCAGGAGAGAGTGAGAGACACATAGACAGATGGACGGACGGACAGAGTGGGAGAGGGGACACAGTGACACAGCAATGGACAGTGGCCTATTCCTGATGGACACAGTCATGAGGGGTGTGAGGAGGCAGGAGGAACACCAGCATGGCCGACCAAGGGCCCGGCAACGGTATGCCTGACACAGGTGGTACCGTGCCAGGATCACGTATGAGAACTTCAGTGACACAGAGATTGTGGGCTGGTACCACCTGAACAGGGCAGTTCTGAGGAAGCTCTGTGAGCTGTGCAGTGATGAGATGCAGGCACCCACCAGACGTAGCCATGCCATGTCAGTGGAGACCAAGGTGACAGCAGTGATGTGCCTGCTTGCCACGGGCACCTTCCAGAAACCATCGGGTGATACCACAGGCATCACCCAGTCAGCCAGCTCCCACCTCCTCACCCAGTTCCTCAATGCTCTGCTGCCACATGCTTTGGAATACATCCATTTCCCCAGCACACCGGCAGAGTGTACAGCAAACATGCAGGAGTTCCACCGGGTGGCACGCATGCCAGGTGTGATGGGGCAATAGACTGCACCCATGTAGGCATCCACACACCACCTGGCCCAGAGAGCACATTATACATAAATCAAAAGGGATACCCATCTATCAACTGCCAGGTGGTGTGCGATGCCACGGGGCGCATTATCAGTGTCTTGCCACACACCCCGGGAGTGCACATGACACATTCATATGGCACAGTTCTGCACTGTGCCAAAGGTTCGAGTGGGGAGACAGCCCCACGGGCCACCTTGTCAGTGAGCAGGACATGCGCATGCATGGCTGAGAGCCACAGCCCAGGGGGCTGGGGAGGGAGGATGGTGTGGATGCAGAGGTGAATGTGATGGCTGAGAGAGAGTGTGTGGAAGAACAGCAAAGCACAGAGATAACCATGCCTCATTCCACACAGGTGACAGTGCATACCCCTTAAGGCCATGGCTGCTCACCCCCTACCGGCAACCATTATCTCTCGCGGAGGAGAGATACAATGAGGCACACGCCAGCACACGCAATATCATCAAGCATGTCTTTGGCATGCTAAAGATGCGATTCTGTTGCCTAGACAGATCACGTGGTGCCTTACAATACAGCCCATCGAAAGCATGTAGCATATTCCTGGCCTGCTGCATCCTGCACAATGTGGCCATTGACCGTGGAGTAGTAGTCGAGGCTGAAGAGGGTGACAGTAGCGGGGACAATGGTGCTGATGTGTTGGAGGGCAGTGGGCAGGCTCCCCATGGCAGGAGGGACCCGAGACTGGTGCAGGAGATACGGAGGCATTGGGACACCATAGCAAGAGAGCACTACAGGCAACGCAGGTGAGTGCACCAACACACAGGCAACATCAATACAGACCATCACGACACACAGTGAATGTGGCCCTGTGCAGCTGTAGGCACGCATGGTGGATGGTGTACAACATGCAGGGCAGGGCCACAGGCACACGGCCATGTACACAAAGACACAGGTGGCAATGGCATGCACACCGACACACACGTACACAGGCACAGACAAATGTGGTGAGGGACAGGACATGGATCAGAAGCATGGCACCGGTGCATAGGCACCAATGGTGCTGGTAGGCCCTCATCACATCCATGCCACATGTCCCAGCTGCACAGTCCACACACACAGGGGGCATGCACCATGACACACACGTGTGCCACCACATGTGTGCCTCAACAGCACCACCCACATGTGCGTGTGGCAACAGCAGCAGATGGCAGGCAGGGCAGCATACACATCACTCCAACCACGCAGTACCACGGCCACCACGGCCATGTGGGGCAGCCGCATCACCACTGAACGGCAGATGCCAGCTTCCCAGCAGCTACAGGTGGCATGTCAGATGTGCCCCCAGGGATAGATGTGTGGGACCATGACCAGGTTCGTGCAGGAGTGTCAAGGCTGCCAAACAGGCCCACCCCAGGGGTATCAGGGATGCTGACCAATGACCCCGGCATACTCCATGAAGGTGTCACCAGCCTCCGGGACCGTAGGATGGAATGTGCATTGCGGGGTGTCCCCTGCACCAGGCCGGGCCCAGTGGCTGCCACCGAGGCTAACCAAGCAGCAATGGTACCAGCCATGCAGTCCATTGATACCACAATGGCACCAGTCATGCGGTCCAATGACACAGTCATGGCCTCCTGCATCTGAGTGAGCCTGTCAATTAGTCTCACTTCAGCCCTGTCCTGATGCTTGGCCATCCAGCGCACCTCTGCCCGCAGTGTACGCACCTCACTGGCAAGCAACGCCTGGTTCCCCATGGATGCCCACAGTAACCGGGTGTGGTCCATCAACTGCCCAGCATCCTGGGCCACATGGTCCTCCCACAGAGCTGGGGGTGTCGACATCACTGAACAGCCTTCCTCTCAGGTGGACGATGTACAGTGGTCCATTCGGGGGGCACATTCCTATCTAGCACACCAGCAGTGGGCACCATGGCTTGCTGCACAACAGCACAGGCATCCCGCTGCTACTGCCTGACTGTCTGCTAGGCAGTGCCCTGCACCATGGCCACATCCATGGTACCACCACCGGCCACACTGGACACAGCCGTGGCACCACGCACAGCTGCACCAGTGGGGATGGGGGGGCGGTCGGGTAGCGACATGAATAGCGCAGGGACCTGCCTCTGCCTGTGGTCCGAGCAGAGGCGTGTTGGGCACCAACATCTCCACAAGGCTGTCCAGTACCAAGGTCATGTCATCATCGGTGTCTGACAACACCCCAAGCTGGGTTTCTGCACACAGCATCTCAAGGTTGTCATCGTGCAGGAACCTAGACAGGGGCTTGTCAGATCCCATGTTGTGCTTGGCTGCATGGCCAATGAGGCTGAGACACATCTTGTCATGGCTCTGGATGCCCATCGAGCTAGAGGGTCAGGCATCTACGTCCGCATCTGCATCCACGGGTCCCTCTGCACAGACGTGTGATGGAGCTGCAAAGCAAGACAAGAGTGTTAGTAGTCCAGCATACGCCGATTCCCCTCCCCACAGACTGCACCGTGCAGACCCATGTGTCCGCATCCACACAGACTAGCGACAGTGGGAATTGTCTGTGTGAGACTTGCACAGCACACCCAACAGTAGGTCATACTCAACATGCAGTGAGGGGCTTCCACCAGTCTGAAACCCACCACCTGGGACACCCTCCAAGGCAGTGTGGCTTACAGTGGACGCCACCAGTTCCTTGGTGGCCATCAGCAGTGGCACAGTGACAGGCCACCACAGATTGCCTGGCGGGATGCCCTTATGGCCACCACCTTGTCCTTAATCTGCCACTTGTCCATGCCGACCTTCCTTTTACACTCCTGGGGTGTGCAGTGGTGGTGGTGGTGGCCATGGGCATTGACATAGCATGCCACCGCATCCTATCCCTCCGCACGCTGCTGTGGTGTACCTGTGGCACTGCTGAGGAGGTCCTCGCAGTCCATGTAGGCCTCAATGGTACAGCACATATGGCATTGAGTCACCATCGTGCATTCAGTCAGTGCCCCCATTGTGCACATGCGCATGGTGCACAGGGTTATGGCCTCTGACCCCAGGCCATGTCATGACCCCATGCCCCTGCATGGCCCATGTGCAGTGCGCATGCCCATGACTGCATGAATACCATGCACTGTGCAGTGTCCACGCATCCACATGCTGTGTGATTGCAGCCAAGTGCATCCTATCATGCATTCTGCACAAGTGGCTGGCACATGTGCTGTCCCATGGCCATCTTCCCCCTTTACTAGGCACACAGGAATGGCTCAGCAGAGGTGCAGATGAGTGCTCACCTGGACTGAGGTTGAGCTGGTCAACCTTGCGGTCCTGGTGCAGCCCTTTGAGGGGCAGCTGTTTGGCCAGGTGCCACTGCAGCAGGCCAGGGGGGACATGTGGCAGCAGGTCGCCAGTGGCATGGAGTGACGTACCGAGGTCTGTCACATGGAAGAGCAGTGCCAGCACCGCTACAGAGACCTGCGTCAGAGGGAACCAGTGAGACTGTGGCGTCTGCAGGCCCGTGTCCTGCGGGGCACTGTGCCACAGCCAGGTGGGTGTGCTACTGTTGTTCCCCTGCCAATATGCGGTGTTGTGGTGCTTGCAGTGCTGTGCGGCATGGCCCACAGTGGATACGTCATTGGCCTGGGGTATCACGCAGTGTGCATGTCAGCTGCACATGTGGCTGGCATGCTGAAGTGTGTGCCTCAGGACTGACAGGAACACGCCCAGCACACAGCGGCCTGTGTGTTGGGGGGAGGCCACACATGCGTGACTGTGTACTGATGTCCTCCTCTGTTTATTCCCACCCACAGGGCTGGAGGACCATAGACAGGCCAGGGCAGCAGCGGAGGAGGCCAGGGTGACGCCACCACCAGGGCAGCAGGCGGCACCAGCTGCAGAGCATGAGGCAGGTAAGCTTTGTCACCATCCTTCTCACTGTCACTGTGGACTACTCGTAGGGTTGGGGCACAGCCATGGCTGCCTCTGCCATGCACCCGGACTGCGGTGTGTGTGCCATGCAGTCTATTGTGCATTCCACTGTGTGACAGCCCATGGCCGCCTTGTACCGGCTTTCGGTGGGGTGGGAGTGTGTACACGGCTTACGACGGTTAAGGCGGAAAGCCGTGCTTACTGTGTGCCATGTGCCCCGCGCACGCGGGCCTGTGGACACAGCACTTCTTCATCTGCCTCTTTGCGCCACTGTGGTGTGCCATGTAGATGGCTGGCACTGACCACTGTGCATGTGGCCCATCCAGTCACTCCATGGGTGTGTGCTGCCACTGTCCATTGTGCACAGTGGGTGGGCTGTGGTCCTTGGGGCTCTGCACTGATGTCCTGTCTTGTCTCTTCCCTTAGTGTGCAGTCTGGCCATCTGTGGAGGGGCTGACAGGCCTGTGAAGGGACGCAGCGGCAGATACTGGCTGTGCTACAGCGCATACTGTCCATGGTGAGGTCCATCCAGAGGACAACCATGGCCATACGGGCAGGACAGCTGAGGTGTGGACCTGTCAGCCGAATACGCCACTGATGTCCATTGTTTATAGCCCCTTTCCCTTGCCATTCCAGTTCTTCTGCATTCCCCCATCATCTTGTACAGCTCCAGTCCCATTCCCCCTCCTACCACTTTCCTCCCCTGTCCCTGTTGTTGGTTTTGTATTTCATTGCTGTTTTATATAAAGCTTTATTTCTGTACATGCCTGAGTCCATGTGTGCTGTGCCGGTGGCATGTGGAGCCATGCTGCAGTGGTTGGGGGTTTGTCCGGACTGTTGGGGGGGGTTGCTGCTGTTCCCTGCTGTGGCCAGTGGTGTTTTGCATTGTGGTGTGGGCTGACTCCCAGGTGTGGTATGTGTTGTATGTTACTAGGGTCACCCTTGGACTGTGGTCATGGCCTGGGAGATGGTTGTGGCCATGGGGTTGGTGCACGGGACTGGTTGCTGTACCGGGTACGTTGGCATGCAGGGGTGTGGCCATCTGCGACCGCCGTTGCCTTCCCGGTCACGTGTGCTGGTCTCCTGCATGGGTCCCGGCACATGCACTGGCTGACACTGGTGCTGCCTGTGGGTGTGTGTGTGGCATGTGTGTGTTTGTCTTTAGGGCCTGGGGGTGGGCCACTCACTGCGGTGTGGCATTGTCCATGGCGTGCTGGCTGGTGGCCGGGGGGGCATGGCTGCAGGCCTGTGTTGCCTTTCATCCTCCCCTGCTGGCCAGCACACCATTGTGCTCCAGGGTTCTGTTCTAGTGCATGCCCCTGTTGGCCACCCATGGACCAGCTCTGGTTGTTGCACTGCTCTTCACCTTTGTTGGTGGCTGTGCCCCGTCCCGTGCTGCCCATTGTTCCTTCCTGTCCTGTGTCAGTGTGTGCACTGGTGTGCCCTGCTGGTGGGGGGCCTGTGCCATTGCTTCTGTTCCCTGTGCTGTGTCCCTGTGCATCTTGCATTTACTCAGTTCCCTGTGTCTGTGCACAGGTTTGCTCCGCGCTTCTATGGTTGTGCCAGCACATCCCTGGTTGCGCCATGGTGCATCCTTCCCATATTCAGATGGATTTCACATCCGCATTTGTGGTGGTACAAGTTCTGAATATGGCTCCCATTGTGCCATGGCGCAACTGACTTGCACTGCACTGGACTTGTGCCGGCCTTTGGCGCATTTCTGAATATCTGGGCCAGAAAGTATGGAGCACATGGCTCCATGTTTCACTCTCCCTCCCTCCCTGCTGGCTGTAGAGCTTTACAGTCGGGGGAGAGGGAGCTGTATTTTAGTAAATTTTAGCCATTTTAACTTCTTATGTTGTACTTTCACACATTGTTGTCAAATGCTATTGTATGTCAATATTGTCACATCCTATTGTGCCCCCCAGGTCGTACTGGGAGACGAGCAACTTGTTATTTAATGTGCCTTTCTGGTGAAACGTTTAAATAAATAAATAAAAATAAACTCCTTTGTTTAAGTTAAACATATGTTTTTAATCCTGCCCCTTTTTGGAATGAAGGCTGGCAGAACTGTTGCCCAGGGCTCAGCATTTTCCTTGCTGGTCCAAGACTTTGTGCATAACAGGCGGTCAGCCAGCTAGGAGTGCTGGGCTCCTTGCATTCTTTCTCACCTTGACCACCCAACAGTCTGCTGTCATGAAGGTTGAGTGGTGAGAAAACATATTAAATATGTTGAAAGTACTCTTCTGTTTAGAGCTTCTGAGCTACCTTAGCAAGCCCCTAGTTATTTAAATAGCAAGTTTCAAGGAGCCAAGCTGAACTGTCTCACCAATATCCCCTCTGCTAAATTAAAGGCATGTAGGGCTACAAACAAGAAAACAACCCTCTGTTTTTGTTTTCTAGGGCACCATTTTGAGATGTCTCACAGTAGGGAGACATTTTATTTTCTATTTGACCTCCCAGTAGGGAGGTCACTACACATTACAGTCCTTCTGCTAGACCCACTTCCCTGGTGTCTGAGGGTTCAGACTTAATGCTGTCCGGGGTGGGGGGAGAAAGAAAAACAGAAGAAGTCACCACCGGATGGCCAGCCCAAGGTGAAGCCAAGGGAAAGAGAGGAAGCAGAGAAAAGACAGAATAAAGGTAAGTGTATTTTCATCTGTTCGCTATCTATCTTTTATTCACAGGACCTCCACATGCCCACACCATTAAGGAGAGCCTTGCCATGGCAGTGCCACTTTAAAACTAATCCCCTTTATTAATCAACTAGAGACAGGTGCCTAGACCAAGTCACCCAACTCCATGCTGGCTATGATTGCTGGTATGCACATACTGGCCCAGATATTCAAAGGGGTTGTGCCTGGTGCAACTGAGTTGTGCCAGGGCAACCCCATAAATGTGCCCCAGTGCAATATTCAACAGAGGGACTTGCATGGCGCAAGTTCCAATGCATCAGGGTGCAAAGATAATGTATGCAGTGCATCTCCAGGGGGTGTGCCCATGCATATGCGGCACAACCTGATATTCAGCCTGGGATGTGTGGCGCATATGCCTGCACAACCCTAGGATGTGCCATATACCTATGCCCAAAGTTGAGCCTGAAAATATGGCTCAAATGGTGACCACCCACAGGCGAGCTGCTGTGCTGCAAGGCACAACACAGCAGCCACCAGCCATGGGTGGCTACCAGCCCACCCAGTACACTGTGCAGAAGCACCCTTAGCAGACCTGGTAGTCTAGTGGCACCCCTTCCTCCCCATAGCTGCGAGTACTGTAGAATATCGAATTGATTAATCCCTGGTAGTCTAGTGGCACCCCCCTCCCTCCCCGTAGCCCAATCACCTAAAATATAATAAAACTATATCCCTGGTAGTCCAGTGGTACCCCCACTCCTCCTGATGCTGTGATCCCTATAAAAATACAACTCTGTACTTCCCTGGTAATCCAGTGGTACCTCCCCCACCTCACCTGATGCTGCAATCCCTGTAAAAGTACAACTCTGTACTTCCATGGTAGTCCAGTGGTACTCCCCAACCCCACCTGATGCTGCAATCCCCATAAAAGTACAACTCTGTACTTCCCTGGTAGTCCAGTGGTATCCCCCACCCCTCCTGATGCTGCGAGCCCTGCAAAAGTACAACTCTGTACTTCTTTGGTGGTCCAGTGGCACCCCGCACACCCACACAGGACCCCTGGCCACCCAGCTCCCCTCTCCCATCATTAGCGGGCACAGCATACCCACCCGCATACCTCCACAGTTCACGTCGACTGATAGTTATTGCAGGCTGGTATCCCATTGTCCACAGCGTGAACTATCGGCCTGCAGTCATACTGTAATAGTTATTCAAATATGTGAATGACGCCATTCATTCACATATTTGTGAATGACTATTACAGTATGCACTGCAAGCCCATTGGTCCACACTGTGGACCAATGGGATTGCAGCCCATACAGCAGCTGTCAGTCAGTGATCAGCCGCAGAGGTTTATGGGTGGGCTCTGCTGCAGCCTGCTGATGATGGGGTGGGAGCTGGTGGGTTGGGGGTCCTGTGTGGGGGGGTGCCACTGGACCACCAGAGAAGGGAATTTGCCATACAATCGTTGATCAGGGTTCTGGGAAGGATAGAGGGATCACTAGACTACCAAGGAAGTAGAGAGTTGTATTTTTATAGGGACCACAGCATCGGAAGGGTGGGGAGTACCACTGGACTCCCAGGGATATATTTTTATTATATTTTAGGTGATCGGGCTATGGGGAGGGAAGGGAGTGCCACTGCACTACCAGGAAATATTTCAAATGGTATTCTAAGGTGATCGCGGCTACGGGAAGGGAGGGGGTTCTACTAGACCCCCTCTGGCAGCACCACATGCTGTGCAGGGCACCACGCGCATTTAGCTGGCCAGCCCTGCACAACTCATGCAAATGGGGCCATAATGACATGCACATGGCCCCATTTGCACCTTGCATACATTATGGCACCATTTGCATACTGCCAACTGAATATCAGGAATTTGTGCACAGCATAACTCTGTTGCGCTGGTGCAGTTCCCATTCCTGGTATTCAGCCCTGTCTGGGGGGGGATGTGCTGGCGAATCCCATTTGTGCAGTGAGCTTTACCTGCTATATTCAGAGGAGGTGTGCCATGGCTCATCTCCTTTGAATATATCCCTGAGGTGCACCAGCACAACTCAGTTATGCTGCACCACCACATGCGCCATTGCCGGGTGCATTTCTGAATATTGGGGCCACTGAATCCTGGAGGCAGAACAAGAGGCTGCTTTCATTGTGAGCCCAGTTTGGTAGGCTTTTCACTTGGGGGAGGGGGGAATAAAAGAAACTACAAAGGTGAAATGATGTATGTTAGCCTGGGGTGATGCCCAGGTACGTGATGTCACTATTTGCACGTCCCTATGGCTCTAACATGACCCTTACCTGTGATAGATCACCTACTAACCCTATCACATTTTTTTTTTTTTTTACTTATTATTTTTCTGCGCATTCTATCCCCCAACCTCTACTCATTCAGGCCTCCAAGGAGTGGCACGCTCCTGACTCTACTGACCCTCAGAGTCTGACCCTAGGGTGCCACACTCACTACCATCGGGGTCCTTGATGGCCCGGATTACCCCCCAGATGGGGCAAGGAGAGATCCCCCTTACCTCCCTCTTCTTCCCCTGAGGTGAGCTGCACAGCAGGGTGTGCCCTGTTCGGTCGGCGGGTGGTGAGACTGGCTCCAGAGGATGTCATCTAGGTGACTGGAGGGATGATTTTCCTCTGAGTTGTATGGATCCCAACGTTGCTGTGCAATGAGAAGCAAGGCTGCCGGCGTGAGTGGAGACGCATGTCAACGCCAGTCCTCTGCCAGCATCTACCCTTACGTCAGGGCATCCCTCAGCTGCACAGACAACCCTGAGTTCCCCCAACAGGTGGCGGTATCGCAGCAGAAAGCGCAATCCCCTGCGCTCCGGAGAAGGAGAGCAGCCGTTGGGGGCTCGATCCTTCTCCCAACCCTATCACATTTTTATTGAGGATAATGCTCTATGCTCACAGGGGACTTGGGGAGGAAGGCGTGGGAGCTAGAGGGTGGTGGAAGGGGGTTTTTATTTATTGAACTTGGGGGGGTTGTAGCTGTGCTAGGGTGGGGGAAGTAGGGAGGCTTATAATTTAGCATGGGTGGGGGGGACAGGTTTTTTATTACAAGGAATAGCACATGTTTATTATATGAAGATGAATAATGTGCTCACATGTGAGTGGGTGGAGGAGGGATGTTGGGGATTAGAGACTGATTCTGGTGAAGGTTAATTAGCAACACAGTGGCTGGGACTTTGTACGGGGAGGAGGGGGAGGGTTTTTTTTGTTGTTTTTTTTTACGGGTAAAAATGTTGGATTTCAAATCAGATTGGATCTCAGTGTTCAAATCTACTTTGGAATCCTAATATTTAAAATTCAGGATTTTCAGCAGCTGTGTCTGAAATCTCTAAATCCTAAATTTTGATGGAAATCCTAGATGGTTAAGTGAAACGGATATCTGACCATCATCCCTAATTAAGATTAAAATCTCTTTTAACAGCAGGGACTTGGGCAAGAAGCAACTTTACAGTCAGTTTAGATCCTAGTTCTCACACACTGACATTAGTGAGCCTCCCCCAAGACCTGGAAAAGATCTTGAGCCCCCCCCCCCAATATAGAAATAATTTTGGGCCTCCCCATAGTTTGAACAATTATCGTACTTTGCACAGTAAACAGGGAATACAGTGACACTCCTTTGAGTAGTTGAGTTTATTCTCATTTTATTATACTTATTATTCTCCATCTGTATAACCCCCTCCACATGTCATCCTGCTCATTCCACACTTCTGGATTTTGGACCCTATTTACTGCACCCCTCATTGCAATACCTCCATGCGTCAGATTGCTTTCTTTGTCAGTTTTACCTTGTTCTTAAACACCTTCTCAGGGACCATTTTGTTTTTGTCCTGTTCTTGCTCCTAGTACCTCTCAACCTAGCCTCTGCATTTCTGCTTTTCTGCAGCCAGTATAATGGGTCAGTTGTTACCTTGTACCTATTCATTTGTATTATTTTGCATTTTGTTTTGCATAGTTTCCAAGAACTGTACTTCCTCCATTCAGTTTTCCCCCATGTCATACCAAGAAACAAGTGTTTGTTGAGTGCGACTTTCCTGGTCACTCATTTTGTACATAAATTCACATGCCATTGTTCACTTTAGTTTGTTGCATCCTATCACACAAAGCATCCAAAACCTGACATTTAAATATAGTACATTTTAAGGCTTGCTTGAGCCTTCCCTGGAACAGGTTGGGGCCTCCCCAGCAGGCTGGCCTCACCATTCGAGAAACCCTGGACAGAGACTGAGGCATTTTTGTGGTAACATTTAAATAAGTTAGCAACAGACAAAGAAATAAACAATGCTGTAAGGGCCACGGTGTAAACAGAAATCAAATCAGCAAAAACAAGAATCTTCTGTGGAATAAATTGGACCTTCTGTCTCTGTCTGTTTAGTTTGAAGATCTACATCAAAACAAGCATTTGTCAATGCCGAATGTTTGCTTTGCTGGTATTAGCATTGGAAGTGCAGGAGTTAGACAGATGCCCACCTCCACCCTGCAGAGACGGACAGGCATTGGGGTATACCTTTGGGTCATCGCCCATAACACTCACGCCATTTCACCTCACCCTATTCTGCAGACACCGGCAAGTGTTGAGGTGTGCCTTGGTGTGTTCAGCTTTACAGTCACCGCATTCCATAAGGACATATGCTGAAATGGGTGCAGTATAAAAGAATGGGATGAACTCTGTGGCCGAAGAGTCCAAGGCACACCTCGATGCCTGTCACTGGCTGCAGGGTGGGGGTAGAGTGGCATAAGCGTTACTGCTAGCAATCCAAAGGCACGCCCCTGACACCTGTCAGTCTGTACAGGGTGGAACGTTATGGTTAGAAACCCCAACACCCTGGGTGTTTGTTGGTATTTGCACTACAAATGTTCAACATGGCCTTTTTGCAACCCCCGTCTGATGAAAGCATTGGGACCTCTGCTCATGAGCAGTGGCACTGTGATTTTGTTAATCTGTCCCGAATGTTGATTTCTTACAATGACCGTGCCATTCTGCGCCGGATGTATGAAACCACAGTTCAGGCAGGATGTGAAAAATGACAGCTGCACCATTCATAAGGATGTGTGAAGAGATGGCAATGTTGGAAATCTGGAGTAAAAATATAAAAAATTCTCAGTTACGAGTGTGCATGAAAATTGCACAATGCACGATTGTAACAATCATTTTTTTGAATTTTTTCACCAAATTTGTAACATGGGCATTTTGGGACCTCTGCTCATGAACAGTGTTGCTATGATTTTCTTAATCTGTCCCGAACACTGATTTCCCACAGTGACCGCGCCATTATATGCCAGATGTGCGAAATCACATTTTGGGCAGGATGTGAAAAAATGACAGCTGCACTGTTTATAAGGAGGTGTGTAAAAATGGCAATGTTGAAAATCTGGAGTGAAAATATTACAAATTCTCGAAGTTATGAGTGGACATGGAAACTGCTCAACACACGCTCAAAACATACCTATTTTGTGGAATTTTGTCACCAACTTTTCAACATAGGCATTATAGGACATCTACTTATGAACAGTGTCACTGTGAATTTCTTAATATGTCCCGAACGTTGATTTCCCACAGCAACCATACCATTGTGAGCCACAGGTGCGAAAACACATTTGGGACAGGATGTGAACAATGACAGCTATACTGTTCATAAGGAGGTATGTAAAAATATCAATGTTGAAACTCTAGAGTAAAAATCTCAAAAATTTTCAAACTTACGAGTGTGCATGTAAACTGCACAACACACCCTCATAACACAGTCATTTTTTGGAATTCTGTCACCAAATTTGCAACATAGCTTTTGGGAGCCCACCTCATGAACAATGGCACTGTCGTGCCATTAATCGGTCCCAAAAGGTGATTCAGCGCAGTGACTGTGAAATCACCTTTTGGGACTGAATACCGCCATGACAGCGACTGAATTCATGAGGAGGGGTCCCAAGAACCCCATGTGGAAAATTTGGTACCAAAGGTTGAAAAAATGGCTGAGATATCCACATAAGTTGAAATAAAAACATTCATGCCATTATACAGCTTACAGGCATTTCTTCAGTTCACTGTTGGATTTGAAGAGTGCAGGCATGTTCCCAGTCCACCGAAGATCATTGCGCCAGGCACCGGAGGTAAGTATGGGGTGAGGGGGGTGTGGGGAGGTGGCATGCGCAGAAGATGGGTGCAGGTTGGGGAGGGGACCTGACCAGTGAGGGACCATTTTCTTTCTTTCAGGGAGAAAAAAAAAAAGCAAAATATGTTGCAGGAAGGTTTTGTTTGCAGGCTTGCTTTGGGCACACTGGGGTGGGATCCCAGTGTGCCACCTGCATTTTTGGGGAGGGGGTGCTTAAGCCAACGGGGACCAGGCCCCTCGTCAGCAAACAAAGCCTGTTTGGGTGGCATGATGCTGAGGGGGGATTGGGCACCCCCCTCGGCACACAACAAATGGGGGGGAGATTATGCCGACGGGGATTGTGCTCCCCCGTCAGCAAGTGAACTGGAGCAGGGGCATGCCGACGGGGGGATTGGGCACCCCCGTTGGTTTTTATGGGGACTGTAAGTGGACGGCAACAGCCGCCACCATGTTTTCATGAAATGTTGCACCAGGCAAGGCACCGCCCTGCAATGATGGGTCGCTCCCTCATTGCACCAATTTCTTTCAAGTTGGTGGCACACTTGCTGAACTAGTGTCAGCAGCAGCGTGCCACCACATTGGATAAAAGGGGCTAAGCCTGCAAATGCAGTGGCTGCATTGGCCACCACAATGCTGCACCTCTACAACCTGCTTCTCTCCTAAGATGCCACATAATGTTTCTTGCGCATGCATGCAAGCAAACATAAAACAAGGTTGGTAAAGTATCTTGAATCCAACGGGCTGCAAGACCAAAGGCAGCATGTATTCATGGGGTGGGGAAGGGGAATGCCAGATGAACATGACTGATCTCTTTGACTGGGTAATCAGGGATGCAGATCAGGATGGGGGGGCAGCAGTTGACATAGTGGACATGACCTATTTGGATTTCAGCAAGGCCTTCAAACAGTTACATACAGGAGATTAATTGAGAAATTGAGCAGCCTAGGGGTGGGCACCAAACTGGTGAATGGGGTTTGAAATGGGTTAATGGATAGGTGGCAGAGGGTGGTAGTTAACAGCAATCACTAATGGAGGAACAGCGGGGTACTGCAGGGCTCAGTACTGAGCCCAGTCCTCTTCAACATCTTCATAAGCAATACTGCAGATGAACTATAAGTGAAAGCATGCCTTTTGGCAGAGGATACCAAAATCTTTAATATGGTGGACAATAAGGAGGAGGTGGAACAGAAACCCAGGAGCGGAGTACAAAATGGGTGGAGTGGTACTGACAACGACCAAGCAGGAATGAGACCTGGATGTGATATGCCTACCAGATTACCTACATGTGACCAGGCAGTGCAGCAAGGCAGTCAGGAGGACTAGGGGGATGCTGGGGTGCATAGGGAAGGGTACCACCCTCAGAAAGAAGGAGGTGGTGTTGCCTCATACAGATTGACAGCAAGACCACCTGAAGTATTGTGTCCAGTTCTGGAGATCACATCTCTGGAAGGACACAGAGTGGAGGTGGCCAAGAGAAGGGCAACTAAAGTGATGCAGGGTCTGCATCAAAAGCCCTACGGGGAGAGAAGGATCTCAATATGTACACCCTAGAAAGAACGGTGGGGGAGCATGATACAGACCTTTAAATACTTTGGGGAGGAAGTATATTTCAGACAGAAAGGTGCTCAAGAACAAGGGACATGCTATGAAGCTGGAGGAAAGTAGATTCAGGCAAGAGTGAGGAAGTACTTCTTCACCAATAGAATGATGGAGTCCCAGAACAGCCTTGGAGATGGTGGGATCAAAAACAGTGGTGGGATTCAAGAATGCATGGGATAAGCACATGAGAATCATAGTGGAAAGGAAGTTGGGGAGGGAGAAATTGCTGTAGACCGAGTATGGTCTGCTGTAATAGTGTAGCTAGAGAGGAATGGGCAGACTGGATGGGCTAAGCAGTCCTTATCAGCTGTCGGCATGGGGTCAACATGTCCCAAACAGAAATAGCGCAACAACATACCGTGCTGTCAAAACAGCGACTACATTTACACCGCTCGGTAAAAACACTGAGCGGTAATCAACGCAAAACCGAACATTAAATTATTGCTTTTTTGCAGGAGGCTCCACTCCCTTGCACCCCCCCATTACAGGAGCTGCACCCACCCCCTATAAAATAACCTACTCCAGTGGGGGAGCCACCTCTGGAATGGGGTGAAATTCGGGCGTGGGGCCATCGCAACACACAGGATAAGTACAAGATTAAAAATGAACTAATCTGGGACCGAGAATAGAACCCGGGTCCACAGACACTTCATTACCCTCTACTGCCGATGGCTCTACCCACTGAGCCATTCAGTAGAGTTCTTATCTTCTGTAATACTGCCTTCAGGGGAACAGCTACAGGGTTACATTACCATTCTGCACCATTTGTGTCATGCGGCAGTCTGTACTCTGTAGCTCTTCTTCCCAGCGCTGTTAATGCTGCATGGTTTTGCCTGCAGCAATATCCTTTCCACATATTGACCCGATACCTCTGCGGTCAAATCTATGTTTCAATGAAAGAATGTGTAGGGATCTTTGGGAAACTCAAGGAATGGACAAGAACATGGCTGTTGGGGTTCAATGCCAAAATTGCAAAATAATGCACCTAGGGCACAGGAACTCAGGAACAGAGTATTGAATGGGGGGGCAGGTACTGTCAGTCACCAAAAACAGGAAAGAAACCTTGGGGCGATCATATCTGACGACCTCAAAGTGGCAGGGCAGTGTGGCAAAGCAGTAGGTAGGGCCAGTGCGATGCGGTGAAACATTTGGAGCAGTGTCTCCAGCATGAGGAGGCGCATCATTCACTGGTGAGACCACACCTGGAATATTGTGTCCTGTTCTGCAGGGCACACCCAGAAAAGACACAGACATGGTGGAGGCAGTCCAGAGGAGAGTTACTAAAATGGTGTTGGGGTTGTGCCAAAAGCCCTACAAGAAGAGACAAAGGGATTTCAACATGTACACTTCAGAGGAGAGTGAAAGAGAACATGATAAGAGACCTACAGGTACCTCCTGGGGTGAACAGGGTGCAGAAGAGGAGTATCTTTCGAGTGAGTAAGATCGAAGGACTAGAGGGCATGCAATGAAGTTTTTTGGGGGGGGAGTATAAGAAGGGTGTGAAGGAGTACTAATCCTCTGAAAGATTGGAGGATGCCTGGAACAGATTGCCAGTTGAAGTGGTGGAGGGAAAAAAACGGTAAGGCTCTTCAAGCATGTGTGGGACAGACAGGACGAATATTTAGTAAATAGGCAGGGAAGAGAGAGGGTCACCGGAGACCAGTTAGTCTGCAGAGACAGTCTAGGCAGGGACCATCTGGGCAGATTTAGTGGTCTAAGCAGTTCTTTTCTGCCATCAAATTTTATGCATCTATAAATATAAGTCAATAAGTAATCCTGCAATAAGGGAAAAAATAGTTTTTTGTGGGGGGGGGTAGAGCTGAAACACATATTGGTATCCCAGACAGCTGCCTAATGGATCCTTTGCTGCGAGCATGCAGAGCATTGTGGGATGTCAAGAACTGCTGCATCTCTTACAAAAAACTTACAAAAGGCAGAATTTTCCTATTTGCTGATGACACAAAGCTCTGTAACAGAGTGGACACGCCAGAGCGTGTAGACAGAATAAGGAGGACCTGCAGAAGCTTGAAGAATGGTCAAAGGTTTGGCGGTTGAAATTCAACGCAAAGAAGTGCAAGATAATACATATGGCTGGCCCGGTGGCACTGAGGGTTGAGACGCTGGATGCCACACCTCGAGCTATGCTGGCGACCCGGGTTCAGGAATGGACTTGGGCACCGAGGGTCAGCAGGGGAAAGGTTGAGGACAGAGCTCCTGCGTGGAGCACTCCTCCCCGGCTACAGGGGACGGGGTGGCCCGGCGAACCAGAGACCCCCGGTGGAGACCAGGGGTACTGCAGTGAGCCAGGCAAACACGTACTGGAGTAGCCAATGCTGGCAGGGTTGCCGTGCGCCAGAGCGTCAGGGCGTGCCCACACACGGGATGGGAAACTGCAGCAGAAAAAAGGGAAAAACTCCCAAGGGCCAGATAGGCAACGGCGTCCTGGTGCCTCGACCACCACACGCCCAACACTGGGCCTCTGCCTCTGCCCCTTGATCTCCCCATGGGTTTGAGTAGGGGCCCGTGGGGAGAGCTAATGACTTTGAGGGGGCAGTTGGTCACAGTGGGCGGTAGAAGCGGCAGGTGTATGGACTGCCTGAGAGAGTTCCGGTTCTCAGGCGAGATAAAACAGTCGAAAAAAAAAAAGATAATACATGTGGGGAACAAAAACCCTGGAACATCATATCAGTTAGAGTGGTGAGGATATAGCTGCACCAAGCAGGAAAGGGATCTTGGAGTTATCTCTGATAACCTCAAGGTAGTGAAACAATGTAACAAGGCAGCAAGTAAAGTAAACAGGATGCTGGGATGCATAGGCAGGAAAAGGGAGGTCATAATTCCACTATACAAGACACTAGTGAGGCCCCACCTGAGGTACAGTGTACAGTTCTGGCGACCATGCCTACGTAAGGACATAGGTTAGAGAAGGTTCAGAGGAGGGCAACAAAGATGGTACAGTACAGGGATTGCATCACAAGTCCTATGAAGACAGGCTGAAGGACTTGAATATGTACTCCCTGGAGGAGAGGAGGGAGAGAGGGGATATGATAGAGACATACAAGTACCTGACAGGGAGGAACAGGGTGCAGGAATACACTATTTTCCAGTGAAAAAGATGTTCCAGGACTAGAGGGCATGGGATGAAGTTGGAGGGAGAGCGATTCAGAGGAAAAGTGAGGAAGAGGAAGTATTTCTTCACAGAAAGGGTGGTGAACAAGTGGAACACGCTGCCAGAGGAAGTAGTGGGGGCTGAAACAATCACGGGATTTAAGAATTGCATGGGATAGATATAAGGGAATTCTGGAGGTCAGATGTAAGGGGTGACAGACTTCTAGAAAAATGTAAAGGGAACTTACAAGCTCAAATGGGCAGACTGGGTGGGCCATAGGCCCTTATCTGCCAACAGTGTCTATGTATTTTTTACTATGGACGGGAGCAGGCTTTGCGCCCCTCCCATGACCCGTTCACCTCTGTAGCTCTGATCAGGGCATTTCTATAAATGTAGGGAGGCTTACACATCTGTGGAGGGGGTCTCTGCATCCATGGCTGGCGTACGCCCCTAGGTACAGGGTGTGTAGGGCAATGTAATTGGGGCCCATAAACATGATGGAAAGCACTGCGGCATCTGCCATTCATATTTGCTCACTCCTGGCTATCTTTCTCCATGTTACTTTATTAGCTCTGCATTTTGCTCTCATACTGCACCATTATAGATGCTCAAAGTAGTGACATCAATTGCATCAGTCCATTAACGCCCAATGGCCCATTTGCTACTCCAATGAAAACTGAGTCAACTGAGTAGCTGCTTTATTGCCTTGTCTTTTTTTTACTTTTCTGTTTCTTCTGTCCTCTCTTCCCACCCATTCCCCCGGTCATCCACAGCAACACTGGGGATCCCCACAGTTGCACACTTCCTCCTGCCCGGAGGAAGAGCATGCAACGGCTTTCACAGCAGACACCAATGCTGTGTCATGACTAGCATAAGAAAGAGATTAGTTGGTTAAGTAAATATTAAGCACATGCAGCAGCAAGGCAGGTGGGATGCTAGTTCAGGTTACAGTTACTGAGAATTAAGAGGACAGGCACCATGGGCAACACAGCCTGCTTTCATCTTCAATGTTCCAAACAGAACTGGTTGGGAATGCAGCAATCCTTGCCATCACCGTAAATGGACAGACATTCGTGTTTTCTGCTGTTTTGCAAGTACTGTACTTATTTGAGCTTTTCATTAACCCAGTTTGCTTGAAAGTGCTACAAATAAAAAAAATATTTTTAGAGAAAAGTTTACAGACCAGATAAAATACGGATGTATAAAGACTTCCCTGAAAATTTTCCACAACAGGGCAAACATGTTTTATAGGCTCTGAATTGAGAGGTGCATATCTGGTATGGAATCTATTTTTGGTTTTGCATGACTTGACAAAATCTGCATTAACAAACACAAACACAAAAAAAATTAACAACCCAGCAGGCAGCTCATCTGAATCACCACTTGTATGCTTTTTCTTGTAGCTTTTTACAATGAATGTGTGCCAGTCTGCAGCTTCTGCAACAAATTCCATTTCCTAGACATAAATATTTTTCTGTGACCACCAAAATGGTAACCAAACTGCTCCAAGTCAGAACGTCTTACTTGTACCTCACAAGCAATGAAGGAAAGAAGGAAGTAAGGAATTTTGTTTTGTATGGTATCTTTCACAGACTGTGCACCTATAGAGCTTCACAACACTAGACATTAGATACTGCTAGTGCAGGGACTGTAAGCAGTCACAATTTGCAGCCGTTAACTACCGGACATTCACACAGACAGAAATGTACTAGTTGTTTTTATGAATACTCAGAATGCGAGACACTGGGGTGGTAACCCCTACTATTACAAAAAGCACCATGGGATCTCTTTCCTACACCTGGCCTGGAGGGCACTACTTTACATCATCTGAAGGACTGCACCTTCGACAGTACCACATCCTGCATCCACCCCACAAAGAAAATATTGAATACAGTGTCAGCTTTAAGTATGAGCCAAATCCCTGTTGAGTAAAACTTTACACCATTCTGAACAAGCGGCCGACCACTACTACAAGTGTACAACCAAGTGGGTCACCTCTGAACCAGCAGCCGACCACTAGTGCAAGTGTACGACCAAGTGAGTCACCTCTGAACCAGCGGCCCACCACTGCTATAAGTGTATAACCAAGTCTGTCACCTCTGAACCAGCGGCCGACCACTACTACAGGTGTGCAACCAAGTCTGTCACATCTGAACCAGCGGCCGACCACTACTACAAGTGTACGACCAAGTGAGTCACCTCTGAACCAGCAGCCGACCACTACTACAAGTGTACAACCAAGTGAGTCACCTCTGAACCAGCGACCAACCACTACTACAAGTGTACGACCAAGTGAGTCACCTCTGAACCAGCGGCCGACCACTACTACAAGTGTACAACCAAGTGAGTCACCTCTGAACCAGCGGCCGACCACTACTACAAGTGTACAACCAAGTGAGTCACCCTAAACACATGTTATATAACTGTGGCTGTGGTAGCCACAGGAACATGGCTGGCTTCCTGGCTGGTTGGCACACAGGTACAATATATACAGACAGCAGTAGAAAAAAGCTGAAAGGGTAACAGTCAGATTAAAGAGTCCCATACCCAAATGGTCCCAATGTACATTTTGTGTGCCATGTTTTGGTTTACTTACTGTTGTATTGGACTCATTTTGCTTACTTCTAGGCTGACATTTTCTGTAACTACAAATCCCAGAATCCCCTGCAGCTGACAAGAGTAGCACTGCAGCAGTGGAATATTCTACAGTCTGCAGTGAATGTTAAGAGGTTTTATCATGTTTGGTCAGATGATTTTTTGGTTTTGTTTACCTCCAGGGGGAGGACAGCAGGACCAGCAAACAAAATATCAGCACTTAACTCTTAACAGGGGTTGGTCCCGTGGTGCTGAGGGTTGAAGCACTGGATGCCACACCTCGTGCCATGCCAGCAATCTGTGTTCAGGAACGAGCACAGACCTCTGGTGGTCTGCTGAGGAGGGAGGGGCTCGAGCATCCGTCCGACAACAGCTTCCTCTCCAGGGGAGAGGTGGGTTGCCATTCCCACCACATGACTGCCACCATGTGGAGGCCTGAGGGGTAGCCCAGGACTGAGGGCAACAGGAAGGGTGGGCATTGCTAGGTTGCAGCGAAAAGGTGCCTCTACGTCTGTGCATGTACCAGCAACAAGGGGATGGGAGAAAAAATGGAAATGGTGCTGGCAGATTCCATAAACCAGCAATCCCGTTCGGTGGCTTCTGGATTGTGCTCTGGGGAAGGGGGAGCTGGCTCTCCTTACTCCCCCTGCAACGGGGGAATCTGTGGGGGAATTACTGGGGAGGGAGCAGAGTCGGCATGCTGCCGGAGTTTTCCTGCCAACCCCGAGGAAGAAGATAAATAAATGATTGAAACAAACAAATAAAAAACTCAACATGCACTGCAGTCTACTGAATCCCCCACTGCTGCAGTACTGCTCTGATGTCAGCTGCAAGGGATTCTGGGATTTGTAGTTGCAAAAGATGTCAGCCTAGAAGTAAGCAAAATTAGTCTGATATTGTTTACTCTAGATTGTAAGTAAACCAAAATGCTTCTGCACACAAAGTACACCCTAAGACCAGCACCACAATGAAGTGTGGGGCCCTTGGTGCTGACTGTTCACCCTTAAAACAGCAGTGCATGATAGCGGTCAACATTTCTATGTGTACATATACGTACACACACATTTTTTTTATTCCATTTTAGATTGCCCCTTATCTCCTGACCTGTGTAACACCCTCCCCAACCTTGAGTCAGCTTTGCCACTTTTTGTGTTTGTTTATAGCTAAAATATCAAGCATTTGTCAATGCCGAATATTGTCTCGCTGGCATTGGCATTGGTAGTGCCAGAGCTAGAGATGCATAATAGGAATGGCAGTGAAGTATTGAAGTGACGCCAACCCCAACCCCAACCCCACCCTGTAGAGACCGACAGGCATTGGGGTGTGTCTTTGGGTCGTCAGCTATAACGCTCATGCCATTGTACCTCACCCTACCCTGTAGACACTGGCAAGTGTCGTGGTGTGCTTTGGCGTTATACTTCACCCCATTCCATAAGGAAATACGCTGAGGTGGGTGCAGTATAGGAGAATGAAGTGAACTTTGTGGCCGAACAGTGCAAGGCACACCACAATGCCTGTCACTGGCTACAGGGTGGGGGTGGAATGGCATGAGCATTATAGCCGATGATCCCAAGTCACACCCCTGATGCCTGTCAGTCTCTACAGGGTGGGGTGTTACAGTTGAAAACCCTAACACCGTACGCGTGTGTTGGTATTTTCACTCCAAATTTTGAACATGGGCTTTTTGTGAGCCCACCTCATGAAAAGTGGCACAATCAGTTTGTTAGCCGAAAGATGGTTTTGCACAGCGGCTATGCCATTTGGCGACACAGGGATGAAAACACATTTTGGGCAGGATGTGGAAAATGACAACTGTATTGTTCATGAGGAGGCATAAAAAAATGGCAACATTGAAAATCTGGAGTGAAAATATGAAAAATTGGTGAAGTCATGAGCATGCATAGAAACTGCGCAACACATGTCCGTAACCCAATTACTTCTGGGAGTTTGTTAGCCATATTTTTAACATAGGCATTTTGTGACCTCCCCTCATGAACAGTGGCGCTGTGATTTTGTTAATCTGTCCCAAAAGTTGATTTACCACAGCGGCCATGCCACTGTGCACCACAGGTGCGGAAACACATTTTGGGCAGGATGTGAAAAATGACAGCTGTACTGTTCATAAGGAGGTGTGAAAAAAAATGGCAGTGTTGAAAATCTGGCATGGAAATATTGCAAATTTGTGAAGTTACAAGGGTGCATGGAAACTGCGCAACGCTCACTTGTAACACAGTCATTTTATGGACTTTCGTCACCAAATTTTCAACATCGGCATTTCAGGACTCTGCTGATGAATAGTGTCACTGTCATTTCCTCAAACTGTCCCAAAAACTGATTTTGCACAGCGACCACGCTATTCTGCACCAGATGTGCAAAAACACATTTTGGCCAGGATATGTAAAATGACAGCTGTACTGTTCATCAGGAGGTGTGGAAAAATGCCAATTGTGAAAATCTGCAGTGAAAATATTACAAATTCACGATGTTGCAAGCGTGCGTAGAAACAGCGCAATGCACGCTTGTAAAACAGCCATTTTTGGGATTGTTTTCGCCAAATTTGCAACATAGGCTTTTTTGAGAGCCCCCCTCGTGAACAGTGGCACTGTCATTTCATTTCTCTGTCCCGAAAGGTGATTCTGCACAGTGACCGCAAAATCACCTTTTCAGGACCAAATAATACCATGACAGTGACTGAATTCATGAGGAGGGGTCCCAATAACCCCATGTTGAAAATTTGGTGCAAAATTCAAAAATGCCCGAGATATGCACCAAAGTTGAAAAAACCCTATTTATGCCATTATACAGCTTACTGGCATTTCTTCAGTTCGCAGTCGGCTTTGAAGAGTGCAGATGTGTTCCCAGTCCACCGAAGATCTGGAGGTAAGTATGGGGTGGGGATGTGTGGGGAGGCAGGGTGCGAAGAGAGTGGACGCGGGTTGTGGGAGGGGGCAGGGAGACCGCAAGGGACTGTTTTCTTCTTTCACAGGGTTAAAAGAATAAAAAAAAAAACATTGCAGAACGGTTTTTATTTTTCAGGGATTTGGCATGCTGGGGTGGGCTCCCAGCATGCCACCTAATGTTTTGGGGGATGCTGTAACTGACGGGGATTGGGCACCCCGTGGTACACAACGAAAGCGCAGGGGCAAGAGCCGAGGGATTGGGCACCCCGGCACATAACAATTGGGGTGCATTATGCCGACGGGAGTGGGCCCCCGCCGGGTACAGCACATAGAGTCATGGCAAGTCGACATGGGGATTGGGCACCCAAGTCGGCATCGCGCCATTTTTAATCTATTTTTCACCAGGGAAAGCACGTCGGGAGGTCCGCTGCATATGATGAGCTTTGCTCGCATTGCAGCAGACCTTTTGTTAGATGTGCTTGCCACATTATGTAGTCATGGTGTGGCGCCGGCCTTCAGGCTTATTGGGGAATGAGGGATGCACCTACTGATGCGTGCTATGCATTTGCCCAACAGTGACTGCGCCTCCAAATCTGCTACTACCGCAATATATTGGCTGCGCATGAGCGAGCCAACATAAAAAGGAGCACTCCTTTGAATGTGGCTTGGGCTGGATTTTCATCAGTATTCTCTGTTTTTTAGTTACCCATTGTTTATAATCACTTTCATGTGACTAATGAACTAGCATGCAGCAGACACTGCTCCCTGACCTTATGAGATAACAGGTGTACAAGAACAGCCAAGAATACTGATAAAAATCTGGTCCAAGCTATATTAAAGAGAGCTCCTTTTACTATTTCCAGTGTGGAGAAAATTGAAAAAGCAAGACACAAAATTGGGCAAGATGTGTGTCAAACAAGTCAGGAGATAAGGAGTAATCTAAAATGGAATAAAAAGTATAGGTCAAATCGGTCACCGCTATCATGCACTGCTGCTTTAAAAGCCAACAAAAGAACTAGATTAATAGGGCAAAATAAATAACTGCTAAATGGCAAGCTACCACCAGTGTTTGTTAAACCCCAGTGAGCCTCTTTACTTCAAATATGATGGGAGGAACAAGAGGCTGAGCCATTTTATTTTTATGTTGCTTACGCGCATGCACAAGAAACATGTTGCGGCAGCTTGCTGCAGAAGCAGGTTGTGGAGGTGCGGCACTGTTGTGCCCAATGCCCCCACTGCCTTTGGAGGCTTGGCCCGCATTCCCCAACGGGGTGGCACACTGCTGCTGACACTAGTTCAGCAAGCGTGCCACCACCTTGAACATTTTAGCCGCTGCAATCAGGGGCCGCCTCGTTATTGCAGCGTCATCCACTGCAATGCGGGAGTGACCCCTCATTACAGGGCTTGCCGACAGGACACCCAGTCCCCATTGGCTTCAGTCCCCCCTTCCCCTTGCCAATGAGGGAACCCACTCCCCATTGGCATAAGTCCCCTTCCCCCTGCTTTCGTTCTGTCGGTGCCCATTCCCCCTCGGCTCTTGTGTCCCCCTTCGATATGTGCCGACCAGGGTGCCCAATCCCCCGTTGGCTACAGATCCCCCAAAACACTCAGGTGGCATGCTGGGAGCTCCACCCCAGTGTGCTAAATGCCCCTGAAAAGAAAACCGGTCCTGCAATGTTTTTTTTTTTAAACCTCTTAAAAAGAAATGGTCCCTCCGCAGTCTCCTTGACCTCCCCACCTCGCCCACCCTCTGTGTGCCCTGCCTCCCCACACCCCTCACCCCATACTTACCTCTGGAGCCCGCACGATGATCTTCGGTGGACCGGGAACACGCCTGCACTCTTCAAAGCCGACCGTGAACTGAGGAAATGCCAGTAAGCTGTATAATAGCATAAATAGGGTTTTTCAACTTTGGTGCATATCTCAGGCATTTTTTGGAATTTTGGCACCAGATTTTCAACATGGGGTTATTGGGACCCCTTCTCATGAATTCAGCCACTGTCATGGTGTTATTCAGTCCCGAAAGGTGATTTTGCGGTCACTGCGCGGAATCACCTTTCGGGACCGATTAACGAAATTACAGTGTCAGTGTTCATGAGGTGGGCTTTCAAGAAGCCTATGTTGCAAATTTGGTGGGAAAAATAAAATAAATTACTGTTTTACGAGCACGCTTTGCGCAGTTGCTACGCACGCTCGTAACTTCGTGAATTTGCAATAGTTTCACTCCAGATTTTCAACACTGGTATTTTCCCACACCTCCTTATGAACAGTACAGCTGTCATTTTTCACATCCTGGCCAAAATGTGTTTTCGCACTTGCGGCACAGAATAGCGTGGTATCTGTGGGAAATCAGTGTTTGGAACACATTAAGAAAATCACAGTGAGACTGTTCATGAGCAGAGGTCCTAAAATGCCTATGTTGAAAATTCTGTGATGAAAGTCCATAAAATGACTGTTACAAGTGCGCATTGCACAGTTTCCATGCACCCTTGTAACTTCACAAATTAGCAGTATTTTCACGCCAGATTTTTAACACTGACATTTTTTCACACCTCCTTATGAACAGTGCAGCTGTCATTTTTCACATCCTGGCTGAAATAAGTTTTCACACTTCCAGCGCAGAATAGCGCAGTCGCTTTGGGAAATCAGTGTTTGGGACAGATTAAGATTGAGTGAGCGAGGGGGAGTGACCATGCTCAACTGAGCTCTGTCGGGACTGCTGTGGATTTCATTGTGGGCAGAAAAAGGCGCCCACACAGGCAGGAGCCTAATACAAAAGGGCAGCCTGCAGCACCGGGAGAAACAATGAGCTAGTGAGGGAAGGGGAGTGAGCGACCTCAACAGAGCTCTGTCGGGACTGCTGCAGATTTCTTTGTGGGCAGAAAAAGGCATCAATGCAGGCAGGGGCCCAGTACAAAAGGGCAGCCTGCAGCGGAGGGAGAAACAGAACAAGTGAGTGAGACAGGGGGTGTGAATGAGCTCAACGGAGCTCTATCGGGACTGCTGCAGATTTCTTTGTGGGCAGAAAAGGGTGCAAATGCAGGCAGAAGCCCAGTACAAAAGGGCAGCCTGCAGCACTGGGAGAAACAGAATGAGTGAGTGAGAGAGGGTTAGTGAGTGAGCTCAGCAGAGCTCTGTCAGAACTGCTGCGGATTTCTTTGTGGGCAGAAAAAGGTGCCAACTCAGGCTGGAGCCCAGTACAAAAGGGCAGCCTGCAGCGCCAGGAGAAACTGAATGAGCAACTGAGAGAGGGGGAGTGAGCGAGCTCAATGGAGCTCTGTCAGGACAGCTGCAGATTTCTTTGTGGGCAGAAAAAGGTGCCAACAGAGGCAGGAGCCCAGTACAAAAGGGCAGCCTGCAGCACCAGGAGAAACAGAATGAGCGAGTGAGAGAAGGGGAGTAAATGACCTCAACGGAGCTCTGTCAGGACAGCTGTGAAAGTCTTCGTGGGCAGCAAAAGGTGCCAACACAGGTAGGAGCCCAGTACAAAAGGACAGGCTGCATCGCTGGGAGAAACAGAACAACCGAGTGGCAGAGGGGGAGTGAGCCAGCTCAACACAGCTCTGTCGGGACAACTGTGAAAGTCTTTGTGGGCAAAAAAAGGTGCCAATGCAGGCAGGAGCCTAGTACAAAAGGGCAGCCTACAGCTCCAGGAAAAACAGAATGAGCGAGTGAGAGATGGGGAGTGAGCGAGCTTAATGGAGCTCTGTCAGGACTGCTGCGGATATTTCTTTGTGGGCAGAAAAAGGCGCCAACGCAAGCAGGAGCCCAGTACAAAAGGGCAGCCTGCAGCACTGGGATAAATAGAATGAACGAGTGAGAGAGGGGGAGTGAGCAAGCTCAGTGGAGCTCTGCCGGGACTTTAGAGTTGCACACCCTCCCGCCCAGGGTCCTCTGTGGCTTTATATTACAGCAGGGTGTCTGGAGTGGACACAAAGCAATGATTGGATACTTTTAGGATTGCTGTAATAATACAGATTTAGTTGTTCTGTTTATTTCTCTAACTGAGCTAAGTACTGAGCTATACTGTTATGATTGCTGTAATGATACAATGAATGTATTGGGGGGGGGGTTCTTAGGTACGGTGCTTTCACTTCCAAATACCTAAACAGCACATAAAAGCAAGCAACATTCAGCACTGACAAATGCTTGTTTGACTTGGGACTATCTGTTTCAGATGTCACATGTAACAAAATTTTCTCTGCAGAAATCTCCCCCGTTACTCAGGTGTGGTGGTGGAAACAATTTTACTTCTTTGTCTCGATGGGAAATCATTTTACTGGCATATCTGGCATCAAAGCATTCAGCATCCTTGCCTCCATTTAATAGGAATCTACAGATCTGGTCTAGCCTTGTTTGGGAAATCTGGACCCCTTTCAACAATTATTCCATCAGTGTGAGTGGTATGCAGAACTCTGCAATTTCCATGTACAGAATTCCATCTACAAATTAGAAGCATCTCAGCTGTCCCATAACACCCCCCCCAAAAACAAAACACTTAAAAAATTAAAATACACAATGCAGTTCCAATCAGTATGCAAAGACACAGTGCCTAGAAACTTGGCAGAAACCCCTGAGTCACACCTCATGGAGCTGAGGTGGACTAGCTTATGCACTCCCCACACACACCACCATCATTTATGTTTTTCCAGTTACAACAGGTTTTCATGAGACTAGTTCAAAACATAGTCAGAAAAGAGAAAACAAAATAGATTTTAGAGCTTTCTGAAACAGCAAAATGAAAGCAATCTGAACCAGAAGTCCCCCTCCAAAAAAACACTAGAAATTAAAAAAAATACTTAAGCTCATTCTTCAAAATTGCCCAACTGCTTGATAAAGTGGTACTGTACTACCACACATTCATTCTGTAGAGACAGGTACAAAGCACCTATATGAAAAGGGGGGGTGCTTAACATTTAGTCTCTCGTGCCAGCAGGATCAGGTAAACATACCGGATTAAAAACAAATAAAATAAAAAATGTTATTCATATTTATTTCTTAACATTTAACTAGAGCACTATTTTACCTTAATCGTCAGTAAATTTACTATAAGGCAACTAAAGTGAAACACAGGTGAACGGTGAGACTGGAGGAAATTCTCAAGGAGCAGTTTTTTGCAGTTTTTGTAATTCATTCGAGAAATCTACCTCTTTACAGCACAGATATAGAAACTGAAGTAAACAGGTGGCAAAATTCAGGTGTTCAGGTATCAATGACATGCAACAAATGATATCACCCACACAACAAAGACTGCTTTGTTTTGTTTGTTGCAGAAAACTCGCTGGTATTGTTGCTGCAACAACAGAGTTTTAACATTTTAAAAGGGGATGCATGTCCCACTGGTTACAGAACACAGCAGAGAAGAACAGGAGAGTTCAGGCATAAATCCAGCTGAAGCTGGAGTCGGTCTCATTGAGTGACCCTGAGCCAGTTGCAAGACCTTCCCTATGCTTCAGCCTAACCCTTCTATAAAACAAGCATTTGTCAATGCCGAATGTTTGCTTGCTGGCATTGGCATTGGTAGTGTAGTAGTTACAGAGCTGCATAATAGAAATGGCAGTGAAGTATTGAACTGAAGCCAACCCCACCACCACCCTGCAGAGAGTGACAGGCATTGGGGTGTGTCTTTGGGTCGTCAGGCATAACGGCCACGCCATTTCACCACACCCTACCCTGCAGACACTGACAAGTGTCACGGTGTGCCTTGGGGTCTTTGGCCCTTATGCGCACCCCATTCCATCAGGAAATACGGTGAGATGGGTGCAGTATAGGAGAATGGGGTGAACTTTGGGGCCGAAGAATCCAAGGCATACCTCGATGCCTCTCACTGGCTGCAGGATGTGGAATGGTATGAGCATTACAGGCAAGAATCCCAAGTCACACCCCTGATGCCTGTCATTCTCTACAGGGTGGGGCGTTATGGTTGGAAACCCTAACACCTCAGGCATTAGTTGGTATTTTCACTCCAAATTTTCAACATGGTTTTTTTGTGACCCCCACCTCATGAACAGTGGATATAACAGTTTGTTAGCCGAAAGCTGCTTATGCACAGCGACTACGGCATTAAGCACCACAGGTGCAAAAACACATTCCGAACAGGATGTGAAAAATGACAGCTGTACTGTTCATGGGGAGGTGTAAAAAATGGCAATGTTGCAAATCTGTAGTAAAAATATTAAAAAAAAAACTGGTGAAGTCACCAGCGTGCATAGATACTGTGCAACGCACACCTGTAATGTAATTAGGTTGGGGATTTTTTATAGCAGATTGTCAACACAGGCATTTTGGGACCTCCGATCATGAACAGTGTCACTGTGATTTTCTTTATCTGTCCTGAACAATGATTTCCCACAGTGACCACGCATCTCTGCACTGAAAGTGTGAAAACACATTTCAGCCATGTTGTGAAAAATGACAGCTGTACTGTTCATAAGGAAGTGTGGAAAAATGCCACTGGTGAAAATCTGGACTGAAAATATTACAAAGTCATGAACTTATGAGGTGCGTGGAAACTGCACAATGCTCACTTTAACACAGTCATTTTATGGACTTTTGTCACCAAATTTTCAACATAGCCATTTTAAGACCTCTGCTCATGAACAGTGTAACTGTGATTTCCTTAATCTGTCCCAAACATTGCTTTCGCTTTCAACTGCACCATTGTCGCTACATGTCTTGAAACACATTTGAGGCGACATGTGAAAAATGGTAGCTGTACTGTTCATAAGTAAGTGTAATAAAATGGCAATGTGGAAAATCTGGAGTGAAAATATAGAAAATTTACAAACTTCACGAGCGTAGGAACCGCGCAACGCACGTCAGAAAAATAGTCATTTTATGGAATTTTTTTTCACCAATTTTCAACATAGCCATTTTAAGACCTCTGCTCATTAACAGTGTCACTGTGATTTTCTTAATGTGTCCCATACATTGATTGCGACACCGACCGCGCCATTGTGCGCTACATGGGCAGAAACACGCTTGGGCAAGATGTGAAAAATGGCAGCTGTACTGCTCATAAGGAAGTGTAATAAAATGGCAATCTGGGTGAAAATATTGAAAATTCGCAAACTTACGTGCGTGTAGGAACTATACAGCGCTTCTGTAAAACAGTCATTTTAGGAATTTTTCACCAAATTTTCAACATAGCCATTTTAAGACCTCTGCTCATTAACAGTGTCACTGTGATTTTCTTAATGTGTCCCATACATTGATTTTACGACACTGACTGCGCCATTATGCGCTACATGGGCGGAAACACGTTTTGGGCAAGATGTGAAAAATGACAGCTGCACTACTCATAAGGAGGTGTGATAAAATGGCAATGTTGAAAATCTGGAGTGAAAATATTGAAAATTCGCGAACTTACGAGCTTGCGTAGGAACTGCACAACGCACGCTTGTAAAACAATCATTTTTAGGAATTTTTCCATCAAATTTTCAACATAGGCTTTTTGAGGCCACCTTATGAACAGTGGCAGTGTCATTTCATTACTCAGTCCCGAAAGGTGATTTCATGCAGTGACTGTGAAATCACCCTTCGGGCCCGATTATCACCATGACAGTGTGAGCACTCATGAGAAGGGGTCCCAAAATCCCCATGTTGAAAATTTGGTGCAAAAATTCCAAAAAATGGCTGAGATATGCAGCAAGGTTGAAAAAACCCTATCTATCCCATTATACAGCTTACCGGCATTTCCTCAGTTCACGGTCGGCTTTGAAGAGCGCAGGCGTGTTCCCGGTCCACCGAAGATCGTCGCGCGAGTCCTGAGGTAAGTATGGGATGGGGGTGGGGGAGGCGAGGTGCGCAGTGGGAGGTGGGGTCGGGTGGGGCAGAGACAGCGAGGACCGTTTTTAAGTTTCAGGTATTTTTTTTATTAAATGATGGCGCAGGGGACATTGCCACGCTGGGTGGGCACCCAGCGTGGCACAAGATGGCTGGTGGGGGCGTGGAGCCAATGGGGATTGGGTACCCCGTCAACAATAGCATCTGTTGCCGCTGGGGTGGGATCCCAGCGTGGCACCTGTACTGGGGGGACCAGTGGAGCCGATGGGGATTGGGCACCCCTTGGCTATATGATGTGCAGCCACGCTGGGGTGGGCACCCAGCGTGGCATGTAACTCTGCTTTGGGGCAGCACAGCTGACGGGGATTGGGCACCTGCGCTGGCCACAGTGTGTGCGATGAGAAGCACGCAGTATGCGAGCATGTGTGTGTGTAGGGGAGTACGCATGAGCAGGCGATATCTTATCGCTGCTCACTGAAGCATAGCCCCTTTCAACTGTACTCCACTGCATTTTGGACGCTGTCATAGACAGCTCCAGCAGGCATTGGAGAACTGCGGCCACGCCTGCAAACACACTGAATGAATTGGAAGAGGGCTGCCACACCTCCGAAAACTCAGATGATGGCACTATGTTTCTTGCACACTCGTGCAAGCAAACATAAGAAAGGCTGGATCCTCTCAGTTGACCAATTCCAGGAGGGGGCATAGCAAGGAGATCTAACTACTCCATTTACACAAACTACAACCATATGAGTATTTGCTTGTTAAACTAACCAGGTCTGTGCACCAGCTCAAATGAACCTGGAAGGACAAATGGCTTCCCCAAAGTCATTAGTGCTGTTGCAGGATGAGGTTTGTGTGAGCAGAGCGCAAAGCACAAGAAATTGCAGTGCTGATTGGATGGTGGCACCAGACCTGTACAGGATGAAACCACAGGCTGGCAAACTTTTGCCTTGAGTTTATTCATGCAGTGGGGTTCAATGCATTTCTTCTCTGGTGTGTGCACTGGTATTTGGGAGAACAGTAAATGTCTCACCTGGGAAAACTAGTGTGTGTATATTGGTAAGAGGTGGCTCCCATCATTAGGTTAGGTACATGTGTATGTATGTCGGGGGCTCTTTCACAGCAACTGTAGGCATCAACAAGTCTGGGTCCACTTTTAGGTCAGGGGGAGGGGCACAATCTACCTTACATTCTCATCAACACACAGTATGGTGGCCCTAAGCATCCTCACCAGGAATCAGTGGGAAATGCAGACAACATCCCAGGGGAAGAGGTTGCTATGGATGCGTATATTCTGGGAATGTGGTGGATTCTGACAGAGGGGCAGGTAAGGCAGACACTGCAGTTTCCCCATCACTGGGCTCCCAGATCCGGCCCGGTCCCAAATATACAGAGGAATTTATGTTCAAAACAGGGGAAACTGAGCAGTCTGCAAAACAAGTGGTAAAACAGACCGGACTTGTTTACATAGAAAAATATTCAGTTCGGGACGAAAAGGAAAATACAGGGGGAGGGCATTTGTAGAGTTACAATAAAATGTCAAACGGATTGATTCCCAAACAAAACCAAACAGAGTTCCAAATGAAACGCTGCATGAACAAGCAAGACATATTGTAGAAGATAGCTGGACTCGAGCCACTGCCAGCTCCGCAACCCAACCCTTCCATCCATGAGACAACTGTGCTGCAACTCACCAACCCCAGCCCTGCAGCGGTTATTGCACTGTTGATCCCTTCTGCTCCTTCGGCACTGACAACTCGCCATCACACCAGTAGCTGACTGAGACAGCGATACTATACCCTGCCTCACAGAGTCTTCTACCTTCTCCACAACCCGATGCCTTATCCACAAGTGCATGCCACCGCTTCCTTCAAATCACCACCTGCCTCCTGATGCACGGCCTTCCAAGTTGGCTTTATTCAGACGCAGAGCAATTGGCGAGTTGGGGCAGGAGCCTGGCAGGGGGGAGTAGCAGTCAAGGAAACCAGAGGCATTGGACACATTTATTGGCAGTGCAGCTGTACAGGCCTTCCACGGCAGGTAAGGGCACAGCAACAGAGGAAAGGGACTGTGTGTCTGTCGGGTTATACAGCTGTGGAACTACTACAAGCACTGTACCATGGGTGTTGTGAGGTTTTACAGGCCCGAAGGATTGGTGTGTGGTCTGCAGAGGTGGGACCAAAGCCGAGAGGGTCACTCGCTGAGGGAGGGGGTCAGGGTGGGAACCACTGTGGTGCTTTTTGGGGAGCAATTCGGGTGCTGCAGCATGGTAACACAGCTGAGGGGAAGAAATTACCAAAATAATCCGGTCATGGATCATAACCACTTGCTGCAACAAACAGGGACCACCCCGGGATCGAAGCATCAGCTTCTCATCTGTATGCAAACTAGAACAGAGCTAGAGGCTGACGCTGCAATGACGAGGCGCTCCCTGATTGCTGCGGCCAAATCGTTTCAAGTTGGTAGCAGGCTTACAAACCAGTGTCACCAGCAGCATGGGCTTGCATTAGTAATGCACAGCCAAGCCCACAAAAGCAGTGGCGGCATTGGCCGCAACAGTGCCTCACCTCCACAACCCATTTCTCTCCTAAGCTGCCACAACATGTTTCTTGCGCATGTGCGCAAGCAAACATAAAAAGGAATGAACACTTGTAAAATGTACAGTAAGGTGGCAAAGACTGTCAGTGGGGAAAAAACAAAATGCAACACAATCATGTCTGCCAGACAGTCTCAGGCTGGTTTAGGAATTGGGGGACAGCTTTGGCCAGTAACTACTGTACACAGCCACACCCAGTGTTGATGGTGTAGTAAAAGAAGGGAATCTCTGAGCAAGTGAGAGAGACTGTGGAAGCTTGCGTGTTTAGTGGCACAATGTGTGCCACTGTTTGGGCTGGTGGTATAGCCTACAGGTTAAAGTAAGGAGGTGTGAATGAGCGCGGTACATCCAGCAGACCTGGGTTTGATTCCCATAACCTCCACTTGCATACTGTGTGATTTTGAGTAAGTCACTTATCTTTCCCAGTGCTCCAGGGTTGCCCATGAAAACAGGCACTTGTGCCTAATGGGCCTTTCCTGGTTACCCAAGAACTGAAATAAAGATAAAATTAAACTAGCACCCCTTTGTGCCATTCACAAATGGTTCACTAAAATTCCCTGTGCTGCTGCAATGGGCATTGCACAAACAGAAGGAAGATGGCTGGGGGCCTGTATGCAAATTAAGTGCTATGCTATGCACAGACGCTCCTTGGGCTCCAAATAATCATCCGCATGCCACCAACACCTTTAAACTTTGAGAAGCAGTTCCACAGATATGCAGTGGCTCCATGAGGACTTGACAAGGGGCCCAGATTGGTGAGGGACCTGTCATGAAAACTACGTGCATAAGTGAATAGGTTTAGAATGAATTTTACCATGATCGGGGCTGTGGGGAGGGAGGTGGGGAGACCACTAGACTACCAGGGAATATTTTTCACTATATTATTGCCAATCAGGGCTACGGGGTGGGAGGGGGACCTCTGGACCACCATGGCCATTATGTGTGCTTTTGCACAGTGTACTGGGGGGGTGGCCACGCATGGCTGGTGGCTGCTGTTATGCCTTACAGTACAGCAGCTTGCCTGTGGGTGGCCACCATTTGAGCCACTTTTTTCAGGCTCAGCTTTGCTCATCTGCATGCAGTGCATCTCAGGATGGTGCCAACATAGGTGCTACACATCCTGGGCTGAATATCAGGATGTGCTGCATATGCATGGGCACGCCCCCTGGAGATGCTCCGCATACATTATCTTTGCACCCCAGCACATCAGGAATTGCACTGTGCAATTCCCTCTTTTGACTATTGCCCCGGGGCACATGTCTGGGGTTGCACTGGTGCAACTCATTTGTGCCAGGCAGAACCGCTTTGAATATCTAGGCCTTGGTCTACAAGTAAACCATAAAGTATGGGGTATGGGTTGATGTTGGGGATGGGGTAGCACGTCATGCTATGACCAATGGCCATGTCATCTTTACCATGGGACTTGTGCAATGCCATGCCCAGATGTGCATGGTGATCACAATTTATGATGTTTGCAACAGAAAACCTGTTTGCAACCACAACAATCTGGTGGACAACATTCAGACTGGGACTTCAGTGCCAGGAGAGATTCCTCCCCTGGCAGCAAAGTCAGGGCTTTTTGTTTAGCCGCTTTTGGGGGTGGTAGAATGACAAGCCTCTTTGCAAACCAAAACTGTGCCTCCACTGACTGCTACCGTGAACTAGACTTGGGGTATTTATCCAGTTGCTGAGCTTTGCAGCATTTTGTGTCCTGTCCAGTGCACACTACTCAACTTGCTTTCATATGGCAGCATTCCCAATGGTTCATAGGGGTAGACAGGAAATTAATTGGTTGCAAGGCTGTAGGCTGTGGATTCACACAGGGACCAACACGCCCCCCCCCCCCGCCGTGGCTCAGGAAATTAAAACAGGTTAGATTCCAGAGCATCAGATTCAACACTGATCCACTGGCAGCCTATCCTGTGCACTGTTCACACTTGTACCAAAGTCAGTGTACATAGTTTAAGATGGTGTTTAGGGTCAAACTGAGAAAGACACATCCGAGAGATCCAAGTTAATAATGGTTTCTGAGAGAAAGTTTTGCAAATCAGAAAAGAATAGGCTATCTCATTTGCATCATAGTGGTGAGAACTGCTCATCCTCCCAGCAACATGAGTTTACATCTCAAGGCTAAAACATCACTTTTGGCTAGCAGAAGAGGGCTAAAGTATCCCACAGGATGCTTTCTTCCAGGAAGGGGATACATTGGCTGCAGCTGCAACAGCCCTTGAGGGAGGCTAGCATCACACGCAAGGTGCTTCAGATCCTCTGATATACAAGAATGCTTATGCAGTCCTGTGCAGGACAAGAAACTGCAAGGTGCTTGCCACATGTTCACTGGAAGTGTGAGCGTTTAGCTTTCTAGGAATATTTTTCAAGCATTCAGACTGTTAAAAAAGTTCCTTGCCCTTCCATGTGCCACTGATTGTCCTCTCATGTAAACATTGATTGTCAGCTCCAATCCTTTGACAACACCAATGGCTGCTTTGCTCATGTGACACTGCTTGTCCTCCTGTTGTTTGGGCGCTGATCCTCAGATTCTACTCCTACTGAGGACAATCATCAACTCCACCTCCTTTCTTAACAGCGATCAACACACTGACCCTCAGCTAGCACAGTCGGCTCTCAGCAGATGCTACTCATTGCGTCTCCAGTTGGAAATGTTACAACACAAATGAAAGGGGAGTGCAGGAATGCAATGTCACCTTTAGTCTGATAGCCCATGAAAAGCATTTGCAAATGAAGTACTGGGCTTACTGTACCTATAGGCAGCAGAAGTCAAGATAGCCCTGTATAAATCGTTCCCATCTTAAATCAAGGGAGCAGCCAGTTCTTGGAACCTTGAGACAGAAAGTGACTTAGGGGAAGGCAGCGCTACACCGATTGTCAAATAGCAGCATCACATGCTGTCTCATGTTTCCACGAAATGGCTGCTTCCTTGATGTAACATAGGACAGAATTGGATATTATCTCTGCACTGCTGGCACCTAAAACCAAGTGCAATGCCTCACTTGAAAATGCTGTTCATGGGCTTTCAGAGTATGAATGACCATGCATACCTGCCTCCCTCTTTCAATCAGCAGTACTCACTATGCAGTGTGTTTCAGCAATATTCTATTTTTGGCAAACACATCACTATCCCCATTCTTCTTTTCACTTTTTTCATTTCTGAACTGAAATACAGGATTTTGAAGCTTTTAAAAATGCTTACTCTTGTGCCGTGCTTGCCATGAAAAAATTAAATACCTTGGTGTGGTGCTGTACTTTTTATTACTCGAACCAGGTGGCTGTACCACCATAAATCAGCCACATAAATCAGCCGCAGTATGAATCTCATATGTACAGTCAATTCAATAGGGAATCTCATCGGAAGAGATTCTGTGCAACTTCAAGTGGCAGCCACATTTAATGATTTGAGTCATTCATCATTCATTACAAAATTAGTTGTAAAACCTATATATATATAGCTATTGATATATATATATATTTATGCAACAGGTGTCTGAATAAATCTGCGCTGATAAATCCATTTATCTGTGCTACTATGTGGATAAATTTATTTATCCATATAGTAACTACATCACTATCTACCACCACCTGTGCTGCCTTCTTACCAGCACTGTCTCCCAGTTTCACTTTCACCTCCTTACAGTGCTCTTAAAAGCCAAGCTATCACAGTCCCAAACACTCACAAAATGCACACCCTAACCAACCCCCCCCCAAAACTGGAACCACATTTTAAATAAAAACACTCTTAAGAAAAAAAACATTTTTTCTTCTTTTTCAGCACATCAATCCTGCAAACCAAACACAGCAACCAGGCACAGAGAAAAACCTGAAAAGGAACTTAACTAAAAAAAAAAAAAATTTGGTAAACCAGAACCCCAAAAAATCCTGTTGCATAAATCAAATATGCAGGGGGTGCCTGTGGGATAACAAAGTTATTTGTTCAGTTGCCAGTGACCACTCGTGAGGTTATTCGAGGTCACAGGCAACTGTACAAATAACTTTGTTATCCCACAGGCACCTCTGCATATCACATGTATATCTATATATATAGATATATATATAATATACATTAGAGCAAAAAAATCCACTTAATGCATTAGTTAGGGTTGTTCCACAATGGCAAAAGCGAGGAAATTCACTGTTAGGGTTGAAAGCCCCCCTTCTGACCCCCCCGTCCACACCCCCAATCGGCAATGGGGTGCGCATTGGGGTTATCGGCCCTAACTCTCACCCCATCAGATGTGTGAAGAAGCAGAGGTATAGGAGAATGGGTGAGAGTTAGGACCGACAACCCCAACGCAACCCAATGCCGGGGAGGGTGTGGACGGGGTCAAAGGGGGCTTTCAACCTAATACCGAATTTCCTCACTTTAGTCGCTGTGGAACAACCCTAACTAATGCATTAAATGGAGTTTTTGCCTCTAATTTCTCTTCTTTGAGAATGATAATGTGAAATAGTGAATGTAATGCGGCGTGGAGGGCTCCTCGGTGCCCACAAACGCAAATGGTAATGCGCATGGTGATGCAAAGTGAAACAGAAAGATAAACAGTACTGTAGACACAAATGGTTAAAATAACACAAGCATAAGCGTAAAAGAAAAAGCCAAGGGTAACGCACGTGGTGCCGTAGACGAGAACGGTAAGTGAAACAGGTATGGAATCGCAAGCGGAAGCGGTAAGGGTAACAGTAATGTAAGCACACAGGCTGGTTTTCCCCAAAAGCTGCATAGAGAAAGACAGTGTGTACAAAGAATGTATGCATAATAATGGGTCTCGGAGCAGAAAATGAGGAGTTGGAATACTAAATTGCTTATATCTCAGGATCGTACGACGTAGAAAAAAAATTTAAAAGTCATATGATGTATGACTTTCCTGGCTAGCTTTGCATAAGCATTTTTCTGATGAAAAGTCTGTATCTCACACCGTTTCCGAGATACGGGCCCTGAAAGGCGCGGCGAACTCCGTAATGTTATCCTATGGGAAAAAAACAGAAGTTCAGAGTGCGATAACTTTGGCTCCCTGTAATATTTTTTCACCAAACCACTGAAAGGCACATCTGTGGCATGTTGGCTTTCTTGACTCCTAATTTCAGCCCAAAAGACCAAACTGTTATTTTGCAGCAGGGCGGCAAAGGATTCCTGTAATGTGGCGGACGCCGTAATGTTATCCTATGGGAAAATGTGTCAACTTTGGAGTGCCGTAACTTTGCCACCCTGTAATATGTTTTCACCAAAACACTGAAAGGCACATCTGTCAGATGTTGGCTGCGTTCCTTCCAAATTTCAGCACAAAAGACCAAACCATTCTTTTGCAGCAGGGTGGCAAAGAATTGCTGTCATTTTGCCATAGCCTGGAAAAGTAGTGTCGCAATTTGCGAAAGCTTTCGCAAAAATTTGCGACACTTTCGTGAGTGCGACACTACTTTGCAAAAGTACTTTTTCCAGAAACATGAAAAACATATTTTTAGGGTGTTTAACCTCAAAATAAAGACATGCCTAGCATCCCCAGGGTCCGACTAGGTAAACACAAAAAGAATTATGTTGCTAGAGGGTCCCAAATTTAAATGCCAAGCATTTTTCTGATCACCAACTGAAAACAAAATGGTGGATTTGTGGAAGTAATAGGGCCATTTTCGAAAGTAAAAACTGCATTTGCGAAAGTGTTGAACTTTTAGTTAACTTTTCCCATTGACTTATAATGGGAAACTGTTTTTTGAATAACTTTTGAACCGTTTAATATTTTTTCACAAAATCTTCAAAAGGCACATCGGGAACCCCAGCCACACGTTATCTGAAGATTTCGGACTGGTTGCTTAAACCGTGCGACCTGTAGAGACCACCAAAGAATTGCAAAAAGCGTGGCGTCTTGGCGCAGATCACGCTTAATAACTCCGCAACCGTATATCCAAACAGTACAAAACTTGGCAGATCCCAAGATGTATGGTTCTTGATCATGTATGCTAAATTTCAGGCAACTCTGTTGAATGCTTGCAAAGTTATTAAGATGCTAAATTGTAGGTTTACCATGTAAATGGCTCCTGAACCCTAACTATGGTAGCATGGTATATATTATAATGTATAATATATTATTATGGAAGTGCTACCATAGTTAGGGTTGAGGAGCCATTTACATGTTAAACCTAAAATTTTGCACCTTAATAACTTTGCAACCATTCAACGGATTTGCCTGAAATTTGGAATACATGATCAAGAACCATACATCTTGGGATATGCCAATTTTCTTACTGTTCAGATATACAGCTGTGGAGTTATTAAGCGTGATCTGCATGCAGTGGAATAATACATTTATTTCCACACAAGTGGTAAGACCTTTATAACTAACTCGTGGCTTCGCCACTTGTGAGTTATGGGTCTTACAGTACCACTCACTAGTGGAGATAAATGTGTTATTCCACTGCAACCCATCATGTATTCCATATACATACATATATACTGTATATAAATATATGTCAGAGGGAATTAAAATGCACTGATGTTGAATCTAAGGGTGTCAGAAATGCTTTGTAAGCAATAGGATATAACAGGGTATGGGTACCTATTTGTAAATTACATGCCCAGGTGAATTGCAAGGCACAAAGTGCTGCAGTGCAGTTTGCACATAGAAACCCACCCCCTGGGGTATCTTATTGCACTTATAAAATGATTAACAAGGGGCTGGCCCAGTGGCATGGAGGGCCTTACATCTTACCACACCGGTGACCCAGGTTCAGAAACGGACTCAAGTCACTTGGGGGTCGGCCGGGGGAGGGAGGATTGAGCAGCCATAGGACTGCCCTTGTCCCTTGGGGGGGGTTGTCATGTCTCGCTGCTTGACTGCCACATGGAGGATTCTGGGAGGCAGCACATGTGAGTTGCAGTGTGTGGGAACTGGGAAGGGACCCTACATTCAGAGCACTGAGGGTGATCTCTGTGGAGGCGGAGCAGGCATATCATACTCACTGCATGTCCGTGGGCCCAGGGGAGAAAAAGGAACAAATAGAGGATGGATTCCATGACACTCTTTGTGTTGCACAGTAGCTTGAGACAGAGCTGAATGTGTGTGCCTGGGGAGAACGGACCTCCCTCCCTGCCCCCTCCATGGGGGGAAATCCACAGGGAACATGACCTCCACGGAGGAGGAAAGAGAGGTAAGCAATGGCTGTAGTGAGTGGGGATAAGGCTGAGAAGCCACCCATCTTGCCAAGTAGGATACAAACCTATATGGAAAAAAATAAAATGATTGACAAGCAGGAAATAAGAAATATACATTCAGTATTGTCAGTAAATTTTGAGAAGAAATAGTAAAAAAGAAAAAAGGGAAACAAAATTGTTCCTCGGGCTGTCACTGACATCTGCAACATCAAATACAACCCCTCATCAACCATTCCCTGTCTTGAGTTCACCCCCTCACTACCACATCAACACAAACACACCAACCTATCCCACTTCCTGCCCTCCCCAGCCCATTCATATAGAAATCACTGAACCCCCCCAAAAAAAAAAAACACATGTGTTAATGGCAGTTCCTGGATCCATCAGCTCATAACCACTGGATGTACCTTGTAAATTCTTTTTTTTTTTTGCTAATCATAGTAGTTTTCACTTGAACCTTAAAGTTGGCAGCTCTATTTTTTGGGCTATTATGTTTCTCCTAAACTGCCAGCTTGTCCTCAGAAGGGCTCCCTTAGCCCCTTCCCCCGGCATTCACCAACTGACGCTGACCTGAACTCCCAGGGCTGGCCCCCCCCCGGGGTGGGGTCAGAGGGGTTCCCCAACTTCCACCAAGGTTCAGATCCAGTGGGCCAGCACCGTGGCTGGCCGGGAATGGAGCCTGCGAGGCACACTCCACCATTGTGCCATGGCAGTGTGCTTTTCCTGTGTTCTCCCAGGAGCCAGGGGTGTGCAATAACACCAGCAGAGGGAATTGCGCACACGCGTCCGCACGTGCTCCCTCCAGGCGTCTGCCCCGGCTCCTCCCCAAGCTGCAGTGCGGCACCCTGTTCTACGGCCTCTGCTGGGGGGCGAATGAATGCCGACCACTAATTGCCCCCCAGAGAAGGAGAGCAGTCAAATGGACACTCAATCCTTCTCTTCCCCTGCCGAGCCCTGGCAGCCTGTGCTCATTCCTGAGCATGGGTCGCCGGCATATCTCGAAGTAAGGCAACCAGCGCCTCATCCCTCAGCTCCACTGGGCCAGCCCAGCAGCTCTATTTGAAAGAAAACAATCCTCGATTGTCTGCTGGAGTGGTGATTGCTGGATTTGCTTGTTACTGCTTGTTGTCTATTATCAGTCCTTGCGCCTCGGCCCTGGTGTGATTGATTTGTTTGCTGGTGTTGTTTGGTGAACCATTATTGCTACATAAAGGAACTTCTCCAAGTATGGTTGTGCTCTTGGTAAGCAAAGTCAGTTGTGAGTTTAACACAAAAAAAAAAAAAAAAAAACAGGCACTCACCTTACTGCAACAGACAGCACCAAACGATGACTCTTCATAACACAGGTTTATAAATTTTATTCTATGACATATGAAACAGGTGCTAAAGGTGCAAGTCCAGGGAGGCTAACTTAGACGTCAACTTTTTTTGTTGCAGTCAGTTTATTCTATTTTCAACTATCGACAGTGCATACATTGTGAAGTATATAAGGACCATACAAAATCCATTCAATTAAGGATACAATATACAATAACCTGACAAGCACTATACATACAGAGCTATAACATACTGGCTATGCACTAATGAATTAAAGGCTGCAATTCTGAATATCAAATGACAGAATCAGAAATGTATTTCTGTACCAACAGTTGAAATTGTATTGCTCTTGGTGGGCCACATGATCCACTTCCCATCTCACTTTTTCACTTCTATCTCAGAGTATCACCTGTTCTGGTATAATTCATTATGGTACACAAGCAGTTGCTCGAGCTTGCCAGTTATCTTACTGCCCATGGCCTCCTCTCACCAATGCAATATGGTTTCCATAAGGGGTACAACAGTATAACTGCCTAACTAATCTTCACATAACTTTTAGTATAGTAAGAATGATGCAGCCCCAGTGCAGGGGCTGGTGTGTGCTCACAGAGGTAGTGAACTTCTAAAAGGGGATACCCAGCATGGAGCTGACAGATTTGCAGACACCCATCACATGCAGCAAGAAAATCCAATGAGGGTTCAAGGGTGACACCTAGATAGGTAAATGAGGTGATCATGGAGACTAAAGTGCCATCTTGATAAGCAACAGATAAGGAAACAGGGCACTGTCTCAGCCTGGGGATATCCCAAAGAGCATTGAATGAGTTTTGGACACATTAAGGTTCAGTTTGTTATGGGACAGCCTATCATGGACTGACTGAAAGTCAGAGGTGAGATGCTGATTAATGTAGGAGATATCTTTAGACTTTGTGTAGAGTACCAAACCATCTGTGTATAGTATAGCAGAGCAGTGGGGCAGGCTGCAAATGATCTGATTTACGTGCAGGGCAAATACTAGGGGCCTAGGATAGACTCTTGTGGACCCCCACAGATGTTGGAGGTAGGATCGGAAAAGGATGGTTCAAATTTAACTTCAGTCTATTAACTAGGTAATTCCTGAACCATGGCAGAGCAGTGGGAGAGATACCAAGATCTCTAAGTTTATCACAGAGAGGAGGATGGTGAACAAGGTCAAATGCCTTTAAGTCAATGAAGACGGCACCCGGAAGGCAGCCCCTGTCCACGCATGAGGCTATGTGGTTAGTGACAGATAGTGGGGCAGTTGTACTGTTGTGCCCCTTATGGAAACCATATTGCACTGGTGAGAGGAGACCGGCCAGTAAGATAACTAGTAAGCTGGGAGGAGACAATTTTCTCTAAGATTTTGTTTAGCACTGGAAGTATAGCTGTGGGCCTGTAATTGTTAATCAATTTATGATCTCCTTTCTTAAATATGGGCATGAGATTTGAGATTTTCCCCGAGATCTGGGAGGACCAGCCTTATCCCCCAATTTCCCACTCCACACAGAGTGCAGGGTCCAGTCTGCTGGTGAGCAGTCCATCTGATTGGATGGCTGCTGTTGATCACAAAGCCTGGGTATGGACATTTGACACATTTCCTGCCACCTCTGTGAATAGGGTCTATTAGATTGAATGTTTAGTAAGCAGTAAGTTCATGAGGGACTGTTTTCTGAATGAGAACTTATATCACAGTTACAGTACTGACATGTGGTAAATAAGTGTGCACACTTGCAAATACCTAGGCATTAACTGTGAAAACAATACCATTATTTCTTAGCCATAATATCTTTACAATGCCAATGAGTAATTATGCAAATGAAATATTTTTGCATACAGTTATATATCAATTCACTATTAGACTGCATGTTTAATATTCTGTAAGTTCATGATAAACTGGAATATAGACGTGGAACATCTAAAGAGTTGGCAGACAATGCATTTAAGTGTAGTAGATTGAAGTTACATTGTAATCATAATTTAGTTACCAGTCTGAAGTTTTAAACCTTAGTACTCACCCCATTCCATGAGCAAATGAGATCAGATGTGATCTTTTTTCTTCAAGAAGGGCCCACAGGTTGTTGACAACATGTGGGCAGACAGTTCTGTACGTTTAAACACTATATTAGAATGAGGTAAGCATTAAGGTTTGAAAACCCCAAGGAAGACCCCACCTCTGATTCACAAAGACTCAGGACAGCCAAAATTGTAATGATTTGTGGGTCTATTCATGAAAAAGGGTTACCAATGCCCACCATACAGTGCATAGCACATTTTTAAAAATCAAGAACTGTTAGTCATATGTTTTGACTAAATCTGAAAGCTGGCTATGAGTGCAGATAAATAATATTACTATAGAATTCTAGGGTATCCATATTTTTTTGATGGGGTGTCCCACTCCATTTTGCTGCCTTTTTTAACTGAAAAAGTGTTACATGCAAAAACACATGTTTTACTAATTGTTTTTGCAAGCTTTATTTACTGTTTCCCCTTAATAAAGTAAATCTGCTTACTAATCTGGAGTTGTGTTTTTTATTATCTGTACTCTTTAGCCCATTGTAATGCTCCATTTTTAACTTATGCAGCTTTCTATTTAGTGTGATGAATGTAACAGTTGGTGTCACAGCATGTAACATTCACACACATGGCCTCCAAATCTGTAATTGTGCTATTAGTACCTTAAATGATTTTCTGGCTGCTCTCCCAGTTTGCCTCTTTGTGATGATTTTTTTTTTAAATTACTCTTTATACTCCCCCCTGCGCACAGTCTCCACTCCTTTGGGGAGACACAGTGCGGTATCCCTGCACACACGGCTTACCTGAATCCTGGTCGGTCCCCATGGAGCCTTGGCTGTATCCCCCAGGCAGGTATGGGGCGGGGCAGAACACCTCGATGCTGCATATTTTGTTGGACCTGTTCCAGGCAATTAGGCAGGTGCATGGGCCATCAGGGTTTCCGCCACGGTGCTCCATCATCTAGGAGACTGTGTGTTATTTTTATCATGTTCGGGGAGTGGCTGTACCCAATGTGATGGCCTCACCATCAACGTAGCCACTCCCAATTCCCCTGTGTCTCACCCCAGAGCTGACTGGTCCACAGACCTCTGCCTGTGGCCAATCAGGCCCCTGAGGCCCCTGAGGCGCCGATGTGCCGACATGCCCCCAGCCTCCACCAGGGTTCAGCCCAGGTTGGGATGGATCCCAACTTTCCCCCTGGAGAAGGCGAGCTGTCTTCATATGTTCAAGCCTATCTCCCCCCAGCCAACCCCCAGTGGCCTGAATCAGCTACCGAACCAGGGTCACCGGCATGATGCAAGGTGTGGTGTCCAGCGCCTCAACCCTTAACACCACTGGGCTGGCCTCCTTGTGATAATTGACTGTGTTACTGCCTGATCTAGCTCTCCCACAGAAGGGAGAGCAACCTTTGACCCTCACTGTACATGGAGTCACCTCAGGCCCAATGTTTACCCGTCAGTCTGTGACAGTTGCAAAGTCACAACCTGCCCTTCAGAACCAAGCAGTAGTATAGAGGGAGGAGCTGAGCTGTAGTTTAAAACCCATTGTTTGCATGTGGCTCCTCCATTTTGTAGGGCTACATTCCATGAAGATAAGCACTGCATGCAACAATGAGGACTGCAGTTACATTCACCACAGGTAGGCCTCAGTTACCATCATTCACTGATTGTGGGGCAAATTTTCAGAGGGAAAATTCCAGTGACAACTGCATGTCTAGGGAAAGTGCTGAGCATCAGTTGTAAGAGGGATTATACTGTGTATATGGAGTATCTCCGTATCTCCTTGTACACCTCCCCCTGGGTCACACCTGGAAATGAGCCCTGGCTCAGTGTACTTTTTAAATAAAAAACTGTAAAACCTGTTTAAATAAAATTAAAAAAAAAATAGATTTTCTTTGTGGTGTCACTCATTACATTCACCACGGTATATAGTGTCAAACATCACACCTGTCAATACTGTTATTATTGTCAAATTTCTTCAGGTTTTGTAGCACTGTGTCAGTTATTAGTAGTAGCATGTTAGCCATTAGGCATGTTCAGTAAACTTTTTTCTACTAAAACAAATGTGTGGTGTCGCTTGTTACATTCACCATGGTATGTGGTGTCAAACATCACAACTGTCAGTACTGTTATTACTGTCAAATTTCTCCAGGTTTTGTAGCACTGTGTCAGTTATTAGTAGTAGCATATTGGCCATTATCCATGTTCAGTAAACTTTTTAAAACTGAAACAAATGTGTGGTGACACTCGTTACATTCATCACGGTATGTGGTGTTAAGCATCACACTTGCCAGTAATGTAATTGTCAAATTTTTTCATGTTTTTACTAGTATGTCAGTCAGTAGCAGTAGTATGTTAGTCGTTAGGCATGTTCAGTACTGTTTTAGTAAGTGAAAGATAAGTCAATCAATCAATCAATCAATCAAACTTTATTTAACCAGGCATAAACACCATTGAGCAAGCACATTTTCAAAGTGGTCCTGGACAACAATAAATATATACAGTCACAGATAAAGAACAAAAACAAGGCACTGTACATGTGAAGGATAATACAGGCCTATACATACAGAACTAACATAGGTAGCATCGGTTATAAATCATGACTGAAAGATGGAAAGGAGAGGGGAGTATATGAGGAGGGAGAGAGAGTGTGAGGAGGAGAGTATATGAGAGGGAGAGTATATGAGAGGGAGAGTATGTGAGAGGAGAGTATGTGAGGGAGAGTATGATGAGAGGGAGAGGCATGAGGAGAGGATATGGAGAGGAGAGGAGAGGGAGAGTATGTGAGGGAGGTATGTGAGGAGGGGAAGGATGTGAGGAGGAGAGTATGTGAGAGGAGAGTATATGAGGGAGGTATGTGAGAGGGAGAGTATGAGAGGAGAGTATGAGAGGGAGAGTATGTGAGAGGGAGAGTATAGAGGAGGAGAGATATGTGAGAGGAGAGTATATGAGGAGGAGAGTATATGAGAGGAGAGTATGTGAGGAGGGAGAGAGGGTAGAATGGTGAGGGGGAGAAGTATAGATGAGCTAATAAGTGCTGGGTACCCCCTATTGGTGAGGTAAGCTAAAAAAAAAATGCTAGGAACCCCCTAAGGGGGATGTGAGTTGAGATAGACTCTGTAACGAAGGATTCATGGAAGATACTCAAACTACCACACACAGTCATCTAAAACAGCTGCAGGTTTCCTTCAGGTACTTAGCTATTAGTGTTTTGAATGTGAATGGTCCTGGAAGGGATAAGAGCTTCAGAGAGCCTTGTATGGTGTTCCATAGGGATGGGAGTGAGAAGTTGATAGCTGCCATGCCATGGGTTGTATTTACTCTGGGGGTCTGGAAGCAGAGTATGGAAAAGAGTCTCAGACCATAAGATCCCTGGCACGGAAGAAGTTCGAGATGTAAGCAGGAAGTTTATCAGTTAGCACACTAAAGAACCAAAGGAGGCGTTTCTTTCCTCCTAGTCAGAATGAGGGCCATCCCATCTCTTGGTACAGGTGGCAATGGTGGGTGCAAGGAGGCAGATTAAGGATGAATCTTAAAGTCCGGTGATAAAGGGTGTCAAGTTTGTTGGGCGCTGTTAAGGGGCAATGGTTGTAAAGAAAGTCAGCGTAGTCCAGTAAGGGTAGGAATGTGGTTTGCACTAATCTCTTTCTAGCTTCTTTGGTGAGTAGATGCTTAAAACGGTAGAATAAGCCTAACCGCTGCCTTAGTTTTTTCGATACCTCATTCAGATGGCACAGAAAGTTAAGTTTGTTATCCAACCAGAACCCTAAGTACTTAAAGGTATCCACTATTTCAAGTGGTTCTCCCAAAAGTGTTAAAATCTTAGGATGGCGAGTAGGTCCTGAGGCTGCCTTTGGGGAGATGATCATGGCTTTAGTCTTTTTGGCGTTGAGTAGAAGCTTGTGGCTGATATGGTTGTATTGGAGAGAGAGAAAATCACGCTGTAAATCCTCATGGGCCAGGTCAAGGATGAGTTTGAGGTGTAGAGTACAGTATCGTTAGCGAATGTGCACATTAGCTGAGCGCAGATGTGAATTGAGGTTATTAATATAGATTGCGAATAGGATTGGACCTAGGATGGAGCCTTGGGGACACCTCAAGGAAGTGATTTTAATGGAGACAATTCACCTACCGCTTTGACTTATTGTAGCCTGTTTGTAAGGTAACTGGTGAACCATTTGATGGCAGAGCCATCGAGTCCGATATTGTGCAGTGCATCAAGCATAATATTGTGATCCACAGTGTCGAAAGCCTTACTAAGGTAGAGGAAGAGGGCAAACACTTGCTTCTTAGCGTCCAAGGCAATTTGCCAATCAGTGCTTACTTTTGCAAGGGCAGATACTGTGCTCTGATTGGCTCTAAAACTGGACTGTACTGGGTTTAGCAGTTTTGCGAGTCCAGATGCTCTCTGACTTGAGTGTTGACAATTTTTTCCTGGAGTTTTGATAGGATAGGTAGTATGGAAATGGGTCTGTAGTTATTCAGGTCGCTCGGATCCCCAGATTTGAACAAGGGTATGATGTGTGCAGTTTTCCACGACACAGGGAGCTCACTCTGCGTTAGTGAGGTATTGAATAAATGGCTAATGGGGCGGTCAAATAGTAATGGCCTAATTTAAGGAAATAGGGTTCAATATTGTCTGTACCGGCACTCTTTTTTGTATCCAGTGCCAATAGGAGTGCCTCTACTTGTTTAAACGTGACTGTGTGAACGTTGAAGGAGGAGAAGAGAGGTTGATTAGAGCTACAATTAGCAGTAGAGTCAGCAGTGGAGTCCCTAACGGTTGAGCTTGCTGATAGGCGGTGTCATAGGCCAGACCTGCTGTGGCAAAGTGTTAGATTAAGCTGTTCTAATATAGCAGCTCTGTCCGTGAGGGTAGATCCATTGGACACTATTTTGGCTGGAAGGAGGTGTCAAGTATGACCTTCGACCTCTCTGAGGATATTCCAGAATTTAGAAGAGTTGTTCTTATTGTCTTCTAAAGCTGCTTGAAAATATTTAGACTTTTCAGACCTAATTAGTTTGGTGCAGGCATTTCTAGAAGTATGAAATGCTTGCCAATTGGCCTCCAGGTGTGATTTCCTCACTCATTTCCATCAAGCGTCTCTGTCCTTGAGTGCTTTCTTCAGGATAGGAGAGAACCAGCCGGGAGGTCTTATTTTCACCTTGACCAGTCTTAGAGGGGCGTGTTTGTTTATTATGCCCTCTAGGAGGCTATGAAAGATACTGAATGCCTCGTTGAGGGAAGGGGCTAGATAGAAATCCTGCCATCTGATGTTACCCAGGTCTTTGAGGAAGGCATTCTGGCAAAATTTTTTTAGACACCTTTTCAGTTTAAATTTAGGAGCCGACTTTATTTGGGGAGAATGTCTAATGCAGGCAGTGGCACAATGATCACTTAGGTCATTAGAGAACACTCCAGTATGTGAGATGTTATGAGGTTTGTTTACTAACATAAGGTCCAGTAGGGAGCTTCGCTCCGGGTTTTTTCTGTTGGGTCTGGTGACTGCGGGTGTCATTTGTGCCAATCCTTTCGCATCACAGAAGTCTTTTAGCTTCTTGGAGCTGTCATCATTCCAGTTATGGTTAAGATCCCCCATGAGAATACACTCGGTGGTAGTCGATTCGAAAAGGCTTTGGAGATGCGGTAGGAGGGCCATGCCACCAGAAGGAGGTCTGTAGCTCGCAGCAATAAGGAGTGCCTTGTCAGTGGAGAGGGATAATTTTAATACCAAGCATTCAAATTCTTTAACCTTAGAGGTGCAATCAATGACTGTGACAACGAATTTGCTCTTAACATATATTACGACCCCCCCTCCTCTGGTTGGTCTATCGCATCGGTAGGTGCTGCATCCTGGTACGTTGATGGATTTGTCAGGGATCGAAGGCATAAGCCAGGATTCCGATATCATAAAGAAATCAGGGGATGCATGTAGAGCCCAAGTCTGTATTAGGTCAAACTTCTTTAGTAAGCTACAGACATTCATGTGCAGGAAGCTGATACCTTTGTATTATGGGAGGTCCGCAGGGGTTTTGAGTGTAACAGGTGGCCTGGGGTTAAGTTCGACGTCTCCAGAGCAGAGTAAGAGAAGTAGTAGTAGTTTCTTGAGGAGGTGTCTTAGCCTGCTAAGTAGTTTCTTGTTGCTTCGTCTGGCATGAGAGGGTGCTGTGGTCGTTGGCTTATGGACAGCAGCGTGAGTTGTTAGAAAAAGTGCATAAATGACTGTTTTTGCCGATAGATTCAGGGAATGCTTTAACATGTTCTCTGGGTAATGCCTGATGAGAAGATGGACAAGACCAAAGGGAGAATGTCCCCATTATGTGTTGCCATAGCTTATCAAGAAGGGGCATAGCTTGGTAGTCAACATGGGAGGAGCTTTGGCCATGAGGCAGGTAGGTAACTGGAATTCTGACTCAGACATGGATTAGCAAGATGAGGCAGCTGAGCAAGAAAATATCCCCATGAGTCATCATTTATTTTTTTTTTATTCAATGGGGAGTTATGTCCTAGAGGGTAGCGTTTTTATGGTTAATAGGACCAACTGTGAGATACTACTTGAGAAGGCAGGGCTAGCTGGAGGAGGGGGCCATAGGATAGGCTGTGGCTAACAATGCTTAGTCCAATAGATGTGTAGAGGATTGGGCTTACTCTCAGTGTGAGAGCATTTAATAGAGGGTAGGGGCGGGTGGTGTGGGAAGAAATTACAGAGGAGGCTAGAGTGCCAAAAACAAGAGAAAAGTTTAAAAAGAAAGCCGCAGAGAGCAGAGTCTCCAGACAGCCAATCACAGGCAAAGCCGTACAGCAGCAGCCAATCGGAGGGATTCCCAGCGACTCATTTACCAATCAAGGCTCCAAGCTGTTCCCCGAGGCTGAGCGGTAGCTTACCCGGCTTGCAGGGCTCCCAGACGGGCAGGCTGAATGGCGCACGGCCGGCTGGATTTTCCAGCCGTGACTGCAGGTTTGTGGAGCCGGCAGCCTGATCAGGGGCTCACGGAGCTGCAAGACAGTGTGGTGTCACTTGTTACATTCACCACATTACATGGTGCCAAACATCAAATTTGCAATTAATGTAATATAATTCTTCTAAATATTTGTTTCTCATGTTTTAATATAACTCATAACATATGTTTATTAAAAGTGTTTTCTACTAAAACAAATGTCTTGTGTCAGGTGTTACATTCTCCACATTGTGTGGTGTCACTTGTTACACTCACCACCATACAGTTCTTTTATCTCAGGAACCTGTGAGACTTTTATCTCCCAATATGTTTCTTTTTTCACACTTGGGTCATAATATCTTGAAATGCATCACAAATGTAATCTAGAAGTAATTTGAAAAGTTGACCCTCATGTCACACTTTGGTAACCCATTTTCATGAACAGACCCTTTTCCATTTGCTGCTTGAAAGATGGGGTGGGGAGCTAGAGTTGGAAACCTTAACACCATGTTTCCCTACTTTTGTGGAGTTAAGTTACCCTAACTGGTGCATGAACAAAGCTTTTTGCAAAGAATTTAAAATATAAGTGAATGTTACTTTGCAGGGCCTAGTTAATAGTTTTTAGTAAATAAAGGTGGCAGTCATGTCTGTGATAGAAATCAGGGATGCGTGAAGGGGCTAAAGAATTTTGCATGTGAATTCTGCATGTGATTTGTCCATATTCAAAATTCCACTGCTTGAACTTCTCCCAGTTGTGCATTTGTTTGGGATTTAAACATAAGTCTCAAAGAGTATTTAGCAGGAAATTTGTATGTATACTGTAAACAGTCGGTATACACTTGCAGATATGCTATAAACAGTCAATAAGAGTCCACAAATTGTTCTTGTTAAACTCTGGGAACCCACTAATGTTTTCTCCTGGTTGACACAAGACCTTCATTCTGGTGCCTCTCATGAATGTGTCCTAGGTTGCTTCTCTCTGACAACCATAGGATTACAATTTATGCACATAGTTTTCATGACAGGTCCCTCACCAATCTGGGCCCCTTGTCAAGTCCTCATGGAGCCACTGCATATCTGTGGAACTGCTTCTCAAAGTTTAAAGGCATTGGTGGCATGCGGATGATTATTTGGAGCCCAAGGAGCATCTGTGCGTAGCATAGCACTTAATTTGCATGCAGGCCCCCAGCCATTTCCTTCTGTTTGTGCAATGTCCATTGCAGCAGCACAGAGAATTTTAGTGAACCATTTGTGAATGGCACAAAGGGGTGCTAGTTTAATTTTATCTTTATTTCAATTCTTGGGTAACCAGGTAAGGCCCATTAGGCACAAGTGTACATAAGGGAATAGGTTTAGAATGAACTTTACCATGATCGGGGCTGTGGGGAGGGAGGGGGGAGACCAATAGACTACTAGGGAATATTTCTTACTATATTATTGCCAATCAGGGCTACGGGCTGGGAGGTGGGACCTCTGGACCACCATGGCCATTATGTGTGCTTTTGCACAGCGTACTGGGGGGGCGGGTGGCCACCCATGGCTGGCAGCTGCTGTGTTGTGCCTTGCAGTATAGCAGCTTGCCTGTGGGTGGCCACCATTTGAGCCTTTTTTTTCAGGCTCAACTTTGCTCATCTGCATGCAGTGCATCTCAGGATGGTGCCAGCATTGGTGCTACACATCCTGGGCTGAATATCGGGATGTGCTGCATATGCATGGGCATGCCCCCTGGAGATGCTCTGCATACATTATCTTTGCACCCCAGCACATCAGGAATTGCACTGTGCAATTCCCTCTTTTGACTATTGCCCCGGGGCACATGTCTGGGGTTGCGCTGGTGCAACTCATTTGTGCCAGGCACAACCCGTTTGAATATCTAGACCTTGGTCTACAAACCATAAAGTATGGGGTATGGGTTGGTGTTGGGGATGGGGTAGCGCGTCATGCTATGACCAATGGCCATGTCATCTTTACCATGGGACTTGAGCAATGCCATGCCCAGATGTGCATGGTGATCACAATTTATGATGTTTGCAACAGAAAACCTGTTTGCAACCACAACAATCTGGTGGACAACATTCACACTGGGACTTCAGTGTCAGAAGAGACTCCTCCCCTGGCAGCAAAGTCAGGGCTTTTTGTTTAGCAGCTTTTGGGGGTGGTAGAATGGCAAGTCTCTTTGCAAACCAAAACTGTGCCTCCACTGACTGCTACCGTGAACTGGACTTGGGGTGTTTATCCAATTGCTGAGCTTTGCAGCATTTTGTGTCCTGTCCAGTGCACACTATCCCCCCGCCGTAGCTCAAGAAATTAAAGCAGGTTAGATTCCAGAGCATCAGATTCAACACTGATCCACTAGCAGCCTATCCTGTGCACTGTTCACACTTGTACCAAAGTCAGTGTACATAGTTTAAGATGGTGTTTAGGGTCAAACTGAGAAAGACACATCCAAGAGACCCAAGTTAATAATGGTATCTGACAGAAAATTTTGCAAATCAGAAAAGAATAGGCTATCTCATTTGCATCATAGTGGTGAGAACTGCTCATCCTCCCAGCAACATGAGTTTACATCTCAAGGTTAAAACATCACTTTTGGCTAGCAGAAGAGGGCTCAAGCATCCCACAGGATGCTTCCTTCCAGGGAGAGGATCCATTGGCTGCAGCTGCAACAGCCCTTGAGGGAGGCTAGCATCACACGCAAGGTGCTCCAGATCCTCTGATATACAAGAATGCTTATGCAATCCTGTGCAGGGCAAGAAACTGCAAGGTGCCTGCCACATGTCCACTGGAAGTGTGAGCGTTTAGCTTTCTAGGAATATTTTTCAAGCATTCAAACTGTTAAAAAAGTTCCTTGCCCTTCCATGTGCCACTGATTGTCCTCTCATGTAAATGCGGATTGTCAGCTCCTCTCCTTTGACAACACCAATGGCTGCTTTGCTCATGTGACACTGCTTGTCCTCCTGTTGTTCGGGCACTGATCCTCAGATTCTACTCCTACTGAGGATGATCATCCACTCCACCTCCTTTCTTAACGGCAATCAACACACTGATCCTCAGCTGGCACAGTCAGCTCTCAGCAGATGCTACTCATTGCATCTCCAGTTGGAAATGTTACAACACAAATGAAAGGGGAGTGCAGGCATGCAGGGTCACCTTTAGTCTGATAGCCCATGAAAAGCATTTGCAAATGAAGTACTGGGCTTACTGTACCTATAGGCAGCAGAAGTCAAGATAGCCCTGTATAAATCGTTCCCATCTTAAATCAAGGGAGCAGCCAGTTCATGGGACCTTGAGACAGAAAGTGACTTAGGGGAAGGCAGCGCTATACCGATTGTCAAATAGCAGCATCACATGCTGTCTCATGTTTCCATGAAATGGCTGCTTCCTTGATGTAACACAGGACAGAATTGGATATTATCTCTGCACTGCTGGCACCTAAAACCAAGCGCAATGCCTCACTTGAAAATGCTGTTCTTGGGCTTTCAGAGTATGAATGACCATGCATACCTGCCTCCCTCTTTCTTTTTTTTTTTTTTTCATCTTTATCCTCCTTCCTACCTTCTGGTGCCCCCTCCTTCCGTCCGCTCATGTCCCCCGTTACCTACCTTAGGGATCTGCCCCTAGAGTGCCCATCCTCCTCTCCTCGCACAGTGGGGTCTGTCCTGTAGGTGGTCCGGGTGGACTTAGGGGGGCCTTCATCTAGGGCTGCCGGAGGGGATTTTTCGGTTTTCTCCCCTTACGTCCCCACTCCCCCTAGGATGCCTGCGCTTGGGACTTACATCCCAGTGTGCGTAACTACGCATACAGACTCCTCATGCGCCCGCACGACATCCCCCCTCCAGCTCCGACAAGCGAAGCTGCCTCCATCCCTTCCCAATGCAGGTGCTTCCACCATTCTGGAAGGAATGCAGAGCGCAATGCGCTCTTGGCAACCCGCCCCTGAGGGAGGAGAGCATCCGTTGGGACGCTCGATCCTCCCTCTCCCTGCCGCACCCCAGCCGCCCGAGTCCATCCCTGAACCTGGGCCGCCGGCGTAGCGCGAGGTGTGGCGACCAGCGCCTCAACCCTCAGCGCCACCGGGCCGGCCCTGCCTCCCTCTTTCAATCAGCAGTACTCACTATGCAGTGTGTTTCAGCAATATTCTATTTTTGGCAAACACATCACTATCCCATTCTTCTTTTCACTTTTTTCATTTTTGAACTGAAATACAGGATTTTGAAGCTTTTAAAAATGCTTACTCTTGTGCTGTGCTTGCCATGAAAAAATTAAATACCTTGTTGTGGTGCTGTGCTTTTTATTACTCGAACCAGGTGGCTGCACCACCATAAATCAGCCACATAAATCAGCCACAGTATGAATCTCGTATGTACAGTAAATTCAGTAGGGAACTTCAACAGAAGAGATTCTGTGCAACTTCAAGTGGCAGCCACATTTAATGAGTTGAGTCATTCATCATTCATTACAAAATTAGTTGTAAAACCTATATATATAGCTATTGATACATATATATATTTATGCAACAGGTGTCTGAATAAATCTGCACTGATAAATCCATTTATCTGTGCTACTATGTGGATAAATTTATTTATCCACATAGTACCTACATCACTAACTACCACCACCTGTGCTGCCTTCTTAGCAGCACTGTCTCCCAGTTTCACTTTCACCTCCTCACAGTGCTCTTAAAAGACAAGCTATCACAGTCCCAAACACTCACAAAATGCACACTCTAACCAACCCCCACAAACTGGAACCACATTTTAAATGAAAACACTCTTAAGAAAAAAAAGCCATTTTTTCCTCTTCCTCTTCCTCAGCACAGCAATCCTGCAAACCAAACACAGCAACCAGGCACAGAGAAAAAACCTGAAAAGGAACTTAACTAAAAAAAAATATGACAAACCAGAACCCCAAAAAATCCTGTTGCACAAATCAAATATGCAGGGGGTGCCTGTGGGATAACAAAGTTATTTGTTCAGTTGCCAGTGACCACTCGTAACCCTCACTCATGGCTTTGCCACTCTTGAGGTTACTCGAGGTCACAGGCAACTGTACAAATAACTTTGTTATCCCACAGGCACCCCCTGCATATCCCTTATTTATTTTTATATATATATATATAGATAGATATAGATATATCACACCAGTGGTGAATAAACTGGGTAAAAAAATCATGTTATTTTGGGATTAATATTTATTTTCACTTAGAGCACAATTTACTTAACTTAGAACATGCTATTTCCACTTAGAATCTGGAAATAGAACACAGAGAACAATGAGCCAGATAGAGAGTTTACAATGGAAAGAAAGGCGGTTTTGAGCTAAAACAAGGGAAAAACACCAGTAAAAAACTTTACAAATGGTGTGGTATATATCAAATACATAATGGATTGCAGTGGAATAACACATTTGTTTCCGCACAGGAGTGGTAAGACCTTTATAACTAACTCGTGGCTTTGCCACTCGTGAGTTATGGGTCTTACAGTACCACTCACTAGTGGAGATAAATGTGTTATTCCACTGCAACCCATCATGTATTCCATATACATACATATATACTGTATATAAATATATGTCAGAGGGAATCAAAATGCACTGATGTTGAATCTAAGGGTGTCATAAATGCTTTGTAAGCAATAGGATATGACAGGGTATGGGTACCTATTTGTAAATTACATGCCCAGGTGAATTGCAAGGCAGAAAGTGCTGCAGTGCAGTTTGCACATAGAAACCCACCCCCTGGGGTATCTTATTGCACTTATAAAATGATTAACAAGGGGCTGACCCAGTGGCATGGAGGGCCTTACATCTTTCCACACCGGTGACCCAGGTTCAGAAACGGACTCAAGTCACTTGGGAGTCGGCCGGGGGAGGGAGGATTGAGCAGCCATAGGACTGCCCTTGTCCCTTGGGGGTTGTCATGGCTCGCTGCTTCACTGCCACGTGGAGGATTCTGGGAGGCAGCACATGTGAGTTGCAGTGTGTGGGAACTGGGAAGGGACCCTACATTCAGAGCACTGGGGGTGATCTCTGTGGAGGCGGAGCAGGCATATCATACTCACTGCATGTCCGTGGGCCCAGGGGAGAAAAAGGAACAAATGGAGGATGGATTCCATGACACTCTTTCTGTTGCACAGTAGCTTGGGACAGAGCTGGATGTGTGTCTCTGGGGGGAACGGACCTCCCTCCCTGCCCCCTCCATGGGGGGAAATCCACAGGGAACATGACCTCCACCGAGGAGGAAAGAGAGGTAAGCAATGGCTGTAGTGAGTGGGGATAAGGCTGAGAAGCCACCCATCTTACCAAGTAGGATACAAACCTATATGGAAAAAAATAAAATGATTGACAAGCAGAAAATAAGAAATATCAATCAATCAATCAAATCTTTATTTATCCAGGCGATCACCTGGAGGCAAGCTCATTTACAAGGTGGACCTGCTGTTGTCAAGGACAGTTATACATACATAGATTAGAGGTGCAGTATACAAAATGTGCTAAGGTAAAAACAGACTTACAAATAAGTGGTAGGTACAATATATACATTCCAAGTATTCACGTGGGAGCATACATGCATCACATAACATTATTGTGGCATATACAACCTTCATATACATAGAAGTTAAAGTAACACATTTATCCAGGCCTCTATAGAAAGGTACAAATTATGAACATTTCAGCCCTCAGAAACCATTTATATGCTTGGAAGGTGACCAAGGCTTCAGAAGGGCCCATGATGAAAACTGCATCAAGTATTTGAGTGGCATGAGGGAGTAGATAGAGAAAAAGAGTGCCAAGGGTTCCGAGGGCCAGCATGGCATCTGACTATTGAACAAGTTAGGTAGGGAAGAGAGGGGTTAGGTTCATGGCTGCATATGGTAAGGCTAGAGAGGGATACATTCAGTATTGTCAGTAAATTTTGAGAAGAAAAGTAAAAAAGAATAAAAGGGAAACAAAATTGTTCCTCGGGCTGTCACTGACATCTGCAACATCAAATACAACCCCTCATCAACCATTCCCTGTCTTGAGTTCACCCCCTCACTACCACATCAACACAAACACACCAACCTATCCCACTTCCTGCCCTCCCCAGCTCATTCATATAGAAATCACTGAATCCCCCCAAAAAAAAAAAAACATGTGTTAATGGCCGTTCCTGGATCCATCAGCTCATAACCACTGGATGTACCTTGTAAATTCTTTTTTTTTTTTTTGCTAATCATAGTAGTTTTCACTTGAACCTTAAAGTTGGCAGCTCTATTTTTTGGGCTATGATGTTTCTCCTAAACTGCCAGCTTGTCCTCAGGAGGGCTCCCTTAGCCCCCTCCCATGGCATCCACCAACTGACGCTGACCTGAACTCCCAGGGCTTGCCTCCCCCGGGGTGGGGTTGGAGGGGTTCCCCAACCTCCACCGAGGTCCAGATCCAGTGGACCAGCGCCGTGGCTGGCCGGGAATGGAGCCTGCGAGGCACACTCCACCATTGTGCCATGGCAGTGTGCTTTTCCTGTGTTCTCCCAGGAGCCAGGGGTGTGCAATAACACCAGCGGAGGGGAATACGCGATCGTCATGTGCTCCTCAGGCGTCTGCCCCGGCTCCTCCCCAAGCTGCAGTGCGGCACCCTGTTCTACGGCCTCTGCTGGGGGGCGAATGAATGCCGACCACTGAGTACCCCCCCCCCAGAGAAGGAGAGCAGTCTAATGGACACTCAATCCTTCTCTTCCCCTGCCGAGCCCTGGCGGCCTGTGCTCATTCCTGAGCATGGGTCGCCGGCATATCTCGAAGTAAGGCAACCAGCGCCTCATCCCTCAGCTCCACTGGGCCAGCCCAGCAGATCTATTTGAAAGAAAACAATCCTCGATTGTCTGCTGGAGTGGTGATTGCTGGATTTGCTAGTTACTGCTTGTTATCTATTATCAGTCCTTGCGCGTCGGCCCTGGTGTGATTCATTTGTTTGCTGGGATTGTTTGGTGAACCATTATTGCTACATAAAGGAACTTCTCCAAGTATGGTTGTGCTCTTGGTAAGCAAAGTCAGTTGTGAGTTTAACACAAAAAAAAAAAAAAAAAAAACAGGCACTCACCTTACTGCAACAGACAGCACCAAACGATGACTCTTCATAACACAGGTTTATAAATTTTATTCTATGACATATGAAACAGGTGCTAAAGGTGCAAGTCCAGGGAGGCTAATTTAGACGTCAACTTTTTTTGTTGCAGTCAATTTATTCTATTTTCAACTATCGACAGTGCATACATTGTGAAGTATATAAGGACCATACAAAATCCATTCAATTAAGGATACAATATACAATAACCTGACAAGCACTATACATACAGAGCTATAACATACTGGCTATGCACTAATGAATTAAAGGCTGCAATTCTGAATATCAAATGACAGAATCAGAAACGTATTTCTGTACCAACAGTTGAAATTGTATTGCTCTTGATGGGCCACATGATCCGCTTCCCATCTCACTTTTTCACTTCTATCTCAGAGTATCACCTGTTCTGGTATAATTCATTATGGTACACAAGCAGTTGCTCGAGCTTACCAGTTATCTTACTGCCCATGGCCTCCTCTCACCAATGCAATATGGTTTCCATAAGGGGTACAACAGTATAACTGCCTAACTAATCTTCACATAACTTTTAGTATAGTAAGAATGATGCAGCCCCAGTGCAGGGGCTGGTGTGTGCTCACAGAGGTAGTGAACTTCTAAAGGGGATACCCAGCATGGAGCTGACAGATTTGCAGACACCCATCACATGCAGCAAGAAAATCCAATGAGGGTTCAAGGGTGACACCTAGATAGGTAAATGAGGTGATCATGGAGACTAAAGTGCCATCTTGATAAGCAACAGATAAGGAAACAGGGCACTGTCTCAGCCTGGGGATATCCCAAAGAGCATTGAATGAGTTTTGGACACATTAAGGTTCAGTTTGTTATGGGACAGCCTATCATGGACTGACTGAAAGTCAGAGGTGAGATGCTGATTAATGTAAGAGATATCATTAGACTTTGTGTAGAGGACCAAACCATCTGTGTATAGTATAGCAGAGCAGTGGGGCAGGCTGCAAATGATCTGATTTATGTGCAGGGCAAATATTAGGGGCCTAGGATAGACTCTTGTGGACCCCCACAGATGTTGGAGGCAGGATCGAAAAGGATGGTTCAAATTTAACTTCAGTCTATTAACTAGGTAATTCCTGAACCATGGCAGAGCAGTGGGAGAGATACCAAGATCTCTAAGTTTATCACAGAGAGGAGGATGGTGAACAAGGTCAAATGCCTTTAAGTCAATGAAGACGGCACCCGGAAGGCAGCCCCTGTCCACGCATGAGGCTATCTGGTTAGTGACAGATAGTGGGGCAGTTGTACTGTTGTGCCCCTTATGGAAACCATATTGCACTGGTGAGAGGAGACCACGGCCAGTAAGATAACTAGTAAGCTGGGAGGAGACAATTTTCTCTAAGATTTTGTTTAGCACTGGAAGTATAGCTGTGGGCCTGTAATTGTTAATCAATTTATGATCTCCTTTCTTAAATATGGGCATGAGATTTGAGATTTTCCCCGAGATCTGGGAGGACCAGCCTTATCCCCCAATTTCCCACTCCACACAGAGTGCAGGGTCCAGTCTGCTGGTGAGCAGTCCATCTGATTGGATGGCTGCTGTTGATCACAAAGCCTGGGTATGGACATTTGACACATTTCCTGCCACCTCTGTGAATAGGGTCTATTAGATTGAATGTTTAGTAAGCAGTAAGTTCATGAGGACTGTTTTCTGAATGAGAACTTATATCACAGTTACAGTACTGACATGTGGTAAATAAGTGTGCACACTTGCAAATACCTAGGCATTAACTGTGAAAACAATACCATTATTTCTTAGCCATAATATCTTTACAATGCCAATGAGTAATTATGCAAATGAAATATTTTGCATACAGTTATATATCAATTCACTATTAGACTGCATGTTTAATATTCTGTAAGTTCATGATAAACTGGAATATAGCGTGGAACATCTAAAGAGTTGGAGACAATGCATTTAAGTGTAGTAGATTGAAGTTACATTGTAATCATAATTTAGTTACCAGTCTGAAGTTTTAAACCTTAGTACTCACCCCATTCCATGAGCAAATGAGATCAGATGTGATCTTTTTCTTCAAGAAGGGCCCACAGGTTGTTGACAACATGTGGGCAGACAGTTCTGTACGTTTAAACACTATATTAGAATGAGGTAAGCATTAAGGTTTGAAAACCCCAAGGAAGACCCCACCTCTGATTCACAAAGACTCAGGACAGCCAAAATTGTAATGATTTGTGGGTCTATTCATGAAAAAGGGTTACCAATGCCCACCATACAGTGCATAGCACATTTTTAAAAATCAAGAACTGTTAGTCATATGTTTTTGACTAAATCTGAAAGCTGGCTATAAGTGCAGATAAATAATATTACTATAGAATTCAAGGGTATCCATATTTTTTTTGATGGGGTGTCCCACTCCAATTTGCTGCTTTTTTTACCTGAAAAAGTGTTACATGCAAAAACACATGTTTTACTAATTGTTTTTGCAAGCTTTATTTACTGTTTCCCCTTAATAAAGTAAATCTGCTTACTAATCTGGAGTTGTGTTTTTTATTATCTGTACTCTTTAGCCCATTGTAATGCTCCATTTTTAACTTATGCAGCTTTCTATTTAGTGTGATGAATGTAACAGTTGGTGTCACAGCATGTAACATTCACACATGGCCTCCAAATCTGTAATTGTGCTATTAGTACCTTAAATGATTTTCTGGCTGCTCTCCCAGTTTGCCTCTTTGTGATGATTTTTTTTTAATTACTCTTTATACTCCCCTCTGCGCACTGTCTCCACTCCTTTGGGGAGACACAGTGCGGTATCCCCGCACACACGGCTTACCTGAATCCTGGTCGGTCCCCATGGAGCCTTGGCTGTATCCCCCAGGCAGGTATGGGGCGGGGCAGAACACCTCGATGCTGCATATTTTGTTGGACCTGTTCCAGGCAATTAGGCAGGTGCATGGGCCATCAGGGTCTCCGCCACGGTGCTCCATCATCTAGGAGACTGTGTGCAATTTTTCCCTTGTTCGGGGAGTGGCTCGTACCCAATGTGATGGCCTCACCATCGACGTAGCCACTCCCAATTCTCCTGTGTTTCACCCCCAGAGCTGACTGGTCCACAGACCTCTGCCTGTGGCCAATCAGGACCCTGAGGCCCCTGAGGCGCCGATGTGCCGACATGCCCCCAGCCTCCGCCAGGGGTCAGCCCAGGTTGGGATGGATCCCAACTTTCCCCTGGAGAAGGCGAGCTGTCTTCATATGTTCAAGCCTATCTCCCCCCAGCCAACCCCCAGTGGCCTGAATCAGCTACCGAACCCGGGTCGCCGGCATGATGCAAGGTGTGGTGTCCAGCGCTACAACCCTTAACACCACTGGGCTGGCCTCCTTGTGATAATTGACTATGTTACTGCCTGATCTAGCTCTCCCACAGAAGGGAGAGCAACCTTTGACCCTCACTGTACGTGGAGTCACCTCAGGCCCAATGTTTACCCGTCAGTCTGTGACAGTTGCAAAGTCACAACCTGCCCTTCAAAACCAAGCAGTAGTATAGAGGGAGGCGCTGAGCTGTGGTTTAAAACCCATTGTTTGCATGTGGCTCCTCCATTTTGTAGGGCTACATTCCATGAAGATAAGCACTGCATGCAACAATGAGGACTGCAGTTACATTCACCACAGGTAGGCCTCAGTTACCATCATTCACTGATTGTGGGGCAAATTTTCAGAGGGAAAATTCCAGTGACAACTGCATGTCTAGGGAAAGTGCTGAGCATCTGTTGTAAGAGGGATTATACTGTGTATATGGAGTATCTCTGTATCTCCTTGTACACCTCCCTCTGGGTCACACCTGGAAATGAGCCCTGGCTCAGTGTACTTTTTAAATAAAAAACCTGTAAAACCTGTTTAAATAAAATAAAAAAAAAGATTTTCTTTGTGGTGTCACTCATTACATTCACCACGGTATATAGTGTCAAACATCACACCTGTCAATACTGTTATTATTGTCAAATTTCTCCAAGTTTTGTAGCACTGTGTCAGTTATTAGTAGTAGCATGTTAGCCATTAGGCATGTTCAGTAAATTTTTTCTACTAAAACAAATGTGTGGTGTCGCTTGTTACATTCACCATGGTATGTGGTGTCAAACATCACAACTGTCAGTACTGTTATTACTGTCAAATTTCTCCAGGTTTTGTAGCACTGTGTCAGTTATTAGTAGTAGCATATTGGCCATTATCCATGTTCAGTAAACTTTTTAAAACTGAAACAAATGTGTGGTGACACTCGTTACATTCATCACGGTATGTGGTGTTAAGCATCACACTTGCCAGTAATGTAATTGTCAAATTTTTTCATGTTTTTACTAGTATGTCAGTCAGTAGCAGTAGTATGTTAGTCGTTAGGCATGTTCAGTACTGTTTTAGTAAGTGAAAGATAAGTCAATCAATCAATCAATCAATCAAACTTTATTTAACCAGGCATAAACACCATTGAGCAAGCACATTTTCAAAGTGGTCCTGGACAACAATAAATATATACAGTCACAGATAAAGAACAAAAACAAGGCACTGTACATGTGAAGGATAATACAGGCCTATACATACAGAACTAACATAGGTAGCATCGGTTATAAATCATGACTGAAAGATGGAAAGGAGAAGAGGGGAGAGTATATGAGAGGGGAGAGTATATGAGAGGGGAGAGTATGTGAGAGGGGAGAGTATATGAGAGGGGAGAGTATATGAGAGGGGAGAGTATGTGAGAGGGGAGAGTATATGAGAGGGGAGAGTATGTGAGAGGGGAGAGTATGTGAGAGGGGAGAGTATGTGAGAGGGGAGAGTATATGAGAGGGGAGAGTATATGAGAGGGGAGAGTATGTGAGGAGGGAGAGAGGGTAGAATGGTGAGGGCCGGGAGAAGTGTAGATGAGCTAATAAGTGCTGGGTACCCCCTATTGGTGAGGTAAGCTAAAAAAAAAAATGTTAGGAACCCCCTAAGGGGGATGTGAGTTGAGACAGACTCTGTAATGAAGGATTCATGGAAGATACTCAAACTACCACACACAGTCATCTAAAACAGCTGCAGGTTTCCTTCAGGTACTTAGCTATTAGTGTTTTGAATGTGAATGGTCCTGGAAGGGATGAGAGCTTCAGAGAGCCTTGCATGGTGTTCCATAGGGATGGGAGTGAGAAGTTGATAGCTGCCATGCCATGGGTTGTATTTACTCTGGGGGGTCTGAAAGCAGAGTATGGAAAAGAGTCTCAGACCATAAGATCCCTTGGCACGTGCGAAGAAGTTCGAGATGTAAGCAGGAAGTTTATCAGCTAGCACACTAAAGAACCAAAGGAGAGCGTTTCTTTTCCTCCTAGTCGAGAATGAGGGCCATCCCATCTCTTGGTACAGGTGGCAATGGTGGGTGCGAGGAGGCAGATTAAGGATGAATCTTAAAGTCCAGTGATAAAGGGTGTCAAGTTTGTTGGGCGCTGTTAAGGGGCAATGGTTGTAAAGAAAGTCAGCGTAGTCCAGTAAGGGTAGGAATGTGGTTTGCACTAATCTCTTTCTAGCTTCTTTGGTGAGTAGATGCTTAAACCGGTAGAATAAGCCTAACCGCTGCCTTAGTTTTTTCGATACCTCATTCAGATGGCACAGAAAGTTAAGTTTGTTATCCAACCAGAACCCTAAGTATTTAAAGGTATCCACTATTTCAAGTGGTTCTCCCAAAAGTGTTAAAATCTTAGGATGGTGAGTAGGTCCTGAGGCTGCCTTTGGGGAGATGATCATGGCTTTAGTCTTTTTGGCGTTGAGTAGAAGCTTGTGGCTGATAAGGTTGTATTGGAGAGAGAGAAAATCACGCTGTAAATCCTCATGGGCCAGGTCCAAGGATGAGTTTGAGGTGTAGAGTACAGTATCGTTAGCGAATAAGTGCACATTAGCTGAGCGCAGATGTGAATTGAGGTTATTAATATAAATTGCGAATAGGACTGGACCTAGGATGGAGCCTTGGGGGACACCTCAAGGAAGTGATTTTAATGGAGACAATTCACCTACCGCTTTGACTTGTTGTAGCCTGTTTGTAAGGTAACTGGTGAACCATTTGATGGCAGAGCCATCGAGTCCGATATTGTGCAGTGCATCAAGCATAATATTGTGATCCACAGTGTCGAAAGCCTTACTAAGGTAGAGGAAGAGGGCAAACACTTGCTTCTTAGCGTCCAAGGCAATTTGCCAATCAGTGCTTACTTTTGCAAGGGCAGATACTGTGCTCTGATTGGCTCTAAAACTGGACTGTACTGGGTTTAGTAGTTTTTGTGAGTCCAGATGCTCTCTGACTTGAGTGTTGACAATTTTTTCCTGGAGTTTTGATAGGATAGGTAGTATGGAAATGGGTCTGTAGTTATTCAGGTCACTCGGATCCCAGGATTTGAACAAGGGTATGATGTGTGCAGTTTTCCACGACACAGGGAGCTCGCGCTGCGTTAGTGAGGTGTTGAATAAATGGCTAATAGGGGCGGTCAAATAGTAATGGCCTAATTTAAGGAAATAGGGTTCAATATTGTCTGCACCGGCACTCTTTTTTGTAACCAGTGCCAATAGGAGGGCCTCTACTTGTTTAAACGTGACTGTGTGAACGTTGAAGGAGGAGAAGAGAGGTTGGTTAGAGCTACAATTAGCAGTAGAGTCAGCAGTGGAGTCCCCCCTTACGGATTGAGCTTGCTGATAGGAGAGGTGTCATAGGCCAGACCTGCTGTGGCAAAGTGTTCATTAAGCTGTTCTAATATAGCAGCTCTGTCCGTGAGGGTAGATCCATTGGACACTATTTTGGTTGGAAGGGAGGTGTCAGAAGTATGACCTTCGTCCTCTCTGAGGATATTCCAGAATTCAGAAGAGTTGTTCTTATTGTCTTCTAAAGCTGCTTGAAAATATTTAAACTTTTCAGACCTAATTAGTTTGGTGCTGGCATTTCTAGAAGTATGAAATGCTTGCCAATCGGGCTCCAGGTGTGATTTCCTCACTCGTTTCCACCAAGCGCCTTTGTCCTTGAGTGCTTTCTTCAGGACAGGAGAGAACCAGCCGGGAGGTCTTATTTTCACCTTGACCAGTCTTAGAGGGGGCGTGTTTATTATGCCCTCTAGGAGGCTATGAAAGATACTGAATGCCTCGTTGAGGGAAGGGGCTAGATAGAAATCCTGCCATCTGATGTTACCCAGGTCTTTGAGGAAGGCATTCTGGCAAAATTTTTTCAGACATCTTTTCAGTTTAAATTTAGGAGCCGACTTTATTTGGGGAGAATGTCTAATGCAGGCAGTGGCACAATGATCACTAGGTCATTAGAGAACACTCCAGTATGTGAGATGTTATGAGGTTTGTTTACTAACATAAGGTCCAGTAGGAGCTTCTCCGGGTTTTCTGTTGGGTCTGGTGACTGCAGGTGTCATTTGTGCCAATCCTTTCGCATCACAGAAGTCTTTTAGCTTCTTGGAGCTGTCATCATTCCAGTTATGGTTAAGATCCCCCATCAGAATACACTGGTGGTAGTCGATTCGAAAAGGCTTTGGAGATGCGGTAGGAGGGCCATGCCACCAGAAGGAGGTCTGTAGCTCGCAGCAATAAGGAGTGCCTTGTCAGTGGAGAGGGATAATTTTAATACCAAGCATTCAAATTCTTTAGCCTTAGAGGTGCAATCAATGACTGTGACAACGAATTTGTTTAACATATATATGACCCCCTCCTCTGGTTGGTCTATCGCATGGTAGGTGCTGCATCCTGGTACATTGATGGATTTGTCAGGGATCGAAGGCATAAGCCAGGATTCCGATATCATAAAGAAATCAGGGGATGCATGTAGAGCCCAAGTCTGTATTAGGTCAAACTTCTTTAGTAAGCTACAGACATTCATGTGCAGGAAGCTGATACCTTTGTATTATGGGAGGTCCACAGGGGTTTTGAGTGTAACAGGTGGCCCGGGGTTAAGTTCGACATCTCCAGAGCAGAGTAAGAGAAGCAGTAGTAGTTTCTTGAGGAGGTGTCTTAGCCTGCTAAGTAGCTTCTTGTTGCTTTGTCTGGCATGAGAGGGTGCTGTGGTCGTTGGCTTATGGACAGCAGCGTGAGTTGTTAGAAAAAGTGCATAAATGACTGTTTTTGCCGATAGATTCAGGGGTGCTCTAACATGTTCTCTGGGTAATGCCTGATGAGAAGATGGACAAGACCAAAGGGAGAATGTCCCCATTATGTGTTGCCATAGCCTATCAAGAAGGGGCATAGCTTGGTAGTCAACAAGGGAGGAGCTTTGGCCATGAGGCAGGTAGGTAACTGGAATTCTGACTCAGACATGGATTAGCAAGATGAGGCAGCTGAGCAAGAAAATATCCCCATGAGTCATCATTTATTTTTTTTATTCAATGGGAGTTATGTCCTAGAGGGTAGCGCTTTTATGGTTAATAGGACCAACTGTGAGATACTACTTGAGAAGGCAGGGCTAGCTGGAGGAGGGGCCATAGGATAGGTGTGGCTAACAATGCTTAGTCCAATAGATGTGTAGAGGATTGGGCTTACTCTCAGTGTGAGAGCTTTTAATAGAGGGTGGGGGCGGGTGGTGTGGGAAGAAATTACAGAGGAGGCTAGAGTGCCAAAAACAAGAGAGAAGTTTTAAAAAGAAGCCGCAGAGAGCAGAGTCTCCAGACAGCCAATCACAGGCAAAGCCATACAGCAGCAGCCAATCGGAGGGATTCCCAGTGACTCATTTACCAATCAAGGCTCCAAGCTGTTCCCCAAGGCTGAGCGGTAGCTTACCCGGCTTGCAGGGCTCCCAGATGGGCAGGCTGAATGGCGCGCGGCCGGCTGGCTTCTCCAGCCGTGACTGCAGGTTTGTGGAGTCGGCAGCCCGATCGGGGCTCACGGAGCTGCAAGAGAGTGTGGTGTCACTTGTTACATTCACCACAGTACGTGGTGCCAAACATCAAATTTGCAATTAATGTAATTTAATTCTTGTAAATATTTGTTTCTCATGTTTTAATACAACTCATTACATATGTTTATTAAAAGTTTTTACTACTAAAACAAATGTCTTGTGTCAGGTGTTACATTCACCACGGTGTGTGGTGTCACTTGTAACACTCACCACCATACAATTCTTTTATCTCAGGAACCTGTGAGACTTTTATCTCCCAATAAGTTTCTTTTTTCACACTTGGGTCATAATATCTTGAAATGCATCACAAATGTAATCTAGAAGTAATTTGAAAAGTTGACCCTCATGTCACACTTTGGTAACCCATTTTCAATAACAGACCCTTTTCCATTTGCTGCTTGAAAGATGGGGTGGGGAGCTAGAGTTGGAAACCTTAACACCATATTTCCCTACTTTTGTGGAGTTAAGTTATCCTAACTGGTGCATGAACAAAGCTTTTTGCAAAGAATTTAAAATATAAGTGAATGTTACTTTGCAGGGCCTAGTTAATAGTTTTTAGTAAATAAAGGTGGCAGTCATGTCTGTGATAGAAATCAGGGATGCGTGAAGGGGCTAAAGTATTTTGCATGTGAATTCTGCATGTGATTTGTCCATATTCAAAATTCCACTGCTTGAACTTCTCCCAGTTGTGCATTTGTTTGGGATTTAAACATAAGTCTCAAAGGGTATTTAACAGGAAATTTGTATGTATACTCTAAACAGTCAGTATACACTTGCAGATACACTATAAACAGTCAATAAGAGTCCACAAATTGTTCTTGTTAAACTCTGGAAACCCACTAATGTTTTCTCCTGGTTGACACAAGACCTTCATTCTGGTGCCTCTCATGAATGTGTCCTAGGTTGCTTCTCTCTGACATCCATAGGATTACAATTTTCCCTTCGACATTCTCAGATGGTTGTGGAGCATAGCCTCTTTGCACTTAAGAAACTGTCTTCTGGGCATGGTCTGGTGCTTTGCCTGCAGAGAAACACATGTTTTAAGCATGTTTCTGTGTAGAGCCCTTTCTGCCCCAGTACCCATCTCTGCTTTCACCAACAAAGAAATCTCACCCCATCTATAGGTGGTACTTGAATGTAAAACCTCAAAACAGACCAGTAAAAAACCCTGCACTCAACAATACCACACCACCCTCTGTATAACAGATATGGCTATTAAAAGTCACTGACGCATATGTAAATCCAAAACGATTTATTACTCACATTTCTCAAGTCAGGAGATCAATAGAAGTATAAGTGCTGGATAGCACAGTTAAAAGAAAGGTGAAACTGCCCTCCACAGCCAAAGACCCCCGCCCCATCATCTCTGGCTTGGCTGCATAAACAGGGATGCCTGGGTTAGGCTGGTGGCATGCCTTAATGTGAGGCATGGAAATCCTCCTATTTACAAGTTTCCCCCTTTCTCTGCATTTTGTATCCTTAACTAGCACCCTATCAGCAAGCAGCTACTATTTGGAACTCTGTATCTAAGGCCATTGAAGACTTGCAACATACTTTTCCAGAAGGTTTGTTCTTATTTGGGGCAATATGAATGCCACGATAGGGAACCTGTGGGAACATGACTCATGCCTTGAGGCCACGCAAAAGGCTGCTAAACATGCTGGAGGATTTAGTGGTAAAGAAGGATTTACTCAGATGGTTGGGGAACCTGCTGGGGGGACGCAACAGAGAGTGGTAGTAAACTGGATCAAATCAGAGGACAAAGGGGTCATGATAAGGGTGCTGCAGGGATTGGTCCCGGGACCTGTCCTATTAACTATGGTCATTAGTGACATAGGCAGGGTATCCAGACCAATATGAATTTATTTGCTGATGACACAAAACTATGCAGCAGGATAGACAGTGAGGAGGGGATGAGAGGGTAAAGGTATGCAGAATGACCTACAGAAGCTGGAAATGTGGTCAAAGAACTGGCAGCTGAGATTCAGTGTCAAGAGGTACAAGGTGATACACTTAGAGAAAGGGGAAAGAGGCTGGCCACTACAACAGAGGAGAGGGATCTGGGGGTCATCATCAGTGACTCACTCAAGCAAACCAGTAAGGCATCAAGGATGCTGGGGTGTATGGTTTGTAGCAAAATGATATTGCCTCTATACAGATCTCCGGTGAGGCCTTTGGTGGGTGACTGCTTACCCTGTCGGTGATCTAGCTCTGTGTCATGCCACAGGGCAAAGGTGCAAGGCCTGCGGGGTGGGTGGCATGCTACATGGTCTGCTTTTTCCGTGTTCTGTTCCCAGGAGGCATGGAGTGCAATGATGTCAGTGGCAAGCATGCCAACATCTGCTCTGCCCCTCCCTTTAGCAAGTAAGCTGTGTCTGTCAAATCCCTAGCCTACGCCAGGGGTCTGTTGAGCACCGGCAGTTAACCCACCTTCCCCCTGGAGGAGCAGAGCAGTCCTTAGGATACTCAGTCCTCCTTCCCCTGGCTGTCCCTCTGACTCCTGGGCCTGTTCCTGAACCCGGGTCATCGGCGTTATGAGCAGTAGCTCTTCACTGTGCTGGCAGAATGGCATATTGCTCTTTTCTTAGCCTCACAAAAGCTTTCCTCAGGTCTCTTAGTAAGTCATCAAGATATGATTCTCAGGTAGCTTTTTATTTATTTTTTTTTAATAATAAATGGCAGTTTTTTTGCTGCTTTTTTAGAGAGAATTAATTCTAAATAGAAATATCTCCAGAGTTAATATCAGCCCTAATGTACTCCTAGAATCCGGCATACTTCCCTGTAACCTTATAAAACCTAATGTTATGAAATATAAAGTTCTCTTTTAAATCCTAACCAGGAAATTGATATTAATTTTGCCCATCTAAGTACATTGTTCATGTCATTGATTTGGGAGTCTATCATTATCGGTAGGTGTGTCTGTATCTAAAATGTAAGCACTCATTCAGAAGCTTTAAATTCATGTGTGGGGACCTCAGTTTCTGATCTCATAAATGCACTTGGTGAACTTGGAGCGATCATTAACAGGGCTCTGAGAAATCTATTTTTTATCTTTTCCAACCTCAGTCCAGCTTCCCATCCCCAAATCTGTGATCTATAAAGCAGCTGTGCACTAGTCTTTGTATTGTAAATGTGTACTATTTGTTTATCAACTTCCCTGCTATATTTTTCCCCGAATATAATTATGCCCGAGACTGGTTGTATTATACTTGTTACCCTATTATTAATATTCTTCTAGACATCTGGTATTGTGTGTAAATATTAAACCCAACTATTTACAACTATTCAAACTTTTTTTTATCTTTTTTAGGTTAAACCCCATGATTTAGAGATGTCAGTTAATTTTGTACGTTTTCTTTGAAGACGTGAAGATCTGTTTCACTAAATGACAACAATATCATCTCATCTATGATGAACAAGGCTGGTACCCTACAGCCTCCCACCTCCAGAGAGTGAAAATGTAAACTTTACATTGCTTCCACTAACGCCTTTATAAAGAGATTGCTCAAAGTTGGCACCAGGATACAGCTTTGATGAACACCAAAATTTGAAATAAATGGTTCAGGGACTTCCCTATTTGGCCTAATACAGATCTGTATTCAGGTATTACTGTGATATTCCTTCAGTAAACCTAGCAAGTGTGGATCAATGCCTACTTTACTTATTTCTCCTAAAGTGAATCTCTTTTTATCAAATCAGAAGTGCCTTTATAATCAAAGAAGGCTGCACAAAATCTAATCATGTTCTTGGTTACATACTTATGAATCAAATAGAGAAACTATTATGTAATGTATTATTATTTTTCTGTAAATCAACTTGCTCCACTCTCAGTAGAGTCTTTTTCAGCTACCCAATTCTGCAACAGTTTTAGAAAACATCTGAACATTTTTGCAACTACATCAACTATGGGCCAATAATTACTTGGATAAGATCTATCACCTTTTATATATTTTGGAAACAACAAATTTCCTTTCCACCCAAAAGGCATAACACCATTTTCCATGATGCTGTCAAGAAATTGAACAATTATTTTTGCCCACCAATAAGGATCTAAAAGGAAAACCTCTTGTTATTTTGTCTTCTCACAGAGCCTTATTTCTCACCAATGCCTTCATAAATTGCAATACATCAGCTGCCAAAGGGGACACCAGAGCTAGAGGTTCCAACTGCTGCAGAGGACATGAGCATGTCTCTTCTGTTACATCTGGCTCAAGGAGCAGAGTATCACTGTCTAAAAGCAATAATAGGTAAAGATTTGGGCTTGATACAATAGCCCTCATCATAAAATGTGACATCCTATATGCAGTGCATAGTTTCCATGTCCTCATCCTTGCATAAATTGCCTATGTATGCTGCTTAGTTATGATGCATAACTCCTATTTTCTTCCTATTACGTAATTTTTGTTCTTGATTTCTTTATTGCCTTCCTTCCTCCTCCCCCCAGGACATATCTGGGAATGAACTGTTATCATCTCAGTATGACTTTCCTGGTGAAAGTTTTGAAATAAATAAATACTATATGAAAAAATGTACAATGGGTGAGGAAACCCCTGCATACTGATTGGCTGAGGCTTGGTTCTAGCCATTGGTTTAAGAAAGCACTACCGATGGCTAACAAGTCCTCACTAATCTGGATTTATAACATTCCATATCTATGTGCCATGGATATGGAATGTTAATTTCTAAATGTCTGCCATTGTTTTCCATCCCCATTACACACAAGCTAAACCCCAACACACCTGCTGTATGTTCTTTTCCCATCCTTTCATCCACAGGGCAAGTTAATTTTTTCTTAAAATGTATTGTGTTTGTCGATTGCTCCTCAACCCAGCTGATCACTCACTGAACTTTTCTTACCAGACCACCTGATTACTTGCTCCATTAAGGCTGACTGATCACCCTCCTCCTTACTGTGCTGCCTTGTCCGGCAGCATGCCTCCATCTGTGGGAATGCAGATTTGGAACCTACCGCTCGTCTCACCCAGATGGCATTTCTATTTCCATGCTAGTGACATGACTGGCCATCCACATACTTTACCTGAACAGTCTCATAGTTGCTTGCTGCCTATCCTACCAACTTACTTATTGCCCTCAGTTACTTTGTATTTTTTTTTTAAATAAGTGACTGTTATTAGAGAAATGGTAAAATGGAGAGTGAGTGGTGAGTGGCGAGGGAAATAGGCGTTTGCTTTCGTGTGATCCAAATAATGTGATGGCATAATGTGAATCTGTAAATAACAGTTTACTAGTTAGGGATTTGACTTCAGCTGAAGAATGTCAACAACAAAATAAAGTGCCAAGCAGTGCTGATTTTTGGAAACATGTTCATGGTGATTACAGCCTCTATAGTGACCTCTGGTGGCAGAGAACTGGCAGAATAACTCTTTTTATTTTTATTTTTCAACTTGTTATTAAATATCTCATATATTTATAATTTTGTCCATTAACTTTTTAATGCAAATACCCATTTTATATAAGCAAAAAAAAATGATGGTGTGTTTGTTGTACTAGTGTAACAGTCCTTTGACTCACCTGGGCTGCTCTGGGGCCCTCGGTCTTTACCAGGTACACACCTATGAGGGGCCCAGCCCGGGTTCTGCAACTGGATGGTCTGTTGGTGCAGTGCCTCCACCTGGGGCAGTGACAGCTAATACCTATGGAAAACTTGCAGGTTACCAACTCCCCTAAGAAATAACAGTATTTGCCGCCTAGTACACTCCCCCACTCAATAACACTCCCCTCACACATAGTAACTTGAGCACATAAATTTACAGCCACAACAATTAACATGCAAACAATGATTTGGTTTATTTGGAGAAAAGAGATAAGGGAAGTGATGAGCAACAAAACCTTTTCAATCACTTTACAATGACCCCACATAGTCCCTTTGCCTCCCACCTATGGGTGTACCCATAAATGTCCTTGTTGCGGTGGGTACCACAGCGGATAAAGATGCAGGCCTGAGAACTTTTGGGGCCCAATAACTTGTTAAACACTTGCAACACTTTAAACCTTGCTTTGTCTCAACTTTTATTTTCACTTGCCAACAGTTCCTCCTAATGTGGGCTGCCCCAGACTCTAACTAGCTAGCTACAAGAAACTCCCAAAAGTCACAGCTTGGGGTACTCACAGTTTTGACGTCTGCACAGGAATGTTGCAGCTGGCTGAAAGGCAGTCACAATAGCAGTTATACGATACTGTGGTAGTCCCAGAAGAATGCTGCACCAATGAAGATGCCTGAAGAACCAGAAACAGATGATCTTCACCTGCCTAGCCTTTAAATCTTCGCCCATTGGCCTTTATAAGCTGTGTTCACTAGATAGGCCTCTCTTCGTCCTACACCACTGGTCTCCCTGGTCTCCAATCCAAAGGGTGCTAAACTTGGTCCCCTGGACCCTTCAATGCCACACTTCACACCGACAGGCCGCAAGCAGGCTCCTTCCTCTGCTTCTCAACCCAGCTCTGGCACTACTACTGTCTGCTACACCAATGCTAGCCCTTCCACAGTAGTGGTCAGCAACATGCTCAGCTTCTCCCCTTGTTGGAAGATGCACTCAAAAACCACCCCTCCAAGGAGGGAACTCTCAGTTTGTGATGCAAGGGTTCTTTCACCTGTAAAAGCCAAACAGCCTCAAACAATTCTCTCTGCTTCCAAATTCAAACAGCATTCGGCAAGTCTCACAGCTCCAAATCAGCACTTGCCAGGTCTCTCAGTTCCAAATTCAAACAGCATTGAACAAGTCCCTCAGTCCCTTTCTCAGCTTTCAACTCACTTTCCTCTCTTTGCAGAGACTCTAGCTCCAAGTCGTCTGAAGCCACCTCCAGCCTGGTTCTGATTCCTATTGCAAATGTTGTGCTTACTCTGTACTGCAGCTTTCAATATATTTTGATCCTTTAGGCTTTGGGGCCTGAGCACAGTTATGGGGCTGTGAAGTCCACTCAGCTGTGCTGCACTCCCCCCTGGGGTAGACTCCTGTTTTGGTGGGCTGCCAGTCCTGTTTATAGTTTCTCTCCAGCCCTTTCTTGATTGACTGCAGCAGTCCTGGGTTTTCCAGTGCCCGTTTACCTTTACCCAGCAGCCCACTGTGTTTTTTAGTCCTGTGGGGGCTGCCATTTTGGAGTACATTAATCCCAAAGCAATACAGCCTTTACCTATCATTATACAGGAGCCTCTAAAATAATTCGAAATTGTTTCCCCTCAAACCGGAAACCTTCTGGTGACTATTTCCCTTGCCCTTAGCTCCCATTTCTTCCCTGGAGCCAGGGATATCATTTAATAGTACCTACATTTCTCACACACAAAGAGAACCATGGCCTCTTTAAATTTGCCTCTTGTCACTTGTGCATGCTCAGTGGTGCTCAAGACACCATGACTTTTGTTTACATCTTCATTTGGGGCCTACGCCACCTCTGGTACCCCAAAACAAACCTCCCCTCCACCCGGAGGTGCAAATACATTACTGGAGCTCAGCACCCATCTACTTGGGGGGGGTTGAGACATAGAGTCAAGTGACTTACAGCTGCAGGGGCAATTACGGACTACTCGGTCCAGAGCCCACCTGGAGACACTGATGGGGCACTGCCAAGGGAGCGATGGGGCCGCAGCCCTACAAGGTAAGCCCATGTGGGGGGGGGCTTACACTAAGTTTAACAAATGTTTAGAGGCTGAAGGCACTCGGTCCTTGCCATTCTCCTAGGCGTGCGGTAAACCTAGTACAACCAATGCTCCATCATGTCTTATTGCTTAATGGGAAAATACAGCTGAGCCAGCCAGGATGCAATGCAGTAACCTGCAGTAAATGGCATGTCATTAAATACTCATGATAAAAGGGCTGAATTACCATTTAATTACAGTGAAATACAAAATCGCACATATCCCTATAATGCAAATTACCACAAAATATTAAGCTGGTTCCACTTTAAGCAAAAATGCATGGCGCTAAAAGATCTCTCGCATAGTCTGCAAAATGTGCCAACAGAAGACACAGACACGTGTTTTATCCTACCAGGACTCATCAGTGTGTCTCATCTGTATGACACCCCTGTGTAATGAACCAGCTACCCTAAGTGGGTCTATCTGGGTAGGGTTGTGGTAAGCCCAACAAAAACAAAAAACAAGCTAAAACACAAAGAACCTTAGTGTGCAATCTCTAAGGCAAGGGTTACCCCAAAGGGCATTGCCCAGGAAGCCAAGTTTCAAAGAAATAAAAAAAAATCACACATACCCCCATAATGCAAAGCATCATGGGCTGTATATGCAAATCACCACAAAATGGTATGCTGGTTCAATTTTAAGCAAAAATGCATGGTGCCAAAATGTCTGTCACACAGTCTGCAAAGGGTGCCAACAGAAGACACAGACACATGTTTCGTCCTACCAGGACTCATCAGTGTGCCTCATTTGTACGACATCCCAGTGGAGTAAAGCAGCTACCCTAAGTCAGTCTATCTGGGTTGGGTTGTGGTGAGCTCAATAAAAACATAAAACAAGCTAAAACACAAAGAACCTTAGTGCGCAGTCATTAAGGCAAGGGTTACCCAAAAAGGCATTGGCCGGAAAGCCAAGTTTCAAAGAAATACAAAGTCACACATACCACCATAATGCAAAGCATCATGGGCTGTATATGCAAATCACCACAAAATATTATGCTGGTTCAACTTTAAGCAAAAATGCATGGTGCCAAGAGGTCTTTCACACAGTTTGAAAAGGGTGCCAACAGAAAACACAGACACATGTTTCATCCTACCAGGACTAATCAATGTGCCTCATCTATATGACACCCCAGTGGAATGAATCAGCTACCCTAAGTCGTTCTGTCTAGGTTGGGTTGTGGTGAGCCCAATAAAAACAAAAAAAAGCTAAAACACAAAGAACCTTAGTGTGCAATCATTAAGACAAGGGTGACCCCAAAGGGCATTGGCCAGGAAGCCAAGTTTAAAAGAAATACAAAATCACACATACCCCCATAATGCAAAGCATCATGGGATGTATATGCAAATCACCACAAAATATTATGCTGGTTCAACTTTAAGTAGAAATGCATGGTGCCAAAAGGCCTCTCACACAGTCTGCAAAGGGTGCCAACAGAAAACAGAGACACATGTTTCATCCTACCAGGACTTATCAGTGTGCCTCATTTGATTACACTGTTCCCTGCAGCATACTGCAGCATTTTGTGATATACTGCAGCATTACTGGGTTGCATCCTGGCTGGCGTCAGTGAGTAACAAGAATATGAAATATTTAGTTTACAGCTGTGTGTGACCACAACAACAAAGAGCAGTGGGGAAATGTAAAGAAGGACAAGAGGTTTAGTGATGAAATTAGTATATGAAAAATGGGACAATATAGAAAGAGTATAAAATATTTACTTTATAGAATGTAGAGCGGCACATGTGGTTTAGTGGCCAGCTTCACTGTTATTAAAAAAAATCCCATTTGTACCTTAGTTGTTTTTATGGAATTGACCTTTGGCATGAAATAGGGTAAAACATAACCAATTTTTAATGTATTTCTTTTAAAACAGCAGTACTGGATAATCAGGAAGTGGTTATCCAAATTCTGATTTTTGGCAGTAAGCATGCAGCCATAGATCAGATTTCCAAATGTGTAATTTTTTTTCTTCAGCGATCTTTATTTTTTTAGATATTTAAAACTTAATTCTGTTGTTGTGGAGCCACAGCAAATATGGCCAGTGCTGCTGTGACAAAATACCCTCATCAGGGACTTCAGGTTCACCACCACCACCAGATTTTTTACCAACAGGAACCAGGAAACCTGTTTCTTACTTCCTCTTTTGCTCAAGGTCAGGAAGGTCAACACAATAGCTGTGGGTAGAGTGTGCCTTCAGAGACAGACTGCAGACAGTCCAGCAGAAATAACCAAATTACCTTAACAAATAAACAGGCAGTCACTTGTTCTATCAGAAATAAATGCTTTACTAAAAGATGACAAGTATTTACAACATGATTTATGTACAATCAAACAAAAGGATTACAGTTTACTAGAAATGAAAATAAATGGGGTTAAACCAGATAGCAGATAGAAGAATCTGAGCTGAGCAAAGGCATTTGACACAGTCCCACACAAAAGATTAATAGTCAAATTAACCAGCCTGGGAGTGGGTCCCAGGGTGGTAGCCTGGGTAAAACATTGGCTGGACAACAGGACACAGAAGGTAATTGTAAATGGAGTCCACTCTGAAGAAAGAGGGGTTACTAGTGGGGTACCACAGGGTTCAGTATTGGGTCCAGTCCTTTTTAATGTCTTCATCAGTGACATTGCAGAGGGACTGAAAGGAAAAGTATGCCTTTTGCAGATGACACAAAGATCTGCAACAGGGTTGATACACAAGGAGGCGTGGAAAGGATGAAAAGGGACTTGGCAAGGTTGGAGGAATGGTCAGAAGTATGGCAGCTAAGATTCAATGCAAAGAAGTGCAAAATAATGCACCTGGGAAACAAGAACCCAGGGGAAGAATACACAATGGGTGGGAGGTAGTAACAACAACAAAAAAGGAAAGGGACCTGGGGGTAATCATATCAGATGACCTTAAGGTTAGCAAGCAATGTGAGAAGGCAGTAGGGAGGGCTGGGGTATACTGGGATGTATAGGGAGAGGCATCAGCAGCAGAAAACAGGAAGTTGTTATCCCTCTGTACAGACAGTTGGTGAGACCCCATCTGGAGTACTGCGTCCAGTTCTGGAGACCCCATCTCCGCAAGGACATAGACAGGATAAAGGCAGTCCAGAGGAGGGCAACTAAAATGGTGCAGGGTCTGCAAGAGAAGCCGTATGAGGAGAAACTAAAGGAGCTTAATATGTATACCCTTGAGGAAAGAAGGGAGAGGGGGACATGATAGAAACTTTTAAGTACCTCGGTGGAATCAACAAAGTCCAAGAGGTAGCATCTTTCAGAAAAAGAGGCGTTGAAGAACAGGGGACACAATTTAAAGATAGAAGAGGCGGTTCAGGGGCAATGTGAGGAAGTATTATTTCACAGAGAGGGTAGTGGATGCATGGAACAGTCTTTCTGAGGAGGTTGTGGGGTCTAAAACTGTGGGAGAATTCAAGAATGCATGGGACAGACATAAGGCAATTCTTGTGGGGGGTAGGAAGAAATAGGCTATTGGTTAACTAGGATCTGCGGCCTATCCTGTAGGTAGGGAAATGGGCAGACTAGATGGGCCAGGCGGTCCTTATCTGCCGTCAAAGTCTATGTCTCTATGTTTCTATTCTCACTCTATAACCTATTTATTTACCTGCTGCTATCTGACAAAACACAATACACTAAGCTGTATTTCTCACCAGATTGCTCTAGCTGCAGGGCTCTGGGTTTTCAGATGTTATCCGGTCCAAGAGAAAGTACTGGCTTACAGCACCTCAATTTATTCCTTTACTCACTGTAGGGAGAGATCTCACCACCTTTGAGTGACAGTTCCATGCTGTCCCAGCCCCCGTGTGTGCATATATGTGTGTGTGTGTGTGTGTGTGTGTGTGTGTGTGTGTGTGTGCTCATGTGCCTTCACGTGTGTGTGTGCATGCTCAAGTGTACATGTGTGTGTGTGTCCCCACCCTTCAGCACCTCCTTGCTAACTTTATGACATGCACCAGGGTCTTTTGCTCAACATGGGAACATCTCCAGGAAGGACTCCCCTCTGGGATTATTGCTTTATTGCCTCCTCCCTAGCCTTCCTGTTAGCTTTCCCACGAAAACATCAGTCCCTCCACCTTGGCTGACATAAGCTGTCATATGCTACCTGATCATGTTATCTGGTAGCCATCTTGGTCCTGAAGCAGATGCATATTCAGAAAACAATAAATGAATCAAAAGAATACATAGCTCTGGTCCCATTTCCTGTTGCATCTCCCCCCTCAAGAAATGAAGGTGTCTCTCTTTTGGGCAACCCCCAAGAGACACTGCCATTCATGTAGTGCCTAAGAGAGTGCCTAAGGAATACTCCATACACTTAGCCCTGCCTCGACAGTCCATCTGCATTTGTATTTGGCATCCCACTTCAGTGCTGAATGATCATATTATATGACTGTAGTACCAAACTCCAGTACAATAATTTTGTGTTTTGCCCACTGGTCCTATGTAACCATGTCAAGGGGTTATGATCGGAGACCACAGTGAACTCCCTCCCATACAGATATGACTGCAGCTTCTGAAGGGCTCACACTATCCCCAGACATTCCCTCTCAATTGTAGCATGTGCCTCTTCCCTGGGCAGAAGCTTCTGATTCAGATAACACTATGGGGTGCTCCTTCCCCTGCGGTGTAACCTGGCTCGGGATGGCACCCAGTCCATGGTCCAAGGCATGCACGTGTACTATGAATTTTAGGTCATAATTGGGGCTATCAAGCACGGGTGACCCACACAGTGCCCTCTTCAACCATAGAAAGGCAGACTCACAGTCCTCTGTCCAGAGAACTTTCTCAGGTGTTCTCTTTAATGTCAGGTCTGTCGGGGGCTTGGCCACATCACTATAGTGAGGGACAAACCTCCTGTAGTGACTGGCTGTTCCCAGAAATGCCCTTACCTGTTTCTTTATGGAAGGGGTGAGCCAGGCCTGGATGGTATCAACCATTGCTGGCTCTGGACGGATGCATCCACTGCCCACATGGTGCCCAAGGTAGGACACTTCAGCCATGCCTACTTGGCATTTTCCACCTTAACTGTCAGCCCTGTGGCCTTCAGTCTGTGGAACACCTCCCTCATGTGCCTGATGTGATCTTCCCAGGTCTGGCTGTAAATGGCGATGTCATCCATGTAGGCCAGTGCATATTCACCTGCCCCAGCCAGGATGTGATCCACAAGCCTCTGGAAGGTTGTGGGTGCATTCTTCATCTTAAATGGCATTACTTGAAATTTGAATAAGCCATATGGGGTAGCGAAAGCAGACCTCTCCCTGGCTGTGGGGGTTAATGGCACCTGCCAGAAGTCCTTTGCCAAGTCTATCATGGTCAGGAATTGGGCTCCCCCAGCATTCCAAGGTCTTATCCGTTCTGGGCATGGGGTAGGCATCTGACTCCGTACAACTGTCGAGCCTCCATTAGTTGACAGAGAACCATATGGTACCATCCTTCTTGGTGATCAGGTCCACAGATGAAGCCCAGGGGCTACTGGACTCCTGGATCATGCCAAGGGTCAGCATCTCCTTGAGTTCCTCCAGCATTGTCTTCTTAACCCCCTCGGGTACCCTGTAGGGGGACTGCCTCAGCAGAACTTGGGACCCAGTGTCCACTTCATCATGTTCACATGATATACCCTCTGCCTGCGCCTTCTGTCAGGCAGACCTACTACATACACGTGAAGCCCGCCAGGAAGAAGCCCAGTGTCACAGGTTTCCTGCATGACAAAAGGGATTAACTCCCATTGAAACTGCATTGTTTGCCGCATTAACTCTAGTGCAGAATTCTGTAGAGTTGGGCTTCATCCTGATGGGCTTCACTGAAGTTAACATCACTCAGCTTCCTGATTATGGAGAATATCCACCCCCCCCCCTGCTGCCTGCAGTTTGTTGTGTTGGACTGGGACAAGTACCATCACTCGCTGTCTGACTTTGTCCTCCCGGGCTCTGGCCCCGCGGTGGTACCATAGAAACGTAGAACATAGAAACATAGACTTTGACAGCAGATAAGGACTGCTTGTCCCACCTAGTCTGCCCATTTCCCTACCTACAGGATAAGCTGCAGATCCTAGTTAACCAACAGCCTATTTCTTCCTACCCCCCACAAAAACTGCCTTATGTCTGTCCCATGCATTCTCAAATTCTCCCACAGTTTTAGATACCACAGCCTCCTCAGGAAGGCTATTCCATGCATCCACCACCCTCTCTGTGAAAAAATACTTCCTCACATTGCCCCTAAACTGCCCCCCCCCATCTTCAAATTGTGTCCCCTTGTTCTTGCACATCTCTTTTTCTGAAAGATGCTACCCTCTTGGACTTTGTTGATTCCACTGAGGTACTTAAAAGTTTCTATCATGTCCCCCCTCTCCCTCCTTTCCTCAAGGGTATACATATTAAGCTCTTTTAGTCTCTCCTTGTATGGCTTGTCTTGCAAACCCTGCACCATTTTAGTTGCCCTCCTCTGGACTGCCTCTATCCTGTCTATGTCCTTGTGGAGATAGGGTCTCCAGAACTGGACGCAGTACTCCAGCTTGGGTCTCACCAACTGTCTGTACAGAGGAATAACAACTTCCTGTTTTCTGCTGGTGATGCCTGTCCCTATACATCCCAGTTTCCCCCCAGCCCTCCCTACTGCCTTCTCACATTGCTTGCTAACCTTAAGGTCATCTGATATGATTATCCCCAGGTCCCTTTCCATTTTTGTTGTTGTTACTACCCCCTCCCCATTGTGTAGTCTTCCCCTGGGTTTTTGTTTCCCAGGTGCATTATTTTGCACTTCTTTGCATTGAATCCAAGCTGCCATACTTCTGACCATTCCTTCAACCTTGCCATGTCCCTTCTCATCCTTTCCACACCTTGTGTATCAACCCTGTTGCAGATCTTTGTGTCATCTGCAAAGAGGCATACTTTTCTTTCCAGTCCTTCTGCAATGTCACTTATAAAGACATTACAAAGGACTGGACCCAGTACTGAACCCTGCGGTACCCCACTAGTAACCCCTCTTTCTTCAGAGTGGACTCCATTTACAACTACCTTCTGTGTCCTGTTGTCCAGCCAATGTTTTACCCAGGCTACCGCCCTGGGACCCACTCCCAGGCTGGTTAATTTAACTATTAATCTTTTGTGTGGGACTTTGTCAAATGCCTTGCTAAAGTCTAGGTAGGCCATGTCCACAGTCTCTCCCTGGTCTACCACTTTTGTCACCCAGTCAAAGAAATCAATTAGATTCGTCTGACATGACCTTCCCGCTGTGAACCCATGCTGCCTTGGGTCCTGTGCCCCACTGGCCTCTAGGTACTCAACAATTCTTTCCTTCAGAAGTGATTCCATCACTTTCCCCTACCACAGAGGTCAAACTGACAGGTCAGTAGTTTCCTGCCTCTGTCCTGCTCCCACTTTTGTGAAGAGGAATCACATCTGCCTTCCTCCAGTCTTCAGGTACCACACCATCCTCCCATGATTTGTTAAAAAGGGTAGTCAGTGGTTTCACTAGTTCTCCGCTTAATTCTTTTAGAATTCTGGGGTGAATTCCGTCAGGCCCCATTGCTTTGTCCACCTTCAGTTTTAGGAGTTCTTTCAGGACCCTTTCTTCTGTGAAAGGACTGGGATCGACCTCCCTATCTAGAGTGCTTCTGTTAATTGGATCATGCACCTCCCCCTCCTCCTCTTTTGTGAATACTGAGCAGAAATATTCGTTCAGTATCCCTGCTTTTTCACTGTCTCTCTCTGCCCACCCACCATCCATACTATTCAGCCTCACTATCCCTCCCTTTGTCTTTCTACGCTCCCTGATGTACCTATAAAAGGTTTTATCCCCTTCTTAACTGAGTTGGCTATGTTTTCCTCAGTTTGAGTCTTTGCTATTCTGATTTTCCTCCCTGCTTCCTTCTGCCTTAACTGGTACAGCTCTCTGTCCTGCTCCTTCTGTGTTTCCTTATACTTCTTGAATGCTATCTTTTTCTCCCTGACCTTCTCTGCCACCTCTTTTGAGAACCATAGTGGCTTTTTCTTTCATTTTGATTTATTTCCTTCACACAAAGGCTTGTTGCCTCTGTGATGGCAATTTTGATGTTTCCCCATTGCTGCTCCACCCCTCTTTCTAGACTATTTGCTAGTGCTTTTCTAAGGCACTCTCCCATCTTGCCAAAGTCAGCCCTCCTGAAGTCCAGTACCTTCACTTTTGTATGGCTTGTCTCTGTAGCTGAGTTTATCGTGAACCACACTGTTTGGTTGTCACTTGTTCCCAGATGGCTACCCACTTCTAGGTCTGCGATCCTCTCACTGCCCCATTTGAGAGTACGAGGTCTAAGATTGCTTCCTCATGAGTGGGTTCCAAAACTAGCTATCTGAGGCATGCCACCTGTAGGACATCGAGAATGGCCCTGCTCTTGGATGTGGCTGCAGCAAATGTGCTCCAGTTAACATCTGGCATATTCAGGTCTCCCATCAACAGTATCTCCCCTTTCTCTGCCATCCTAAGAATGCTTTCTATCATATCCTTGTCCATTCCCTCCCCCTGACATGGGGGTCTGTATACAACTCCTGTGCAGATTGTGGTGCCATTTCCAGTCTCTAAGGTGACCCACAGTGCATCCTCTCCTCCCTGTTTACTCTTTTGTTCAGTTGCTTTTATCCCTTCCCTTACATAGAGAGCTACTCCTCCCCCTCTTCTCCCCTCCCTGTCTCTCCTGTAGGTTGTGTACCCTGGTATGTTAACATCCCAGTCATGGTTCTCTGTGTACCATGTTTCTGTGACTGCTACGATATCCAGACATCCCTCTTCCATCAAGGCCACCAGTTCAGGGAGCTTGTTGCCCAGACTAAAGGCATTGGTATTCTTTACCCTCCATTTCCTGATGGCCTTACCTCTTTTTGCCCCATCCCTGTCCTTATTGCCTTTGTCACTTTCTCCATTTTCCCCTGCCCTTCTCCCTATCGACATCTCTAACTTGGTGTTTACCTTACTTACTACCCTGACTTTTTTTGGGGGGGGGTCTAGGATTTCCCTGCTCCTTTCCAGTGCCTTCCCCATCGGCTAGTTTAAATGCTTGCCAATGAAGCATTTAAACCTATCACCTAGGATCCTGGTTCAGCTCCTGGACAGATGCAGACCATCACGCCAGTATAGGCCTGCATTGCTCCAGGTGGACCCCCAGTCCCCAATGAAGCCAAATCCCTGAGCTCTGCACCAGTTTTTCAACCATTGATTGAATCCCATGGTGTGGAGCACCCTAGCCTCACCTACGTCATAGACAGGCAGCACCTCCAAGAAGGTTACCGTGCATGCTACTTGTCTAAGGCATCTCCCCAACTCCACAAACTCTTCCTGCACTGCTCTGATCCCTTTCTTAGCCAGGTCATTTGTCCCTAGGTGGACAATGACATCCAGCTCCCTCCCCTGTGCAGCTGCTCCGGCGATCCTGAGGCTTCACTCCCTGTCCCTCCAAGCCATGGCGCCAGGCAGGCAGGCACCTTACCTCCTTCTCCCCTTCCTCCCCAGTTCTATCTTCCTAACAATGGAGTCCCCCACCAGGAGTTGTTTTCTTCCCCTGTGGGGTCCCATGTCACCCTCCTGTAGGTCTCCTTTATGGAGGTTCCCAGCATCCTCCTTGGTCTCCACTGCGGGTGCCTCCATAGAGGAACCACACTTTGCCAGAACATCATATGAATTGTTGAGAGGTACAACTGGAGGGATGCACCTCTGTTCCACCACCCTCACACCCTCCCTGAGCCCACTGTGGTTCAACCGCCTCTCTTTCTTGGCAACCTCTGAGGCAACAGCAGTGGCTCTGGTGGTCCCTGGATGGGAGAGGAGGTCCCACAAATCCTGGCCAACTCAGCCTGGAGATGAGCAACCTCCTCCCTCAGCCCAGAAAGGTGCCTGCAGATGGGACAACACCACAACCTCCAGAACGTCTCCCAGAAGACTGATGCTCCATAGCCACTGCACTGCACCACTCCCATCATGTCTTATTTCTGGCCCCTTCACTGTTGTTTGGAATACTTACTGTTTCCTCTGTCTATTTTTTCTCCCTACTTAGTTACTGCCTCTGTGCCCTTTAAGCACCTGATCTTCCTGTTCTGAGACAAGAAGATCCTATATTTCTCAGTAGTCCCCTTACTTGCTCAGAGGCAGACCTCCAGCAGCTGGGGGAAGGGGGACTGAGAGCTACTCTTGTCCTTCTAGGATGTTGAGTCTTTGGTGGCTCTGTGATCACTCACTTCCTGCTCCCAAACAGGAAGTTCCTGTTGTCAGTCAAATCCTGTGCCTATAAAAGTAGAACTGGCTGAGGGTGGATGGGAGGGGGGGAGGAAGGAGGGCAATATAGTCCCAGTAGAGAAGTACAGTCACAACAGCAGCTCCTTGTCCTGGTGTTCTCTGTTGCTATTGTGTAGTAGCTAAGTATTCCTGGGCAAGCTCCATGAGCTTCTTAAGACTGGACCTGAAATTTAGGATGTACTCCACAACAGACTCCCCTTGGGAGTTATGGTTACCTTCCCATTCATTCCTGACTAAATCTAGGGGGCCCCTAAACCTGTACCAAACAAGAGCTTGAAGGGTGAGAACCCTGTGGACTCCTGTGGGTCTTCCCTGTATGCAAACAGGCAGTGGGCAAATATTTGTCTCTCTCCCTTTTGTGCTGGTCAGCAAATGTCCTGAGCATAGTTTTAAGAGTCCCATTAAACCGTTCAACCAGGCCATTTGTCTCGGGGGGACAGGGCAAAGCACAGAGCAGTTTCACCCCACACTTCTTCCACAAACTGGCCATTAAGGACAACGTGAAATTCATCCCCTGGTCTGAAAAAATCTCCTGGGGAAATCCCACTCTGCTAAAGATTCCCAGCAGCTCATCCGCCACCTTTTCTGCCTCAGTGGAGGACATGGCCACTGCCTCAGGGTACCTGGTTGTATAATCCATAACAACCAGTATGTATTGTTTGCCTGTTTGACTTGGGGTACTCAGGGGCCCCACTATGTCCATGACTAACCACTTAAAGGGTTCATTGATAATAGGCTGGGGCACCAAAGCTGCCTTAGCCTTGTCCCCTACCTTTCTGACCCTCTGGCACTGTGGACAAGTCTGACAGCCATCTGCCACATCTGTGTACATGCTCAACCAAAAGAAGTTGTTGGCAAGCTGCTTTTTTGTGCAGTTAATACCCAGGTGGCCTGAAAAAGGGATGTCATGCGCCAGGGTCAGAAGCTGCTTTCTGTAGTCCCAAGGGACTACCAGCTGCTGGAGTACCTCTCCCTCTAGCTCCCTCTGTGATGTACACTCCCTCTACAACAGCCTATTCTCCCAACAAACTGACTTTACTCCCTTCAGAGGCCTCAGCACTATCTGCTGTCTCTCTCAGCTTTTGGAGTATAAAATCAGCTCGCTGTGCTCTGCCCAGCTCCACCCGTCTGACCCTCCACAGTTCCCATTTAGGAGGAATGCTGCCCATAGTGGCAAAATCCTCTGCTTGCAGATGGGGTTCAGGGCTGCTACTCCTAGCTAGCCCTTCATCTACCCTAGTTGCTTCCTCAGCTGCTGAGGGAGGGTTCTGCACAGGTTGTGTCACCCCCCTCCTCACCCTCAGAAGCTTGCACTTTTGCCTGGCTAAAGGTAGTAACACATACCAGGTTTTACCTGTGGTCAAAATCATTCCCCATGATCACATCCACAGGGAGATCAGGTACAACTCCCACCTCCTGTACCCTATGGCCGCCCTGCCAGTTCAGGAAGATATGAGACATTGGCACTTGGAGTACTGGTCCCGTGATTCCCCAAATCTTGGAGAACTGCCCCAGCAGAATCTGCTCCACCTGGGTCAGATTCTGCCTTACTATAGAGATGGATGCACCAGTGTCCCTCAATTCCTGTGTTACTGTCCCATTGACTATAAGAGGGTGCATATGCTTGGTGGAGTTTGGTGGCAGTACAGTGTGCACAGTTTACCAACCGCGGTGTACTGTCTTGGTCACCCCCATCCCCCAAGCTTTTGACCTTTACTCCTGTTTTTCATGCAGTCATAGGATAGATGCTCCACTTTCTGGCAAATCCAGCATTCCTTTGCCCCCGGCTCCCTGTTCCCCTCAGAACTTGTGGGTTCTGCTTTGAGCTTGGATGCAGGCTGGTTCCCTTTAGGCTGCCCCCCCAGTCCCCTTAAAACCATGTGCTGCCCATCCCCATTGTTTTTACACTGCAAATGTGGTCTGCTGGCTACATACAAATCAACACTCTCTGCTGCCTCCTTTGTGAGTTGCTTGCATGGTCCAACAGCCAGATGCACAGGTCATCAGGTACAATTTTAAGAAATTGTTCCTTCACAATTGAATCTTTAATTTGCTCAACAGTCCTTTCCTTAGCCCCATCTACCCAATGGTCTAAATAGGCACACATCTGGATATGCAGTTCTACATAGCGGTCTCCTGGGCCTTTTCTAAATTCTCTGAATTTTCATCTATAAACCTCAGGAGCCAGTTCAAAATGTTTCAATAACATTGTTTATCCTCATCATAGTCCATGTAATCATTTATCGTCCATTCTGGCAAATGCATGCAAAGCATGGCCAGTAAGCAATGGGGTCAGGTGGATCATTCAGGAAGTCTTGTCTAGTTTAAACTGCCCACAAACCCTCTCAAATGATTTCAAAACCAAATCCAGATCATCACCCTCTCTGTATTGCAGGAACATTTTAGAGTTTATCATGACTTTGTGGGTTGAACCCCCTTTGCTTACTTACTACTTGTCAGCAGAAACAGGCCACACGGTCTATCAAGTCTGCTTGAGTATACTGCTAGCACCCCAGTTGCAGCTGCTCCTCCTCCCTTGACTCCCCCCAACACAGATGAGTGCCAGCTGACCTTGAACCAGATTAAGCCGTTGGTGGTATTTCCAGTGAATGGGGGAAATTTGGCCAGTACACCAGGAAAATTCCCCCACTGTGCTGTAGGGGACACTGTCCTGTAGGTGTGGGCATGGGGTCATAATATCACAAGACATTATGCCACATGGCAAAATTGCACTGCCAATACAGCGCGATATGTATGCCGCATGGCAATTTTTTTTCTGTGGGGGCTCCGCCCCACACCCATTATAGGGGCTAAGTCCTTGAACCCCCACTAAGGATTCTCAACTACGCGGGTTTGGCTCAGGGAGTGCACAAGTCGTGGAAAATAAAATGTCTGGGACCGAATCAAACCCCAGTCCCAGACGCAGCACCTGGGTTCCTGCTGCTGTGGCTCATTCCAGTGAGCCATGGCAGCAGCTCAGTGGAACCCACTCCCAGCAAAGGTCTTATCCTCTGCCTGGGAGTGTAGATGGTGCAGTACTGCACGTACAACAGTATCACAGTGTGCACCATTCGATGTCATGGACAGCGCTGTTTCAGGTTAGCTATAATGTCGTGCATATCAAGCGTGTAAGCGTTATGACCTATTGTAGGGTAGGGATTGGTGGAGCTCAGTGTGGAGCCTGCGCAGCAAGGATGTGGTGTTTTTTTTGGAATCCTCGGCGGGCGTCATCAACGCTGATAGTGGGGATCAGCAGTGTGCAACAATGGAAAATAGTGAGCCAGACATTTCTGGGGCTCATACGGAGGACATAGAAGAAATGGAGGTCGCATTGAAACATTCTTTGGAAGAGAAAATCAGGGAAGCAATGCTGACATGTCCGAAAGCAGCAGCCCAGCTGTTGGATGAAAAGAAACAAAAAAGGCTGCCAGATATGTCTCCATCTCCAGAGACTTCTAATTCTAATGTATTTTTATCCAAAATACCCTGTGATTCACAGAATATGCAGTCACCTACTCCTGGTATTAGAGAAAGTGTGCGAGTTTTGCAACAAGCACCTGCAGAAGCAGGATGGTCTGCTGATGATGCACTTAGCAATGCCAGCTGGATTCAGCAAGCTGACGGCACTTGGGCCATCGATAAGACATATGCTGGAGATCCGAGACTGGTTGCCTCAGTGGATGTACATGAGAACTTAAAACCACATGCAGTGGATGGTGGACACTTACAAAAACAGCTTGGTGACATGCAGAACAGGGAGCATAATTCTCCCATATCAGGTAGACCCTCATTTTCTCCTTTAAACACCCAGGAGCTAGGTAAGCAAAATGTCATACCAGATTTTGTAGAAGAGACTGGATCTCCAGCCCGGTCGATAAGGGGGGTATATAGAGAGAGAGGATGAGGAGGAACATGTTCCCACCATTCAGGAAAATAGACAAAAACGTACCTATGCTGGCTTGTTTCACAAACCTGTGGAACAAGCAAAGAGGAGGAATGCCATCTGTTTAAGATATCTGGGGGAATGAGTGAGATCCCAGATAGGCACTATTTGGGGAGAATCTTTTTAAAACAATCCCTGGGATTCTCCCCAAATGAGGTTTATGCTTTAATTCATGCCCCGGGGGAATATACGTTCAACATAAGTTTTAGAACACAGGGGGGACGATTCCAAGTCATATGGTGTAACTTGCATGCGGTTGCGAGTTACGCCATTAGCCTCATGCCAGGGACCCTACACTGCATTCCAAGAGTGGCAGGGTCCCGGCACTTGTGACATGCGGGATACGCCATATGTGGGTTACCACCACACACATGGCATATCACAGCTGCATGTCGCAATGCATGGCCAGTGACAGGCAGCCCCCCAAAGCCCCCTCTGCCCTGGACCTCCTCAGCACACACCAGGGAGTATGAGGGGCAGGACAGATGGCACAGGCGTCCAGGGGGTGCACTAGAAACAGACCCCCAGGGGTCTCAGACAATCAGGGGGTTGGGGGCAGGGGTGTACTTGAGGGGCCAGGGGGGCAGTATGGCATGGTTTCCGTGGTGCTGTGTGGCGGCATCTGATGGTGCCAGCCATTGGATGCCACTTAGGACAGGTAGAAGCTGCCGTAACATCGCTACACCAGTGTGCCTTTTGGAATGGCAATTGCAGATTATGACAGCCACCTTCCTAGGATTGGGCTAAGTTGCTGTCATAACCCACATTTGCACCAGGCATTGCGGGCTGTGGCATAATGGGTGGTGTAACCCGCGGTTGTCACAGCCCGCATCCGCCATGGCGCAAGTCACCACTTGGAATTCCAACTGGCGTACAGTATGGCGTATGTCACAGGATATCCCAAAGGGTCTGGTGTATCTCGCCTTACACCGGTGTAGCCCATCATGGAATCAGGCCCCGAGTATTCTAGAGAGGTTCTGGACAAAATACTCATTGCTGAAAACTAACCCACTCTGAACCCCATTTCAAGTTATTCCACTTACTAAACAATCTTTTCGTATTGTAACAGTGTTATTTCGAAAGGAGGGTGTAAATATTACAGACATTTTATTTTGGATGGAAAAACGATGTGATGTTCAAGGTACTCCGGAACCTATCCTGGACACTGAAGGTTTTTGGAAGGGGAGTGGCGCATTTAAAGTGAAATTGTTTCAAATTGACAATGATTTTCAGCATTTGCAAAATAGTTTTTTTATCGGTAAAGACAAAGGGTTTATTTTTCACCCAGGACAACCTAGAAAATGTCACGAATGTGGATCCCCTAGAGACATTAGTACCAACTGTGATAAAATAATGTGTTTACATTGTGGGGAGCTAGGCCACACTAGCACAGAATGTGATAATGCCCCTACCTGCAATTTTTGCTATGAATTTGAACAGACTTTTACGGAGTGTCCTTTAGCTTTGCACAACACAGATGATGCCGATTTTGCTGTGCAAGACTTTTATATAAATACGGCTCAGTCAGGAAGGAATCCACCTGACACAAGACTTCCTAGGGGCCCACATTCTGCTCCTAAACAAGAGACCACAACAGCTACAAGGGACAATGTCTCTGATCAGGTTCCCTTGGAGCAGCCAGATGAGCTGCAACCAGGTATGGATATTTCACATCCAGACAATTGTGCAATTCCAAAAGTTGTGACTCCTCCTGACCTAGGAGCCATGGCCCCTCCACCCCCCCTTCTCAAGGTCCCCCTGTTACCAGAGATCAGCTTACTAAAGACTCTCCAGGGAGAAGGAAGGAGCAAGACCATCAGATGGCTCCAGTATCACCCTTTCTAATACCTTTCAGGTCTTACAGGTGGAAGAGTGTGTAGTGGACCAAGATTCAGATGCCACGTCCAGATCATCCTCACAAAGAGACCCTGCTTCGGATGTGGACCAGAGTAAGCTCCCTGAAAGCACTAAGAAAGCTAGAAAGAAAAGTGGTCTCAGGATTGGATTAAGGAAAAGTGCCCGGAAAAAACAGTCAACTTCTTGAGATTCTAACCCTGACTACGCATTCATTCTTATGATTTAACTGTGGTAACTTTATATGTAAATAGTATTAGATCGGAACACAAAAGACTTGCCATCTTTGGTTTATTTTCTGATTCTAATCTTGATGCGGTATTTTTTTCAAGATATGAGACTATACATAACTGAAGATTTTGAAGCAGCATCCAAGGCATGGCCAGGGGGAACATGTTATTGGTCGGGGAGAGTATTATGCTCTGGGGTGGGTATTTGTTTTCTCAACTCAGATTTTAGTGACCAGTATAGTAGAACTAGAAGCTGGTAGAAGCCTATTGCTTGGTATTACAGTGCATGATGCTTATTTTAGGCTATTGAATGTCTATGGTCCTCAGCCCAAAACGGAAATAATCGGGTTGCTAACAAAAATTCAGCCCTACCTTTTTACCAGGATGAATGTTCTTTTTGGAGGTGATTTTAATATTAATAGAACGGTCCAAGATAGGGGAGCAAAAAGCCCCAAATTATATTGTGATTCCAACTATTTAAATGAAGTACTCTGGCTTACTGGGTTGAAAGATGTTTTTTTTTTCCATAGTGAGTGACTTAGCATATACTTTTTTTCTGGGTTATGTAAATCACGTATAGATTACTGGTTTGTTTCCCCAAATTTGCAGTTAAGATCTCCCAGTGTAACTTCGGTGTCAACCTCTGATCATGTACTTTTAAAAGTTACATCCTCAGATTACCCTGCTATTTGTAAAGGACCAGGGTACTAGAAATTAAATCTTTCCCTGCTAGAATTTCCAGAAGTCAGAGAGGGGTTTCTTTCTCTGTTAATGGCATGAAAATCAGTACATTTTTTATATGATTCAGTACAACAGTGGTGGGAGGATACAAAAACAGATATAAAAAATTATTTTCAACAAATTGGGAGGATGCTGGGTAAGGCTAAACAGGATTCTTACCAGACACTGAGACAAAACTTTTATTGGCTTACTCAAAATTGAATAGAGGTGAACAGGTTGATATGTCAGAGTTACACAATATTAAAAGGCAATTGACTCAAGTGCAATATAATAGGCGTAAGACATTAGAGACAGAACAAAGGGTTGGAATGCATGGGACAAATGTGGTGATCAATCATTTTGAAAGTTGTACTGCACAGCATAAGAATAAAGAAATGAGACAGGTCTTGACGTCCTCAGGACACATGGTGGTATCCCAGAAAGACATCTTATCAGAATTGGACAAACATTTGCAACAGTTGTTTAGGACAGATTCATTACTCACTGATGAGAAAATAGAAGCTTGGTTGTCTGACTGTGATTTGCAAACTGTCCCAGGTTATTTGATTTCTACGTTAACACAACCCATTACTTTACAGGAATTAGAGTCAGTCATAAAGGCTTTACCGAGGAGCAAAGCACCAGGAAATGATGGTATTCCTAACGAATTACATACTATAATATATGACACCCTAGGGCAGGAATTATTGCAAATGTATATGAACAGTTCAGACAATGGATGTTATTCTGCTAGTTTTACTCAAGGATTAGTGATTTTCCTGTACAAATCTGGTGAAAAAGTGGACCTTTGGAACTGACAGCCGATTACACTTCTTAATACAGACTGCAAAATTTTGACTAAAATTACAAGTAATACACTTTCAGTAGTTTTGATTCATATTATATATGCCTCCCAATTGTGTTCAGTACTGGGCAGGACCATTACTGATGCCTTAATTATGTTGAGAGAAGCTATTGATAGGAGTGAAACGGGGGAAGTGATGGGATTTTTGCTTCATTTAGACAAGCTAAAGGCTTTTGATAGAATTTCCCACCCTTATCTTTGGAAATGTATGGAATGTTTTGGGTTCCCTGAAATTTGTTTCTCCTGGCTGAAAGGATACTATAGTGTTGCGTGTGTGGCCCCCTATGTAAATGGGTGGATAGGAAAATATCAGACACGCACACGAGGAGTATGCCTGGGTTGCCACCTTAGTCCTCTTCTTTATATTTTAACGTTGGATCCATTTTTGGTAAGACTTAATAGGGCAGAGGTAATTCATGGTATTTCTATACACAGTGATGTACCAGAGCTTAAAATGATTGCTTATGCTGATGATCTTTGCATCCTTTTGGCAGATCTCCCATCCAGCAAAGCTAGGCATTGACAATAGCTTTCATGGAAGGTACGGGAGCACGCATCAATCTTAAGAAAAGTAAGTGCCTTTTTCTTGGAGGTAGGATATGTCCATATAAAGAAGTGATGGGAATTCCAGCAGTGCAGTCTGGTGTTAAAATCTTAGGTATTCATTTTGGGGTGGAGAAGGCTGATGTGTATAATTGGGAATGTCTCATCCAAGAAGCTAAGGTGCTCATAGGACATTGGAATAAATGGAGAATGTCAAAAACAAAACATATCTATATGGCAAAAACATGCTTACTAGGATTTTTTCTGCATATAGTCACAATTTATTTGCTTCCCAGACATTTGGAAAGCATCTTGTTGAATGTTTTCTTTCAGGCAATATGGGGTAGCCGTCTGAACCCCATAAAAAGAGATATTTTATATTTAAAAAAAGACCAGGGCGGACTGAACATGATTAATCCAATTTTGTTTTACTTTTCAATTTTTTTATATGTCAACATCCGTCCCCTACTTGTAAGTATCCCACATGTGTGGTCACCATGGGTAGATGATGTTATCTCTCCAAGGCTTACGGATTAGGGCTGGGATAAGGTCATTGCAAGGCAAAAACATATACAAGGCCTACCCTCCTATTATTATACTTGCTTCGGCAAACTAAAACAGTGGAAAATCACTAAAACAATGGTAGTTCATAAGACTAGAAAATAATTTTACCAAGCACTTCAGCAAACATATTTTTGTCAATTACCTGCTTTTACAGTAGACCTCAATCTGGCATTTTACACATTAAAGCAATGTTGCTGAACTCGAATATGCCTCCTGTTATGTGGGATGTGACGTGGCTCAGCATTCATGGAAAATTGAATGTGAAAGGTAATTTAAAACATAAAAGCAGGGAAGACAGAGCGTGTCCAAGAGTAAACATGTGTATAGCACCTGTTGAAACAATGGAACATTTTTTTTCATTTTATGTCCTTATATAAAACAATTGTGGACAATACTGGCTAAGTATTGGGCTCCCTCACCATTTATTGGGCTCACCTCTGAGGTGTTCCTGTTAGGTATCTTACTGGATTTGTGGAACAAATATGAAGCTGGTATTATGCATAGTATTCTGGGATGTTTTAAATACCATATTTGGCAAGCACGCTGTAAATGGTCTTTACACCAATATTTTGTCACTCCAGATCAGTTGTTTTGGACTATTAAGAAAGAAGTTTTATCTTTAAGAAGGGTAGACCAGAGTACACTTTCAACTCATCTTTATAATAAAAGATGGAAGCTGTTGCATTGGTTGGACACGGGATGAGGCAGTCTGGTGAATATGACTCTGGGTTAAATTGAACATACTGCATACGGAACTACAACAATTGTATGTTTTGTTCTGTTTTCTTGTTAAAACTAAGGGAGAACGCACAGTAATTATGGACCATAGGATTTGTTTCATTTACAGCAAAAAAATGACCTGAGGGAAGGGTTATAGGTTTTCTAGCATGACAGGGCAATTGTTTGTTGGTTTTTAGAAAGAATATTTTATAGGTACACCAACATATGTACGCATGAAATACCTATTCGATTTTATAGAGAATTATATATTAGTTTATTCTTTTTGTGTGAGTTAACACTGTTTTTGTTTTTCCTTAAGTTCTGTAGGTAAAATGAACAATTTCCCCATCTCTTTTAGTGGGGAGGAGGAGGAGGGATGTTTATAGCTTTTCTTTTGCTGCTTAGGGTAATGTATGAAGAAATACCAATTTCTGTTCTAATTTTCCTGATTCTCTGAACTTGTATGATGTACAATTTTGACTGTCTTTTATGTTTAGTTGTGAATATCAGATTCCCCTACTCTGGGTGGTGGGGGGGATTTGTATGTGTTGTATGAATTCCTATCTAATTTTTGGTATAAGGGTTTAATTTGTATGCTGTTATCCAGACTATATTTTCTTTCTCTAGAATGGGATGTCTGTATAAATACTTATTTTTGTTTACAGTTTTTTTCTGTAATTTTTTGTTATGTATTATGATTTCTTTGAAGTTTGAATAAAACAATTCTCCTACTCTTTTCAATAAGTGCCATGGGATCTTTAACATCCACCTGAACTACCACCAGAACAGGTAGCTGGGACCTCAGTTTAATGTCTCATCCGAAAGACGGTACCTCAAAAGTGCAGCACCCTCCTCATGCTGCACTACAGTGTCAGTATTGGGATATTAAGCCAAGTGCCAGGTGTGGGAATTGAAACCACAGCCCTCCGATACCCCTCTGCCAGGCATGGGAAATGAATCCACAACCCTCTGACAGGCCTCTGCTCTCCCGGCCTCAGAGGCAAGTGTGCTACCTACTGAGCCAATAACACTGCAATACTCATGGTTTGCTGTGGTGTTTGCTGGCACAGTTTCTCCATCTCGATCTTGTGCTGTTGTTCTTTCTGTCGGTCTGCACATTCCTTCTCTCTTTCCTCTTACATAAGGATCTAATGCTGGTGAATCTTTTCTCTTTCCTCAACCTCCAGCCTTGCTCTCTACAGGTTGGCATCCTTCATCTCAAGCTCTGCCTTCAGGTTATCAAGCCGAGGCTTCCTGGGCTGCACAGCTTCCCTAGCTTGTGCCACCAGGTGCCCCCCTTGCTCAGCCGCTGGGACCGCAGTCTCGCTACCTGAGTCACTGTCCTCAGCGACTGCCTACTGACCAGGTATTGGGACATCCACCTCTGGGACCATCTTCCTCTCCTGCATTCGGTCATGTGCCAGCAGGGCTTCCATGAGTGCACTGTTTGTCATGCCCTCATGGACAATCCCCATCTCTGTGCACAGCTTACGAAGCTGCTGCTCATAAAATTTGACAGAGTTTGTCGAGCTCATATTCTCTAGCTACGCTGCACTAAGCTGTCTAGAAATTTTAAAAAAACAAGGGTAGTAAACACTATAACCTTTTGAAACCATGTTTCATGACTGTTAAGGTATATTTCTGCTGGCACTCCATCACCAGTGTGCTAGCTCTCTGAGTTCCTGCCACACAGGAAAGCACACTGTATGCTGCTCTGCACCACACTGGTACCAGTTGCAACATGGATCACACCACTCTGCCACCAATGTGATGAAAATCCCTCACCAGGGACTTCATGTTCACTGCCAGCACCAGGTTTTTTACCAGCAGGAACCAGGAAACCTGTTTCTTACCTCCTCATTTGCTCAAGGTTAGGAAGGTCAATAACTGTGAGTAGAGTGCCCCTTCAGAGACTGACTGCAAACAGAGTCTAGCAGAAATAACCAAATTACCTTAACAAATAAACAGGCATTCACTTGTATCAAAAATAGATGCTTTACTAAACTACGACAAGCATTTACAACAGGATTTATGTACAGTCAAACAAAAGGATTACAATTTATTAGAAATTAAAATAAATGGGATTAAACCAGACAGTTCTCAGATAGAAGAATCTGAGCTTGTCTCACTCTATAACTTATATATTTACTTGCTGCTATCTGAAGAAATACAGTACCCTAAGCTACAGTATATTTCTCACCTGATCTTTCTAGCTGCAGGGCTCTGGGTTTTCAGATGTTACCGGTCCAAGAGAAAGTGCTGGCTTACAGCACCGTAATTTATTCCTTTACTCACTGTGGGGAGGGATCTAACCACCTCCGAGTGACAGTTTATTTTATGTGAATTTTGGTAACCGGGTAAGTCCACTGAGACAATAGCAGTCCCTTTTTCGGGGACGACCTGGAAGAGCAACAAGAGAAGTACAGTACAGAGCAAATTCACAGACTGATAATTCCAATACAGGGCAATATCACAGAAGGATAATTACAGCAGCAAAAGCATATCATAGTAAAGAACAATGGTCATCAAGCACAACAAAATACAGCAATGGTAGCAACACATATAACAAATAACAGGCTCGGCATCTAAAATATTGCAGTTATACAAAATCTGTCAAAAGTCAAACCATGACATCAAGTGCAGAAAGGTACAAAAGGTTAATCAGGGTGGAAGGCAGGGAATGAAGCATGGGTAGGGAGTCAGACAGGAAGAAACGGAGGGAAAACAGCATGGTAGGAGTATGTTAGGCATCACCTGAAGCAGAAGCAAGTAGCAGTAGCAAAGAAAGGCAAGCAAATTGAATTGGAACATGGGAAATGTGAGGCAAGATAGGATGGAAGGAGGAAGGGAGTTTCAATCAGACACTGCTGCAAAAGTGAAGGACTTATGGGCAGTAGCTAGTCGCAGATTTGGTCATACTGTATAAGAAGGGGGTGTGAGGCAGATCTGAGAGATTGAGGGGCTTGTCTACAGTGGACAATCTCACTGAGGCAGGGAGGGGTACATTTATGGACCAACGTATGCATGAGACTCAGGGTGGTATACCTCAGTTTAGACTTATATGGTAGCCAGCCTAAAGCAGACAGGATGTTACAGTGATGGTGATGGGTGTTGACCCCCCAGTGCAAACCTACCTACTCTATGATATGCCTGAGTCAGGAGAGACAGGGTAGTGACATTGGTGGATAGCAATAGAGGAGCGCCATAGGTTAGGAGAGGGAGAAGGGAAGAGGAAGCAATTTTAAAGCAAGAGGCAGTGATGAGGAAGGGACGGATACGATAGAGGAGACCTAACTTTTGGTTCAGAGATTTTACTATAGTGGAGGAATGAATATTAAAGGAAAATGAGGAATTGAGGGTGATGTCCAGGTATTTAAAGGTGTGGACAGATTCAAGGGCATCCCCATTCAGAGATATAATACTAAGTGGGGGGAGGGTTCTAGGAGAGGAGGATGGGTGCGAGAATAACATACTTTTAGTTTTTTTTGTGTTAAGGATGAGATGATTACACATGAAGCAACCTTCAAGGGTGGAGAAGTCAGAGGCAAGGTCACTGTTTATTTGATTAACGTCAGGAGAGGAATGGTGTATGATAGCATTGTCTGTGTAGTGGTGCACAGATGCACCACCACAGTTGCTGGATAAATCATTGATAAACAGGGAGAACAAGATTGGCCCAAGAATAGAGTCTTGAGGCACCCCATGTGTTACTGGTCTAAGGCTAGACAGGGCGCTAGCCCACTTAACCCTTTGAGATCAGCAGGACAGATAGCTGTGGACCCAACCCAGGGCACTATTATCAAGACCAAGCTCGAGAAGCCATTGTAGCAGAAGACCATGATTCACCAGGTCGAATGCATTTATCAGGTCAACAAAGATAGCACCCGTGGCAGAACCTTGGTCCATGGCCTGGAAAATGTCTGTGGTTACTTTAATCAAGGCTGTGAGGGCGCTATGATTCTTTCTGAATCCATGCTGGTAGGGGGACAGTAAATTGTGGTGTTCAGGTAACTTTGCAGATGATTATAGACTATATGTTCCTGTATTTTAGCCAGGGGGCGCAGGATACATATTGGTCTAAAGTTTTCAGCTACCGAATTTGGGTCCCCCCATGTGCACAAGTACGATTACTGCTACCTTCCACTTGTCAGGAACAGTGCTTAAAAGGAAGGAGCAATTAAAAAGGTCACATATGGGGGGGGCCGAGGGCAGAGGCACCTAGTTTGAGGAACTTAGGTTCAAGGGTATCGTGACCAGGTGAGCTCTCAGCCTTCAAGTTAGCTAGAAGCCTCTGGACCTCCTTAGTGGAGGCCAGCTTCAGGTGGAAAGCGGGATGAGCCCCTACGTTGTTGGGGTGGTTGAGGCAGAAGGGCCAAAAGGGAGTTATTAAAGGGTGAGATATATCTGTCAAGGTCAGTGAGGAATTCATTGAAGCCAGTAGCGATTGATGAGGGGTCAGTATGGATAGTGCCCTGCGCTATGAGGGAACTCGGAAGCTCAACAGCTTTCTCTTTGACCAAGGAGTTGATCTGTCTCTAGAATGCTTTAGGATTGCAAAGGTGTTCAGATTGCAGTGACTTGTGGTGGCATTTTGCTTTATGTAGGGAGTTTTTGCATTTATTTCTGAGTTGCCTGTAAAGTTGCCAGTCAGAAGGCAGGCTACTTTTTTTGTAAGTCTGCCAAGCATGGTCATGGGAGGACATAAGCATCCTGAGGTCCTTATTGAGCCAAGGGGCCTTAACTCCTTTGGACCTTTATTTTTTCAGAGGAAGATGCTTATTGACAATTTGAGTAAATGTGAAATAAAGAAATCCAGGGCTTGGTTGATATCCAGAAGGGTTTTAATAGGTCTCCAGTCAGTGTTGGATATAGTATTAATGAAGCTGTCAGTATCAAGACTGGACATGTCACGGACAAGGGAGATTTTGGGGGGGTTTGGGGCAGTTATTCCTCCAAGGGGAAGTTAGTGATCACCCAGTCAAGCAAGGTACGGTTGCCAGTTTTGTTATTGATGCGAGTTGGGTCTTGGATGAGTTGAGCTAGGTTAGAATCAGCTAGTGATGAATGCAATTTGTCAGTTGTGGGGCTGAGCCAATCAATGTTGAAGTCACCACAAAGTACAAGGTCATGATGAGGGAGATTGGTAAGGGAAGCAATGAAGGATGGAAGGCCTAAGGGAGCCTTGTTGGGCAGAAGATAGGCACAACCAATGATAAGCTTCTTGACATTACCCAGGATCAGGGAGAGGATCAGAGACTCCACGGCTGGAGATCCAGAGTCAGGATCAGGGAGTTCTATAACATCCAGATCAGACCGAGTGTAGATAAGAATACCGCCACCCCCCCTTTTGCCCAGCCTATCTCTCCTAAAACAGTTATAGCCTAGAAGTGCCACCTCATGTTGTTTGATAGAGGGCTTCAGCCAGGATTCAGAGATACAAAGGATGTATGGGGTCATTTGGACAATCCAAGCTTCCAACTCTGCCATTTTTGGTCGAAGGCTTCAAATGTTCATATGTGCAATCTTCAGGTCTTTGTGGTCAGATTTTTTTTTTTAGTCTTTGGTAACCGGGTAAGGCCCACTAGGCACAAATGCCTGTTTCCCGGGGCGATCTGAGAGCACTGGGCGGTTAAGCGACTTGCTCAGAGTCACACAGTATGCAAGTGGAGGTTGTGAGAATCAAACTCAGGTCCGGTCTGCTGCATGTACGAAGCTCATTCACACCTCGTTCCCCTAACCTCTAGGCTATACTGCCAGAGGTTAGAGGAGGGGTCATTGGCATAGGAGTCTGATTAGGGGTAGGTCGGGGGAGTCCAGGGTTGAATTCAGTGTCCCCTGCATGGACTAGCAGGAGCATGGACATACGTACTCAGAGTGAGACATTATGTGGAACAAGGGCAGCTGATGCAGAGGGAAATCTCAAACACCTGAGGAGCCAGAACCCTAGGAGTGCGGTGTCAAGCTTTGAAAGACATGGGATGTATGGTAGCGCACAGAGGGAGCCAGGCCAGGTGTAACACGGCAGGGGTGGGTTACAGTCTGAGGGGAGTCGCTTAAGGATAAGGCAATAAACTGGTTGGAACAGCAAAAAAGGATAAGGCAGGATAGGTTGAGTAGCCAGCCAGAGCTACCCATTGAGAAGCAGTCAAGAATAACTGGCCACCAAGTGGCAAAAGAGTATATTGATCCAAGACAGCAGGAATTAAGACCAAGAAAGTATGATAATCAAATAGTAGGAATTGGCAAGACTAAAGATGCAGCAAAAACAACAGAGCAGGTCAAGTGAGCAAGGAGAGGGAATGTAGCAAGAGATGAGCTGAAAAAATTATCTATCTGCCACTTTAAGATTCAGAGTCAAGTAGCTCACTGTAAACCTGGACAAGACCCAAGCCATGATCTTCGGATCAGTGGCCAAAACCGCCTCCTGCCCTACTCCTCTAGCTATTCTTGGAGCTAACGGCTCCCTCCTTTGGTCATTGACTCCGTCAAGTACCTAGGTGTCACCCTTGATCCACAACTGGATCTTACCGAGCATCTTCGGAACATTTATAAAGCCACGAACAGCAAGCTTGGACTTGCCTACAGAGCTAAGGATTGCCTCACTCCGGCTGCTCAGCTCGCCATAGCCAGGGGGACTCTCCTTCCCATGCTCTGCTATGGGCTTGTAGCCTTTACCCAAGTTCCAAATTCCAGTCTAGCAAAATGGGATACGGCCTATAACAACATATGTCACTACGCACTGTTTGCACCTCGCCTTACTTATCGCTGTGAACTCTATTCTTGACTGGAGCGGCTCCCCCCTGAGAAACACCGAGCCTTTGTCCTCAGCAACCTCGTAGATAATATAGTTAGAATGGTTACCCCTCTGTTCTTGCCCTACCCCTCAAACATGGAACCCCTGCCTACCACTTAAGGTCTAGTGCTGCCCAGGTCCATCTGGTCCCAAGGACTCGCTCCCTCACTGGTGACCGGGCCTTCTCCGTCTATGCGCCTAGACTATGGAACTCCCTTCTCGCCCCAGTTCGTGACTCCTCCTCCGACCCCTGCTTCAAAACATCCCTATGGAATTTCCTCAAAGTGGCTTCCACTTGTCTATGTGCCGTATAGACCCAGAGTAGTCTCTCCCTCACCCCCGACCCCTCTCCACCCTGGGTGTTGGTGTGCTGCCTCACCGGCCACTGTTCCTCTCTGTTGAAATTCCTGCCTTAAGCACTTTCCGCCTGTCCTCTGGAGAGGCGCTCCCTGACATATTAGCACCCTCTCTAGCTGCACTTTGATGCCCCTACTTTCCCATGTTATGCCCTCAGGTCATGCAAATGTATGTCTGTACTTTCTTTTTCGTGGAAGTTGACATCACCACGTTGTCCTCCTGCTGTTTTCTGCCTCTCAAGTACTATTATGCATCTTGCTGACGTACTGCCAACTTTCTGCCTTGATGTTACCTGTTGATTTTTTACCTCTCCATGCTGCTAAGTACCCTGTTGATGTACTGCCTACTTTACTGTATAATGCCATGTGTACTGTTTGCTGTCCCACCCACTTGTACGTGGGCCTGCATGTTACCCTGACAATGTATAATGTTTCTCATGTACTCTGCAACCTCCCGGGACGCACCTGAAAATAGGCACTTGTTGTCTAGTGTGCTTACCTGGTTAACAAAAACAAATAAATAAATAAAATACTGGCATCCAATAGAGAGATATTTATGGGGAAAGAGGAGGGACCAAGGCATATTTAATTATGGCTGGGGGTGGGGGCGAGCCAAAATATCCCCAAGAGAAAGCCGTAAAAAATTATAGGGTAGCTTGCAGTCGCTGAGCCCCCTTGGCACGTAAGGCAGAAAGGCACAGCACTCAGTTCAAGAGGGGCTAGCAGTGTTAGCCAATTGGGAGCTTCAGCTGGCAGTTCTAGCCAATCACCGGTCATGGCAGTGAAGCAGAGAGAGAGAAACCAGAGAAGGGCCATACCTGGCGCTGATCATGCAGTCCTCAAGATTGGGGAGAGTGGCTGGAGGAGGTGCCATGTCTCAGTGGTGGCTCTCAGTGGTGGCAGTGGTTACAGGCATGCCTGATCAGGTGCCACCGCCTAGCGCTGATCTTGCGGTCTTCAAGGTTTGGGAGAGTGGCTGGAGGAGGTACTATGTCTCCGTGGTGGTGGTGGTCACAGGTGTGCCTGACTAGGGACTGCCTGGTGCTGATCTTGCAGTCCTCAAGATTGGAAAGCAGCTGGAGGAGGCACCGTGTCTTGGTGGTGGTGGTGGTGGTGGTTGTTACAGGTGTGCCTGATCAGGGGCCACCTCCTGGCACTGATTTTGCAGTCCTCAAGGTTGAGGAGAGCAGCTGGAGGAGGCGCTGTGTCTCAGTGGTGGTGGTTACAGGTGCGCTCGATCTGGGGCCGCCACCTAAGGGTGTTGTCCCAGCCCCAGTGTGTGTGTGTGTGTGTGTGTGTGTCTCCACCCTTCAGCACCTTCTTATTAACTTTATGATATGCACCTGGGTCCTTTGTCAAACACGGTAACATCTCCAGGGAGGTCTCCCCTTTGGGATTATTGCTTTATTGCCTCCTCCCTAGCCTTTCTGTTAGCATTCCCATGAGAACATCAGTCCCTCCATCCTGGATGACGTAAGCTGTCATATGCTACTTGATCATGTGATCTGGTAGCCATCTTGTACCTGAAGCAGATGCATATTTAGAAAAGAATGAATGAATTAAAAGAATACATAGCTCTGGTCCCCTTTCCTGTCACAACCACATTTACAGCCAAACTCCCATCTCACGTCACAGCACATCTTTTGTTTACTTCTGTGGGACCCTGTGCTGAGCGTTCCCGTTGTCCCAGTGTATGATAGGGACTTCTAGTGACAGCTAGCATGGAACAAGCCCTTTGCCTTTGATCCTGTCAGAATTTTTGCTGTGTAAGTAACTCAAAAAAAATGCACTAACTGTACTAATAAAGAAAGCACCCTAAACCGGTATCAAGTGCTAAGAAAAACTTTATTCAGTGGGCTAGCTGAACAAATGGCATGAAAAGACCCCTAATCATAGTGTATAACCTTAGAACAGCTTAGCCAAATATCCAATAGTCTGTGTCAAAAGCTACGTTATAGTAATTCAAAAGGCAGCTTATAAAGTACTCCAAGATTTCATAATAAGCTGGGCACATCTTATCAGTGTGTCAAGTCACAATGTGTTGATTTAATGAGAAACTTTTAAACAAATTTAAAAACTGAGTTTGGCCAAATATTCAGAAGTCAATCAATCAACCACAATGTGTGAAATTAAGGCAACTTAAACAAACGTCCAATAATTTATATCAGATGCTATACTGTATTAATTTATAAAACATAAAGCAGCTCAATCAAATATCAAATGGTCTAATGAAAAGCTGCATTATATTAATTCAAAAGGCGGCTTGTAAAGTGCTCCAAGATTTTTCAAAGGTTGGGCGTGTCTTGTCAGCGAGTCAGCTAGTATCAGGAGCCACACTATGTTGGTTTAGAGAGCAACTTTCAAGTCAGTATCAAAAACCAGAATTCATACAAATGTCCAAAAGTCAATCAGATAGCCGCAATGTGAAAAATTAAGGCAGCTCTTTCAAGTTCAAATGGTGGCTTATTAAGTGCTCTGGGATTTATCTTGGGCTGGGCACGTCTTGACAGTGTGTCAATTAATTATTTATTTATTTAGCTTTTGTTTACCGGGTAAGTACACTAGACATATCAGGAGCCACACTATCTTGGCTTGAAGAGTAACTTTTGAATCAATATAAAAAAAAATGAATTCAGCCAGATGTCCAAAAGTCAATCGATTAGCCGCAATATATAAAATTAAGGGAGCTCAGTCAAATGTCTGATAGTTTGTGTCAGGGGCTATACGGTATTATTTTGAAGAGACAACTTGTAAATTACTCAATGATTTTTCACTCTGGATACACTTTGGCAATATTGCAGTCCGTATAACAAGCCACACTGTGTTAATTCAAAAAAGATAGCTTCTGAAATATTTCAAAATAGTCATGAGCTGAATGCGCCTAATCGGTGTATTGCGTCAGAACTGCTCGCCTGATGGTAAGAAAACAAGGGGAAACAGGTAAACGTATGCAGCTGCCCACTTAAAAATATGTATAAAAAGAGCCATAACAAAAATGTCACATAATGGGACCAAGAAGCTGCATTTGCAAACTATGTTAAATATAGAGGCTAACCTTTAGAAATGTAGCTGCAGTAGCTGAAGATGTTAATATCATAGTATGAATGAAAGGTCTTGTGCAGCCTGGACACCAAGTTCCACATGGGATACACTCACATGAATAAAATTCCGGTGCACACCTATTAAACTTATATGGAGCAGCAGTTCACAATGCAGAGATTAGTGACTCTGAAAAATATGCGATAACTGTACTAGTAAAGAAAGCTCCCAAAAATGGTATCAAGTGCTAAAAAAAAAGTTTATTTAGTGGGCTAACTGAACAAACGGCATGAAAACACCCTTAATCACAGTGCATGAAATTAGAACAGTGCAAGTGTTGCCCAAATTTTCTGGTTATGTACGGGGTAGAGCTGTCCAGCAGCAGTTGTACTATCACTCCAATGTCACTACAATAACACAGCAATTGACTGACATAGAAACATAGAAAGTGACAGCAGAAGGGGGCCATGTGGCCCATCTAGTCTGCCCATAACCCTACCCCTTCCCTTAACTGCTTTTCAGTGTTATGATGCCCTTGTAGCCTTGACAGCTGCAGAATAAATGTTAGTGCTTGCAAAAAGAAGCATCATTTCAGGCTGGTGCTTTAACTGAAATATACTTTTAAATGAGTTGAAATGTTTGAAAATTTTTAGGATTTCAAGCTTGTTTCCTCTTTAGGGCTCTAATTGTGAAGCTGACACACCACTCACAAGTGCGTATAGGCTTTTTATGATGAGTTGTCAGCTCACGTTACTGGGAGGGGGCCAGGGAGACCCTCAGCCCTGGCATGCTCCAGTCCCCCCTGCCTTGCACACCCTTTTGCAGAGTTACTCAGGTGGCTGAGCCAAAGAGGAGAGGAGAGCATTCTGGGGGAGAGGATTACTTCTGTGTGTCAGCAAGCCATGGGGGGTGTACATTATGGCAGGATGGATCCTGCCAGAAGCATGATGCAACCCGCTGAAGAGGTGTTGTTTTTGAGGCCCCATTACCATTGCATTGTGTCAGCCCATACCCATTTTTGTACCATATACTGCACAATGAGTGGAGAAAATACACGGAAGTCAGTCAGCCATGAGTTCGGCAAAGACTGCATTTGTGTTATTGTGTGTACAGACTGATGAATAGATACAGTAGGACTACAGAAAGCGGGATCAGAATTAATGCATTTGTGCACAGCATACTGCAGACTCCGAGAATGGGCAGAGAAAACGCATGAAAAGGGGGATCAGCTTAACAGAGGGTCGGCTCAGTGCAGTAGTTATTACTGTGCTTATAGCATGAAAACCAAAAGAGCTGTCACTGAGAGTGCGCGCACAACAAAGAAAGCTGGAGGACGTAAAGACGCACTGAGCAGGCGTGGTTGACTACCTTTGGGTAAACTAAAGGTCAACAAGAAGTGTGATCAAAAGCAAACCGAAAAAGGAACAGAGCAAATTACAGGGAGAAAAATCTCAGAGAAAAAAGAAAGCCAGGTTAGTGCACAAGGGGCAAGGGGGAACAACACACTGGAAATAAAAATCTAGTACTGCTGCTTTAAAAGCAGCTTTTCCTGAAACAGTCAATTGCTGCTCTGTCTCCTGAGAATCTTGAGCACTGAACATTCCATTCAGAACCTTTCAACAAGAACTGCCAGGCTCCACAAGTAAACTGCCACTTTTCCCGAAACACAGCTTGTCCCAGCAGCAAGGTATGGAGCCTGTTCATTAAATCAATTATTTCTGATCGCCTAAGCTATCAAATGTTTAACTTTAGCTTTTTGTTTTGTCAGGGTTTAGATGATTTCTTTAATGGGATCTACTGTGGAATATAACTTGTGAAAAGCCACACTCTTTCTGCTAAAGTAAATGACTACTGGTACAACACATGCGGTGGCAGATGGAGTATTTCACCATCATCATTTTAAAGAGAAGTTCTGCTTGAAGGAAAACCGCATTGAATTTCTAAGGCCCTGTCCACACTCCATATATTTAAACAACATTTTTTTTTTTAAACATTTTAATTTCTGTGCTTGAGGTAGTGGGTAGAGTTTCAGGAGGGGGGTCCAGAGTTAGTGGGTCCAGCTACAGGAGGTGTGCCAGAGTTAGTGGGTCCAGCTGCAGGTGTGGTGACAGAAACAGTGGGTGCAGCTACAGGAGGGTTGGCAGAGATAGTGGACCCAATTACAGGAGGGATACCAAAGGTCATGGTCCAACTACTGGAGGGGTGCCAGAATTAGTGGGGCCAGCTACAGCAGGGGCACCAGAGGTTGTGTGTCCATCTACTGGAGGGGTACCAGAGTTAGTGGGTCCAGCTGCAGCGGGGGGTGCCAGTGGTAGTGGGTGCAGCTACAGGAGAGGTGCCAGAGATAGTGGGTGCAGCGACAGGAGATGTGCTGAATTTAGTGGGTTCAGCTACAAGAGGTGTGCCAGAGATAGTGGGTCGAGCTATTGGAGGTGTGCCAATGGTAGTGGGTGCAGCTATAGAAGGGGTGCTAGAGTTAGTAGGTGCACCTACAGGAGGGATTCTAGAGGTAGTGGGTGCAGCAGCAGGAGGGGTGCCAGAGGTAGTGGCACCAGCTGCAAGAGTGGCGCCAGAGTTACTGGGTCCAGCTGCAGGAAGGATACCAAAGCTGTGTGGTCCAGCTACAAGAGGGGTGGCAGAGGTAGTGGGTGGAGGTACTGGAGGGGTGCCAGAGGTAGTGGGTGGAGCTATGGGAGGGGGTGCCAGAGTTAGTGGGTTCAGCTACTGGAGGGGTGCCAGAGTTAGTGGGTCCAGCTGCAGGTGTGGTGACAGAGGTAGTGGGTGGAGCTACAGGAGGGGTTGCCAGAGTTAGTGGGTCCAGTTACAGGAGGTATGCCAAAGGTCATGCTCTACCTATTGGAGGGATGCCAGAGTTAGTGGGTCCAGCTGCAGGTGTGGTGACAGAGGTAGTGGGTGGAGCTACAGGAGGGGTTGCCAGAGTTAGTGGGTCCAGTTACAGGAGGTATGCCAAAGATCATGCTCTACCTATTGGAGGGATGCCAGAGTTAGTGGGTCCAGCTGCAGCAGGGGTGCCAGAGGTCATAGGTCCATCTACTGGAGGGGTGTCATAGATAGTGGGTTCAGTTGCTGGAGTGGTGCCTCAGTTAGCTGGTGCGGTTACAGGAGAGGGTTGTCGGATGTAATGGGTCTGCTACAGGAGGGATGCCAGAGGTAGTTGGCCCAGCTGCAGGAGGGGTTCCAAAAGCAGTGGTTCCTGCTACAGGAGGCGTGCCGGATTTAATGGGTCTGGCTGCAGGTGTGGTACCAGAGGTAGTGGGTCCAGCTGCAGGAGGTGTGCCAGAGTTAATGGGTTCAGTTACAGGAAAGGTGCCAAAGTTGTGTAGTCCAGCTACAGAAGGGGTGCCTGAGTTATTGGGTCCAGTTACAGAAGGTATGCCAGAGTTAGTGGGTCCAGTTACAAGGGGGTGCCAGAGGTAGTGAGTCCAGCTACAGGGGGGTGCCAGAGGCCATGGGTCCATCTGCTGGAGGGGTATCAGGGATAGTGGGTCCAGTTACAGATGGGATACCAGAGTCAGTGGGTCCAGTTACAAGAGGGGTGCCAGAGGTAATGGGTCCAGCTACAGGAAGGGTGCCAGATGTTGTGGGTCCATCTGATGGAAGGGTGTCAGAGATAGTGGGTCCAGGTGCAGGAGGGGTGCCAGAGGTACTGGGTCCAGCTACAGGAGGGGTGCCATAGGTTGTGGGTCCAGCTGCAGGAGAGGTGCCAGAGGTTGTGGGTGCAGCTACAGGAGGGGTGCCAGATGTAGTGGGTGCTGCTACAGGAGGGGTGCTAGAGGCAGTGGGTCCTTCTAGAGGAAAGGTGCCAGAGGTAGGTGGTCCCAGCTACAGGAGGGGTGCCAGAGTTAGTGAGTCCAGCTACAGGAGTGGTACAAGGTTGCGTGGTCCAGCTGCAGGGGGAGTGCTCGAGTAAGTGGGTCCAGCTGCAGGAGTAGTGCCAATGTTAATGAGTCCAGCTACAGGAGGGAAACGAAGTTGTATGGTCAAGCTGCAGGAGATGTGCATGAATTAATGGGTCCAGCTGCAGGAGTGGTGCCAGAGTCAGTGGGTCCAGCTGCAGGAGTGGTGCCAGAGTCAAAGTGTCCAGCTGCAGGAGTGGTGCCAGAGTTAATGGGTCCGGCTGCAGGAGGGGTGCCAGAGTTAATGAGTCCAGCTACAGGAAGGGTGTCAAAACTGTGTAGTCCAGCTACAGAAGGGGTGCCAGAGTTAGTGGGTCCAGCTACTGAAGGGGTGCCAAAGGTTCTATCTCTGGGGTGTCAGTTTTAGGAAGATGATACTTAAGTGTAATTATAGTGAGGAATCCCTGAGAAGAAACATTATTAAGGTATTTTTTTTCTTATTGCAGGTCCCCAACATATCTATAGCAACCATCTGTTTCGAAATTGTGTGGAAAAAGGAAGGGGGTTCTAAATGTTTTGAAACTTCACTTACGTGACTATTTTCCTACCTGCACATTTTTTTGTCATAACATTATTAGAAATCATAATTATTAAAAGGGTCTCAGAAATGCTGCTATGTGATTGGTTGACAGCATTCTGAGAGCTCTATATTAATCTCCTTATTGACATACTTGTACAGCCTTATCACTTGAGTATTGATTTGGCTGGTACTTAATTCCATTTGTAGACTGCAGAGCCGCCATTAGACTCACTGTTAGACCTGGCAGCCACCAGCCAGTGTCAATGAAAATATTTAATGGAACAAAAGTGGCCTCTTACTTCAACAAACAAAACTGAAGCCACATTAGCTGTTCCTAATTGTGCTGTTTTCATTGGGGACATATGTGTAAGTATGTATATCACCAATGATTTCTAATACAGAAACTTGAATGAAATCACCTGGAAAATGAAAGTATAGCACTTGCAATCGATGGTTCAGCATCGCTGGAGTTGGTACTGTATCAGGCTGAGTGCCAGAAATTCAGTGACTGGAACCTTTGCACTGCCATCCAATCAGCAATCCCAGAAGATTCAGTTTAGTACATGGGCACTGGGAAAGTGAAAGTGATACACAGCGGTTCTTATGCCAGGAGTCCTTTAGCATCAGTAACTTTTTTGCACTTAGCTGGCTAGGTGCAACTGCCCTGGAGGTGTGCCTTTAACAGATATTTAAATGAGCGTAGGCCAAGCCAATCAAAAGACAGGAGGGGGTGTGAGTTGAGTGAGAGCTGTTGGATGCTGCAGAATTTTTTCTCCGCTGGACTGAGCAATATTGCCTCTGAGGTGTCTCCCAACTTTCTTTGTTGACAGCCTCCTAGTGCTTATCTGGGTAAAGTTTTCCTCATAAATTATTTCCTTTAGTGTGCTGAGTGAAAGTTTTTACTTTTTCATTAGCGCTGTGCAAATTTTTTATTTTTAGCACGATGGCGGTATTTTGATTTTATTTTAACCGCGACTATTTAGTTTAAAGCCTAATTTTATTGTGGGTGCTTATTTTCCACAGTTTCTTTCATTTGTGAGGCAATTTTTTTCTTGTGGGAACTGTCGAATTAGGGACAGTTGCCTTGGTTTTTACCTCAGACCTCGCAGACTTTACCTCGAGGCACCTGCAGTAGATTTCAAATTTAAATGGTGCCTGGGGGTTTTCTCTCCAGACTGGCAATTATGAGGAAACCTTTTTTGTTATATTACTGGACCTTGGTATCATCTGTGTCAGGACTGTCCATAAGGGTCCAGCAGCCACCTGTACGCATTTGAGTATTACTGGGTTTCTATTGTAACCCCCCTTACAAATGGGGGTTCCCAAAAAGTCTTCCTTGAGCTTGCCTAAATGCTCACTTTCAGGCTGGTGTCCTGCATTTTAGCAGTTTAAATGTGATTGCCAGAGAGTGCCTGTATAGCCCCTGTGCACTGTCTCTTTAAGAGCTGCCTGGATTGCAGTCATAAGTAATCTGAGATGGAGCTCTGTTGAAAGATGTAACTATTTGCTGAAAATCATTTAGAGTGATAATGATAAAGTAGTTTGTCTAACCTGCCTTCTTTGCAGCAAGAACTGTCTTGTTTATCCACACCATTTGGCCCAGGACTGCGAATTGGACCAATCAGTTCTGGTGGGACCTAAAATGGAGCCGGACTACAGGAGCTATCTGGAGTCAAAATCTGTAGGAATTGTAGTTTTGGGCCTTTGGCGCCTTTTTACACCTGAAGGGGGAGCCTTTGTTGTGACTGATAGACAGATCAGCCAACCAAACCTTTTGGATCTTGGGTGATTGCCCAGACTGCTTGCAATTTTTAGTTAGTTCTGGGCTGAGAAGTGAAGAAGTAACAGCTCAAGTGATTTGGGCAAGAGTTCTGTGTAGTTTTGCATGGGAGAACTGTGAAAGGCCTGAGTTATGGCCTGCATATCTGCCTGCTGCCCCTGAGAGGGAGAGACGAGGATTATTTCGGACTAAATCCAAGTTTGTGAGAACGAAGTAAGCCACTGATTTTTTACCAGGCTCATACCTGAAGAAGACCAAAGATTTTGCTGAATGCGATCGGCCTGTCGGATTTCCAGCTGCTTTTGAATCCCCGGTTTGTGCAGAGACTTTGCGATCGTGACCAGAGAGCGGTTTGCTTGGTAATTTAGAATTTCCTTACATGTAAATGTGCTGTGAGTTGTTAGTGGGTTGTGATTTGGTTCTGCTTCCTGGAAGCTGTATCCAGCTCAAAACGGACTGTATCCGAATTTGTCTCCATTTGGCCAGGGCCTTTCCACACTGGCCCAGCCAGACTACCCGCTGCACAGAGAAAGCCATCGACGAGAGACCTTCCTGGGGATCAGCCCCCTGCTCCATGCTTGAACAGGAACAACCCTCGGCGATTTATGTGGGCTCTGCTTCTCCTGGCACTCCAGATTAACCACCTGCTGTCTCGATGTTCATCCAGCCTGTGTCTAGTCTTGAGTATCATGAGTAATCATCAGGGTAGCTCCCTGCAACAACAGCCTAATCTAAAAGTGTGTTATCTGATTGTCTTGTTGTTCTCTTTCCACTAACTAGAGCCCTCGGCTCCAGTTACTAAATAATTATGTGTGTTGTGCATGTTTCTTCCATCACAGGGCCCCAACCAACTGCAACGTTCCTGACTAGCCCGCCATTCTCCATCTGGGTACCCAGGTGTGTGACTGTTTATGGACCCTGAAGTACATGCATAACTGTTTGATTGATACAGCCTTTAAGCAAATTAACCTGATTCGCCCTCCCTTGTTCAAGTCCTTAAATAAATCAGATCTAACTCTTTTTGCATTTACCCTGACTGTGGTTCCAGTTTGTGCAAGAGTACTGTACTGCTGTTATTTGCTGTGTATAACCTTGTTTTACAGGGGTCCCAGGGCCAGGCTAGAGGAAAGCCCTGGTGGTAAGTGCAAACAGTGTGGGTACTTGTGTGGTGTATAGGGGTATTGTGAAAGTGATTATGTGTATTGTTCTGGCCACTAGTAAGGAAGAGGGTTACAGTGTCCCGGAGGGCTAATGACGGTTAGCTTGACCACTCACCAACCCTGCCTCGGGTAGAGGCAACTGCTTTCAGAACTCAGGCCCCTTAACCTGCTTCTAGCCAAGCAGGCAGGGGAAGTAGCCCTTGGGATAACGCCACCTAGGGGTTACATTTTGGAGGCTCACCGCTGGGATTTTGTGCCTTCTAGTGGCCAAAAATTATGAATTATTGTTAAAGATTAATGGCTACCCCAGTAGAAATGGCAGTACACCAGTTGGTGGGGTGGTGTACTAGGCAGGGGATCGACCCCCAAAATGCTCTACTTATACTGGATATTCCCCCGGGTTCCAGTAAAGATACTGTAGAGGGAGCACTCTCCAAAGTTGAATGTTTAAAAAGCCTTGTGGTGGTGGGTCGACAGGCTGATTTGATCACCCAAACTTTCATAGCCTTGGTAGAGTGTAGTGACCTCATGGACAGCTCTAAAGTGCCACAGACTATTGCCCCAGGAAGGGTTCCAGCTGCCTGGAGAGTGATAACAAAAGACAGTAAAGACCCCAGGAAAGATGAGCTCCCACCATTATCTGAGACTTTTGAGGAGAAATTTGCTAAGTTGTTGCTGGAGGAAGGGAAAACCATAGAGGACTTTAAGAAACTATTCCTGCCACCCGGGGGTGTTCCTTCCCCAGCACCCCTCCCACTCCAGCACCTGTTGCTGCCCCGACCTCTGTGCCTGTGCCAATGCTGGCCCCTATATCTGTACCTGCCATTAGTCACGACTCCTACCGAAGGCTGAGAATCTTCTGAGGCACCCTCCCACCCACCCCCAGGGGAGGATGACTGGGAGACCTGGATAGACTATGTTGCCCCTCTAGTACTTTGAATGGCAATGCTCAGAAGCAGAGAAATGAAAGAGGTTGAGTGAGAGCCTCCGAGGTCCTGCCCTGGCTACCATCCGTGCCAAGCGGGCAAATAACCCCGAAGCAACTGCACAGGACTATCTTGATGCATTGGAAAATGTGTATGGGGGCCCGGATTCAGATGAGGATCTGTGGTGGAGAGTAAGAAAAGTGCAGCAGTACCCAGGGCAGCCATTGTCTGTGTATGTACTTCGGCTTGAAAAGCTGCTACAAGAGTGCCTCAGAAAGGGTAGTTTACCGTCAAATGAATTAGATCAAACTAGACTGGACCGGATTCTTAAGTCTGCTCTGTTTTCAGAATTGTTACTGCTTCAGTTGCACCTTGCCAACCAACTGGACTAGCCCCCCCCTCCTATAATGAGCTATTGAAAGAAATTCGGGGGTTGAGCAAAGGCAGCCCCGTGAGGGAATTGCACCCATATCTGCTGCTGCTGCACAAGTGACTGAGAGTGATCAGCCAAGTGAGGCTCATGGGCAAAAGTTGGCACTTAACGAGCACTCAGAGAATGCAAGGACTTCCTGCCCTGGGCCCAGCATTGGAAAGACGAGCTACTAAAGGAAGTCCGAGAGTTGAAGATGGGTGCCTCTGCAAGGGTTTCCCCCCATGGAACAAGATTCTGGTCCCTTTCAGGATGTGACTGCCATGGGGGTGGGGTGCACCCTCAGGCATCTGCTACCGAGGGTGGCTCCAAGGCTGAGATCACCGGATTGACTGCCACTCTAAAGGAACTGTTAAGACACGTTGCACCACTCTCACCGCTGCAAGCAGATACTAGACCCCAATCCCTTACTACTGCTTCAGTTCCTCATATGATGTTCTCTCCCAGGATGATCCAGGAGTCTATAATTTGTCACAACTGTGGAAAGGATGGCCATATGAAAAGAGAATGCCAATCTCAGAAGGACTTAGAAAGAGTAGTAAACAGACTCCAAGGGGAGCTCCGAAAAGCAAATCAACGACCAAGGGGTGCCCGAAATGTCCGCAGTGAGGGTTCAAGAAACCCTAACTCAAATTTCTTTGTGGCTAAATCATCTGTCCAGGCCTCTGCTACTGCCTCTCCAGACTGGTCTAAAATAGTGGGCCCTTCAATGGAGACTACGGTGACTGTGAATGATATTCATACTCGAGCTGTGCTTGACAGTGGGTCTCAAGTGACCATTGTATTCCAGGACTGGTATGACAAACACTTATCTGATATGCCTTTGCAATGCCTGGAAGGCCTACATGTGTGGGGCCTGAACGACAAGTCTTATCCCTACCTAGGATATGTCCACCTCTGGTTGTCTTTTCCTGCAACTGTAACTGGTGTAGAGGAGTGAGTAGAAACAGTGGCCCTAGTGTGTCCCCCAACCGGACTATATGATGGGGTCCCCCTGTTAATTGGGACAAACGCCCATATGTTTGGGAGACTGGCACAACTCTGTCATGAGAAACAAGGGCAACGGACAGGGAGAGCCCTGAGAATTCCGGCTCTGATCTGGAGGGCCTATGATTTGCAACAGAAACCCGAGGAAGTAGACTAGGATGAACCGGTGGGGATCATGTGGAAGAAGGATACCGATTCAATGGTACTTGCCCCTAACGCCCAGTGTACTATTCAAGGGGAGGTCCGCTTCCGGAAATATGTCAAGAACAAAATACTGATATTGGATGCACCAGGCTATGGAAAATTGCCAGAAGGATTATTGGTCAAGCCCAGCATCTTGCCTGATTATGCCCATGCCTATGCACGACGAGTGATGGTCCAGATTCACAATGTGTCAAATTGAGAGATCTGGGTGAACAGAGGGTGCACCCTAGCTACGGTACACTGTGCAGACACTACAGTATTGCCAGTAACAAGCACCCTAGTGAGAAGGAGAGAGTGACCCCAGACTTGTTTGACTTTGGTGACTCCCTGTTGTCAGCTGAATGGAAGGCTAGAATTAGCAAGAGACTTGCCCAGAGAGACCAAGTGTTTTCATTGAAGGAATGGGATGTGGGATGTGTCCCGGGTGTGGAGCATCACATACGCCTGCACGATGAACAGCCATTTTGAGAGAGGTCCCGACGCCTAGCCCCAACAGACATAGATGATGTGAGAAGACACCTGCAGGAAATGCTCGCTGCTGGCGTGATACAAGAATCCAGGAGCCCATATGCCTCTCCCATTGTGGTTGTGCATAAGACGAATGGGTCTGTGAGGATGTGTGTTGATTATTGAACCCTGAACCGGCGGACCATCCCAGACCAATACACTATGCCTCGTATACAAGATGCCCTGGACTGCTTGAATGGGAGCAAATGGTTCTTGGTGTTGGATCTTCGCAGCGGATACTACCAGATCCCGATGGCCCTGGAAGACTGTGAGAAAACAGCCTTCATCTGTTCATTAGGGTTCTACGAGTTTCTGAGGATGCCACAGGGGATATCGGGCGCCCCGGCTACCTTTCAGTGACTGATGGAATGTGAGGTGGGAAATATGAATTTGCTGGAATGCCTGGTGTACTTGGACGATGTCATTGTGTTTGGGAGCACCTTAGAGGAGCATGAGAACCGACTGTTTAAAGTCTTAGACTGACTGGAAGACTTCGGCCTCAAGTTGTCCATTGACAAGTGCCAGTCCAGTTTTTCCAAACCTCCGTGAAGTATGTAGGGCACATAGTATCTATAAAAGGGATCGAGACTGATCCCAGTAAGGTGGAAGCACTGACTACTTGGCCCCAGCCCCACACTCTGAAAGAACTAGAACGTTTTCTGGGGTTCTGTGGCTATTACCTCAGAATCATAAAAGACTATTTCAAGGTGATTCTCCCACTCTTGAACCTTACCCAGGGTTACCCTCCTACCAATCGTAAATACAAAAAAGGGTCCGTTAAAGAAACAGAAAAAGTATACACTACTTCCACCCAGGTGAACTCTTCGGGCCCCACTGGTCGCCCGACTGTGAAGCAGCCTTCCATGAGATCATATACCAGCTCACCCATGCCCCCATCCTCGCCTATGCTGACCCCACCAAACCCTATGTGCTGCATACGGACACTAGTCTGCAGGGTCTAGGAACAGTACTGTATCAAGACCATGAGGATGGCATGAGACCAATAGCTTTCACCAGTAGGAGCTTGATGCTGTCCGAACGAAACTACCCTGTGCATAAGTTGGAGTTCCTTGTGCTAAAATGGGCCATCGTTGACCAGTTTCATGAATACCTCTATGGGGAAAAGATATTTGTGAAGACTGACGATAACTCGTTGACCTATGTACAGACTTCAGCTAAATTAGACGCCACTGGGCACCGGTGGCTTTCTGCATTATCAACCTATGATTATGCTGTCGAATACAGACCAGGCCTGAACCATATTGATGTTGACGCCCTATCACGAAGGCCCACTTCCAAGAGTGATTGGGTCAGGCTGGCTGAATCTGACATTCGAGCATTGTGCCAAAAGTTTGATAGAGATGAACAGATGTCTGCACACACAGTGGACTGTTTAGTAGATTGTTTGGGCCCTTCTGACATCTGCATACCAGCTGCTTATTGCCACTTCTCTGATCTAGATATTAGTGCACTACCTCAGTTTGACAATGACAGCATTCAGTGGGCTCAATCCCAAGATCCTATGATTCAGCCAGCACTTGATGCCCTGCGTGCGGGGAAAGATGTGTTTAAGTTACGTTCCACTGACTTGTGAACTGCTTTATTGTAAAGAAGGCCCCAGATTGAAGTTGCTCAATCAGTTGTTGTATACAGAGACAGTAGATTGTAGTGGCAAAGTAGACAAGGAACAATTGGTCCTGCCCATGGCCTTTAAAGATTTCGTACTGAGGTCCTTCCACAATCACATGGGGCACCTTGGTATTGACAGAACCCTTGACCTGGTACGATCTTGCTTCTACTGACCCAAAATGGGGTCCGATGTTGAGCACCATGTAAAGACTTGTAGTCGTTGCCTGTAAAGAAAAGCCCTGCCTCAGCGGGCTGCCCCCTTGTTAATATTACTACCAGCGCCCCCATGGAACTAGTCTGCATAGACTTCTTGTGTTTAGAACCTGATCAGCGGAACATTGGCAATGTGTTGGTGGTTACAGATTATTTCAGATGGTATGCACAAGCTTTTTCAACCAAAGATCAAAAAGTATCTACGGTGGCCAAGGTGCTAGTGGAAAATTTCTTCATCCACTACGGTGCCCCCCAGCGGATCCACTCTGACCAGGGCAGAGACTTTGAGAGTCGACTAATCAAAGAAATGCTCTCTCTATGGGGGGTGTGAAAATCAAGAACCACCCCCTATCACCCTCAGGGAAACCCTCAACCAGAACATTCTAACTGCACCCTTCTAGACATGCTGGGCATCCTCCACCCAAAAGACAAGCATAAATGGAGCCAGCAGATTAGCACCATGGTACACATATACAGTTGCACGAAAAATGATGCTACTGGGTTCTCCCACTACTGCCTCATGTTTGGGAGAGAGGCCCAGCTGCCAGTTGATGTCTGTTTTGGGGTCTCTCCAGATGGGGTCTGAGACGAAAACTACTTGCAATATGTACAAAATCAGAAAGCTCAATTGAACCATGCCTATCAACTGGCCCAGACAATGGCCGACAAGAGAAATCTAGCCAACAAAGAGAGGCATGATAAAAAAGTAAAGGCTCAAGAGCCTCAACCTGGAGACAGTGTGTTGTTACGCAATTTGGGACTGCATGGTAAACACAAAATTGCTGATCGGTGGCACCATCTTCCCCATGTAATAGCTGGAAAGTTGGATGATTTACCTGCATACAAGGTACGCCCAGAGAACAGTTCCAAAGCTGTCACGACCATGCACCGTAACCACTTGCTACCTATCGGCCAAGTCATGATTGAGACTGAATCCCCAGAAATTGAGCCCCCAGGGCTGGTGACTCGTGCTGCTGCAAGAAAGAGACAGAGTCAACCTACCCCAGTGGTCACAGATTTAAGGTTTCCTCTGCAGCAGGCCCAGAATGATAGTGACTGTCAGTCCACTTCTGACGAAAGTGAGTGCGACTATGCCTATTACCCCTCTTATGAACTAAGTCAGCTGTTTCGAGGTAACCCCATGATTAATTGTGGGGATGAAGCTGGGCCTTCTGGACTGCCTAACCCCCCAGCTTTCTCATTGGAGCCAATGCTCCCTGAAAGTGAAGTGCAGAGTATCATGTCTGAAGATGCTGAGTCTCTGTGTATTGTGGAACTGTATGATTTGCCTGAGGGAGGCTGATGGAATGAGTCTTTCTGGTGACATACCAGAACTTGAAGAAGACTATGAGAGTGCTGACCACCCTCCTTCAGTGCCTCAAAGCTTGATTGTGCCTGAGCCTTCGCAAAATGAGTCAAGTGTTGTAGAACCAGAGCCTACAGAGCAAGGAGCTGACAGTGCTCCAAGTTTGGACATTCCCATCCAGGCAGAGGCACCCCTCACAAGTGATGAGAGTCCCCAGGCCAGTGCTGAGAGTACAAAGACTGTAGTTGTCCCCCTCAGAAAGACTGGCCAAGCTGTCAAGCCAGTAGTACGCCTCAGTTATGATTCTCCTGGGAGGCCAATGGATTTGCCTCTCAATGTGGTGCACAAAGGTGTTTATGTCTCACCAAGCTCACTGCCCAAATTGAGCTTGACAGCCAATTCCAGGTTACTTGTCTTTCCCTCTCACCATGGTGCCCCACCCCCTCTAGCCCCAAGTTAACTGATAGGGAACGGCCCCCTCTAGCATTGTTTAAGGTACAAGAAGTTATTACCTGATTCAGTATAGTAATGTTCACTTTACATGTGTGAAATATGCACAGTGTGTTGTCAGAATGGATATAGTATCATGAAGTATAGTGAATATGTATAGTAAAGTAATAAGTTTATGTTAACTGATGCATGATGGTACAGACTTGACGCGGACACCAAGTTTTCTCCAGGCAGGGAAGGTTGTAACCACCCTACAAATGGCGATTCCCAAAAAGTCTTCCTTGAGCATGCTTAAATGCTCACTGCCAGGCTGGTGTCCTGCATTTTAGCAGTTTAAATGTGATTGCCAGAGAGAGTGCCTGTATAGCCTCTCTGCACTGTCTCTTTAAGAGCTGCCTGGATTGCAGTCATAAGTAATCTGAGAGGGAGCTCTGTTGAAAGATGTAATTATTTGCTGAAAATCATTTAGAGTGATAATGATAAAGTAGTTTGTCTAACCTGCCTTCTTTGCAGCAAGAACTGTCTTGTTTATCCACACCATTTGGCCCAGGACTGCGAATAGGACCAATGAGTTCTGGTGGGACCTAAAATGGAGCTATCTGGAGTCAAAATCTGCAGAAATTGTAGTTTTGGGCTTTTGGCGCCTTTTTGCACCTGAAGGGGGAGCCATTGTTGTGACTGAAAGATCAGCCAACCGAACCTTTTGGATCTTGGGTGATTTCCCAGACTGCTTGCAATTTTCAGTTAGTTCTGGGCTGAGAAGTGAAGAAGTAACAGCTCAAGCGATTTGGGCAAGAGTTCTGTGTAGTTTTGCATGGGAGAACTGTGAAAGGCCTGAGTTGTGGCCTGCATGTCTGCCTGCTGCCCCTGAGAGGGAGAGAAGAGAATTATTTCGGACTAAATCCAAGTTTGTGAGAACGAAGTAAGCCACTGATTTTTTACCAGGCTCATACCTGAAGAAGACCAAAAATTTTGCTGAATGCGATCGGCCTGTCAGGATTTCCAGCTGCTTTTGAATCCCCGGTTTGTGCAGAGACTTTGTGATCCTGGCCAGAGAGCGGTTTGCCTGGTACAGTAGAATTTCCTTACATGTAAATGTGCTGTGAGTTGTTAGTGGGTCGTGATTTGGTGCCCCACTGTATGAACTGTGTTCTGCTTGTTGGAAGCTGTATCCAGCCCAAAACGGACTGTATCCGAATTTGTCTCCATTTGCCCAGGGCCTTGCCACACTGGCCCAGCCAGACTAACCACTGCACAGAGAAAGCCATCGACGAGAGACCTGCCTGGGGATCAACCCCCTGCTCCATGCTTGAACAGGAACCATGCCTTGGCGATTTTGTGTGGGCCCTGCTTCTCCTGACACTCTAGATTAACCACCTGCTGTCTCAATGTTCGTCCAGCCTGTGTCCAGTCTTGGGTATCGTGAGTAATCATCAGGGTAGCTCCCTGCAACAACAGCCTAATCTAAAAGTGTGTCATCTGATTGTCTTGTTGTTCTCTTTTCACGAACTGAGCCCTCCGGCTCCGGATTACAAATAGTGTGTATTGTGCATGTTGTTTTCTTCCATCACAGGGCCCCAACCAGCTGCAACGTTCCTGGCTAGCCCGCCATTCTCCATCTGGGTACCCAGAATGTGTGACTGTTTATGGACCCTGAAGTGCATGCATAACTGTTTGATTGATACAGCCTTTAAGCAAATTAACCTGATTACGCCCCTCCCTTGTTCAAGTCCCTTAAATAAATCAGATCTAACTCTTTTTTTTGCATTTACCCTGACTGTGGTTCCAGTTTGTGCAAAAGTACTGTACTGCTGTTATTTGCTGTGTATAACCTTGTTTTACAGGGGTTCCCCAGGGCCAGGCCAGAGGAAAGCCCTGGTGGTAAGTCTGCAAACAGTGTGGGTACTTGTGTGGTGCATCAGGGGATTGTGAAAGTGATTATTGTGTATTGTTCCGGCTACTAGTAAGGAAAGAGGGGGGTTACAGTGTCCTGGAGGGCTGTGCCCAGGTTAGCTTGACCACTACCAACCCTGCTCTCTGGGTGGAGGCACCCGTTTCAGAACTCAGGCCCCTTAACCTGCTACTAGCCAAGCAGGCAGGGGTAGTAGCCCTTGGGATAGTGCCACCTAGAGGTTACACTATTAAGACTGGCACTGGTATAGATCCCAGTTTTACAACCAAAAAAAACAAAGGCACTAGTAATAGACAGAGTTTATAAACTGGGGCAGGACTGGCCGCTGGCATTTTCACAGAAACCTGCACTCAGTTCATAGGTCCAGAACTGGTTTGCTTTGCTTAAATTGGCAAACATAGCAGACAAACCTTTGATTATTATGGCTGAGGATAAATCAAAGGCTTCCGATGGGGGCCGTTCAAAAGTACTAATACCAAAAGCAGAGGTGCTGAGGAACCCTCCAGATCCCAGCCAAAAAATAAAGCTTCCAGAGATGAAGTTCTTCACAAATTTAAAAATAATAAGAGTGACAAAAAAAGGAAGCTTGATCAAGCCTCTGATGAAGTGGCTAAAAAGAAACTCTGTCAAGACAGATATGCTCCCGTTGCTCCTGGAAAAGCCAATAGTGAGACAACAGGCAGCTTAAAGCATGCAGAAAAAACAAAACACTTACAAACTACGCAGGTTCTTCTGTCAGTGCAAGATATGCAAAAAGCATGGCAACTGTTTCAGACCCTTCAAAAAATGGGTCCTCGATTTACTTGGGCTGGCAAACACTCTTCCACAGTTCTCTCTGCTGTAGACTGTGAGGATGACGCAGATGGTGATCAATTTTAGGATGCCCTGGACATGGATTTTGAGGGCCTTGAGCCCCAGTAGTCCCCAAACCCTCACCTTGGGGATCCCCGGGTGACCATGAGGATCCTTCCTCTATGTTTACATTGATACAAAATATGCTGGATACCCTGGACCTCCCTACGCAGGAGCCCAACCAGGATGTCGATGAAGATGAAGATTATAGGGAGATGAAGGGCATTTCATCCTCAAAGACCCTGGTCATCCCTATCTATAATGCATTTAGAAAAAATACCATGAAGGTGCTTCAACACCCCACTTCAGTATCAGGGGGTCGATAAGCGGCTTGAGAGAAAATATAAATTTATTTATTTATTTAGCCTTTGTTGACCAGGTACAGTAGGTACACTAAACAAGCAGTATGCCTGTTTTCAGGTACGACCTGGGAGAGTACAATGAAAATACAGGTTCAAACAAGGTACATAACAACAAGAGAGGCAATGTACAGAGTCACAAGAGAGCTAGATGAACATAGATAGTCTACAGTGATCAGTAATAGGTAAAATATACATATACATACAAATAAATAGACTAAGACATTCAATGGCAAGGTACCGAGTTCCTGTCTGCACACCCTAGCCACAAAAGTATAGTGCAGCAGGCAGCTTGTGAGAAAGCTGGAGTCTCCTTGTCGCCCTCTCCCCCTGACAAGGATTCCAAGAAAATTGACTTTATAGCAAAGAAAATGTATGCCACAGCTTCCCTGCTTCTCAGGCTTTCTTCTTACATGGCATTCACAGCCAAATATCAGAAAGCCCTTTGGAAATCTGTCCAGGCTATTGCCATCAACGGATCAGATTCTATGGTGCAGGAGCTGGTGGATACATCAAAAACTGCCCTGGAAGTTACTATGTACCAATTCCACATGGCGGATGACAACAATGATGCAGCCTCTAGGGCGATGGCCCATGCCATCTCTCTGAGACGCTTCGCCTGGCTTAGAACAACCAGTCTGACCACAGACACTCAGAACAAGCCATGGGTTTTCCCTGTGATCAAAATATGCTGTTTGATTACAAAACCACTGACTACATGAAAAAAGTCGATGAGTACAAGGCCTTCTGGCAGAGCCACTCATCTAAGTCTAAACCCACCACCCCTCAGAGATACCGTCCCAGGGGTGGTAGGGGCAGAAGTTTTGTTCCCAGGCCTTACAATCCCTATCCCCAATCTGACTTTAGCCAGTACAGGGGGTCTTTCAGAGGCAGGGGCAGAAGGGGCCAAAGAAGGGCCACCTCTACCCAGCCATCTGCCTCTCAGTCTAAGTCCTGATATGAGTGTCCAGGTCGCTGCCCCGTTTCCTGTAGGAGGCAGACTCTCTCACTATCTTCAGCACTGGTCTCTCATCACATCAGACAAGTGGGTGCTGGAGATAGTGGAGAAGGATCTGTCATTACAGTTCAAGCAGCTACCAGACCTCAAGCGTACCCAGGTGTCAAGACCTCTGTCCCCAACACAGATACCGCTGTTGGAAATAGAGGTACAAAACCTTCTGGCTTTACGAGCGGTGGAGAGGGTCCCCACCTACAAGAAGGGCAAGGGCCTCTACTCCAGGTATTTTCTGACACAAAAGAAAACTGGGGAGTGGCGACCTATCTTAGATCTCAGATATTTAAACAAACATCTAAAAAAACCCAAATTCAAAATGGTCACTCTGTCACTGGTCATACAGTCCTTACAGCAGGGAGACTGTCTAGCCTCCCTCGATTTAAAGGACACCTACTTCCACATACCCATAAGGAGATCTCACAGGAAGTTTCTCAGGTTCAAACTCCCTTCGGGTCACTATCAGTTCACTGCAATGCCCTTCGGTCTGTCCTCAGCCCCAAGAGTCTTTACCAAGTGTCTCACAGTGGTAGCAGCACATCTCAGAAGACTGGGTGTCGCTCTCTACCCCTATCTGGATGACTGGCTCATAGTAGCAAAGTCTCCTTGCCAGGTCAAGGAATCTCTTTTCCTCACAGAACGCACTCTGGAGTCTCTGGGTTTCCTGGTAAATCTAAAGAAATCTCACCCAGAACCCACCCAGCTGTTCACCTTCATAGGGGCCCAGCTGGACACTCAGAAGGGATATGCTTTCCTCCCGGAGGAAAGAATTCAGAGTTTCTTTTCGTGGCAGACTCTTTCACCCGGGGACAGCCAAGACCAATCAGACATTTCCTCAATCTTCTGGGACATATGGTCTCTATGACTGCAGTAGTCCTAGGAGTCAGATACAGGATGAGACTCCTGCAAGCCTACCTCAGACCTCACTGGTCTCAGAGAAGCAACACATTTTCAAAGTTGATACCTGTGTCGGAGCAGTTCCTCCAAAACTTGTTGCGGTGGAAGAACCCTGCAGATTTGTAGGCAGGGGTTCCCTTTCAAGCTCCTCTTCACATAAAGGTGATCACCACAGATGCCTCCCTTTTGGTCTGGGGAGCTCATTTAGACAGTGCCTCAGTAAGAGGCAACTGGACTCCCAAAGAGTCACAGTAGCACATAAATCTTTTGGAACTCAGAGCAGTCTTACTAGCTCTGAAAGCTTTCGCTCCCAGCATAGAAGGGCAAGCGGTTCAAATTCAAACGGACAACACCACTGCAATGTTCTACATAAACAAGCAGGGTGGTACCAGATCAGGAATACTCTGTTTGGAAGCTCTGAAGTTCTGGTCTCTAGCATTCTCCCTGGGAGTCAGCCTCTCAGCTATTCACCTCCCAGGCAAACTCAATACTCTGATGGATGCCCTAAGCCGCATCAGTCAAGGTCAGAGCAAATGGACACTGAACAAGCAAGTACTAGCCGCAGTGTTCAGGCAGTGGGGCACACCAGACGTGGATCTGTTTGCCTCTCCTCTCAATTTTCAGCTTCCTCAGTACTATTGCAGGCCCCCAGTTCCGGGAACACTTCCTATATGCATTTCCTCCCTTTACCCCTGATATTCAGGGTTTTGCTGAAACTCAGACAGCAGCCTGCATTGATGATCCTAGTGGCTCCGGACTGGCCCAGGCAAGCCTGGCACCCTCTCCTTCTCTCAATGTCCAGCAACAGGCCCATTTGCCTGCCTCCATCTCGCTCCCTGCTGACCCTTCCTCAGACAGGAGTGCAGTACCCAGACATACACTCTTTTCACCTCAAGGCCTGGTTCTTGAGGAGTTAGAGTTTCCATCCTCACAATACTCTGAACAGGTCCTTAAGATACTGAGGATGGCTAAAAAACTAACACTAAGAAGACTTATGCAGCCAAATGGAAAAGGTTTTCTCTCTGGTGCAAGAGCGAAAAGGTCGAACCCCTATCAGCTTCAGACTCTCAGCTGCTAGACTACCTGGTACACTGACAGGCGTCAGGCTTGAAACCATCTTCACTCAAGCTACACCTGGCGGCAATTTCAGCCTACCTTTCGGTGGGAAAGAAGAAATCGTTTTTTTCCCACAACATTTTTAAATAGTTTTTCAAAGGCCTCTTGTACCTCCAGCCTCCAACCAGGGAATCTGTTCCTCCTTGGAGCCTGAACCTTTGCATAGATGGGCTCATGAATCCACCTTTCAAGCCTATGTCCCCGGCCCACATCAAGTTTGTAACTTGGAAGACCATCTTCCTGGTAGCCATTACATTTGCCAGGAGGATTTCAGAGCTACAGGCCCTGTGCACTGAGCCGAATTACATCATCCCTCACAACGATAAAGTTGAACTCAGGACAAATAGGAAATTTCTGCCAAAGGTGGTTTCAGAGTTTCACTTGAACCAGTCCATTACTCTGCCTGTCTTCTTTGCTGAGCCATCCACTCCTGGTGAGCAAAAGCTCCATAGCTTGGATGTCAAAAGAGCCATCTTTCACTACCTAGAGCATACTAGACAGTCCAGAGGCTCTTCCACTCAGTTGTTCCTCACCTACGGGGATGTATGGCAGAGGAAGACCAGCTACCAAGAGAACTATTTCTCGTTGGTTGGTCTCTTGTATTAGATTCTTCTATGAGAAAGCTGGTCAACAACCTACAGTGGGGCTCAGGGCCTATTCCACCATGGGCACTGCAGCCTCGCTTGCAGCAGCAAGGAACGTTCCCCTACTGGATGTCTGCAAAGCAGCTACCTGGAAATCTGTGCACACCTTTGTGAAACACTACAGTTTGGATGTGCAGACCAGATCTGATGCCAAATCTGGCAGGGCTATTCTGCAGAGCCTCTTTCCTAAGTAGATTTCTGCCCACCTTCCACTTGGTACTGCTGGGTAGTCTGCAAAAAAGTTACTGATGCTAAAGAACTCCTGGGGTAAGAAGAAAAAATTACTCACCGCAGTAATCTTCTTTCTTCCAAGGGGTCCTTTATCATCAGTAAACTCCCACCCTTCCTCCCCTGTTCACCTGTCGGAGAAGGGCTCTTATGTCACCTTTTACCAAATGTGGAGTTTCTTATTGATTTTTTAGCTCGTGCTGCTGTTGTTTCTATTTCACTTTTGTGGACATTTGAAGTTTTTGAATCCTGTTGATTCTTTTTCGGGGCATTTGCCCTTGTTTTTCCTTGAAAAAATTCTGAAGCATCCAACAGCTCTCACTCAGCTCACACCCCCTCCTGTCTTTTGATTGGCTTGGCCTACGCTCATTTAAATATCTCTTAAAGGCACACCTCTGGGGCAGTTGCACCTAGCCAGCTAAGTGCAAAAAAGTTACTGATGCTAAAGGACCCCCTTGGAAGAAAGAAGATAACTGCGGTGAGTAATTTTTTCTTGCAGTCTTTGGTTCAGTGTCAGAGCAGGCATAAGGTAAAAATTGTGAGCTGCATCATTTTCTGTTCTTGTTTGTTTGCAGTTTGAGTGAGACGAAGAGAGACGAAAGTGTTTCCCATTTCCCTGTTCATGATCGAGTTTTCAGGTCTGTGAGCGAGTAGCCTGATCACCCTGACCTTCACTCCTCCCACTTTCGCAGCTGTTCTAGTATTCACTCTCTATGTTTGATAACAGGACAGCTATTGAATTGGGACGAAAAGCCCGCCACCACCGGGTCCCGATTCACTGATACTGTCTCTGTGACAACAGGGACATGACAGTGCTTTCACTTGTGTCAGGCTTGTGTTTTTGTCAGGCATTTCCAGCATGTCTCAGATCGGTGAAGGTACACAAATTCGGGGCATACACTTATTTGGGCCACAGAGAAAAACCAAAAAACAAAAGTCATAACATAGAAATCTTATTTTTTTTCTATGACTGTGGTGCATGCTCCAGCAGTCCAGAGGGGTACCATGTCATGTTGAGACTGTATCCATGGCAATGGAGACAAACAATTGCAGATGGACGATTTTACCAAAACCTAAGTAATAAATCACAGAAACTGTTATAAAACAGAAATGTACAGATTTTTTTTACTGGACACAATTTTAATAATAGCAATAAGGTATGACCCAGGTTATGTTAATTTCTTGTGAATCACCCCATGGGGGCATATAGCATTTGGCCGCGTCTCTTGCCACATTACACCCCCTGGAGGTGATTATCCGGAATAGTAACATAACCCTGGTCCTGCCTTCTTGCTTAAATATTGATGTGCTACTTTTTTCCATAGATGTTTCTCTCCCCTCCTGAGGTTCAGCATTTCCTTGTCAAGCCAGGACAACCACCTAGCCCATCCCCCACTAGGCTACCACCTGCATGGGGTGGCAGAGTCCATGGTGTGGGGCTGAGTGTATTGTCGCTGTCATTAAGACAGCCCTGGAGATTTTTCCCCTTGTTTCCAGCTGGCCATCTTTAACCTACTAGGTGTCACTGCCCATGCCTACTATTAGACTCTGGCGCCACAGCTGAGCCTGTGGGACACAGCTCCCTCACATATCACAAAGCTGCACCACCCCCCTCCCTGGACTGGGAAGTGTTGTCTTTGACAGCACTATCTCTCAGTACTGCCACCCACCTGTGCCCCTCCATCTGCTTTGAAACCCAGGTTACTGGCATGGTGGAAAGACACTCTGCCACAGGAACTATGGGTGGCCACGGTGCTACTTCTTTTTTTGTTACAGGCAAACATGCACTTTTTCAATTAGAATTTAAAATAAAATTTATAGCAATCACTCCTGAGGAGTCTGGAATATTGGAATTTCCCTAAAACCAGTTGCTGTTTGTAAAAATAAAATCCATTACATTTTGCTGTACAACAATGGAGTGCTTGCAAATGCTTCTCTCTTGCTGGTGCGTTTATAATGGTTCTTTGTAAGAAAAGGTGGCTCATATGGAATTACAGAGCTTTTAATAGAGGAACAGTTCATTCAGCCCATTGTGCCCGTTCCATAGTCAGAGAGAGAGCCCTGTCCGGTCAGTTTTACTTTAACCCCATTCTCCTGCACTATCCCAGTACACTTCAGTTTCATTTTAAAGTTGATATCCAATTTCTTTTTGAATGCTGTAATTGATTCAGGAACTATAGCCACTTGCAGGAAAGCATTCCAAATCCTTGTGACCCTCGGCACACAAAATATGTGAACCATTTAGCTAGTTCCCCAAGTAATTTGTTTACCAAGAAGACAAGAAACAGGGAACTGATCCTTTAACCTCGCTGGCTCGTTTACTCATTCTAGATAAACAATACTGACTCAGACATTTATAGCCCTTTAAACCAACCCTCCTTCTACCATGATGTGCGGCCGCCATTTCTGTCAATTCATTCCTTTCTAGTATCCGTGCTGTGTGTCTGCACTCTTTCAATTCCCTCTCCAGAACGAAAAAGGTAGCCTCTAGCTGGTAAGGAAAGTTTCATTCTTGCTTTTAGTAGAAATGGTGTCCTGAGTGCATAAATGATCCGACCAAGAAAGCTGTCTTTAGTTGATTCCATTGTGATTCACACCAGAGATTTACATCAGACACTGCAATTTGCACCAGACACTGCTAAGACGTCTGAGTGTCCCCCCTACTCATTGTTTAATATTTATGAACAATAAAACTCACTGTGAGTATACTGCTCAATACAATACAATAGATGGCAAGTTATATTAGGAAAAGTTCATAAAATCTATACCATACTTAACCATATGTTAGGTTTGGTAGCAGCTAGGACTGCTGTTAGTTTTAAAAATTCATAAAAGATCAGACCAACAAAATAAGGGAAATTTAAAACTGCCCTGGGATTCGCTAACATCAGTTCAGTTGGGGAGAATACTGAGAATATGTTTGTTTAACTTAGAAAACTGGATATGTTACATGCTTGTGGTGTTTGTCTTTGCTAAAGAAAGATGTGTGTCAGCATCTCATAGAACACAAAGCACCAGTAACTAGTTGCTTATCCCACAAGGTACTGCTTGCTCCATGTCCCCTAATAAATCGAGGGTCAGGGTTGAAAATAGTTAATTTGGTGGCTGGGTCAGCAGTCACAAAACAAAGGGGATCTTATCTCAAAAAGTTGCTGATTTAGGTGCATTGACTTGTATGTTGCCCACAAATTGCTGCTTTAAAAAGTTGTGGAAATGATTTCCTGGCTGAAAAATACCTAGGTAATCAAGGAATCCCTCCCACACCCACACAGTTAAGCATAAAATGTGCCAATTATGCAGGTTTGGCACACATTGGGGGCTGTTTTTTAATTATCACTCCCCAGTTCCTTCCGTTCCCCACCCCAGCACCTTGGACCTACACTTCTTCATGCTGCATAGGTGGACAAGTGGCTGGCTTCACGTCTGACACTGATATTGCTCTTTGGTCAGCCAGCAAGAAGTGTATGAGTACAAGGTATTTTGAGTCCTTGGTGTGGTATTCTCTGTAGTGATGAGGAAGGCGGGTGAGCTGATTCATTCTTACAAGGGTCCTACTGATTTGAGTTAAAAGCAAAGCTGTAAAACCAAACCTGTTTTTATGATAGCATACTTATTTGATACACAGTACTTCTGCATTGCATCTGGTGGGGGGTCCACTGTACTGACAATGGCGACAGATGGTAGAACCATAAATAAATATAAATTTGATTCATTGATGTTCTCCCAGCAAATATTTCCCTTCCTGGTTCAGTCAGCTGTCTATGGTGGTTTCAGGGCAGCCACATTATTTTCAGTCACTACACTGCTAATCTCTCACACTGCTAGCAAGTGACTTGGGATGCAGTCTGTATGAAAAGTGCATTATATACTGTAAGGGAATTATTTTTCTTCTTAATTAAAATGGAGCAGTTTCTGGAATGTTATCTTTTGCCCTGTTAAGTCAATGGGACTCCTGCGTACCGGTACAATTTTTCATGTCCCCATCCGACCTGTTAACAACCCCCACTCTATAAAATGTTATGCAATAATGCATAACAAATAATAAATAATTAATGGAGCTGGAATTCAGTGCCAAAAAGTGTGCAGTGATGCACGTGGATTGCAAGAACCAGCAAGCAGTTTACACTTTGGGGGGGAAGTAATTAAGTCAACTGAGCAGGAGAGGGACCTGGGGATCTTAGTATCAAGCAACCGTAAGGTAGGTCATTAATGCAGCAAAGTCGTGGGAAAGACAAATAGAATGTTGGTGTGCATTGGGAGGGGCATAACAAGCAGAAGGAGGGAGTTACTGATGTCTCTTTATAAAGCTATGGTGAGGCCACACCTGGAGTACGGGATCCAGTTCTGGAGACCACCCCTATGCAACGACATAGATGGGATTGAGAGGGTGCAGAGAAGGGTAGCCAAGATGATGCATGGTATGCAGGGGAAGTCATATGAGGAAAGATGGAGGGAATTAGATTTGTACCCATTGAAGATTAGAAGGAAGAGGGGGGACATGATAGAGACATTTAAATACATGAAAGGGATCAATAAGGTAAGGCAGGGGAGCTTATTTAAGAGGAAGGTGGGGGTTAAAACTAGAGGGCATAGTCTAAGATTGGAGGAAGGGAGATTTAGGGGCAATGTGAGGGGGTGGTGGTGGAGGCCTGGAATAAACTATGTACCAGAGGAAGTGGTGGGGGCAGAAACAGTAGAGGGATTAAAGAGGGCATGGGACAGACATAAGAGGTTGGCAAGTGGGGGGAAGGGGAGGACCCGTGACATGGGTAATGAGTAAGGGGGGAGGGGCAGACTAGATGGGCCAGAGGGTCCTTTTCTGCCACCAGATTTCTATGATTCTATGAATAAAACACAAGGCTGGCTCTAGTGCATACAGCCTAATCAGTACCATTCAGCGAAGGCAGTTTACTTGCCCCCTAAGAGCCGCAGCCCTCCCATTGCTTGTTATACCTGAAGTACACATCTGGGAAAAGGTTGTTTTCCTATGCTGCCTCACATTTGTGGAACACCTTACCCTCTGAAGTGCTCAAAAAGCCCCACATGCGCACTCTTTAAGAAGACTAATATCCCTTCTCTGGTCCACGCTCCCTTGTACATGTTAGCACTATACTGCGGTCTTAGAGTAAATAGCAACGCTTGTTTAACTTGTCCTAACTTCTTCTCCACCCTTATTCTGGAGCAGCTTGCATTATTGATTTTTGTGATGTGTACATTCAATGTTTGTGATATGTGTTCAACAACTTGTAACTAGTAATGTTGCTAGTATGGTTTCTCTCATGGTATGGTTTTCTGTATATGGTTCTGTATTTTTTACTTTATCCAGTTTCAGCTGTCCACCTTGCTTGTTCTAGTACTGCTTGTTCATTCATTCCACCTAATGTATGCAGTTACTGTATGGAATATTATATGTGTAACTAATCCCGGGTCATCCGTGAAAAAGGGATCTTGGCCTCAGTGGGCTTACCTGGTCATCAAAATTTTATTTAAACAATGCATAAATACATTCTTTACATCTTAAAAAAACCTCCTGACAGGGCTGGTTAACCATTATCAAGGAGTTTGGTTTTCCCCAGAGACTCAGGCTGAATCTGTGGGTCACGCCCAGCAACCATTGCAAGGTAAACTCCCACAGCTGCGTCCTGATCTCTTACCTCAGTCTTTAGAGAACTGAGTGACTCATGCAGAACCATTGACCACATCAGCTTAAACTCTGAGAACAGGGGCCCTTCCCTAATTCTAATAAAGCTGAAAGGGCTGCTTACTAGCAATTTACAGTTAAACAACCTCAGCCTACATGGTCACAATTTGCTTTCATTGGGAGCAAGTTACAAAAAAGAGAAACTTCCATATTAATGAATCCATGGAACATGCAAAACTAAACATGTACATTCCCAAAAAAAACTTCATGTAAGGGCTGGGTCACCCTCCTGTGCCTAGGGGTATATGATGGCATCTTGTCCAGTACAGCGCATGCCTTATGCATGAATACTGGTTCTGGAGCAACACTAGTCACCTTGCCATCATGGGTCGGGGGCAATAGGGACTAGGAGCACGGAACCAACTCGGCAGAAGGCAATACTGGACCTTCTGCTCACAAACAGGGACAGTGTGATGGGGGTAACAGTGGGGGAGCACCTGGGTAACAGTGACCACCAGTCATTGTGGTTTGAAATCACAGAAAGAGCAGAACCAAACCACACAAAAACACGTATCCTGGATTTTAGGGGGGCAGACTTTGGGAAAATGGGGAAATACTTGAAAGAGGCATTAAGGGGAATGGGATAGGAATCAGGGGTTGAGGAACAGTGGGCAGTATTTAAAATGGGGATTATAAGAACAACAGAATTATGCATTAAGCAGGTTAGCAAGAGGAAAAGGAAGAGGAGACCATTATGGTTTTCCAAAGAGGTAGCAAAGAAAGTGAAAGCCAAAAAGATAGCATTCAGGCAATACAAAAAGACACAGGCAGAAGGGGATAGGGAGAAGTACCAGGAGAAACAAAGGGAGGCAGGAAGTCAGTAAGGAAGCCAAAGCTCAGACAGAAGAACACATTGCAAAATCAGTGGTTAAAGGGGACAAAACCTTTTACAGGTACATAAGTGAAAAAGAAAGACAAGGGAGGGATAGTGAGACTGAAGGGGAGGATGGGAGTCGCGTGGAGGATGACAACAGTAAAGCTGACATATTGAACAGGTATTTCTGCTCAGTCTTTACTGAGGAAGAGGGTAATGGGTCTGAAGGGAGTACAAGGGGTGAGAATGGTGCAGAAATGGACACAAGTCCTTTACACGAGAAAGGTCCTGAAGGAACTGGAAGTAATAAGAGTTGACAAAGCAATGGGCCAGATGGGGTGCACCCCAGGGTCCTTAAAGAACTAAGAGAGGTGGTGGCTGAACCTCTGGCTATCCTGTTTAGCAATCACTGGAAACAGGGGAGGTACCCAAAGACTGGAGGACAGCAGATGTAGTCCCCTTATACAAAAGCGGGAACAAAGAGGAAGCGGGAACTACAGACCAGTCAGCCTCACCTCGGTAGTGGGAAAGATCATGGAAGCACTACTGAAGGAGAGATTGGTGGAACATCTGGTTGTCAAGGGACTACAGGACCCAAGGCAGCATGGTTTCACCAGGGGGAGGTCATGTCAGACCAACCTCATTGAATTTTTTGACTGGGTGACTAGGGAGGTGGATCAGGGGAGGGCAGTGGACATGGCCTATCTGGACTTCAGCAAGGCCTTTGACACTGTGCCACATAGAAGACTATTACACAAACTGGGGAATATGGGTGTGGGCAGGACAGTAGTGTGGTGGGTAGGCAACTGGCTGGGTGGCAGGACACAGAGGGTGGTGGTAAATGGCTGTCACTCCACCAAGGGAAGAGTGACCAGTGGGGTACCACAGGGATCAGTGCTGGGACCGGTCCTATTCAACATCTTCATCAGTGACATTCGCAGGGATCTAGAAGGCAGAATTTCACTGTTCGCTGATGACACAAAGCTCTGTAACAGAGTAGACACACCAGAGGGTGTAGACAGAATGAGAAGGGACCTGCAGAAACTTGAAGAATGGTCAAAGGGTTTGGCAGTTGAAATTCAATGCAAAGAAGTGCAAGATAATGCATATGGGCACACAAACCCTGGCACAATATATCAGTTGGGGGTGAGGATATAGCATGCACCAAGCAGGAAAGGGATCTTGGGGTTGTCATCTCTGATGACCTCAAGGTAGGGAAACAGTGTGACAAGGCATCAGGTAAAGCAAATAGGATGCGGGATGTATAGGCAGGGGCATCACCAGCAGGAAAAGGGAGGTCATAATTCCGCTATACAAGACACTAGTGAGGCCCCACCTGGAGTACAGTGTACAGTTCTGGAGACCATACCTACGTAAGGACATAGACAGGGTAGAGAAGGTTCAGAGGAGGGCAACAAAGATGGTGCATGGATTGCATCAGAAGTCCTATGAAGACAGGTTGAAGGAACTGAACATGTACTCCCTGGAGGAGAGGAGGAGAGGGATATGATAGAGACATACAAGTATCTTACAGGGAGAAACAGGGTGCGGAAAACACTATTTTTAAGTGAAAAAGATGTTCCAGGACTAGAGGGCATGGGATGAAGTTGGAGGAGGGACGATTCAGAGGAAACATGAGAAAGAATTTCTTCACAGAGCGGGTGGTGGACAAGTGGAACACCCTGCCAGAGGAAGTGGTGGGGCTGAAACAATCACGGATTTAAGAATTCATGGGATAGACATAAAGGAATTCTAGAGGTCAGGGTTAAGGGGAAACAGACTTCTAGGAAAACAAACTGAACTTACAAGCTCAAATGGGCAGACTGGGTGGGCCATAGGCCCTTATCTGCCGACACTGTCTATGTATCTATGTATTAAACCGTGCTCTGGGACACCAATAACATGAGACCGCACACAAGTTACAATGTCCATACTGGAGCTGGCATGAGCATGGTGGGTTTATTATTAGCTGCCAGATGTGTCTTTTCACAATGGTACTTTCTCACACTACAGTTCCTTACTTCATGGGCCGTGCCCTACAGGAGTGTTCTTTCAAAACTCTCCCGGGGCTGTGCCCCCTCTCTTAGTGTAGTATACTTTACAACTGCTGTTTCTAAACACTGGTCTGATGGCACTCAGTGTAAATGTGGGGCCTGTTGCCCACTCCATGTCCATAATAAGTTCCAGGTACACCCCCTGAACTAAAGGGGCTTAATTCCATTTTGTATGAAGCACTGGGTCTCTTTCAACCCTCAGATCCTCAACTTCCCTTTCGGGGTCCCTTGGAGCCCTGGTGCAGCCAAGACCAGTTGTGCAGTGGCACTCTTCCCAGGCAGGGCGAGTACTACCCTGGAGGCGCAAGCTGTGCTGGCACATGTCTCAATATGCCCAGAAGGACCATAAATCTGAAACATATATCAGCATATGATATCACTACTAAATGCATAAAGCATAGTTGGTCTGGTCATTTGTGCCTCCCTTCGACACGGTACTGAGTCAATCTGCTGTATGTAATATGGCATAATCCAAACCGCGCACCACACACAGCGCAGAGGAATAGAGTGACAGTGTACAAGAAACCACAAGGAAGAAATGCTGCAATCTCGGTTTTGTACCCTGTCACGCATGGCTGGTAGGGAGTGATGCAGAGTATAAGACCTCTGCTGGGGAGGTACTTCACTGAGCAGCCACTGTGACTCAGAGGGATGGGCCACGGCACTGGAGGGAAGCTATGCATCTGTGGACTGGGGTTTGAGACCTGGTCCCGGACTACTAGTTTTAACTGTTTATTTGTTTGACTGTGTGTGCTATTTTTTTATTTCCCCCCACCCGTGTTTCTCCGCAGCCACGTGTTGTACCCCTTCCCCAGAGTTGATTATATAATTTGGGGGAGTTTGGGGGTCACAGCCCCCTGTAATGGGTTGCAGAGGTGGAACGCCCAGCAAAAAACAAAGATTTTAGTACCATATTCACCAAATTTACTATTCAGCTTTTTGTGCAAGCGCTAGCTTTGTACTCGCTGTATTGACAACACAGTACATTGCTGCACTGTTTTTGTTTTAGGCATAATGACCCCATGCCCTCTGACACTACACAGATAGCCCAAGTAGCCCAAAAAATGGATTCCCATGTCTGGCCACTCACACATGATTTACCAACCTCAACTCTTGCCAGGCCCCCTCCTACCTGAAACCCATTTATTTGGCTACCTGCCCTGGGTTTCTATTCAAACTGCCCAGGACTTTTTCACACACAATGAGCATTTCATTTTAGCAAAGTTGACTTACAGTTTGCTGTAACACTGACTTCTCCCATTTTCTGTCTACTGCTGGGAGGGAACCTGTAGGGGTTCTGGTGACCTCACTTGAGAGGTGGCCCACCACTCTCACAATGTGCCTGCTGGGTGCTGATGGTCTCCGCTCCTCTCGAGGCATGTTCTCTGGGTCTCCAACCCTCCTGCTGCTCTTGATGGTATCCTTCCCTGGAGACCAGGCATGAAGATAGCAGTGCCTCCTGATCCGAGGGACCTTGCCACCATCCCTGGAACAGAAGGACCCTTCAGCCCAGTCGCAGCTAGAGAATTTGGACAGCCCCCGTCTCTCTCTCTCTCTGTCTACCCTGGAAAAGAGCCCCATCTTCCCCTTATATAGGGTTTTTGGGGAAGGGCAGAATCAAGCATATTCACGGTCCAGTTTCCTGCTCTTAGGTAAGTCGGTCTACTCACAGCATGAACATCTTAAATATCCTGTCTCTGAGCAAGGAGTAGAGGAGGCGTGCAGTAATTCCCCCCAAAACCGCACACCATGTTGTGCGTTACTGCTCACATAATTATAATATGGAACCTTTTTTTAACAAAGCTAACACAAAATATACCTAAGTTAGACTAATAATTAATGATTAGCCAAATTTGAGACTGCAATACTTGTAGTTATTAAGGAATTCTCTGTTGATGTAGTTTTGCATCATTTGGATGAAAATAGCTATTTTTGACCTTAACAATCTCAAATGTTACTTGGCTAATGTTTGCCACTTTAGCCATATCAGGAGGTACTGGGATTTATAACAGTCCCCGAATATGTCAAGTCCCTACTCCTAGACATTGTGGAGTACCTCAACCACCATCAACTACTGTGTCCTGAACAGCACGGGTTCGGGATGGCCACAGCACCATCATGGCCTTGCTCGAATTTATGGGATACATCCACCACACATTAGACCAAGGCCTCCTGGTAGGAGCTGCATTCATTGACCTATCAAAGGCATTTAATACGGTGCATCATGGGCTCCTCCTCAAACAACTGGGTGACATTGGGCCCTCCTCAGAAACTTTGGGCTGGTTCACTAGCTACCTGAGCAACTGCTATCAGCAGGTTAGGATTGGGGTTGTGATCTCTCACAGAAGACCTGTCAGAGCTGATGTACCGCAAGGATCTGTATTAGGACCGCTGCTGTTCAGCTTATTCTTATATAGCCTCCTGGCCTCTAGCTCATGTCAAATGCTCCTTTACGCAGATGATGCAGTCTTATTCACCTGCAGCCAACACCCTGGAACATCTGGAAGCAGATCTACAAAGTGGCTTTGCAGCCAAGGAACAGTGGTTTAAGGACCATATACTGGTCTTGAATTATAAAAAGACCAGCACCTTGATGTTCTCCACTCCACAAATCAAACACAGAGCCTTCCCCCTTGCAATTACGAATGTTGGGGGTGCCACTCGAACCTGTTCAGTATTTCAAATACCTAGGCATCACTATTGATTCCACCCTATCATATGCTTTACTGACATTACTGCAAGGGCCATCAATACTGGAATCGGGACTGGCACAGGCACTGTCTCACACAGAAAGCCCTGAGCACTGCCATCAATAGCTCAATCATCTCACACATCAATTATGGGCAGTTGATCTACGGATCTGCAACAGACACAGCCCTCCACTGTATCTCAACTGCACTGAATAAAGCCTGCCGTTTCCTCACAGGTACTGCTAGACTTACACACACCTGTGATCGCTATACCATGGCTGGCTGGCTACAACTCCGTGGAAGAATCAGATACCAAACCTGCCTCCTTGCCAAAAAATCCTCCTTAAACCTTCTACCACCAGGAGTACGGAACCTACTGACCCCTCCCTGGAGCACAAAGCAAACCAGAAGTGCCGCCTCTCAGGTATTCCATGTGCCAAGATGCCGCACTACCTTGGCTCAGTGGGATTTCTCATACCCCCTCTGAGACAAATGCGCTACCTCAGGACATCTGTGATGCTGCAACCATTGGCTCTTATAAACACAAACTGCACCAATACCTTCTTGCTGTGGATATCTGTGCCTGCCCTCACTAAATCCCACCTCAAGTTAGTAATCCCATTGCCATAGTCTGTACTTATCCACTAGTAATTCTTAACCCTGTCACTGTTCCACTGGATAGCCCCAATCTTGCACTTCACTGACCCCCCGTCCTCTCCCATTGCGCTGCCATGCCCCACCCCACCTCTCTTCTCTACCCCTCCACCTCCTATCCCCACCCACCCCTTCCTCTTACCTTTACCTCTCCATCTTCTCCCACTTCTCCTCCTCCCTCTGTCTACTCTACTGATTTTTGTCTCTCCTTGACGCGGGCATACATTGTACAATACCTCAGTATAATGTAACCACGTACTTTATCCGTATTGTTGTACCATAACATGTGTTTGTGTATTTGCCACTGAACCACTCTGTATCTGAATGTTTATGTATAACTCTGTACTTGTTAGTTGATGTGGAACCAATTAAAGAGCATCCGCTCACTGGTGTTATCCAAGATTTCAATAAATAAATTAAAAAAATAAAAACAGAGATCGCCAAGTAATAAATGAGACAAAAAAAGAATTCCAATGTACTGTGTCTCATATAGACACTATAGCTATAGACACACACTGCCAACTGCAGCACATCTACAACAACCCAGCAACACACCACCACTTTGTCCTAATGTGTCTCTGGGAAAACTTTGAAAAACAAAGCACTTAGAGCAGGCAAGATTCAGCATATATTTAGGAAATGTTTCATTCCCTCATTATTATCAAAAATATGTACAACACAATGCACAATCATTGATGATGTCTAAAGTAAAAATATAATTATGATAGTGTTACAGTACTTTATTATGTTGGCAACATCTTGTGGTAGTAGCAGATTTTGGAGATGCATTAGTGTGGGCGAATGCAAGGCATGCATTAGTAGGTGCATCCCTCATTCCCCAATAAGTCAGCATGCAGGTGCTCACACAAGAAATATGCAACGTGATCAACACATGTAAGGAAAGTGCCGCTGTAATGAGAGACAAGCTGTATGCAGCGGCACAATAACACACCTCCTGATGTGCCTTTCCTGGAGAAGTATTTCAACAAACATGGAGGCAGTGGCTGCCGCCACCGCCTGCTGAACAATGTCTGCACAGCTGACTTCAGGGGTGCCCAATCCCCCTGTTGGCATGCTAACTCCTCCCCCCAAGACTGTGTGGCACACTGGGAGCCCACCCCAGTGTGCCTCCCCAGAAGGAAAGCCGACTGTCGTCAGCATGTTCCCGCCCGCCCCCATTCTGTGCCACTGGGAGCCCACCCAGTGTAGCCAACATCACCCTCCCAAAGTCATAGGGCGCACTGGGAGCCCACCCCAGTGTGCATAACACCTGTAAAAATAAGAAAATTGTCCGCCGTGTTCCTTTTTTTTTTTTATTACCTGGAAAAAAGCGGTCCCTACATATGTATTTAACCGCACCACCCTCTGCGCTTCCCACCTCCCCACACCCCCTCACCCTTTGTGTACCCCACCTCCCACACCCCCTCACCCCATACCTACCCGGAGCTCAGCGATGATCTTCGTGGACCTGGAACATGTCTGGACTCTTCAAAGCTGAGTTCTGTGTATGTTGGACTCTACCTCTGCTGTGTGGGATGCCGCTCGTTAGCGGCTGAAGTTTCTGTTGGGACGTTTGGCCGGGACTTACTTGCTCTCCTTTATTGCCCTCTCTATCCAGCTGACCCTCCTGGACCGGCTGATGTGCACGGCGTGAGAGGCCGTGCCAAATTCTGCTTGATCCCAGCTGGAGCTGGTGGAGTGAGTTGGGAGTAATTGTTATTGTGGAGGGGCGGGAGCTCATGGGGTAAAGCGCCACCGCAAGCGCGAGCGAGATGAGCGTTGTGAGGGTGCGAGCTACTGAAAGCAAAATATTTTTATATGAGTTAGGAGGAGGGATGTTTTTGTGTATAAGGATTTTAAACTGTGTTTATTAGATTATTTAGGTAGGAGTGCTTTAATCAATTTGAGTCTGTATTATTTAATGTTTGTATGTTAGTTTGAAAATCTGTTTAAATTAGAAATGTGTAGGGGGTCTGTAGGGCGACCTGTGGGGGCTAGAATCAGCTATGAGAACTCATTGCTGCATGCTCTGCGTCCCTTTACCCCTCCACCTGTATCTGATATCACTATCAGGCGTTGCAGGGAGGTGGGGATTGAAAGGGATCGCTCTGCCTGTGGGAGAGGAGCGGGTTGATGGAAGGATAGAGGTAGTTAGGTCCAGGAGGCACCCTGGATTTTTTAGGGTATCTAGGCGAAGCCAGACGTGGTTGATGCCCATTTCCAGGGAGACCACCAGACCGAGTGGTCAGGTAACCAGAGGGGCTACACCACCCTCTACATCTCTGACGGCAGTGCTGTACAATGCCAGGTCAATCAGAAACAAGACAGCAATTATTGCTGCCTTGGTTTCTTCGGTTGACCTGGCTTGCATTACGGAGACCTGGGTGGGAGATGATGCTGGCCCTGTTTTTGAGGCTGCAGTCCCCCCAGGATATACCATTGTGCACTGCCCCAGAGAAAATCGCAGGGGTGGCGGTGTAGCCATTTGTTTTAGATCTAGCCTGACCTTCACCGTGCATCCGGTGGGAACCCCAGGTTCTTTTGAGTGTGTGGTCATTCGCGGTGGACTTGGCATTGGCTGCAGGATTCTCCTCATCTATCGCCCTCCTGGCCCGATGGGGGGTTTCCTGCAGGAATTTGCCGAGTTTGTTGCCGGCGAGACGTTGGATTCCCCCAGATGTGTTTTTCTGGGGGATTTCAATGTCTGGGCCGAGGATAAAGCTCAAAGGTGCACCGTCGAATTTTTGCAAAGTATGTCCCTATTAGGGCTGATGCAGTTTGTTGATGCACCCAGGATGGGTGGGGAACCAGGATGGCCACACGTTGGACCTGGTGTTCTCACTTGGAATTGAAGATTATTGATCTTGTGATTGATCAGGTGTTTTGGTCTGATCATTGCATGGTGAAGTTCACACTTGGGGCTCCCGCCATAAGTTCCTCCCCTGCTGAGATGACTCACTGCCGTTCTTTACGTGATCTTACCCCTGAGGGTTTTATGGCGGCAGTTGACTTATCTAGTATGGGTGGTGCATGCGTCGGAGCTGTTGATGTTGGGGTGGACACCTATAATAAGGTGCTATCTGACACAATCAACTCCCTCGCACCTATCCGTGTACGACCCAAAACTTCTTACCTGAGGTCTCCATTGTTATGGCCCGGAGATCTCAGAGAGAAATGAAAGGGTGGGTCGGAGATTAGGCTGCTGGAGGAAGTCCCATCTGGGGACAGACAAACTGGTACTGCGTGCGCATTATTGCGCATATCAGGAGGCAATCAACCGAAAGAAGACAGCATTTTTGTCTCGGGAGATTGCTGCTGGGAGAAACCGACCAGCCTCACTTTTCCGGACTGTTGACAGACTTCTCCATCCTGTTTGTCTCCAGCCCTGAAGAATTTCCTCAAATGAGGATTGTGAGGATTTTGCTCGGTTTTTCTCAGACAGTCTTTGATCCGGCGGGAGGTTTCTTCAGCCAGCCATACCATTGCTGACAGTGGTCGCCAGTTGTGTGCTGAGTGCACTCTGCCTAGCTGGGGAGAGTTTAGGCCAGCGGAGGTCCGTGAGGTTATTGAGGTGGCAGTCAACTTGAAGCATACCTTTTGTGAGCTGGACCCAGTGCCAACACATTTCTTAATGAGATGCATTGACTCTGTTGGCCCGGTGTTTGCCCTGATTGTCCGGTGCTCCTTGAGTCAGAGTGTCTTCCCGGATGCCTTGAAGGAGGCTCTGGTGAGACCCCTTTTAAAGAAATCTTCTTTGGACCCAGAGGTCAGGGCAAATTACCGTCCTATTTCCAGTCTCCCATTTTTGGGGAAGATTGTTGAGAAGGTGGTATCGCTTCAGTTGGAGGAACACCTCATAACTCACGAGTTATATGATCCTTTCCAGTCGACTTTTCGGGCCAGACATAGCACCGAAACTGCGTTAGTTCGAGTGCAAAATGACCTCCTCAGGGCTAGAGACCGAGGGGACAAGACAATTCTTGTTCTCCTCGATCTCTCATCAGCATTTGATACTGTGGACCATTGTGTGTTGCTTCTTCGCCTGAGGGAGTTGTGTGGACTCACCAGTAATGTCATCAAGTGGTTTGAGTCCTTTCTCACCAATAGGAGACAGCGGGTTGTGATGGGAGATTTCTCATCTACATCCTGCCCCCTTTTGTGTGGAGTCCCTCAGGGTTCGATACTGGCCCCAATGTTGTTCGCAGTATACATGCTGCCCTGGTGGGATCATAAGGAAGTATAGTCTGAGTTTTCATTGTTATGTTGATGATACTCAACTGTACTTATCCTTTGCCCCAGGAATATCAAACGCAGTGGACGTGTTAAATATCTGTCTGGCTGAGATTAGTGACTGGATGGCCGCCAGCTGGCTACGACTAAACCCCGACAAGACTGAGGTACTGGTAGTGGAGTCGAACAGAGTTTGTGATGGGATGGCCTCTGACTTGGCAACTGGACTTGTGCTAGGAGCTGCGTCATTGATGGCCTCCCCTTGGGTGCGAAATCTTGGTGTGATTCTTGACAGGAATTTGTCCATGGAGGCTCAAATTTCTTCTGTGGTACGTTCCTGTTTTTTCCATCTTAGAAACATTGCCAGGATTAAGCCCCTTGTTCTGTCTCTGGACCGCCCTACCTTGATACATGCCTTAGTCACTTCTAGGCTTGACTACTGTAATGCTCTCTATCTCGGGGTCTCTGGGGGCTCTTTCCGCAGACTGCAGCTAGTGCAAAACGCTGCTGCCCGGCTTTTGTCTGGGCAAGGTAAATTCTGTCATATTACCCCTGTGTTGCGTGAATTGCACTGGCTGCCTGTCAGGTGGAGAGTGCTCTTCAAGGTGGGTTTTCTCACCTATAAGGCCCTACACGGACAGGGCCCTGGTTATCTGTCAGATCTCCTGGTACCTTCTTCCTCTTCCCGAAATCTCTGCTCTTCTAGTGGTGGCCTCCTAAATGTTCCAAGAGCGAGGTTAAAATCTGCAGGCGACCGAGCCTTTAGTGTTGCCACTCCCGCTTTTTGGAACTCTTTGCCAGCTGTAGTTAGGGAGGCCCCCACTGTAATTGCCTTCAAGGTTCGCCTGAAGACCTTCCTATTTACACAAGCTTTTGGGGTGTGATTTTGTTTATTTTGTTTATTTATATGTTTTTAAATTTGCTGTAAATTTTATGATTATACGGTATGAAATGCTGTTAAGTTTTAGTACGGCGCCCAGAGCCTTCAGGATTGGACGTCTTTTTGAATAAATGTGACTTGACTTGACCGTGAACTGAAGAAGTGCCAGTAAGCTGTATAATGGCATAAATGTTTTTTTTTTCAACTTTGGTGCATATCTCAGCCATTTTTTGGAATTGTGCCTCCAAATTTTCAACATGGGGTGCTTGGGACCCCACCTCATGAACAGATGCACTGTCATCTCATTACTCTGGCCAGCAAGGTCATTTTATGGTCACTGTGCAAAATCACCTTTCAGGACCAATTAACAAAATGACAATGCCACCGTTCATGAGATGGGGTCCCAAAAGCTCTATCTTGCAAATTTGGTGGAACAATTCCAAAAAATGACCGTGTTACAAGTGTGCGTTGTGCAGTTTCAACGCATGCTTGTAACTTTGACAATTTTTAATATTTTCACTCCAGATTTTCAACATTGCCCTTTTTTCACTCCTCCTCATGAACAGTACAGCTGTCATTTTCCACATCCTGCCCGAAATGTGTTTTCACACATGTGGCGCACAATGGCGCGGTCGCTGTGGGAAATCAATGTTCAGGCCAGATTAACAAAATCACAGGAACATTGTTCATGACCGGAGTTCCCAAAATGTCTGTGTTGAAAATTTGGTTATACAAAACCCCAAAATAATTGTGTTACGGGCGTGCGTTGTGCAGTTTCTATGCACGCTCACGATGTCACCAATTTTTCATATTTTCACTCCAGATTTTCAACAATGCCATTTTTTTACACTTCCTCATGAACAGTGCAGCTGTCATTTTTCACATCCTGCCCAAAATCTGTTTTCTCACCTGTGGTGCCAAAATGCACAGTTTCTGTACAAGATCACCTTTCGACAAACAAACTCATAGTGCCACTGTTCATGAGGTGGGGTCACAAACGGCCCATGTTGAAAATTTGGAGTGAAAATACCAACAAATGCCCTGGGCATTAGGGTTTCCACCTGTACTGCCCAACCCTGTACAGACTGACAGGTGTCAGGGGTATGACTTGCCATTGTCGGCTGTAATGCTCATGCCATTCCACCCCCAACCCTGCAGCCAGTGACAGGCGTCGAGGTGTGCCTTGGACTCTTCAGCCCCAATGTTCACCCCATTCTCCTACACTGCATCTATGTCAGTATATTTTCTTATGGAATGGGGTGAGCGTAAGGCCCGAAGACCCCAAGGCACATTGTAACACTGTCGGGTCTCTGCGGGGTAGGGTGGTGAAATAGCATGGCCCGTTATAACCAATGACCCAAGGCACACCCCAATGCCTGTCACTCTCTCTGCATGGTGGGGCTGGGGTCACGTCAGTTCACTACTTCACTGCCAATCCTCTTGTGCATCTCTCTAACTCCTGCACTACCAATGCCAGTGCCAACAAGCCAACATTCGGCATTAACAAATGCTTGTTTTCATTTTTGCTGCTCTCATGTCAGGAGCATGCTGCATCCTCTTATGCAGATATCAGTTCCTCTATACACAAACCTAAATGTAATTGAAGTGACTTCTTTGAAGTAGTATGTGCTGGCTCAGCGACAGAGCGCTCAGAGACTGATGCACCAACAGTCTGTCAGGACACGTGTTTGTCAGTGTGCCGCGTCCCTGAGACATACTGCCAGTACTTCAAGATGCAAATATCACTGCCTGTTGCCCACCTCCACTGTAGTGGGGTGCATCAAAATGGCTCTCAAGAAACACTATTGGCTACTGCTGAACTTATTTTTATTTTGTTTTTAAAGTCCCAGATCCCCAAGGGGCAAATACAACCTAGAGCCATGCCAGTGAGTTTGCAAATAAGTACTGTTTTCTTGTTTTAGTGATTGCTTTTGTTCTCTGGATGTTTTTACTTATTGTAACATGATGCCCCTAACAATAACATAGACACACAGAACTTGGCAGAAGAAGTCCCACTGACCCATCCAGTCTGCCCAACTCCACCTAGTCTGCCCTTAACCCCACAGTTACTTGTGGGATGGTCCTAATGTCCATCCATCCCTCTTTTTTCCTCCCCAATTTACCATCCCCTGCTCTTCTTATCAGACCCCAGTACCTGAACCATCCATGCTGGAATTCACTCACTGTTATGGTACAGTATGCCTCCTTCAGTGGTCGGTTCCACCTGTCCACCATTCATTTTGTGAAAATGTAGTTGGTGAACATTCTCCCTAACTAACCCCCATCCAGCTTCAGTAGTTTCTCCCACAGCTGCTTAATAGAGGGCTTATGCAGTATGCATAACTATTACTGTACATAAATCTACTAGGGGCACCTGTCGACCCAGACAAAGGGTACTGTGCTTCTGTGCAGATTTGGGAATGGACTCTGATGCCTATAGCTTGTCAGCCAAGGCTGGGAAGAATGCTGTCTACTGCAGTTAATCAAGGGAAAGAGGTGTCAGTGTCTACCAACACAGTGACCTCCCATGGTGGGCTGAGGAGCTAGCGACCTTGTAAAGGGTAGGCCCTTGTATTGCCACTGCCTATGGCAAGGCCTGGAGGCAGTGATGTAGGGAGGGGTATCTCCAGCAGGTGAGGGGAAGTGATGTTGCCCACTGTATCGCTCACTGATGAGTCCCCCACCTGCGGTACTGTGTCCTGATTTGGAGGCCATATCTCAGAAAGGACATAAACAGGGTGGACGCAGTCCAGAGGAGGGCAACTAAAATGGTGGAGGGGTTGAACGAAAAGCCTACAAGGAGAGACTGAGGGACCTCAGCTGTATACCCTGGAAGAGAGGAGGGTGAGAGGTGACACAATAGAGACCTACAAGTACCTCACAGGGGTGAACAGGGTGCAGGAAGGGAGTCTCTTTCAAATGAGAAAGAGCACCAGGACTAGAGGGCATGTGATAATGCTAGAGCAGTTACATTTAAGAGAGATGTGAGGAAATATTTCTTAACTGAAAGGGTGGTAGATGCCTGGAACAACTGCCAGCATAAGTGGTGGAGTTGAAAACAGTGGGGGCTTCAAACATGTATGTGATAGACATAGGGGTGTTTTAGAAAACAGGCAGGAAGGAGGGTCACCAGAGAACCCTTGGGGTCAGCGGAGACAGATTAAGCAGGGGAAACTGAGTGGGCAAAGCAGTCCTTTTCTGCTGACAACTTCTATGTTTCTGTGCTGGATGGCATCATTGGTGGATGCTGGAATGAGTGAAAAAATGCCTATGGGAGGTATCTCATGATGGTACCCAATATTCTGATGTGCTGCTAACCAATGACTTAATGGGTTTGATTGTCTCCAGCGGAGGAGAGGAGCAGATCCAAGTGGACAACACTGGAGATAGGAACATAAAGTGCTATAGGAAAAAATGAAGACACATCCTAGCTCCCTATTCCCAAAAGGATTGCCCCCCCCGTACTCATGGAAAAATGCTTCTGAAATAGAACACACAGAATTCTGCTTTTGCTGTCTGTCAACACTTGAAGTCACAAATTTACTACTTGTGGTATCAAACCCTTATGCTGAGGGGCAAATATCCTGTTTTCTTGCAAATATCCTTCAAAATGAATGACTAGGTAGCCAGCACAAAGGCACAGAGGGCCCAGGCACTTGCGCCGCACATGTTCCCATGCTGGCAACTCAGGTCTGAGAATGGACCAGGGTCACTCGGGAGTCAGCCAGGAGGGAGGTCTGCTGGCTCCACTGCCATACTGCCACCTGGATGAGCACAGGTGGTAGCGTAGGCAGTGCCACAAGGGAAGGGTGGGTGCCTCCCGACTAGGATGCATGCACATGCATTCGTCCGCTCAGTCCTTGCACTCGAGCGCCTCAGTGGAAGGGAGAAAAACAGCAGAAAAGCTGAGGCACTGTTGAATGATGCCGCACTCTCCCATGGGCTCTGCGCAGTCTACTGGGCTGCCCACTGCCGCATTCATTACCTAATTTGGCTCCCTATGGGAGGCAGTGTAGCCTTGTGGTAAAGGGCATTGATGGGTTCGAATCCCACAGCCACCACCTGCATAATGTGTGACCATGAGTAAATCATTTAACTTCCCTGTGCTCCCAGAATGCATCTGGAAACAAGCCTTGACTTAATGGGTCTTTCTTACCCCAGGAGTCCTTTAGCATCAGTAACTTTTTGCACTTAGCTGGCTAGGTGCAACTGGACCGGAGGTGTGCCTTTAAGAGATATTTAAATGACCTTAGGGCAAAGCCAATCAGAAGACAGGAAGGGGGGGTGAGCTGAATGAGAGCTGTTGAGTGCTTCAGAATTTTTTCTTCCCTGGACTGAGCAACATTGCCCCTGAGGTGTCTCTCAACTTTCCTTGTTGACAGCCTCCTAGTGCTTATCTGGGTAAAGTTTTCCTCACATTTTGTTTCCAATAGTGTGCTGAGTGAAACTTTTACTTTTTCTTTAGTGCTGCGCTAATTTTTTATTTTTAGTGCGACCGCGTTATTTTGACTTTATTTTTACTGCGACTATTCATTTTAAACCCTAATTTTATCACTGGTGCTTATTTTCAACGGTTCCTTTCATTTTTGGACAAATTCTTGTGGGAACCGTTGAATTAGGGACAGTTGCCTTGTTTTTTACCTCAGACCTCACAGGGTTTACCCCGAGGCACCTGCAGTAGATTTCAATTTTAAACAGTGCCTGGGGGTTTTCTCTCTAGATTGGCAATTACAGGGAAACCTTTTTGTTATATTACTGGACCTTGTTATCATCTGTGTCAGGGCTGTCCGTAAGGGTCCAGCAGCCACCTGTGTGCAGTTGACCAGCATTACTGGGCTTCTATTAAGATTGGCACTGGTATAGATCCCAGTTCTACAACCAAAAAATAAAAAAAGGCACTAGTAATATACAGTTTATTAACTGGGGCAGGACTGGCCGGTGGCATTTTCACAGAAACCTGCACTCAGTTCATAGGTCAAGGACTGGCTTGCTTTGCTTAAATTGGTAAACATAGCAGACAAACCTTATGGCTGAGGATAAATCAAAGGCTTCTGATGAGGGGCGATCCAAAAGTACAACTACTAAAAGCAGAGGTGCAGAGGAACCCTCCGGATCCCAGCCAAAAAATAAAGCTTCCAAAGATGAAGTGCCTCACAAATTAAAAAATAATAAAAGTAACAAAAAGGAAGCTTGTTCAAGCCTTTGATGAAGTGGCTAAAAAGAAACTCTGTCAAGGCAGAAATGCTCCCGTTGCTCCTGGGAAAGCAAATAATGAGACAACAGGCAGCTTACAGCATACAGAAAAATAAAAAAACACTTACAAACCAAGTCTGCCCAGGTTCTTCCGTCAGTGCAAGATATGGAAAAAGCATGGCAACTGTTTCGGACCCTACAAAAGACGGGTCCTCGATTTACTGGGGCTGGCAAGCACTCTTCCACAGTTCTCTCTCCTGTAAACTGTGAGGGTGACACAGATGATGATCAATTTTATGATGCCCCTGACATGGATTTTGAGGGCCTTGAGCCCCAGGAGTCCCCAGACCCTCATCTTGGGGATCCCCCGGGTGACCATGAGGATCCTTCCTCTATGTTTACATTTATACAAAATATGCTGGACACCTTGGACCTCCCTACTCAGGAGCCTAACCAGGATGTCGATGAAGATGAAGATGAAGATTATAGGGAGATGAGAGGTCTTTCATCCCCAGAGACCCTAGTTGTCCCTATCTATAATGCATTTAGAAAAACACCATGAAGGTGCTTCAACACCCCACTTCGGTATCAGGGCTTGAGAGAAAATATAAATTGTCTAAAAATGGTACCAAGCTCCTGTCTGCACACCCTAGTCACGAGAGTATAGTGCAGCAGACAGCTTGTTAGAGAGCTGGAGTCTCCTTGTTCCCCCTCTCCCCCTGACAAGGATTTCAAGAGGATTGACTTCATAGCAAAGAAAATGTATGCCACAGCTTCCCCACTACTCGGACTTTCTTCTTACATGGCATTCACAGCCAACTATTAGCAAGCCCTTTGAAAATCTGTCCAGCCTATTGCCCGCAACGGATCAGATTCTATGGTGCAGGAGCTGGTGGATACGTCAGAATCTGCCCTGGAAGCTACTATGTACCAGTTCCACATGGCAGACAACAACAAGGATGCAGCCTCTAGGGCGATGGCCCATGCCATCTCTGTGAGACGTTTCGCCTGGCTTAGAACAACCAGTCTGACCACAGACACTCAGAACAAGGCCATGGATTTTCCCTGTGATCAAAATATGTAGTTTGATTACAGAATCTATGACTACATGAAAAAAGTTGATGAATACAAGGCCTCCTGGCAGAGCCACTCGTCCAAACCTAAGCCCACCACCCCTCAGAGATCCTGTCCCAGGGGTGGCTGGGGCAGACGTTTGTTCCGAGGTCTTACCATACCTACCTCCAATCTGACTTTGGCCAGTACATGGGGTCTTTCAGAGGCAGGGGCAGAAGGGGGCAAAGAAGAGTCACCTCTACCCAGCCATCTGCCTCTCAGTGTAAGTCCTGATGTGAGTGTCCAGGTCACTTCCCCGCTTCTGCTGGGAGGCAGACTCTCCCACTATCTTCAGCACTGGTCCCTCATCACGTCGGACAAGTGAGTGCTGGAGATAGTGGAGAAGGGTCTGCCACTACAGTTGAAGCAGAAGCCAGACCTCAAGCATACCCAGGTGTCAAGACCTCTGTCCCCAACACAGATACCGCTGTTGGAATTCAAGGTACAAAACCTTCTGGCTTTACGAGCAGTGGAGAGGTTCCCCGCCCATGAAAAGGCCTCCACTCCAGGTATTTTCTGACACAAAAGAAAACTGGGGAGTGGTGACCTATCTCAGATCTCAGATATTTAAACAAACATCTGAAAAAAAAACAAATTCAAAATGGTCACTCTGGCACTGGTCATACAGTCCTTACAGCAGGGAGACTGGCTAGCCTCCCTAGACTTAAAGGATGCCTACTTCCACATACTCATAAGGAGATCTCACAGGAAGTTTCTCAGGTTCAAACTTCCTTTGGGTCACTATCAGTTTGCCGCAGTGCCCTTCAATCTGTCCTTGTCTCCAAGAGTTTTTACCGTGTCTCGCAGTGGTAGCAGCACATCTCAGGAGACTGGGTGTCGCTCTCTACTCCTATCTGGATGACTGGCTCATAGTAGCAAAGTCTCCTTGTCAGGTCAAGAAATCACTTTCTCTCACAAAATGCACTCTGGAGTCTCTAGGTTTCCTGGTAAATCTGAAGAAATCTCACCCGGAACCCACCTGCTCACCTTCATAGTGGCCCAGCCAGACACTCAGAAGGGATATGCTTTCCTCCTGCAGGAAAGAATTCAGAGTTTCCTTTCAGTGGCAGATTCTTTCACCCAGGGACAGCCAAGACCGGCCAGACATTTTCTCAGACTTCTAGGACACCACCCTCTCGGCAAAGAAGAACTTTCTTGTGTTACTCTTGAACTTGCCTCCTTCCAGCTTCATGCCACGCCCCCTCGTTCTTGCATGATTCTTGATCTGAAACAGATCCTGAACCTGGACCTTGTTTATTCCCTTCAAGTACTTGAAGGTTTCGATAATGTCCCCACTTTCTCTGTGCTGTTCCAGGGAGTACATGTTTAGGTCATGCAGACATTCTTTGTATGTCTTGTTCTGGAGTCCAAGTATCATTTTTGTAGCTTTCCTTTGCATGGTCTCCAGTATGTCTATGTCCTTTCTGATGTGTGGTCTCCAGAACTGCACACTGTACTCCAGGTGAGGCCTTACCATTGATCTGTACAGTGGCATAATCACCTCCTTCTTTCTACTTGTAATTCCTCTTCCTATGCAGCCTAACATACTGTTCGCCTTTAACGCTGGCTTTTCACACTGCTTGGACGTTTTCAGGTCATCAGTTATAATCACCCCGAGATCTCTTTCCTGCTTTGTGGATTCCAATTTCACTCCACACAGGAGGTATTCCTCAGAAGGATTTTTCCTCCCTAGTTGCATGACCTTGCACTTTTTGGTGTTGAAATTTAATTGCCAAGTTTTTGTCCACCTTTCTAGTCTCTGAAGATCAACCCTCATCCTTTCCACTCCTCCCGGAGTGTCTACCCTATTACATATCTTTGTGCCTTCTGCAAATAGACACACCTTGCCTTCTAGGCCCACAGATATGTCACTGATGAAAATATTGAAGAGGATGGGCCCCAACTTTCCCTGTGGCACACCACTAGTTATCTCTGTCTCCTCTGATAGTTGGCCATTTACCAGTACCCTCTGAGTCCTTCCACTAAGCCAGCTCCGTACCCAGTTTACTACTTTATGCCCAACTCCTGTACTGGCAAGTTTATTAAATAGTCTTCTATGTGGGACCGAGTCAAAGGCTTTGCTGAAGTCTAGGTATATTACATCCACAGCGCTGCCCTGATCTACTGTCTTTGTTACCCAGTTGAAGAAATCTTAGGTTTGTCTGGCATGATCTTCCTGTTGTCTTGGGTCCATTATATAATTTTCTTTGAGGAAAGGATAAAATTCTTTCCTTACTTAGGATTTCCATCATTTTGCCGACAGTTGAGGTCAGGCTTACTGGGTGTTAATTGCCAGCACTTTCCCTAATGCCATTTTTATGAAGAGGGACAACTGTGGCCTTCCTCCAGTCCGCAATAACTTCCCTGACCTCAAGCCAGAGGTTGAACAGTTCAGCCAGCGGTGCCGCCAGGTCTTCCCTTAGTTACTTCAGTATCCTGGGGTGAATTTCATCAGGACCCATGGCCTTGTCAACCCTAAGTTTTTCTAGCTCCTTCCGGATACTATCCCTTGTGAAAGTTGCTGAATTCATATTGCTGCTTGTTGTGTTTGGTGGATGAAATAAGTACCTTAAACACACAAGGGTCTTGGTAATAAGAAAACCACGCCACACTGAAATCTAGGCCTTCTCTTTCTACTTCCATTCAGCAGCACATACAAGAGAAGACTGACCTCAAACACAGGCACACTTACAGGAAGTGCACATTCTCTTAAAGTAGTACTGTCTCTAACATTTCTTAAAGCTATACTACACATAACAATCCCTCCTGGCTTAGCTAGGAAGTACTTAAATCAATAATTCAGAAGTAATATGAAACTATTACAATTATTACTGCAATGTCCCTTTAAATTAGCCTGTCATTAGGCTATATCTCTACAAGTCCATTCTCTTTGGTGGACGTCTTATACGTCCTGACCGACGTAGTAGGACTCAAGGCTGTTGCACTGGAATCTGATTAGCATCAGCCACATCTTGTTTCAAATGCTGTGGTTCCCCTATCTCTTTCTGTTCTTGTTCTGGAACAAATAGTGCTGGATAACTACCCTGACTCTGGGTATCCCTTTTTTGTTCTGTCTCAATTCTAGTAGGCAATTGGTCCACATGTTTTTTCACTTTCCTCTGGTTAGTCAGTCGAACATTACAGACAACATTTCCAAACTTTTTTTCCACCACGCCTTCTATCCATCTCTTCAGGCCTGCAAACATCCTGACCCACACAAGATCATTGGGTTTGAAGAATCTGGTCTTAGGAAGCATTTCAGTTACTGACTTATATCCTAGAGGGCGAAGAAGATCCAGTTGAGTTAGAATCTGACGTCCAAACAACAGTTTTGCAGGGGATATTCCCGTGACAGTGTGGTGGTGTTCGATACATCGCAAGAAAGTCCAAAGGGCTATTTGCATTGCTGTCAGCGTAGTAGGATTAGCTTTGTCCATATTCTTTTTAAAAGTCTGAACCAGGCGTTCTGCTTCGCCATTTGAACTTGGATGGTAGGGAGGTGAGAAAATATGGTGGATACCATGTTGCTGGCAAAATGCTTGGAATTCAACAGACATGAACTGTGGTCCGTTATGCGAGACAATCACTTGCGGAAAACCATGGGTAGCAAAGATTGATTTCAACACTTTGATGGTAATCTTAGTAGTTGTCAAAGACATTTGATACATTTCTGGCCATTTACTATAAGCATCAGTTAAGAGTAACCACATGGAATTTAAATAGGATCCTATGAAATCAATATGCAACTTTTGCCAGGATTTTTCAGGTCATTCCCAATGATGAACTGGAGCTGTTGCTGGATTTCCCATCGATACAGTACAACCTTCGCATCTTTGCACACCCTGGTATATGTCTCTGTCAATGGAAGGCCACCATACATGACGTCTGGCCAGGGATTTCATTTTAGCAGTGCCTGGATGGTCCGCATGCAATTGAGTCAACACATCTGAGTGATAACATTGGAGCACTATGACACACAATCCACATAGAAGACACTCCTCAGCAATGGACAACTGCTATCTTTTTGTATAATAGGGTTATAGTGCAGCCGAACAAGTAGTGCCTTGTGGCCAACCCTCAAGCATATACTGATACACTAGTTTCAAAATTACATCTTGACTAGTCAGTTTTGCAATGTCCTTGGCTAGTACTGGAAGCTGATCTAACTGTTGTAGCTCCATTGCACACACAGCAGTAAAGTCCACCATATCTTTGAATTGCACTGGAAAACTATCTGGCCCCACCAGGCATACTAATGGCTCCTCTTTAAGTCCCACATCGAACTCCATTTCTCTGTATATTGGTAACCTCGACAAGGCATCCGTATTTCCATGCTGATCCGCTGGTTGGTATGTAA